>OY751400.1:4277500-4882142 GCA_963565295.1 Epirrhoe alternata
TGCTGGGCAAGCCTATTCTATCTCAAACAATGTCCCAGGCACTATAGCGTCCTGTTAATTGTAGGTTGCCTCTTAACGCTGTATAAATCATCTATTATAGATGTAAAGGCCTAAGTTTTTTGGTCAAAAACCCTGTCAAAATGACATTAGGAACTTGTTCTCCTCAGTTTCCTGGTGTCGTTCGTGGTGGACGCCCGTGGAGGTGCCATGAAGGCGAAGCGTCGTGGCGGCGTGCGCGTCATCGTCCCGCCCGCGGCTTGCGCGGCACCCACCAGGGTAACCTGCAGGTAACTCAACTTAAGGGTACTTCTCCACCAGAGTCGTGCTACACAGCTTTGCTGCGAGGATTTGAAAGCTAAGCTACTACGAGCCCCGTTGCAAAATAGTTCGTCTAGTGGGAAATTATCTCTGTGAGATTTTTTCTAACTTCATTATTTTTGTAAAAAAAAAAAAAAAAATTCATTATTTTTGTTTAGATGTTTATTCAATAAAAAGTAACATACATTCAGGTAGGTAGTGTCTTAAACTAAGATAAGTTTGACTTGACACTAAGTTCTCGAAACAAAAATAATGTAGGTCAGGTCGAAACAAAAATACACAATATCACATGATTTGAGTATGACACAATGACAAAACAACATTCACGCACACACACACAGAGCGTATATCTATATAAAATATTAAGCTGTTCTACGAGTAAACTTTCTAACTGTTTCCACTGATGCTAAGCTATGTAACAAAAAAAAACGCATCTATAGCAACATTTTGCGAAAGTAGCGTACCAAACCAAACCAAAAAAAAGTTTTTGTTTTTCCATGCCTTTTCTAATGTTAAACATATTTGTCGATTAAATTATGAGTCTTACCTCATTTTAGTAATATTATCATTCAACGTTATTTTGTTAATATTTCAGAGCGGCGACACGCAGGGCACCGGCCGCGGCTCCGCCCCCGCTGATGGAGGGCGAAGCCCTGGCTTCCAGGCTTCTAGAGCTCCAGCCTCAGGGGGCTAAGTTCTTGGCGTGAGTATTAAAAACTTAATGTAGTAATAAGTACTAATTTTTAAACTGTGATTTTAATAATAATAATTATTATCAGTATTTAAAGTTTAAATACTGATAATAATTCTAATGATAATAATTATTTGAAAGGATAATATTATACTCGCCATGAATTTAAGTTCATTTCTGATAAAAAATAGAATGAACGAGGTCTAGCGAAGCCATCTAGCGGGCCGCGCTGGCTCGAGCACTTTCGTGCGATTCATTCTACAAGCGTTTCTATATCTTGTACCATTGTTCATAAGGTTTATAATGGCTTGCTATAAAAGTAATTGTCGCGTCGCTTGCCAATTCAATGTGGATTGAGACTCAAAGTGATTTCATTCGTTGATTAAATTTTCAAAATATCTTGAACTTAAACAATATAAGAGAATGTATGCCTTGATACATTCGAGATTCTGTTTGTGTCCACAGGCCTGTGATCATCGAAGTGCCGATCTTCACATCCCCGTGCAAGGAGCGTGAGATTGTGATCTTGCGATCTGACACTGGAGAAACTTGGCAGGATCATTATCTGCACAACAACGACAATCCTATGATACAGGTATACATCGTCTTTAGTCTCTTCTTTTCTTGTAGGTCGACAAACCTATGCTCGCTCAGATGTCGTTATTTTAAATTGAATATTGTTGTACCTCTAAGTATACTTGATTTTCTCAGGACAAAAGCGAGAAACAGTCATTTTCTCGTGTGTTACGTTGCGCACGCTAGGCTTATGGTGTCTGGGTCCCCAAACTAAGCAAAGCTTGTACTATGGGAATCAGATAACTGATAGAATACTTATATACTTTTTGTTTGTAAATACATACATATAATACATAGAAACACCCAGACCTGAGATAAATATTTGCAGATCATACAAATATTTATCGCACGGCGGGGATCGAACCCACAACCTTCTGCGTCCTAAGCGGGCTTTCACCCACTGCGCCACAGAGGTCGTCATAGCGATTCATATTGTTTCGTCGCGGATGAGTTCCACTGAAGTATGTTATCGCTGTTCGGGTATTTTAATTCGTTGCAAAACCATCGGATTCGATATCAATAATGGCAACAATTTCATCAACTTTTAATCTTATTATCTTTTGGTTGCCTGGACGAATCGCTTTCAGATTTCGACAAGACCGTCCACTGTACTAAGAACTTGTTATTGTTTTAAATGGTTTGTGTTTTCATTAATTTCTTGGTGTACAAGTGTTCATTCTTTGTGGATGAAGTCGGATAACGGATGATGGTGTTTCGTTGATATTGTCGTGTCTCTAATTCTTTCTATCTGTCTTTTAGGACTTTCTTGCATGTGATAGTTTTGTGTTGATGTTATGATGTTTCCAGGACGCATTAGCCGTTGAGCGGCAGAGCCACGGCGCGACCGGCGAGGCGACCGGCGAGTCAGGCGAGCGTGTCGCGCGTATAGTTACGTGCGACTTCCCGCATTACCTGGCGTGCGTGTCGCGCGTGCGACAAGAAGTGCACGCCATAGGCCCCGCAGGAGGCGCCGTCTCCAGCCACCACATCCCGCAGGTAACATGTCGCGCGACTTGTTGGCGTGTCGCGCGTGCGACAAGAAGTGCACGCCATAGGCCCCGCAGGAGGCGCCGTCTCCAGCCACCACATCCCGCAGGTAACATGTCGCGCGACTTGTTGGCGTGTCGCGCGTGCGACAAGAAGTGCACGCCATAGGCCCCGCAGGAGGCGCCGACTCCAGCCACCACATCCCGCAGGTAACATGTCGCGCGACTTGTTGGCGTGTCGCGCGTGCGACAAGAAGTGCACGCCATAGGCCCCGCAGGAGGCGCCGTCTCCAGCAACCACATCCCGCAGGTAACATGTCGCGAGACTTGTTGGCGTGTCGCGCGTGCGACAAGAAGTGCACGCCATAGGCCCCGCAGGAGGCGCCGTCTCCAGCCACCACATCCCGCAGGTAACATGTCGCGCGACTTGTTGGCGTGTCGCGCGTGCGACAAGAAGTGCACGCCATAGGCCCCGCAGGAGGCGCCGTCTCCAGCCACCACATCCCGCAGGTAACATGTCGCGCGACTTGTTGGCGTGTCGCGCGTGCGACAAGAAGTGCACGCCATAGGCCCCGCAGGAGGCGCCGTCTCCAGCCACCACATCCCGCAGGTAACATGTCGCGCGACTTGTTGGCGTGTCGCGCGTGCGACAAGAAGTGCACGCCATAGGCCCCGCAGGAGGCGCCGTCTCCAGCCACCACATCCCGCAGGTAACATGTCGCGCGACTTGTTGGCGTGTCGCGCGTGCGACAAGAAGTGCACGCCATAGGCCCCGCAGGAGGCGCCGTCTCCAGCCACCACATCCCGCAGGTAACATGTCGCGCGACTTGTTGGCGTGTCGCGCGTGCGACAAGAAGTGCACGCCATAGGCCCCGCAGGAGGCGCCGACTCCAGCCACCACATCCCGCAGGTAACATGTCGCGCGACTTGTTGGCGTGTCGCGCGTGCGACAAGAAGTGCACGCCATAGGCCCCGCAGGAGGCGCCGTCTCCAGCCACCACATCCCGCAGGTAACATGTCGCGCGACTTGTTGGCGTGTCGCGCGTGCGACAAGAAGTGCACGCCATAGGCCCCGCAGGAGGCGCCGTCTCCAGCCACCACATCCCGCAGGTAACATGTCGCGCGACTTGTTGGCGTGTCGTGCGTGCGACAAGAAATGTCATCGAGTTTGAAATCACAACAGTGTCATACGCTTAATGTAATGCCCGCTTGTACGGAATACTAGCACTTAAAGGTGGTCGCAGACTTATCCGCGCGGAACTGTCAATTCAATAGAAGAAATGCTGAGGCGTCAGAAGCTAGCCGCATTTTCTGACGTCATCAGTATTTTTCCTATAAAAAAATTACTGCGGCGCGTACGGCGCGGACATAATGTATCAGCTTATTAGGATATCTGTATTCTCTGATACAATACACTTTCGCTAAGATGAAAGGCTACAAGTTTTTCTATTTCACGAAGGTGATTTGGTCTTAATTGTGTGTTTGCGTAGGTTATACTGACCGCTCATTTGTCCATGACGTTCCGCTTACACACATAGAATAACGTGCATCTACACAGAACTATGGCTCAATGCACATTGTATTGGCAAGCGACGCGAAGAGAACAAGACATTATAAACCTTATGAACAATGTTACAAGATATTGAAACGCTTGATAAGACTGCTCGAGCCGGCGCGATGCTTCGCCACACCTCTTTCATTCTATATCTTACTACATTGTTCATTAGGTTTATAATGTCTAGTTACGTCTCGATTCAGTCTGCATTGAGCCTTTGACCAACCAGCCTTCGTGTTCTTTCCAGTTCCTACATTACAATTACTGACTTTTTCTCTCCACAGGTCCAAGCCCTGTTCCCAGCATCAGCTTTAACAAAACGCATCCGCGTAGGGCTCCAAGCGCACGGTACGGGCGAAGCACTAGTGCGCCGGGTGCTGCCCCGTCACGCAGCCGTCGCGCCCGTTATAACAGTGGAGCCGAGGAGGAGGAAGTTCCACCGTTCTATCACCCTCACCTCACCTCTGCCTGTGCCACAGGTATGGTTCACTGGGTCCCAGGTATGGGTCACTATGCCCTAAGTAGGGTCAATATGTCCCAGGTCTGGATCACTAGAACCCAGGTATGGTTCACTATGACCCAGGTGATAGGTCATTATCCCCCAGGTGTGGGTCACTATGACCCAGGTTCACTATGACCCAGGGTCACTAGGGCCCAGGTCTTGGCCTCTCACGCAGCCGTCGCTCCAGTGAAGCACGTTGCCAATTTCTAAATGCCAAAATGTAAATCATCTTCAGTAATCATAATAATACCTGTTTTTTAAAGGGAGGAACCCACGACAAGCAGTCCACTTCGAACCTCCGTCTCCTCTGCTCCATAATGGGTGGCCAAGCGCGTGCAGTGTGGGAGGACGTTACCGGCTCCACTCCACTCACCATCACCGACGATTGTGCTTCCTTCACCACCACTGTGTCTGCTAGGTGAGTGGACCAAAGAGTTTCTGATCAAAAATGTATGTGCACTATGCCATTACTCGCGGTGAAGAGAAATGGGAAACTGGCATGTCGTAAGAGTTTGAAAATATATTAAACGATAACAGGACCGGACCTATGACATCTTTCGTCTATTTATCACTACATAGTATAAAACAAAGTCGCTTTTTCTGTGTGTATGTATATAAGTTGCTTTATCTTTAAAACTACGCAACGGATTTTGATGCGTTTTTTTAATAGATAGAGTGATTCAAGATGAAGGTTTATATGTATAATCGTGCATAATATAGTAATTTAGTATCAGCATTGCACGCGTGCGAAGCCGGGGCGGGTCGCTAGTGGTTGATAAGCTACTGTGCGCGGCTTCGTCCGCGTGGTACCAACATTTTTAATAGCCTATCTATTCTAGGTAATTATCTACGCCTATTCCAAGTTTCATCCAAATCGGTTCACTGGTTTAGGCGTGATTGAAACACAAACATCCCAACACCTAAACAAACTCACAAACTTTCAGCTGCATTTTATTAGTGGGAAGGATTTCGCTTATCATAACCGATGACTGTGATCCCTTTTTTTTCCCTTTTAAGATTCTTGAAAAATCAGCTTCTATTCTATTTATACTCGTGGTTTAAAGTGGAACATTTTGTTACAGATTCTGGCTAATGAACTGCCAGAATGTCAGTGATGCTACAAAACTGGCTACAGAGTTGTACAGGTAAGTCCAAACCAAAATAGCTACAGAAGCTCACGCCATTTTGATTACTTGTAGTAATGTCACATTCAATGACGTGCCATTTTCGTCTTTAGCGAGAGCGTAATAAGAACGTTCAAGTTTTAGTTTAATTAAGTTTAGGTCAGTGAACAGCAGAATCGACGCGATGTGTGACGAAATTAAGCCTATAGCAAGAGATGGTGTCGTAACAGACCAAGGATCTCCTCTACGATCCCGACACACAACCTTCGCCTCATTCACTCTCATTAAGAAATGATATGAAATGAAATGAATTTATTTGTTCGAAGAATGGTGGTACATAAGTTTTAAAATTTGTAGATAAGTGTCACATTCTCCACCGTATTAATACGGCATACAATTGTTTAAGTAAGATACATCATTATTAAATAATCAGGAAAAAAATAAATATCGTCATTAAGTCTCAATACAATTTCAATTCAACATGCAGAATAGTAAATAAGTATCGAAATAAAAATTCATGTCAAGCTCTACATTATCAAATTAACTAATAATTAAATTTTATGCATATTAAAATCTCTACTAATTATTTAAAAATTCTGAAACAGTATAAAATCGTCTATCATACAACCACAATTTTAACTTTTTTATAAATTGTCTATGAGGCAGTTCCTTAAAACTTTCTGGAATATTATTAAAAATGCGCCCACACATTACATTCAGAGTTATATTAGTATGGTTTATGTTGAAACATAATGTTTGTTGGGCCTAAATCATCTCTAGTAGATGGAAAAAGGCCAATAAATAAATAAATAAATAATGCTGGACATTTCACACAGCATCATCTAGCCCCAAACTAAGCAAAGCTTGTACTATGGGAACCAGATAACTGATATACTACTTATATACTTTTTGTTTGTAAATACATACATACTATACATAGAAACACCCAGACCCGAGATAAATATTTGCAGATCATAGAAACATTTATCCCGCGGCGGGGATCGAACCCGCAACCTTCTGCGTCCCAAGCGGGCTTTCACCCACTGTGCCACAGAGGTCGTCAATGATGATGATGATGAATGTTTGTTACAGAGAAATGCTGCTGGTGCCCTTCGATGTCCGTATAGTGGTATTGGGCAAGAGATTGGACGCTCTAGAAGGAAGACTTCTGGTTATGTACATCACAGACAGATACGCATACGAAACCCTCCTGCAACAGGTAATTCAGGATATTTAGAATTTTAGATTTTAGAATTTATTTAGAATTTTAGAATATATTATAAATGTGAAAATAACTCTGTCTGTCTGTCTGTCTGTTTGTTACCTTTTCACGCCCAAACCACTGAACAGAAATTTGGCATGGATAAAGAGTATACCCCAGGGATGGACATAGGCTACTTTTTTTTGTCAATTACCATAAGGGGGCGTGAAAATAAGGGTTGGAAGTTTGTATAGGGAAAAAAGTTAAGCAAGTTTAAATAAAATATATCTATCAATATGTGAAGATTTTCAATGCGCAATGTAAACAATTTTGTATGAAAAAGTCTAAATTTTTGGACTAAACAACCCATGCTTCAGTGCTTATAAAGATAATTGGAGATTACTTTCGTTCGTTTGATGAATTTTCGGACCACGATTTCTGACTTCAAGGGACAATTTTTCGGTTTGGAATATTAGGTTCCACGTTTGGACCGTGTTTTAAAGTTTGAAAATTTGTCCCTTGAAGCCAGAAATAGTGGTCCGAAGCATCCGAATATTCATCAAACGAACGAAAGTATTCTCCAATTATCTTTTAAAAGGAACGCGAATACGGACCCGGTATTATCATACTCTCGTGGTCGAAGCGCTCGTGGTCGTGCTTGCTTAGTCGTTCTTGATAGATCGTAGAAGTTAAGCAACGTTCGAAACGGTCTGTAAGTGGATGGGTGACCGCCAGTGGCATTTTCATCTGAGCGCTTCCGTGCTTCGGAGGGCACGTTAAATTGTCGGTCCCGGCTATTTAAGTCGTTAAGCCATGACGGAGGCTTTTAGGCGGCCTAAAAACTCCGTCACCAAAGTTGGCCACTGACTCATACGAACTTACTTTTTATTATCATACTCCTCAGCAGAAATATCATGAAATCTTGGACTTATAAGTTTAGTATTAATTGCCTTTTTTGACGACCTCTGTGGCGCAGTGGGTGAAAGCTCGCTTGAGACGCAGAAGGTTGCGGGTTCGATCCCCGCCGCGGGATAAATGTTTGTATGATCTGCAAATATTTATCTTGGGTCTGGGTGTTTCTATGTATAATATGTATGTATATACAAACAAAGAGTATATAAGTAGTATATCAGTTATCTGGTTCCCATAGTACAAGCTATGCTTAGTTTGGGGCTAGATGATGCTGTGTGAAATGTCCAGCATTATTTATTTATTTATTTTTCAGGAACATTACACGGAGGTAGCACATTCAACATCGGTCCGTTTCCTCGACGGCAAAGACGTATATTTGGAGTTCAGCGGAAACTTGGTGCCCGTCACCAAATCCGGCAGCCAGCCCATGTTTAACTTCGAGGTATGTATGTATACGGAGGCCTTAAGGCGGCCTAAAAACTCGGTGACCTGAGTTGGTCGCTAACTCATACAATCTTACTTACTACATGACTGAGACACAAAGCATAGTAGACTTTATTTCAGACTAGCTGTGCCCGCGACTTTGCATGTGTAGTACTCATTAGTTATGAGTTTTTTTTTTCGATAAATCGCGTTAAGAATCCCGAAGAATAGAAGTATAAGCCAGATAAACTTCTCTATCTTCCAATGAAAGTTTTTTTTATGATGAATGGGTCGGCTCTTGACCACGAAACTTACACAGGCAAGAATAAGGTCTACGATGGAGCGAGCTACCCAGAAGGTGGCCTATTAACTCTCTTCCTCAAAACAACAGTCCCATTGAAATCGGTTTAGCTGTTCCCGAAATTATCCTGGATAAAGAGAAAGGACTTGGAAGATAGACAATGTTTTATGGAAACAAATGGCTTTCTATCCCGGAATTCTCACAGGATCGTACGCGGGAAAAGAGGGCAAAACTAATGAGTATCGCCCACGCGAACAAAGTCGCGGGCACAGCTAGTCTTACTATAAATGACAGTAATAGATGTTAAAATTTGTTCACAATTATAGAAACTGTACTTGAAAACTGTAGTTGAAAATATGCCAAAAACCAGTGTGCTGATAGGATTGTGCAAATTCATTTTCTCAGTATATTTGGAAGTTAGCCAGGTCGTTCTAAATAAGTAAATACCTAATACATTACTACAAATAATAGCTAGTAAACATAACCACGTCATATGTATTTAAGGATATGACTACAGAGTGAGGTAACTTTGAAGTCAAGATCAATTCAGTTTTGAATGCAAGTTTGGTTGGGTTACTTGTTTTTGTATTTGTAATGCTGTGTTTTATAATTATAATCTTTATTTGTGAGAGCATTTAACCTGATTTAAAAGCTTATAATTCATTGTGATCCTATTAAGTTCATCAAGAAAAAATGGAAGATAATGTACAGGAAGTAAGCGAAATCACACTATCCCACTTATATAATAAAGCTGAAAGTTTGTGAGTTTGTTTAGATGTTTGTATGTTGGTACCACGCGGGCGAAGTCGCTTGCAGTAGCTAGTACACTATAGTATTGAATTAATTATATCCGTCTGTGTACATAAAAAATATCGATGTGATTTGTGTCCGTCGAAATGTTAAGTGTTTCGTTTTTACAAACTTTTAACTTGAAATATTTGTCCGGGTCAAATCACAAGGTGAATTTGACTCACTTATTAAGGTCGATTTACATCAAACGAACACAGAGCTAGAACAAGAGCATTCTTTCGTAATCTTTAGTGTAAACAAAAGCTAGACGTATCCATTTACATCAAACGAACACAGAGCTAGAACAAGAGCATTCTTTCTTAATCTTTTAGTGCGAACGAAAGCTAGATCGAAAGCTAATTCAAGCAACTGTTCACGCGCTCTTGCGCCGTTTACATCGAGCGAGCGAGCATTCTTAGAATATTCTATTGAATCTTTGCGAATGCACTAGAATGCTCTACAATATGTCATCGCCGCATACTCTCATATTTCGGCCACATTGTGAGACGTGGAGCCGACAATCTAGAAAAGTTGGTCATCGTTGGCCACGTGGAGGGAAAACGATCCCGTGGGAGATCACCGACCAGATGGACTGACCAACTTAGAGACCGGGAGACGTCGTTCTACAGTGTGGTACAGATGGCGACAAACCGGAGTCGCTGGAGACAAGCCGTCCATACTTGCAGAACGACGCATGGTGATCACGACCTTCAGAAATGAAGTACCGACCATAGAGAGAGAGAGAGAATGCTCTACGCCTGTTTACACTAGAAGAATTTGACGTAGTGGGGATAGAATGAGCATTCGCTCGTTTGGTGTAAATCGACCTTTTGTGATTGAGCTTTCTTCTGGCACCTATGATCGGTGATAATGCAATATGACAAGCTTAGCTTTGATGAATATTCGGATGTTTCCCACCACGATTTCTGACTATACGAATACTGCCCCAGGGCAAAAAACACCCTTTGAGACCTGAGACCGTGTGATCCATCCATCTTTAAACTAAATAGCTCCAGTGTTTACTTGTTGCTTATTTATAAATATTTATTTGCAGTCATTCAAAGACAACCGAGTGGAGTTCACGGTGCGAGTCAAACATCACGAAGAGAGTCCTTCTGGAAGGATCTACTTTATGAACGAGCCTAAGGTAATCTTTTTATATCAAATCAAACTTTTTAAATAATAGTCTATACTAATAATATTATAGAGGAAAGATTTGTTTGTTTGTTTGAAATGAATAGGCTCCGAAACTACCGGACCGATTTGAAAAATTCTTTCACCAATAGAATTCTATATTATCCCCGATGAATATAGGCTATATTTAATAAGGGGAAGTAAAGTTTTCCCGAGGGATCGCAGGTAACACCGCGGCGGACAGCTAGTTTTAAATAATTGAAAAACTAAAACACCTATTCCCAAGAGATGGTAGAGCTGTCTCTAGGGCCCTTATTAATAAACGCCGTTAAAGTTACGCCGGGTGTAACTTAGAAGTAACCATACAATTTTTAGAGTTTTAACCTGGCGTAAATTTACACCACGTTTATTAATAAGGGCCTAGACGCGTGGTCGTGTTTGCTTAGTCGTTCTTGATAGATCGTCAAAGTTAAACAACGTTCGGTGTGTAAGTGGATGGGTGACTGCCAGTGGCATTTTCATCTGAGCGCTTCCGTGCTTCGGAGGGCATGTTAAATTATCGGTCCCGGCTATTCGTTAAGCCATGACGGAGGCCTTATAGCGGCCTAAAAACTCCGTCACCAGAGTTGGCCACTAACTCATACGAACTTACTTTGTAAAGCTGTATTCCGTGGCGAGTATTGAATAAATATCTCCATTGATTTACAAATGTTTAACCTATGTGTTTTTTCCTTGTTTCTTGTTACGTACACTTTGTTCCTTGTAGTGTAATATTGCAAATTTTCCTTTAGGACGAACTTATTCGATAACAATTAAACACACAATTTAGTGCAAAAATGAGTTTGTTTACTTTTTATATCTTTTTTTGACTAAGGGAATTTGTCAGTAAACTTACTACTTTATTAACCTTTTGTTTTGTTCCCACTTCCCATTCACCAACATGGCGCAAGCTTAGGGAACCTTATACTTACCTACCCAGCAGTGGGTGAACTCAGGCTGTGGATGATGAAACCTTTTTGTGATAAGTAAACACATTTTTAACCGACTTCAAAAAAAGGAGGAGGTTCTTAATTCGTCTGTATGTTTTTTTACGCGATTACTCCGCCAATTGTGGACGGATTTTCAATATTATTTTTTTGTTTGGAAGGGTATACTCCTGAGGTGGTTGGTCCCATATAAATTTTATTCCTAAGGGTTTGATAGTTTTCCCGTAAAACTCTAAAACGCTTCTGTACAAGCCATTATAAACTTGACATAAAATGTATGCAGTTTTTGTAATTAATGCCCTTAGACGCCGGTGAAGCCTAAGCATAATCTGTCGATTTAATTTCGATTTTTATTGTTGAATGAATGAATGAATGAATGAATGAATGAATGAACACTTTATTGTACACCAAAACAACAACGAAAACAATACATTAGAGACATTTACAAGTTCATTAGTACAATGGGCGGCCTCATTGATTCCCTGAGTCACGCCGCGTGAAGAGTCGAACATTCTTTTAGTTCTTTTTTTTTAGTTTTTAAAAAGTAATTATTACTTATCTATATTTATCTAAGTTAGATGTTAATGTATGTTGTTATTCCAGGTGGCGAAAGGAGAACAATCCCAAACACCGACTTGTGTGTTGGACGTGGAACTGCCCGAGCGGATCGCGCCGCGCGCCGGCAAGAGCCAAGTCGACTACCTCAACTTGGACCAATCTGGTACGCTATTCGTTATTATTTGATTGAAATAGTCATGGTTTTTGTGAAATGGGTCATGGTTTAAGTTAACCATTCAGATTTGAGTGAAATAGGTCGTAATTTTGGTGAAATGGGTCGTAATTTAGTGAAATGGGTCGTAATTTGAGTGAAATGGGCCATGAATTGTGTGAAATGGTATTCGTCATTATTTGAATGAAATGGCCGTAGTTTGGGTGAAGCGGGTCATGGTTTAAGTTAACCATTCTGATTAGAGTAAAATGGATCGTAATTTGAGTGAAATGGGTCGTAAATAAAATTTCATTTCATTATTCAGGAACTAACTACTCTTATGGGTTGGTTTACGTTAAGACTCAGTTATTCCAGCGATACTACTATTAGATTTTTCCCGACTTTGACAGTCGGGCAATATCAGAGAAAAACGAAGGGATATATTTTAAATTAATTTATAATTTATTTCGCAGGTTTCGACGCATTGAAAGACGAGCTGAGCTTCCACTGGGGCGGCCACGATCACAGCCTTGGCCCGCCCTCTCTGCCTTACATCCCCGAGAAACATACCAACGGACACCATGTTAGTATTACATAATAATAAATACTTTTTGACTTGACATTTGGAGTTTAAGGTCTTTGACTGTTAATAATTTTTCTCTCTTTCTTCTGTATGCCTCTTAAAGGCAAGGGCTTCCCCCAGCTCCCTCTATTTCTGTCTGTCCCATGCTATAGCTGTCCATCCACCCGTTGCAGTTGTAAACATAGGCTGATCATCATCATCATCATCTTCCTGCCCTTTTCCCACATTACGTGGGGTCGGCACAACATGTGTTCTTCTTCCATTCTCCTCTATCAGCCGTCATCTCAACACTCACTCCTTTCTTACTCATGTCATCCTTCACACAATCCATCCATCTTTTCTTTGGCCTATCTCTACTCGTGAATCCATCAACATTCATACCAAGCACTCTCCTACATGACCTAAACATAGGCTGATACAACGTTATATTCCCCAGGATAAGATTATCACGAACGGCAACGTCAAGTACCCGGGCAAACAAGCCGAGCTAGCCAATATCACTGGCATCCACGACATCACTGACATTGCTGACATCACCGACGTCTCCGTTGACGACGTCGACGATAATAAGCCGCAAGGTAAGTCTTTACCAGTGTGGTGAATGGTACGCTCAAGAAGACTCACGTACAGTGATGTTGATCTCATCCATTGTGATGTGTTTAATGTTGAAACAAAGATAGAATACGTAATAGTATTTTAAAAGAAATAAAAAAATATTATTTTCTTTCTCAGTCAGTTCTTGTTGTTTTGAAGAATTGACCACTTTCTCATAAGAACTTTCTTAGTATTTATAAAGATCTCTAAAAGTATTGTAATTTAAAAAATGAGTGCTCAAAACTGCTATAGAATTAAAGCGTCGCTTACTTATGTCGATGCTATTATTTATTGTAATGAAATAATATTCTTATGTCTCATCAATGTTTACAGCAAATGGAAACACCGTCCATGTCGACTCAAACAAAACTAAAGCGACATTTGATTCCGATGAAGACAAAACTCCCATGAACACTCTTGAGAAGGGCAAAAAGAAGGAAGGAGGCTTCCTAAGCGGTCTTACCGACAAAGTCAAGAACGTATTCGGACACAGCGAAGATAAAGATGACGATTCTCCGAAATCACCGAAATCCCCCAAATCGAAAGAATCTACCCCTAAATCCAAGGAATCATCCCCCAAACCTAAAGAACCAACCCCTAAATCTAAAGAATCCACCCCTAAACCTGAACCGAAACCCCGTGAATCGAAAGAAAAGAGCCCACCCAAACCGGCCCCTAGGCTTATAACAGAAGATTTGCTCGACAAAGTCGATGACATGTTCAAAGATCTGAAATCAAAACCGAAAGTTGATGACGATTTAGAAAGCCAAGTCTACAAAACTAAGCTTATTGTCGACGAAGATCTACCCCACGATCATGACAAAGATGACTTATATGAGCAATACGCAATGATGCAGCCAGTTGAGACACCCGGAGTTATCAAGAAGTCAGATCCATTCCAATTCTACACGGGATGCTGTGAAAGTAAATACGCCCCCGGCCAGAAACACAGGCATGAAGAAACCTCGACTCTATTAGATAGAATAGAGCAAGAGAAATTCTCTGCACAAGAAAAACTGGCCGGAATCTCCGATGAAGTCAGTAAAGATGTCACGGAAGGCTTGGACAAACTTCAGAAGGAAAACGACAATCTTGCGCAAAAAACTTGCGCTGTCACAGAAGAGATCATCGTCAAAACAGATAACATCAAAGGGGACATCAAAAACCAGGCAAATGACGCTAAAACTGGCGCGCAAGACAAATTCAACGAACTAAACGATTTCACGAACGACACGCTGAATGAATTCTCAGCGTCAGCTAATAAAGTACACGACAATGTTAACGCTAGGGCATCTGAAGTTCAAACAAATGTAGCGACTGGTTTCGATAATGTGAAAACCACTACTGCGGATTTGATAAACGATACAGTTGGTGATGTTAAAGATGGAGTTAACAATAAGACTAATGAGCTTGACTTTCTGGCTAGAGAACAAGCTGAAGAGTTGAAATACAGAGGAAATGAACAAATAGGTAAGATAGAAAGTTCAGTGGAAAGCACAGCGAATAATCTTAAGAACAAAGCTCAAGATGGTGCTAATGCAGTCGCTGATTCAGTATATAACGCACAAAACAATGTTAGTCAGAAAGCGCAAGAGTTGAAATATGACGTCGAGAAGACTACAGCTAAAGCTAAAGATGCAGCCAATGAAAAACTCAAAGATTTAGGTGATTCCTTTGAAAGCACAAAGGAAGATTCTAAAGCAGCTGCGAAAAAGGCGAAAAAAGAAGCAAAGAAGAAGGCTAAAGAAGGAAAGAGCTTCTTTACCGGATTAGTCAGTGGTATCTTTGGCGAGAAGGAGAAGATTGAGAGTGAAGTTAAAGACAAGATCGCAGAATCTAAAGAATCAGCGAACGAATTACTCGACCAGGCCAACGCTAAGAAAGATGAACTTAAAAATGATGTCGCCAAGAAGCAGGAAGAAATTAAAGATGGTGCTAACAATGTGGTGCAAAATGTACAAAATAAAACTCAGGAAGTAAGCCAAGCAGTGAGCGACAAAAAGAATGAAATTGAGAAATCTGCACATGATAAGGCAGAGGAAGCTAAGAAAGCTGTTGAAAGTAAAACAGAAGAAATAAGTAACGCTGTGCACGACAAAACAAACGAACTTAAGGATGCTGTTCATGATAAAACAAATGAAGTGAAAGATGCCATTCACGATAAGAAAGAAGAAGTCAAAGCAACCGTCACTTTCGCTGAAGACACCATTCAGAATAAAACATCAGAACTCGCAGATGCTGCTAGTAACAAAGTAAGTGAATTGCACCATGCAGCCAGTAACAAGGCTCATGAACTGAAAGAATCTGTCAATGATATAAAAGATGCAGCAAGTAACAAAGCTAATGAATTACAAGATGCAGCTGGAAGCAAAGTCCATGAATTACAAGATGTTGCAAGTAACAAAGCCAGTGAAGTATCAAGTGCCATTCAAAACAAAACTGTAGAATTCAAAGATGCCATTCACGACAAAACCAGCGAAGCGAAAGACGGTGTCGCCAACAAAACTGCGGAAGTAACAAGCGCAGTCGAAAACAAAGCTAGTGAAATCAGAGGTGCTCTAGAAAGCAAAGCTAACGAAGCAAGCCAAGCCTTCCTCGACACAACAACAGCAATCTCAGACAAGACAAACGAAATAGGACAAGTCATCACCAGTAAAAAGGATGACGTACAAAACGCAGCTCAGGATGAAATGGAAAGGATAAGACACGAAGCTGAACTGACTACAGATGAAATCAAAAAGAAAGCAGAGGACACTCTCAATGCTGCCGCAGACAAGAAGACAGAACTTCAAAGCAATGTTACAAACACTTTCGATGATCTACAGCGAGCTAGCAACGATGAATTCTACAACGTTCAAAGAACCTTCAGTAACGCGCAAGAATCAGCCTTAGGTGCTTTCGATAAGGTCGAAAGCTCAGCTAAGGATAAATTCGGCGAGGGAAAGGAAACTTGGGAAGATTTGCAAAGCTCCACACGTGATACATTCGCCGATATGAGAGACGATGTTCATAGCTTAGGTAACTCCGCACAAGACACTCTTCACAGCTTTCAAAGCTCAGCTGGCAACACATTCGATAGCTTAGACGATTCCGCCAAAGAGATCTTCGGTAATATCCAATCAAGCACAGATTCTAAGGGACATGAGTTGATAGGAGACGCAAAGAACGCACAGTCACAAGCGGAAACAAAAGCGCAGCAACTATTCGGTGATACAACAGACTTCTTTAGCAACGTACAGACAAACACGGAAGCGAAATCTAAAGAGTTATTCGGAGAGGCAAAAGATACGTTTGAAGGGTTCCAAGTATCAGCAGATAACAAATTAGAAGAGGTTAAGGGTGGATTGGATAATGCTGAGGGTAGACTAGTGGAGTTCTCAGAAGGGGTTTCAAGTGATGTAGTGGAAACTGAAAGAGCTGTGGCCGACGCCGTTGGAAACGAAGCTGATAAATTCACAAGTAGCTTGAACAATCTCGGCAGTTCTGTCTTCGGATCTTCAGGAAAAGGTAAATATAGTTTCAAAACCAGTTAGTAAAACAGCTTCCATGTAGGACAGTTTGATCATGATTACTAAGGCCCTTAATATTAATAATTACGTTTTAAAACTAAAAGAAAAACCGACTTCAATGTTCGACTCTACGGCGTGACTCAGGGAATCAATAAGCCATACATAAAAATCTAAATAAGAAAAAGAAATCAAATCGACAGATAATGCTTAGGCTCCACCGGCGTCGAAGGGCATTAATTACCAAAACTGCATACATTTTATGTCAAGTTTCGCGCACGAGAGTTCCTGACATTATTAAAGCGTCAATTTGACATAATGCATGTCGATTCGATTTACAATGGCTAGGAGGGAAGGTTTTTAGAGTTTTACGGGAAAACTATCAAACCCTCAGGAATAAAATTTATATGGGACCACATCTGGAGCATACCCTTTCAAACAAAAAAATAATTTTGAAATTCGGTCCACAATTAGCGGAGTAATCGCGTAACAAGATACAAAAAAAAATCATTAAAAAAAATAAACATACAGGCCAATTGAGTACCTCCTCCTTTTTTTGAAGTCGGTTAAAAAGAGGAAAGATTTGTTTGTATGTTTGTTTGTTTGAATTGAATAGGCTCCGAAACTACTGGACCGATTTTAAAAATTCTTTCACCATTAGATTCCTGCATTATCCCTGATGAACATAGGTTATATTTTATCCTGGGAAAGTGACGTTTTCCCGAAGCAACGCGGGTAACACCGTACTTATATTTTATAAATGTAACAAAATAACAATTTGTAGAAAACAATAATTGTAATTTAATATTTTATCTCACAGGATTAATGAAAGATTCAAGCAGCAAGCTACTAGAGTCTGAAAAGGCGCAGTCTTCGCCACACAAGAAGAGTTCTGGGTAAGAAAATACTCACACATCTCCACACAACTGCAATTCTAATAATGCGCAGGCTGGTTGGTCTTGTGTGTTTAAGCACATACATGTACACTTGATTGTATATATATATGCACATACATGTACAGTCAGCGATGAAAGTCGATTAAAATTTGATGTTTCATAAATCTGAATATTGACGAACCTGTGGCGCAGTGGGTGAAAGCCCGCTTGTGACACAGGTCGCGGGTTCGATCCCCGCCGCGGGATAAATGTTTGTATGATCTGCAAATATTTATCTCTTGTCTGGGTGTTTCCTATGAATATGTATGTATTTACGAACAAAAAGTAGTATATCAGTTATCTGGTTCCCATAGTACAAGCTTTGCTTAGTTTGGGGCTAGATGGTGCTGTGTGAAATGTCCAGTAACATGACCAAAATTTTGACTAATATTTCAAAAAAATTAAGTAAACAAAAGCCACTTTAAAAAATTCCAACTATTAATCGACTTTCGTTGACTGTACGTTGTTTCTGTGTGCGTAACACACACAGACACAAATCTACACACACACATATGGCCAACCTGCCTCAAAGTTGTTTTATCTCACTATACATGATTACATACATGTAAATAATAGCACGGCGAAGCACAAACTAATTCACAACTATTCTAATACGTTATTTAATTGCAATTAGTTTCAATCTATTATTATAAAGCGCTCCAACTTTACCCGAATTAAACATAAACGAGGTCGGGCGAAGCCATCTAGCGGGCCGCGCTGGCTCGAGCACTTTCATTCCACAAGCGTTTCTATATCTTGTACCATTGTTTATAAGGTTTATAATGGCTTGCTATAAAACGAATTGTCGCGTCGCTTGCCAATTCAATGTGCATTGAGCCTTCTTGTCCACAATCTACATATTCCAAGTTTCATCCAAATCGGTCTAGTATAGGATCGATTGTAAATAGTTATATATCAACGTTCATTCTTTAGTTATAAAACATTTTATATACTTTATTGTATATCTTCGATCAAATGTACCTAAATTACAGACACAACCTGTTGTAAATGAAGCGTACGTACATACTCATAGATATGTTATGTTGTATCCATCGAACTTCACATTGTAAGTTCGTTTGATCATATATTATACTCTAAATATAAATAAACTGATTGCAAGTAAAACTACGTAATTGCCCCACTGATATGGAGTTTTTGAGCCTTGAAATTATTGAAGGGAAAATTTGAACTGCGGCAGACATCACAACCCATTTCATTTATCTAATTAATATAATCATACACTGAATATAAGAGTCAATACAATGTCTGAAATTAATACTATTACATCCAAATTATAATAATGTAGCCTTATATTATTTAATCATATTAAAAATAAAAATATAATCTTGATATAAATCTCTCCTGCTTTTTGTAAAAGGGATTTTCAAATAAGTCAGATCAAATAGATTGGTCCAAAAAGAAAAAGAACAAGATTTGCAAGGTATAAAAGACATTATCTTGACTGTTAGACTAGTGCCTGCATCTAACTTCACTCGCACCATATTACAGGATACCGAAACTCAAGAAGAAGAACAGGAAATAGGCGGCGAACGGACGAACGAAAAATCCGATGTAATATATTATTTAGTATTTAATATTTATTATTGTTACGAACTATGACGGCAACGCGATTATTTCATCATATTTTAGACGATCTCTTGTTTGTATAAGAAACTTAACGCGAATAATATAATTGTAATAAAGATATTATTATATTATATTGAAATAATCGTTGCGTTGAATTTCGAGCACTGTATAATATAATTTGACGTAAAACACAATCTTCCAGTGGATTTAAAACTATATTTATATAGAAAGAGATTATTGTATTATGTAATTTTTGTCGTGTGCGTACCGTTGAGTACAATTTTATATTTTAACATTTGACTAACTTTTCGATTTCAAAGAAATCTTAATATCGATGTTTCAATGTTTAAGGTAATCAGTGTTTTTAATTCAAATATAATTTTAATGTTAATCGAGTAAATCTTGCCTACAAATCAATTTATAAATCTTATATTATATAACACTTTTGATCTAATTTTATGATCTGAATCTGGAATCTTGCATTTTATATTAAATTTTAAGTGTTTTATCACTATCAGTGTTTTGTGTTGCATAATTTATTGTATTTTAATTATGTTTTATTTAAAATGTTTACTTGCTTTGTACAAATCAGTAAGCTGAGCATGCTCCGCGATTTTCACCTTTATTTAGATCTGCTAGCTATTGTCACAATATTGTGTAAAATAGGTGTTTTATCCGTCACAAAGCAACTATTAAACTTGAAGCTTTTCAAATAGATGTACAAGTACATTCGAAATGCTTGCGTTGTTCTG
This sequence comes from Epirrhoe alternata, assembly GCA_963565295.1. Taxonomy (NCBI): domain Eukaryota; kingdom Metazoa; phylum Arthropoda; class Insecta; order Lepidoptera; family Geometridae; genus Epirrhoe; species Epirrhoe alternata. The sequence continues at coordinate 4,297,665 of OY751400.1, forward strand.
TAAGTTGTTATTATATGAGAACGTTCCCGAACATTTTTGAGTTTTTATTTTACCTTAAATATAGGAAATATTTTACCGACCTAATTAATCAGCGATATACACACAAAATAAATTACCTAGTCGAAATATCGCGAAGTAATATGGCTTAGTATACCGACATTCAATTACACTTGATCAATATCGTTCTCATGGCTTAGTTAAAGTTAGAAGTTACCTCATAGATATTTAATAGTAGACTCTAGACTAGGTGACTGTTCTTTCGTAAATACCGTAGAATCAGCGCGACGGCAAGAATCAAGTGTGTATGTAATATGAAGTTAAGAACTAACTCTTCTATGAACGGTTAGTGCGCTTTAAGATCTACCACTGGGTGTAATAACAACAAGTTGATTATACTCGCATAAAAACAATAGTGATGTAACAAATAAAATTATACTATCGATATGTATATTATCGTTGTTTCCATCAGTTCTCGGCAACACTTTGTATAATTTTGTAATTATGCACAAAGCACAACTACATTAAACCATGCCATACTTCTATGTTCTCATTGCACTGCACTGTCACTGGTAAGTTTTCCGTTGCATTTTGATTTTATTTGCGTTTAGTTTCAGATCTTTATCCAATAGTTTCACAGTCTCACTTTTTAAAATATTTTTTGTATAATAAATCGAAAGGGAAAAGATTTGAAACAAGCTTATGTACTTTTTATTTACGTGTTTGTATTTTACAGCTTTTTCTCCAAACTCCGGCGCAATCAATGATTTGACGACCAGCTTCGCTTCGAAGTAATTTACATTATATTTATTGCATTGTGCTGTGTGTACGTTTCGTAAGATTTGGGACTAACTTTCTTTGTATTCAAATATTTGATCAAGTGTGTGTAGGCTATCGTGATTGCCAGGAAAACTTTAAATGATGTTACTAAATTATTGTCTTAAGGATAGAATTAGCTAGGAAATAGCCACTTTAAACTACTGAATGCATTAATGTGTACCATTTTGAATATGTTTTCGGACTTTATGGTAAGAAAACGTCCTAGATTGAGGAAAGCTATTTTCCCCTTTTATAATTTGATAAATCGTACAAGTTAGGTGCTTTAGTATGGTGGTTGAAGTTCAAGGAATCCTTGTCGTATAGATATTATTATATTTAGAAAATGTAATTAGGTTATATTACTTTTAACGGTTTACCCCACCGTTGCAAGCCACATTCATAAACCCTAGTATTAAAAATTCAAGCAACTAAAGAAGTTCAAAACTAAAATTATATTATCGACTATCGATCAATTATAACGATCACATCACTATTCTTCTATGCACCCGTTATACGAAGTATAGATACTTATTTACTTTTTTATTAGACATTTACCGAAAGGTTAAATAAAAATATTTCAAATGTAGGTAGGTACCTAATGTTTCAATATTCAATGTTTATTAATATTCTAAAATATTACTTTTCATGTTGTATAAATGGCACTCATATTATTTATAAATTCTATTAAGATTTCAAATCAATACCTACTGTGGAATATTTGGACTTATTTGTTTTCCTAAAAAATTGCATCCCAGCCTTATTCTTACTTATAAATGTTTAAGATAAATAAATAAATAATAAAAAGCCGTTTTTATCAGTTCATGCTATTGTGACTCAGGAGGTACCTATATTAAATTAGGTACCTACTTACTATAATTTTCTGCATTTTATTTAATAGAGTAGGACCTAAGCATAAAATATTATTCAAGGTAAATTACAATTTTAAAATGACTAACACAAAGGTTTACAGTAAATTATCTTGTGTAGGTATGTAGGCAGAAACCATGTGACCAAAAATAGCCAAAATTAAACATCAGATATTATAAAAACTTTATTTTGCAGTAACTCGTACGTATCATTCTACTAAAGAGAGTAATCATTTATATCAAGAGTTAGTTACCTACTAATAGTTTGGTAGTCATATAGGTTTTCATGTAAGATCCATTCGCCACACTGGTTCTATAGAATTAGTGTCAAGAAATGGAGTAAATAAATTACATAAATTCAATGTAACTACGAGTACATGCCTACCTACAAATTCGGGAATACTGTGATGATGCCAAATAAAGTTTGTAAAGTTAATAATTTTGTTAATTTATAAATAGAGTTTATGATTATGTATTCTATTTATTGCTTTATAGTAAGTAATGAAACAGTTATTCCAAAACATGTGTTTTATTATAACGCTAAAACTCTCTAAAACCCTTCAACTGCAAACTACAGCTTTTAACTGAAAGTTATAACTGTGCAGTTCAACTGTACAGTTATAACTGTCAGTTAAAAGCTGTAGTTTGCAGTTGAAGGGGAAATCGTATCGTGTGTAGGCAAAACTGCGAACTGCACAGTTGAACTGAAATATCTTGGCCACTGACTCATACGAACTTACTTTTTATTCGATAAAACTGCACAGTTAAAACTGAAGGTGTGTAGCAAAAAACTGAGGATCTGTCAGTTTTTCCAAAAGAGTATGTAAATAGGTATCTTCTAGGAAAACATGCTCCATCTGCAGTGCTTCTTGTTTTTTTTTATTTTATATAAAAATGTTTTGGTCTTAGTCGCTTAGCGACCACATCACCCAAAAAAAAACCTTAGACCTCTCTATGTATTGCTAGAATGAGGTCAAATGCTGACCTATTAATTAAAAAAAAGGTTCGTTGGACTTTGCATGAATTTTCTGCCGCGTGCTAATTTTAACTACCTAAACAAAGATAAATAACCATGCCTTACGATGAAGCCATTCTGATTCCATGAACGTGTTCCTTCAAGGGGAAACAGTTAGCAACTGAAAAAAGTCAACGTCTGTACTGTAGGCACTAGGGACGTAAGTAAGTACTTAAACTGTGCAGTTTAACTAAATAATGGGGTCTGTCCTCGGACCAAGAATTATAGTCTGTCTGTAGCCCGCCTAAGCTTAGATTCTCCCACAGAGTAAGTAGATTCTCCACAGCTACAGTCCACCACAGAGTAAGTCAGTCCAAAGATACTTACTCTGTGGTCCGTTTCGTGCTCCACAGACAGTAAATAAGACTTGGACCAACAAATTCCAAAGTGTGGTGGCAAAAACGCAAAAACGTAACGATTAGAAGCGTGCAATGTGCATCCTTCAGTGATCCTTCATAAATTTTGTTTGTGTTCAATTGTGTTGTGAGGTACGTTTCTTTCTCAGTCATTATGTATCCATTGGCGCCTACTACACACACTCATCAATCCATTTCGCGCCGCCTACTACACACTCGTTACTTCGTGAGTGAGATTTCTGGATTTTCAGAAATCCGACGATCCGTATCACGATCCGCGATACTCTTTTGCTATACTATAGGTACCTACTACACACTCGTTAAATATCGTAATCCTGGATTACGAACCCAAAATATCGTAAAAATTATCGAGCGTGTAGTATGCGCCTTGGGCGTTGCTCGATTCAGAAAAACCATAAAACCAATAATTCAAAGTAAAGTAGTCAACTATGGTGTATGTGTGCGGTGTGCTTGCCCGGTATCATGGGATGTGGGTGCTTTGGGATTCGGTGGATAAGCACTGACTCACTTACCTTGGCACCAGTCACTTATATGGTCTCTGGATGACGAGGCCGCGGAGTAGGTTCGCAGCGAGGCTGAACTTGCTTGGGAGGGAAGTCGGAACAGGTTGTTCCCAACATCAGCCCTGCACCGCCTGACCCGCGAGGGGGCGAGTGGTATCCTAAATGTACTTTTCGGGTCTGTGGGTGGTCGGAGTGAGGGCTCTGGTTGCTCATCATGCAGATCCCGTGAGGGTCTCCTCGCATGTGTCGATGCTGTGTGAAAATTCCAGCATTATTTATTTTATAATATTTATTATTTATTTTCCATCTGCAAAAATAGAAAAAAAAATGCCTTCCACAGCAAGTCAATCATGCTAATGTTTATTTTCAGGTCACACAAGAAAATATCCTGAAACTATACCCAACAATACGGAGTAGCCTGTCTGCATCCTGTAAATCATGGCCCTTAATAATATCAAAAATGGTGTTGAGTCCTCTAATATCAAAGAAGAGTTAATCATCAAAGAAGAATATGTTGTTAAAGCAGAATTTTTCAGTGGTGAGGAAGGAATTGTTGTAAAAGACGAATTTACGGAGGAAGATACAGAAGTAACACCAGTAGACTTCCCAGTGGTGGTCGAGAAACATGAACTCACAGAGTCCTCATTGTCTAAGAACACAGAAACAACAAACCATGAAGACAAAATGGCGGGCAGGTGTTGCTTTATATCTGAGAACATGAATAGTTTGGACTCATATGAATTTATTGATAAAAAAATATTTGTGTGCAACCAATGTGGTAAAAAGTTTTCTCTGAAAAAAAAACTATCAGCCCACATTCAGAGTCATAATAAAGTCAAATTTGCCTGTGATACATGTAATAAAAAATTCAAAAATAAATATTTTTATAAAAGGCACTTAAATACTCATTTGTCTGCACACACGAGAACTCACACTGGAGAAAAGCCATATGCCTGCAATGTATGTTATAGGGGTTTTTCTTATAAGTCTGTTTTGACTAAACACATGAGAACTCACACTGGAGAAAAGCCATATGCCTGTAATGTATGTGATAAGAATTATTCTGAAAATTATATTTTGACTAAACACATGAGGACTCACACTGGAGAAAGGCCATATGCCTGCAATGTATGTGATAAGAGTTATTATGAAAAGTCTAAATTGACTAACCACATGAGAACTCACACTGGAGAAAAGCCATATGCCTGTAATGTATGTGATAAGAATTATTCTGAAAATTATATTTTGACTAAACACATGAGGACTCACACTGGAGAAAGGCCATATACCTGCAATGTATGTGATAAAAGTTTATATTCCAATTCTCATTTGTCTGCACACATGAGAACTCACACTGGAGAAAAGCCATATGCCTGCAATGTATGTTATAGGAGTTTTTCTTATAAGTCTGTTTTGACTAAACACATGAGAACTCACACTGGAGAAAAGCCATATGCCTGTAATGTATGTGATAAGAATTATTCTGAAAATTATATTTTGACTAAACACATGAGGACTCACACTGGAGAAAGGCCATATTATGCCTGCAATGTATGTGATAAAAGTTTATATTCCAATTCTCAATTGACTGCACACATGAGAACTCACACTGGAGAAAGGCCATATACCTGCAATGTATGTGATAAGAGTTATTATGAAAAGTCTAAATTGACTAAACACATGAGAACTCACACTGGAGAAAGGCCATATACATGCAATGAATGTGATAAGAGTTATTGTGAAAAGTATATGTTGACTAACCACATGAGGACTCACACTGGAGAAAGGCCATATGCCTGCAATGTATGTGATAAAAGTTTTTATAACAATTCTCTATTGACTGCACACATTAGAACTCACACTGGAGAAAAGCCATATACTTGTGATGTATGTGATAAGAGTTATTCTGAAAAGTCTAAATTAACTAAACACTTGAGAACTCACACTGGAGAAAGGCCATATACCTGCGATGTATGTGATAAGAGTTATTCTGAAAAGTATAATTTGACTAAACACATGAGAACTCACACTGGAGAAAGGCCATATACCTGCAATGTATGTTCTAAGAGTTTCTCTCAAATGATTAGTTTGACTGCACACATAAGAACTCATACAGGAGAAAGCCCATATGCCTGCAATGTATGTTTTAAAAGTCTTTATGATAAGTCTTCCTTGACTAAACACATTAGAACTCACACTAGAGAAAGGCTATATGCCTGCAATGTATGTTACAAAAGTTTTTTTGATAAGTCTAACTTGACTGCACACAAGAGAACTCACATTGGAGAAAGGCCATATACTTGCGACGTATGTGATAAGAGTTTTTTTGGTAAGTCTAACTTGACTGTACACATGAGAATTCACACTGGAGAAAGGCCGTATGCCTGCAATGTATGTGATAAGAGTTTTTCTGATAAGTCTTCATTTACTCAACACATGAGATTTCACACTGGAGAAAGGCCATATGCCTGCAATGTATGTGATAAGAGTTATTCTCAAAAGTCTAAATTAACTGCACACATGAGAACTCACACTGGAGAAAGGCCATATGCCTGCAATGTATGTAATAAGAGTTTTTCTGAAAACTATATTTTGACTAAACACATGAAAACTCACACTGGAGAAAGGCCGTATGCCTGCAATGTATGTTATAAAAGTTTTTCTGAAAAGTTTAATTTGACTGTACATATGAGAACTCACACTGGAGAAAGATCATATGCCTGCGATGTATGTGATATAAGTTATTCTGAAAAGTCTATTTTGACTAAACACATGAGAACTCACAATTTAGACAGACCATATACCTGCGACGTATGTGATAAGAGTTTTTCTGTTAAGCATCACTTAACTAGACACCTGAGAACTCACACTGGAGAAAGGCCATATGCCTGTGATGTATGTGCTAAGAGTTTTTCTCAAAATTCTCACTTGACTAAACACATGAGAACTCATTCTGGAGAAAAGCCATAGGTATGCCTTGCCTGCGATGTATGTGATAAAAAGTTCTCTCAGAAGCTAAGTATGCCTGTATGCAAGCATAAGTTCCTGCTTTATGCTTTCATAGTCCAAGTTCCTGAGATCATGTATAAAATTATCTGATGTAACTAATTATTTCTCGTTTTATTCACTAGTTAGTTTTTCTTACCTATCTACAGAGTCAGGCAAAATTGTACTGCATTCAGGGCAACTGTGTTGCATTTTTTTTAAAGGTAAGCTAGTCAGCCTAGTTAATGACAACACGATACGTAGGTATCGTGGTAAAATAAAGTTTATTATTATCGCATCTTTTGTACTAGCTTCTGCGCGCGGCTTCGCCGGATTTATTATATTAAGTATTAGGATTATCGTTCATTATCATACAAACATTTATCCTGCGACGGGGATCGAACCCGCAACCTTCTGCGTCCCTAGCTGCGGCACAGAGGTCGTCAGATTGTGGCACTGTATCTCGGTTACCTTACTATCTGCCGAAAAATGTAATACAGAATTTTGAAATCCAGATAGCGTTTGACAGATTTTTGATTAACCTTCTTTTCGTAATACAGATAAACGAAATCCAGATATTCATTTGGTATTTTTTTCACATAACAGATGTATTAAAATACACTCAAACGTTTGACAGATGTTTTAAAATCCAGATAATTTATAGGAGCAAGTCGCTTCTGGCACTCGCCGGCCGCTGCCGCGGCACGCTTCGCTCGGCTCGTGCGTGGTTTATCACTATGCACCTAACTGCTCGTCGCTTCGCTCCTCGCAACCTATACTACAGGTCTGTTAGCCTGGGTTTGATTTGCACGAAATAAGTTTTGTCAAATGAAAAAAAAACTAAATGATAATCTTTCTTTAGTGCATCTGTCAAATGAAACATCTGCTTTGTGTAATGTCGGAATAATAAAACGATGTAAAACGTACTATCTGGATTTTGAATATCTATCAAACGTTATCTGGATTTCAAAATTCTGTATTACGTTTTTCGGAAGACAGATAGATTACCCTGTATCTCCCTTGGACGTTGTTGTTTCTAACTATAATTTATCAACCAGCTAAGGCAATATTAGATGAAAAAATATAGTTTATTTGGTAACGTTTATTTCACCATTCAATTTCAATACAAACAGCGTCATGTAGAATAACTAACATACACGTTTTATTTTGTGCGATACACAAACAACGCAGCCATTTTTTTTAGAAAAAAATACTGATGCCGTCAGAAAATGCGGCTCGCTGCGACGCATTTACAATTCGGCGCGACCGGATCGTGCGATCAACTTTACCTTTCTTCCCTTTTGCCAAGTTTTTATCTGCTATTGGTATGTGGTTTTGCTTACTGCTGTAGATAGTTGACATTACTTACTACTTAAATAATATTAGGACATTACAGATGAATAATTTTGTAATTTTTTGTATTGCTAATCCACACTTGGTATTTCATTAAGAAATGAAAAGTCATCAAAATTTTGGATTCCGACGGGATTCGAACCCGCAACGATCAGACAATCCTCATAAAACCGGAGTGCGTTCCGCTCGGCCACAGAACCCTAGTCGTCGCAATCCAAATTTTTTTGATAAGCTCATTTATCATGAGTGTCAGAATGGCTGGTGTACCAGAGCGAATCGAGTCGTGTTTGGTATCAAAAAAATGTACCAAAATTGTACTATTTAGTACCTCTGATTAAAAAATTTGTACCTCTCTGAAACCAAAGTTATAGCGATTTCAAAGGTACACCAGCCATATTGACGTCAAAGTGGCTGGTGTACCTCTGATATTTTAATAATTAGCCATTACACATAAAATATAATTACACCAAAAATGTACCTAAATTGTACCTCCATTTAAAATAAACACACACCTAATCGGTTGGATAGTTACTGAGTTATTAGACATTATTTTATTTATCGACTATTATCCTACCGATTTTAGAAGGTTAGTGCTTTTCTTTGACCATCGAAACATGGTCGGATTACCACTTTCATGCAATCCATTAAAATGCTCATTGTCCGATTGTTCATTTCTTAATGACATAATTTATACAGCGCTATGAGGAAAGATATGCCTACAATCAACGGAACAATGTAGGTGGTGTCTCGAACATTGTTTTTAAGATAGATGGTCTTATTAATTAATACATAAGTTCAAGATTAGCTTGAGGGTTACCTTAGAGCGTGTTCATTCTAAGTTAGTAATATACAAAAAATTACATATAACTCCACACTATGCAAAATCACATAATATAATAAATAGGCAGTATATCATATTTAGTTACCCAGTCGCGTTTAAGATATTTTTATTAGTCATGAATTACTTATATCGTAGCTTATTGACATCACCGAGACGCGAACTACCAACTACTATTTTAATGTCTTCATTTTATAATAGGATAATTAAATGTTCCAATTTACGAGATTTATAAATCCACTGTCGTTATAATAAAGTAATTATCTACCTATCTTATAATTTAAAACAATTAAGGCACCTACTCGTGTACATCGATCTACTATCACATTGTGCTTATTAAATATATTAAATTTCATAATGTTATAACATTTATATAATTTATTATTTTAAAGTTATTCATGCTGATTTAAAAATATTTTTTGAACATTTAAATCTTCCAATTTATTACTTAAAATCTTAGTCAGCAATTTATTTTCTTGGTTAATTTTAGAAACGAATAAAAAAGTGTGCATGAAATACAAAAATCAAGTGCACATTTTCGGAACACTATTTCATTTCAGTGTCATTAAATGTCTACTTAAATCTATACTTAAAAGTAGTAATAATTCTGCTAGTCAACTAAAATTAGTAGTTTATAAATAAATGTGACAAAATTATGGATATCACAAGCACCGATAGATTATTTTAAAAACAAACTAGCCTGATTGTTTAACTGTCAATAAAAATAGAAAAAATATTACAGTAACATATTTAAGAAATGAAAATACAATAGAAATACTGAGAGTGCTTAAATGCATAGAATGCGCCAAATACTTTTCATAAGACTTAACATTTTGATTACTTAGTCGGTTATTATATTAAGATTTTTATTCATCAGAACTTCGTCACTGATGATCTAATGAAATAGGTAATATTATACTCCATTGAAAACCAAAAACCCAACTACCCTAGATTTGTAAAGATCCGAGAGACTGTCTACTGCGACTGCGGGTAGACATTCTCTCAGATCTTTACAAGCATTCAAGGTATTTAATAATAATACATCATCATCTCCTTACCCTTGTCCCACTCTATGTGGGGTCGGCACAACATGTATTTCTCTTCCATTTCCCTCTATCAGCCGTCATCTCAGCACTCACTCCTTTCTTACTCATATCATCTTTCACACACATTAATCAATAATTTGAATCTAAAGTAGTTAGAATTGTCAGATTTTCAATGAGTTTGTTCAATTTCTTTCTTTTAAATATATTTCTTGTTTACACTTTTAATACTTAACTAAAATAAAGCCAGTCTCATCTACCCCTGCCAGAACTAGATTCAGAAACGCTTATTTCTCTATCAAATGTCACAGAACTATCACAATCTAGATAGTCCATGTCCGATAACTCTCTTTTTATCATCAAATGCGGTGTTTTTCTCACACGTTTCTCTTTTAAAAACCTCGGAATGCATTGTTTTATTTCCATAACATACTCTATAATAACTCTTTCATAGAATAATGCTACTACAAAGTTAATAGACGCTATCGCTATGATTATGTAACATAATAAGGCGTCCTTCGGCATCTTTAGTTGAAGGAACTTAGCTAACCATTCCGTTGGTGCCACAGCTATATATATACATATCCCTGTCATTATCAACACACTGATCATTAGTTGTTTGTTTGTTATCACAGATCTTCTATACGGCGAGCCGTGGCTGAACACTATAGCTAGTATAATATATTGGAACATAGATACAGCGAAAATTGAGTAATTCTCCCAGCATTCGTTCACTTCTTCCCCTTCGTAAGTATGTCTGACATACCACGGGAATAATGTGAGAGCGTAGTAGCTCAAATACTGTCCTACTGCTATTAAAAACAATTGTCCTATCAATGATAAAATCGGTATCAGTCCCAACAATGACGTCAAAGGAGGTACTTTACATAACTTCCCCGTAAACGCTTCAGTCATGCCGAAGAAAAAAGCAAAATTGACGATCAACGCGATGTCTATAAATAAAAATTGGAAATCAGTTAGATTCGAGTCAAAGTAGTACAGAATAGCGACGGAGAGGAACTCAGTGAGGGAGTAGGATATCATGAATTTGAAGACTCCGAAGCTGGTGGATAGAGCAGCTCGGCCTTCTCTTAAGACTCGGGAAACGCAGACGATGTCAGGTGATTGTGATGTGAAGGGTGCTGCTACACTGCTTTCCAATTCTGAGAGAGAAATGCCCGTGTGAGCCGCTCTTAGGGCTCCGCAGTCGTTTGCTCCGTCACCGCACATCGCTGGAAATAGGATTTAAAAAATGAAAAAATATTTATTTAAAAAAGCGATACAATACAGTTGCATATTTATCAGCGGCCTCCACACTAGGCAAAGCCTGTATCGTGGGGACCAGTAAAGATTTTATACAAACGAAGAATCGGACTACTTAAAATAGATTTTGCAAGTATTGAGAATAAAAATAAAAACAGAGCTTAACAGAGAAAAAAAGGCCATAAATAATCATTTAGAATTAACTAAAATAAATAATGCTGGACTTTTCATACATCATCTAGAACCAAAATAAGCAGAGCTTGTGGTATAGATTGTAATGCATATTTTTTTTCGCAGAATGTTAAGTTAGCTAAATTAGCATCGATTGACATTAACTTATTTTTAGGCAGTGCACATCTCCTGCCAATTAAACTATGTCATTTCCCAAAAAACTTCAAATGGCGTTTGGACTAACTATGCATAATTGTAGATAGATAGAAGATAGAAAATACTTTATTGTACACCACATGGACATTACAAAATACAAACAAAGATACAAGAAAACATTTTAAGCAGTTGTATCCAGTTTTAAGACTATGCTAAGTGAGCCCAGCGGTCTTACTGAATAAATGCTTTTTGACCTTGACTTGGTACTTATAAGACTAGCGCTGCCGCGGCGTGACCCGCGGTCCCTCGGGATTTTTTTGGGATAAAAAGCCTATGTCCTTCCCTGGGATACAACCTTTATCCATGCCAATTTTCAGCCTAATCTGTTCCGTAGTTTGGGCGTGAAAAGGTAACAAACAGACAGCCAGAGTTACTTTCACATTTATAATATTAGTATGGGTGTACTCACCGACATAGTACCCCAAAGCCTGGTATTCGACAATGAGCTGTTGTTTCTGATCCGAAGACATTCGCGCGAACACGGCGCCGCGAGCGACCAGTCGCGGGAGAATGTTCGCGTAGTGCTCGCGTAACACCTGTTATATTTACATATTTAACCACAACAAACAAATGATAAAAAATAAACCGGCCAAGTGCGAGTCGGACTCGCGCACGAAGGGTATGGAAGCCCCCTTAAATATTTATTTTATTCTGTTTTTTAGTATTTGTTGTTATAGCGGCAACAGAAACACCTACATCATCTTTGAAAATCATCATGAGATACAGCCTGGTGACAGACAGACGGACGAACAGACAGCGAAGTCTTAGTAATAGGGTTCCCGTTTTACTCTTAGGTACGGAACTTTAAAAATGATTTCGATATAATTTTATCAACATTTTTCCGTTTATATTTACTTCAGAGGCGGGATAATTCACTGTATAACAAGTTACTCACCCGCCAAGTATCTCCAGTCATAACAACTTTATAGTTTGGCTGTGAGGAAGCCTCGCAGTCAGCAGGTCTGCCCTCCGAGCGTAACCCCCGCGTACACTCGCGAGGGAGGGCTGTGCGGCGACCTACGCTCATCTGAAATACACGCAATTACATTGAAAAAAAAAACACTATAACACGAGCTCTTAACGGTGAAGGAAAACATCGTGAGGAAACCCGCAGCTTAGTCAGCTCCACACGTATTGACGTTGTCTTCCTGTGGACAAGGCCATCCAAACGTCCATCCATCTCAAACGTCGCAGGCACTACAACGTCCCGTTCAGTGTAGGCATAGGTTGCCTTCTGACAATGTATAAATCATCTAATGCAGATATAAAGGCCTAAGTTACATAGGATTTGCTGGCTGATGTTGGTAGAGCATTTCCATGAATGGGTCCAGTGGGGGTACAAATCCAGTACGAGTGCAGTTTTGGGATGCATTTAAATAATGGTTGTCTGTAAAGTCGGTTTACTGACGATAGTTGAACGTGACAACGTTTGTGGTTTTTTTTTTTTTACTTTGACTTTTGATCGGTTTACTGACGATAGTTGAACGTGACGTTTGTGCTTCTTTGTCGCTCGTTCCGCGCTCTCGCTTGCACTTCAAGCCTTACATGGAACGCCTCAGGTAACGCCGTGGTAACGCCGCATTTTTTCAGGCGTGCAGCCGGCTCCGTCGAATTATAAGACGTTGTCACGTCAAAAACTACAAGAATGTTTATGTAACTTCATCAACAATAACCTAAGTTCGTGAAGTAGCACAAAAGTAAAAAATTCGTAAAATACGTACCCCGTGTAACGTACTCTCGCAGTAAACAGTCGGTCCAGTTTCCGTTTCTTCGACATATAGATGTACAACCCTCTCGCCGCTTATAAGAATACCACACTCTTTCGCCACCGACACGGCTGTGTGGATGTTGTCACCTGGACAAACAATACAATAAAGTATATTCCTATAAAATTATAATAAACAACAATATATTAAGAAATGAAATGTATTATCAAAATTTTCGATTCCGACGTCAGTGATTCCGTGGCCGAGCGGTAAGACACTCCGGCTTTAGGAGGATTGTCTGATCGTCATGGGTTCGAATCCCGTCGGAATCGTAAATTTTGATAAGACTACATTTCACAATGAAAAAAAAACAATAAGTACTTATTTTAATATTTCAAATGATCGGATTTGACCATGACTAGGGTAGGCATGGTCGTCATGATCTCAACGGAAGAATGTAGTTAAATGACATTTCAGTATAGACAATTTTGATTTGATAATATTGCTTATAATTGCTTAATTCAAAATAATTGTCAATAGTTAGGCAGAGGCGCTTCTAAGTACATATAAATATTATTGCCTATACATATACCGCCTTATTAATTAGAAAACCCTAATTCTAGCTAAATCCGAGACTGCTCTCAGAACTGTTACTTCTTGGAGTAACATGATGAGTTTAAGGTTATTAATAAATCGGTAGTTATCTCGAATCAGTAATACATTTCTTGCATCGGGACTAGCGCGTGCGTTATGGCAACCCATAAAATTTAAAATAAAAACGAGTGAATGAACGAATATTATTATCATTTAAAATATTGTCTGTCTCTGTCACTAATTATATGAATGACAGAGATAGACAATAATTTGTATTTGATAATCTGTTTTATTCAAAGAGGTTTGAGGTTTTATTCTTCTCAAAATTTTTGGTCAAGTGAATATTGACCAAAAAGTTTTTAGTCATAAAAAAAAATATTTACTGTGTTTAGTAATTTTTAACTGCTTTTTTGTTTCTTGCTAATGCTAAATGATTTTTTACCTCAAAATCTATACTTACTTGGATTTTAAATTCAGTTTCTTCGAGATCATAAAATGAAATTTTACGAATATTGTAATTTTCACTGACACTCGCCTCATTTATCGTAATTGGTATCCATCCAACCTCATTAAATTTTTCCTCAAACCATCAACATATCCATCCTATTTGCACAACCTTTTTTTGGTTATGACATGAATATTATGAAGTAAAAAGTCAAAATTCATGACAGAGTATGCTTACTCCATCTCTATACTAGGTTGCACCTAGGCGTAACTCTTGCTCCGAGAGCAGCGTCGGATTAGCTTATTTCCTCCTTGGTCTTTATTTATTAATACAGATTTGACCTACTACTGCCTTATGCTTTGGATTAGCTCTAATTCCACCCAAGTTCGTGTTTATTAATAACAGGGATAGAAAATACTCGGGACTCGGGGCAAATATTTGCAGAGCATACAAACATTTGTTCCGCTGCGAGAATCGACCTCGCTCTTGCATACCTGTGATCATGACGACATGTATGTTGGCTTCCTTCAGCTCCCTGATGATGCCGGTGGTGGCCGGCTTTAATCTGTTCTCCATTATCACCAGACCCAGGAATTCCAGCTCGCATTCCACCTGCACACAACAACATTATATTAATGTTTTGTTCTATAAAGGGTCTTTATTCAGGAATAACAAACAAATAAATTAAAAAATATTTATGTAATGGTTTTTTCTGTTTTGTTATGAAAATCCCGAGAAAATCGATAATGGCTATACTTTCAATTCATTGTTGCTTCCTGTATCTTAGTCCATTCGAGCGTGCATGTCTGCGATTGGTGGAATGTATGTTCGCCTTGAAAATAATTATGCAACATGTCCTAAAAAATCAATAAAAGAGAAATTTTTAAGTGAAAACTTATAACGGCTTAGGAATTAAATTGATACGGTCAAACGTCTATTTACAACCCAAAAATGAAGCCCTGTCAGTTTGTGTAGTTTAAAATGAAAGACCCTGTATACTCTCCTTACATTGGGGCCAGATGGAAATAGTTGATCACTTAAAACTCGCTTGCGGTTGGACAAGTGCCTAAAAAATTATTTATTTTTAGAATAAAAAAAACTTAGGCTTTTACATCTATAGTAGATGATATATACAGCGTCAGGAGGCAATCCATGCCTACACTGAACGGGACGCTGTAGTGCCTGGGACATTGTTCGAGATGGAATAGGCTTGCCCAGCACCTAAACCATCCTCTCAGCTTATTCAGCCCAGCCCACAGGAAAGACGACGTCAATACGTGTGGAGCTGACTAAGGTATAAAATTAAAAGTAATTATTCTTCTATCGGGCCAACAGGTTCCCGGAAAGACGCCACATGTACATGGTCGACATTCCCAGAGTTCGTACAAAGCGTTTTGAGTCTACATTATTCATACGCACCGTCAAATTGTGGAACTCATTGCCGGGCTCTGTGTTTCCCGAAAAGTACAATATAGGGGTCTTCAAAGAGAGTAATTTCTTCTAGGTAAGCATGCTTCATCTTAGACCTCACTATCGCTTAACATCAGGCAGAGTGAGGTCAAATGCTGACCTATTTATTTAAAACTAGCTGTCCGCCGCGGTGTTACTCCCTCGGGAAAACTTCACTTCCCCGGGATAAAATATAGCCTATGTTCATCAGGGATAATGTAGGATTCTATTGGTGAAAGAATTTTTCAAATCGGTCCAGTAGTTTCGGAGCCTATTCATTTCAAACAAACAAACAAATATTTGCTCTTTATAATATTAGTATAGTTTTTTTTTTTAATTAAGTATTTTGTTGAGTATCTAAAACAATTATAATTCTTACCTCATCCCGAGTCATAGTTTGCGTCTGTTTAAGCGTGATCTCCATCATACGAGAGGCGAGTGCGATCACACGGTATCCCTTCTCAGCGTACGAACTCAAAACTTCATCCAAATTGTCCGGCACTGAAGCAAATGCATAAAAATTTACTAAGAAATGGATTGATATAGACAGACTATACATATTTATATAACACGCTTTTAATAGCTTGGCTTGTCTAGTACAGTCAGTGACGAAAACCGATTAACATTTAATATATCACAAATCGGAATAATTATTAAATCATGACCAAAATGTTGATAAATTTAAAGGTCTCGGTCTAATAATTTCTCAGGCAAAGTTGTTTTTTTTCCTAGAAATATAAAAAAGGCGTTTTAAACAACTTTAGTTACTTGCTGCACTTCTATAGTGAAAGATTTGCATTGCATTTAAAATGCATCTATATAACTGCAACTACGCGGGTATTCAACCCGCGACCTTCACCGATCCGTGTTAAAATTATACGTACCAGTGTGTGGTAGACACAATTTGGTGATCATTTCCGGAGCTCCCTTGCAGTAGACCCGCGCGACCGTCTCGCCCAACAGTCTGACGACGACTGAGGCGCGTTGTAACGATGACACGAACTGATGCTGTTGCACTATGCCCACTTCTAGCGGCATCTATGGACAGACTTACAGTAACTTACAGTAGCTTACAGTCAAACTTACAGTCAACTCACAGTGAATATTACATGGTGCCAACTCTGGTGAAGGAGTTTTTAGGCCGCCTTAAGGCCTCCGTCATGGTGGCCAATTCAACGTGCCCTCCGAAGCACGGAAGTGCTCAGATGAAAATTCCAGTGGCAGTCACCCATACACTTACAGACCATTTCGAACGTTGCATAACTTCGACGATCTAAAAAGAACGACAAGCAAGCACGACCACGAGCGCTTCGGGGTAATGGGTCATCAAAAATGGTTTCCACGCAGCTACTTGCAGCCAACTTCACAGGGACAAAGACCCATTGCGACTGCTGTATCTACTTACATTGACATCGTCTACATTGATGTTGGCAGATTTACTTGGTTTCACCACAGTGGGCATTAGAATCTCGTACTTTGTAGGTTCTGGCACATCTGGCTCTTCTAATAGCCATCCCGTCGATTCAAACATCTGGGAACAAAATTATGATATACTAGCTGCGCCCCGCGGTTTCACCCGCGTAAGTCCCGTTCCCGCGGGAATATCGGGATAAAAAGTAGCCTATGTGTTAATCCAGGGTATCACCTATCTACATACCAAATTTCAACCAAATCGGTCCAGCCGTTTTTGCGTGAAAGAGTAACAAACATCCATACATCCATACATCCATACTTACAAACTTTCGCCTTTATAATATTTATAGGATTATAGGATTTTTTGAGAATTGGAGGGGGTGCCTTTGCCCAGCAGTGGGATATGATTTGTTTCGTGCAAATATTTGTCAAGCATTTACGTTCTTCGCGTCTTCTGAATTAGGCTCATGGTACAAGATATAGAAACTCTTGTAGAATGAACGAGGTCTGGCGAAGCCATCTAGCGGGCCGCGTTGGCTCGAGCACTTTCGTGCGGTTCATTCTACAAGCGTTTCTATATCTTGTACCATTGTTCATAAGGCTTATAATGGCTTGCTATAAAACTAATTGTCGCGTCGCTTGCCAATTTAATGTGCATTGAGCCCTACTATCTTGTGAAACCAAAGGGAGAATCAGCAAGGAAAGAAGACCCTGTTGACATTGTTTACTAAGCTTGTAACTAGATGGCGCTGTCCACAATCTATCTTACCTTCAGATCCAATGGATCTCCGCATAGAACGCCATCTAGTAGCGTCAAACTGTGACAGGTCGCCATGCCTAGCTTCAGTTCATGTAGATCGTTCAAAGCGCGCGGTTGTCTTAACGGTGCAGAGAGTCGAGGCGGAAGGGTTGTACGACTGGATGGTACTACGCCCCACATATCTAAACCGTCCTCTGTTAATGTGCCTGTCTGTAATGGAAAAAACAAACTACACTTTATTTTCATGAGTGTCGAAATACACGTTTTATGCCGCTTAAACAGCCGTATCTTTTTTTGGCATTAAATTAGAAGTTTGATTTTTTCACAGTTTAAACGGACTCTAGACAGCAGGTAGAAAATGCCTTCGGCATTATGCTCGCCAATTGTGCAAATTTTTATGTAAACTTTGTGCAATAAAGTATTTAAATAAATAATGCTGGACTTTTCACACAGCATCATCTAGCCCCAAAGTAAGCATTTAAATAAATAAATAAAATAAATAGACCTGAGTATATGGTTAAAATTTCAAAAAGGTACCTCCACGCGTTCTAGAGATAAAGGGTCTTGACAGACAGACGGACAACAAAGTGATCCTATAAGGGTTCCTTTTCCTTCTGAGGTACGGAACCCTAAAAAAGGCTCTTTTTGTGCACTGGACGCATGTTTTCGAACTTTAAGTTCCACGATATGCCAGATTTTTCAATGTTTTCCTTTCCTGTTTAATTACAAATATTAAAAGTGCGTGATATCTCACAGCACAAAGGCATTTTTTACCGATGAGCCCACCACAGAGTGAATAATAATTTATGAACTACGAGTAATTATTGAATTCATTCAAGCCTATTCCATCTCAATGTCCCAGGCACTACAGCGTCGTGTTGAGTCATCTAATAAAGATTTAAAAGGCCTAATTTTATTGAATTCATTTAGCTATAAGCAATTTCGGTTTATTGTCATTATCCTCACTAAGTCCCCAAAAAAAGTTTTGGCTTTATCAAAATCAAATCTTTCTTTATTTCAGACATCAAATTTTAGTCCATAGAAATTACTTAGCATAATAAAACTTAATACTATTATTATTAGTGAAGGCATGCATCCTAGAGTTATGGAACAGATAAATGCAGTCAAACCTATTATATATATGCTGTTGTTATAGCGATGCCGGTTTCCTCGCGATGTGTGTTGTGCGCACATACATTATTTAAATAGAATTTATATTATGTACAAATACAAACCTTATCAAAAGCGACACAGTCGATAGATCCACTGACATTAACCGCCCTTGTATTCAGACAGGCCACTCTTGCCTTCTGCAGTCGGGAGACGGCGTAAAGCCTGCCGACCGTCATAGCGGCGGGTAAAGCCGGGGGGATCACTATAGTTATAATATCTAATGCTTTGATCGCTATGTCGCCAGGTGTTAGAGCACGGTAAGCCTGGAAATTTAAATAAATAAATAATGCTGGACATTTCACACAGCATCATCTAGCTAGCCCCAAACTAAGCAAAGCTTGTACTATGGGAACCAGATAACTGATATACTACATAAATACTTTTGTAAATACATACATATTATATATAACACCCAGACTAGAGATAAATATTTGCAGATCATACAAACATTTATCCCGCGGCGGGGATCGAACCCGCAACCTCCTGCGTCCCAAGCGGGCTTTCACCCACTGCGCCACAGAGGTCGTCGAATTTCTATGTATTCCATGAAGATGTCTCAGGGGTTACTCATGTCAAATACATATTGGTCCAATTCTAATTTTAATTTCCAAATCCAACTCCCACTAATATAATAAAGCTGAAAGTTTGTGAGTTTGTTTAGATGTTTGTGTATCAATCACGCCTAAACCAGTGAACCGATTTGAATGAAACTTGGAATGGGCGTAGATAGTGACCTGGAATAGCATATAGGCTATTCATAATGTTGGTACCACGCGGACGAAGCTATCTATATTTATTTACCTTCAAAGCAATAGTGTAGGCGAGTCCAAATATAGCTATAAACGCCAGTATAATGATAAACTTGTAAGAGTCACGGTCGAACTTAAAATCAGCAGGAACAGGGTACAGGATACTACGGACCAGTTGGCCTTTACTCGTGCTGTATCCAGTGCGAAGGACCAACGCTCTGTGGATAAATACATACATAAAATGTTGCCTGTTTCCCTTAGGCTCAATGCAGACTGAATTGGCAGCGACGCGACGAGAACAAAATCTTATTAAACCTTATGAACAATGTTATAATATACAGAGTCTTTCATTTTAAACTACAAATACTGACAAGGCCTCATTTTTGGCTTGTAAATAGACGTTTGACCGTATCAATTTAATTCCTAAGCCGATTTAAGTTTTCACTTCAAAAATTATCTTTTATTGATTTTATAGGACATGTTGCATAATATTTTCAAGCAGAACAGACGTTGCACCAATCACAACGCAGCTAATCACGTCGGTTTAAAAATAATAATTATGTCACCAAATCACGAAAGTTTAAAAAGTTTAATAGAAAGAATAGTCTTTATCGATTTTCACGGGATTTTCATAACAAAAAAAAACATTATATAAGTAAATATTTTTTAATTTATTTGTTCAACCCAATTTCTGAATAAAATTCGTTTACAATGAAAGACCCTTTATAGAAACGCTTGATAGCCCGCGACCGCGCGAGACTGCTCGAGTCGGCCCGAGGCTTCGCCACACCTCTTTCATTCTATATCTTGTTACGTTGTTCTTAAGGTTTATAATGTCTTGTTACATCGCGTCGCTATTCAGTCTGCATTGACCCTTAGGGGTAGGCAGAGACCATAGACTTCTGCTTACTATAATCCTGACGCAATATTTAGAGCCTTGCTCAAAGGTGCAAACATAAACTGTACATATTTCGACATTTAAAATAGTTTGTTAAGAATAAATTTCTTGAAAATACGTATGGATCAGAGTGTTGGGCAACCAAAGTGTCGGATGAAAGAAGAGTGCATGCGACAGAGATGAGAATGCTGAGATGGATGTGTGGAGTAACTAGAATGGACAAGATAAGGAATGAGTACATCAGGGGAAGTTTGAAAGTAGCGCCAGTGACTGACAAATTGAGAAGTGGAAGGTTGGCGTGGTATGGGCATGTCATGAGGAGGGATGAAAGTCATATAACACGACGAGTGATGAGTATGAAGGTGGATATTTGAATTTGTGATTGTCTTTAGTTTTTAATTTACAATGTATGTGGACCTTTGTAATTTTTAAAATTTATCTTAGTTTATAATATTCATAATGACAACCTTGATTACCTTGACTATAAATAAAAAATGAATAACATTTGCACGCCTGCATGCAGGTTGAATACATAATCCCATCAGAACTAGTTTAAGATCTTGACATTATTATGTACTGTATTCTGCAAATAAATGATTGATTTGATTTGATTTGATTTGATGGATATACCGGTAGGGGTAGGCCTAAGAAAAGAAGGATGAACTGTGTGAATGCGGATATGTTAGTGAAAGGAGTGAGTTCTGATATGACGAGTGATAGAGGGAAATGGAAGAAAGAAACATGTTGTGCCGACCCCACTTAGTGGGATAAGGGCAGGAGAAGAAGAAGACGTACTTAAAAGGTTGATTATCAATTTGTTATGGTTATTAATTGTTATGATAAGAAATATAATACAATTTATTAACTATTTCCTTGAAATTACTAACTTGTTATCATAAAACATGTTATGACTGAAAATTTGCATTTTATGACCAAAAAATTATAGCTATGAATAAATTTCCTTGAAAATACTCACTTAACAGGTTCATTGTTGTAATACCGCGTCTGTATAACGCGAGTCCCACAAAAAAGTATGCTAGACGCGTGTTCCTTCATATCGAACGGCTTATTCACTCGCAGTAGAGCTGTCTTTGTGACCGGTACAGATTCACCTGTAAATGCATATTTTATTTAGCATCATTGCACCGACAAGAGCTTAGCTCTTATAATAGACTGTCCCACAGCTGGGCAAAGCTACCCCAAGTCCTTGGCACTCGAAAAGTTTTGTGTAAGAATTAAACATGATTACCGACTGAGGATGTTGAAGGATGGTAGACATTCTCTCAGATCAACACTCAATTGATGATGTCTAAGGCATTCCTCAGAGATACGCCCAATTACATGTTTTTACTGAACTGTATGCATACCTAATACTAGCCTGTCAGCATGATAGACCCTATAATACAAAGCGAACATAACACTGACGTGCGACCGACTTGGTAGCATAACACTAAAATGTGACTAACTTGTAAGCAAAACACTGATGTGGCTGACTTAGATAGATAGCGATAAACTTGTACGCATATTAATAACCTGTCCGCATGAGTGAACTAATAGCACGAAACAGTTGTAAGCGACTGACTAGTCAGCATTACACATACATACGTATGTGTAAGTCAAGCTTACAAGTCATACGACTTGTAAGCATAACACTAAAGTGGGACTAGCATGTAAGTATAACACTAATCATATTACTGACCAGTGACGGATCTTCTAACACAAGTATTATTTACTTAAAAGAAGATCTCTACCTTAGTCATTTATATTGTAAACCTGTTACAGTGATAAATTATTTTCTATTTCTACATGTAAGCCTAAATGACTGACCTGTTAGCATACTCTCATTGACCACAGCAGAGCCACTGAGTAAGGCAGCGTCACAGTGCATAGTGCAGCCCCTAGCTGGCAACACTATGATATCTCCGGGGGCTATAGCCCGACTGTCGACTATACGTTCGTCCCAGAGTTCGACTGTGTCGTGGGCTTCGACAGTCGCTTGGAGGTTATTTTGGTTCTAAAAACAATAGAAATTGAATGGTGTGCTTCATGAAAAGACTAGACACCTAAACATGACATAAATTAAGTTATCATTATGGCCAGACAGAGCAATTATATGGAAAACAGTTTTTGATTTTTTTTTCATAAACTTAAGATTTCGTTTTTTCATTACTCTGGGAAAAGTGTTCACGGTGGGAAACAGTGCCGATCGAGACTGACTTGGTTTTCTTTACAAGTGTAATTTTATAGGCTGACTGTACATTTCTTCAAAAATCCTCAATAGATCAAACGGTGAAGGAAAACATCGTGAGGAAACTTAAATAGTTCGAAATTGTGTCAAGTACACGAAATGATCGCCTTTGAAGTGTGGTTAAAAAGAATGTGGCGACCTCTATCGAGTATCGCCACAACTAAGGTTTAAAATCCTAGATCGCGTAAGTGAAATTCTTGGCAATTAGCCTATGACTACACATCAACTGTCGGCCGAAAGGCCCCAAGGTTAGTAGACCAGATGGGTCGACCTGAGGTGATTGACCTGGTGTTGATGAGGTGAGATTTCCCTCTTTGCCCCCAAAAGAACGACAAGAAGAATATGACCCTCACCTTTTTAGTCTGTATAACGGAAGTGGCCACACCAAAAGTGGACATTAGCACCACAGCTATACAGTAGTAGAAATACCGCTCTGCCACCCACACAGCTATTGTGAAGACTTGGAACACGTAGAACGGGTTGAAAACTTCAAGTAGTATCAAAGTCATTATGGTCTGAACTGGGACCTTGATCTCGTTGAGGCCGTAGATATTTAACCTGTGTATGATAATCTTATTTTATTGCTAATCCAACACAAATATATTTATATTTTTAATATTATATCTTACTTCTTTCAAAAACCATGAGATGGAAAATCTATACGTACATCCTCACTCTCCGCTCACTAGATGGCGCTCTCGTCCCAGTTACGTGAAGTTGCGAGCAGGTGGCGCCACTTTCTATGCCGGCTAGACGCGCCCATTGCGCTCGATTCACGTCCCACACTAGATTCTGCTTCTTGTGGCGGAAATAACGGTATTTTTGGACATCTGAAAGGTATAAAAAACTTTGAAACAAAAAGATTTTGTTCTTGATATAAAAGACACAGGATTGGCACAAGCAAAGAGAGGCTGCAAATAGAATTAGGGTTTAAATTATTTATACAATCTGATCTGAATTAGCTAGATGGCGCTGCGAAACTTCGTCCAATATTAAATAACAGGATTGGAATCAAATCGTATGTCAATTGTCAGTAGGCAATATTTGGAGAAATTTTGAAATTATCTGTTCTTAGAAACTTACTCAAAGTAGAACCATCATCCAAATGTAAAGGTGTGTGCAATGCCTCCGCTGTCTCAATGGGTTCCTTGTCCCTCACTAGCTCAGACTGGAACGCTTCATTTAATAACCCACTAAAATAAATAAAACACCCATTATTCTTATACATAGTCCTGCATAGCAATTAATACTTCAGGGGAGCGCATCTGCAACGAAACCATTCCGTGGAATTCGTCCAAAACTGACATTTCCTGCAATTGGTTGGACAGCAGAATGGTTTCATAGGGGACTCTCGAGTGAAAATCACTATTATGATCCAACACTAAGATTATGTGTTGTGGCCAGCTAGGATTATATAGAGTTACAATCTGATAAATAAAATGTCCGAATCAAAACTCGGCGTACGCTATAGTCGGTCCAACTTAATAGGCCACATTTGACGTTTGTCAGTTTGAGCTTTCTAGTGAGGTGACCTTCTTAAAAACTTCGATTATGTTCGAAGTTCGTATCGATTCATTCACATGAATTAAAATTGCCAGGTAAACCGTAAACTAAGAGTAGGTAAGATCAGTTAAAAAAAACCGGGTCTGAAAAAAATAGCACACCAAGAACGCAAAGTCAATTTCCACAACGATCAAGACTGCGTCACAACCCCATTACTTATTTATTTTGATAAAAAAAATTCAAAAGTTTATGGTTGTCATGTCAAACAGAGAAAAAAAGTTTTTATGCGATATTCCCGTTGTCCTTTTACATAAGAACTTTTTGGTATTTAGTAACGTTTTTCGGAATAAATAAGTTTATTTAAAAAAAAAACAATAAGTATTTAATGTGCCATCATCATCATTAAAGGTGAAATATTCCCTTACGAGAAATCATTTCATTCGATTCTAACTCTCAAATTTCGATTAATTCTGGTAACATACCTAGTAGGTAGTTGTGTGTCAGGATCTTAGCGACTGGAGATCCGTGGTCTCTGCCTACCCCTTTGGGAAAGAGGCGTGACTTTATGTATGTATGTATGTACATACCTAGTGTCAAAAGAGAACAAGGGTTTACTGACGCAACATTGTAACAACGTTCAGTTCTCTCGAAAACAGAAATTGTTGTGAAACATAATATGTTTGGATGGTGTAAAAGGGAAATAAATCATAAAATTACCTTCTTTTGTCGTTAAGATAATAAATTATTTAACCGCAATTGAAAAAATGTTAAGCAATTGTGCAGTACTAACTTCGATAAAATAGTAGTATTTTATGCCCGCCGGTACAAAGTTACGTTGTTAAATTTTGATGAAATGTCAAATGTGGCTTATTAAAATGGACCGACTATAGTTGTTGGTGGTGATAAACAGTATGTAATCGAATTAATCTAAAAATATAAAAGGTTATTTACCTTGGATCTGCAATATTCTTCTCCAATACCCTGTGTATATAGTAACTTTTGCATTTCTTTTGATATGTTTCCTGGAAAAAGAATAAAAATAAATAAATAATGCTGGACAATTTCACACAGCATCATCTAGCTAGCCACAAACTAAGCAAAGCTTGTACTATGGGAACCAGATAACTATATACTACTATACTTTTTGTTTGCAAAATACATATGTATATTATATACATAGAAACACCCAGACCCGAAATAAATATTTTTAATTAAGTTTTTATAACAGCCACAAATCAAATAGTAAAGTTTTTATGCTGCATTAATTTAAGAAAGAATTCTACTTACAATGAGTGCAATATTATTTATTTATTGATGATAGACTGGTGTATATCACAGTGTTGACATAGTCAAATCAAATCAGTCTTTTATTGCGTAATATGGGTTTGTAACAGTTCTTTGGTGATACAATTTAGTGCACCCATACTCAGCGTGATCCGCATGCAATTTTTCACATAATACATTCAACTAATAATAGAATTCCATTTTAATTGAGATTAATACAATAACATTATCTAGGTATAGTCTGATGATATTATGATTTACAGAGTCTTAAAATCTAAATTGATAACTTACCAGCACCAAAACCTGATCTGCAAGTTGGAAGCAGCATCGTCTGCAGGTGGCATAGAGGTACCAGTGTGGGATCCAGTGGAACAGCAGGAATGGCAGCCCAGCTGTCAGCACTGATAGAAAATATACCAGTATCGTCCGCCATCTACTCTTCCTGTAGCCAAATACCACCTGGAAATAACAGGCATAACAGGAGCTTGACGAGTTTTTGACGGCCTGGATGATGGGGACTGTGATGTCTAGTTCGGTCTAGTCTCTTTTCGGGATGAAAATAAATAAATAAATAATAAATAATGCTGGACTTTTCACACAGCATCATTTAGCCCCAAAGTAAGCAGAGCTTGTGTTATGGGTACTTAGATGACTGATATACTACTTATATACTTTTTGTTTGTAAATACATAGAAATACCCAGACCCGAGACAAATATTTGTAAATCATACAAACATTCGTCCCACCGCGGGGATCGAACCCGCAACCTATTGCGTCGCAGGCGGGCCTTCGCCCACTGCGCTACAGAGGTCGTCAAAAGTAGCCATGTCCATTCCTGGGATACAACCTTTATCCATGCCAATTTTCAGCCTAATCTGTTCAGTGGTTTAGGCATGAAAAGGTAAGAAACAGACAGACAGAGTTACTTTCACATTTATAATATTAATATGGATATGGATTGAGTTCAGAGCTCAAATTAATTAATTATTCTACTTACAACATAAAACTATAAACATGAGAGATAATTCAATAATGCTGTAATTCATCACAATTACTCATCCTTATCAGTTATTACAGTTAATACATGTAAACGCTATGCAATACTACTATCACACTATTTATGTAATAACAATATTATAAATGTGAAGTTTGTCAGTAGTGTGTGTTGGTTACTCCTTCAATTTGTATTTCATTAATTTAAGTCCATGAATTGTTTGTATCTGCCTCACATCACATTCTCTTTGTTTAACGTTTTTGTCAAACTTGTTCAGGTTTCCGCGACACAGGCCAGACCCAGTGCGGAGCCCATTGCCATACATGTGTATTAGATTATAAGTACTTTTGGAAATAAATTTACTATTAACTAAAAAAAAATGCTGTTTCTATGCAATAACTAGAAGTTCCAACTCATTAAATGTTTAAAACGCAGCCACCCTGAACATTAAAACTGAATTACCAATGCTACTCGTATTACTATTAAAGTCAAAGTAAAAAATCATTTATTCAGTAGGACTGCTGGGATCACTTATGTGTCATGACCAATACCGTAAAGAAATACAGTAAAGAATCAGATTATCCCAGATTGACCTCCCTCCCACTTTTACAGAGTTTAAGAATCGAGCTACACCTTTCTAATCATCAAATTAGGTAGGTACAAAATGAATTAAAATCTAACTGTACAAAATTTAGAATAGAATAGAATATAACTTTATTGTACACCAGAAAAATAACATAAATTAAAAACAAACATGTAAAAATATGGTACAATGGGCGACCTTATCGCTAAAAGCGATCTCTTCCAGGTAACCTTTGGATGGACAGGATAAGATTAACAAATTTACCTGTTCGTATTCTGGATCAGCATTTATAATTTGGACAGTCAGCTCCAGAAATAACTCTCTACTTGTCCCCTCATAGCTGATTAGAGGTTGAATATCATCTTCGGAATCCATCACTTTTTAATAGTTCCACTGTTTTATTTTAGGAATAAATAAAACTTTTTCAGCCACACAATGCTATCATTGAGAGAGGAACTAACAATGATTGTCACACAATACCATGACTAATCCTCTACTAAGGAGTTTGATATGTAGGTACAACCTCTGTGGGTACACGCGATGAAATTCGAAACATATTATGGCTAAGTTCGATCTTCAGAAATCTGCTTCATTAGTATCTTGTTCTACATAGCTGCAGAATAATGATTCAAAACAAGACAAGCTTGTTTTCATAACAAAGAGGTGAACACTTTATTATTAGTATTTGCTTCAGCATTGTTTTGTAAATGCAGTTACGGTTTGCCTTGATTTGGTAAATTATTTTCATTGTCAGGAACTTTCAAATTTTCAATAATTACTTAGTTTTTGTAATTATGCAGAGAGAAACTGGGAATTGGGATTGTTTCAAAATAAATAGGCTTTTATTGTTT
Organism: Epirrhoe alternata; assembly: GCA_963565295.1. Lineage (NCBI taxonomy): Eukaryota > Metazoa > Arthropoda > Insecta > Lepidoptera > Geometridae > Epirrhoe > Epirrhoe alternata. Next base: position 4,325,761 of record OY751400.1, read on the forward strand.
TAATAGAAAAAGAAAAAATCTAATAATTTTGCAACACTTTTGAATACACAAAACACAACAACACGAGTCGACGTCGACGATGAGCGTGAGCGAGCGAGACGAATCGAATTACAACTTGACATGACAAACATATGATTTTGACAGTGACAACAATTCAAACAACAATCGGCAAACTCTATTGAGCGAATGAATAATACAAACACGTGTGCGAGTCTGTGGTTGTACCTCAAAGTACAGTGCTACAAACTTAACTGAACCGAGGCGTTTTATTTTTCGATAGATATCCTCTTTTGGTCACCGATTTAGTTAAGTTTGTGGCACTGTAATCCTGTATGTACACTAGGGCAGGACAATCAGGGCAACACCAATAGGGAAGGCTACAAGCCGCTGTATTTTTGTACCACTTGTGCCTTTCTTTATATAAGTTAAGTTTAAGTTTTAATTAAAGATCTCACTAGGATAACGCCTTAGCTATTAGATTATCTGTAATGTTAGCCTAAGTTTTTAATAAATAAATGACCGCACCTGTACCGGCTGTACCAAAGAGTACGTATGTTGTACTCAGTTGTACCATAAAAATATACCTATTTAAAACCTACTACTGCTACTAGAGCGCTGCGTTGGTAGAGTAGGTTTTAAGTTAGGTAAAATCCCTCTGAAAATCCTGAGAGAAAATCTTTGCTGTATCGCGTAACGATAGAAGGCTTTTTGGATTTGCACTTACGTGATAAAGTCCAATCGTTTTTATATATCATTAGAGTACCCTGGTCTTCCTAATTAAATATTACTAGACCGTTATTAAAATACTACGTTTTATCAGGTTTTGAACTGAGCGCTAAGTGACAATGATGTTCTACTTGACGTGTCCGTCAACGGAGAATCTTTACGTACCATTTGACTGTCATCAATATTGATGTGTTGCTCGAAACTCAAAGTCATTATTGCCAAGAGGGTGTCTTCAGCTTCTGAAATTAAAAATGGCAATCATTATTTAGAACACCAAAACAATACGTAGGATAATCTAATAGTTCTATTATATTTCAACAAAATCCGTCACCAGTTGGCCACCGACTCATACGAACTTACTTTTACTAATTCAAAATAAAAATGTCAAAACGGTGCTTCTATTATAATTTTAAAGAAAATAATAAGTAGGTATTAGTTAATTTTATGTAATAGATCTCACCTAGATTATCGCATTAGACTAAAAAACTGTCTGTAATGATAATTTATAGTAAATAAATAACTGAATAACTGAATTTCATATTATCATTCACTAATTATCAGAGAAATGCAATAGTATGGAAGATCATTGCTATAATAATTTTAATTATATAATGACGATCTCAGCACAGCACATCACTATTACTATTTGCTCGTTCAACGTTCATAATTCATTCATCATTTCATTCATTCACTCAATCTTATTGTACTTACGGTTACGGAGCGAACGGAACGACGACCGTTCGCTGGTCAGGAATAATCGGAATAATAATTGTGATACTAAATAATGTTCTGTGGTTCGCTCGCTCGCTGATGTTTTGTGTTGTTTGTTTCTCTCGAAGTTATTTTTATTAGATTTCCTACCTAATTTTACTGTGTCTTTTATTGTAATACCGAGTAAGGTAAGATCGTAGTGCTGTAAAACAATATGGTGTGCACATTGCGCTTTCTTTCTATCAAAACACAACATAACCTCAAATGTAGGTGCTTATTGCTCAACAACTTACCGAAAACATTGTATTTTTTGTATTCAAATCATTACTTGCTTTTGGCAAGTAATGATTTGAATGCAAAAGAAATCAATATTTACATCCTCATTGAGCACTTATTTAAATAAAAAATGTTTAACTTCAATTTATCTGCATGACTGGAGATATATTCCAAAAGATTTCAGCCACCGCTAATTTCGCGATTTTTTGGTGGTCCTGGTTTATGACGTAGGAAAATGATTTACTGTACCTACTAGTAATGAGTATGTTCAACCCATACAGTCGAGATTTATTCCGAGTCCTACCGATGGCACAATACCTGCAGGTTTTGTCATATTATCCATTATTCTTGTGCCCTTTGAGCATTAATAATTGAATGTAATACGCTGTTTCCTTGTTTTAGAGTCTCTGACAATGATTATTCCTGTGAGGTGCTTCACATGCGGTAAAGTAATAGGCAACAAATGGGAAGCTTACTTGGGACTGCTTCAAGCGGAATATACTGAAGGGTTTGTATTTATTTTAGTCATCATTTTGTGCAGTTGTTCTGTCTCATGAAAGCAGCCGCCTTATTGTCTAACTAGAAATCCATTCCCAGTTGTCATCCCGATAGAGCTCAATAAATCACACAATTCTATGAAAAAGTACAATATGAAAATGTATCACGTCCAGGCTAGGTTTCAAATGTCAAAATGAAGCCGATGTCCATTGGCAGTTTAGTACACAATAAATAAATAAATAATAATGCTGGACAATTTCATACAGCATCATCTAGCCCCAAACTAAGCAAAGCTTGTACTATGGGAACCAGATAAGAAACTCAAAAAACTTAGCATTGTCATCGCCTAGAACAAATTATGGAAAGCATAACTTAACCTTTGAAGGAGCACAACTACATAATAATCTGCCTAAGAATGTTAAAGAAGCAACAAGTATGGTTGTTTTTAAAAAAAGATTAAAGGATTATGTTCTAAAGAATATAGATATAGTTTAAAAAATTGTAGAAAGTGGATACGTTATATATTATATTGCTGGTCTTCAACCAGTACAATTATGTACTAGCTTAAGTAAAAATTTAGTTTCTCTTTAAGTGAACCATGTTCTTTGAGAAATAAACATCTTTAACCACAGATAACTGATATACTACTTATATACTTTTTGTTTGTAAATACATACATATTATACATAGAAACACCCAGACCAGAGATAAATATTTGCAGGTCATACAAACATTTATGCCGCGGCGGGGATCGAACCCGCAACCTAAAATAAATAAATAATAAATAATGCTGGACTTTTCACACAGCATCATCTAGCCCCAAAGTAAGCAGTTGTATTGGGTACTAAGATGACTGATATACCTACTGATATACTTTTTGTTTGTAATTACATACTTATTATACGAGTACATAGAAACACCCAGACCCGAGACAAATATTTGTAGATCATACAAACATTTATCCCACTGCGGGGATCGAACCCGCAACCTAGTTCCTAGTTCTATTTGATTGTATCATGTGCCAGTCTGCATGCAATCATTTTTATTTTTGCTCGGGTTTGTCCATTTTCCTTTAAGATGATGGATGATTAAATATTAATGATTTATTTGCTCTGGTTTTATAATGTTGGTTGCAAATTAACTGGGGTTGAATCACCTCAAACAGTAACTATACTTTGTATCTGTCTGTATTGTCTTTGCAAAATGTATCACTTATAATGACAAAACATATTCCAACTTATTACCATAAGTAAAACCAATTATCTTTACTGTCTCATGACAGGAAAAACCATACAATTCTGCAAAATGACATTGCACCAATGACTTTGAACATCTATCTTAACATTGAAGTCCAATGAAAGGCCAATAAGACTTAAAATTCTAAGGATAGCATGTTTATTTTATATGTGCTTAGGTATTTCCTAAAAAATCGATTAGTAAAAGAAGAGCATGACTGCACTATGAAACAGATACTGGATACAAGTGATGTGTTGGTGAGGGTGGCTTAAAACTAGATTGTCAGGTAACTCATGTGATGTTGCCCTTATTAGATACAAGCTTCCGCGTGCGGCTTCGCTCGCGTGGTACCAACATTTTGAATAGCCTATATGCTATTCCAGGTCACTCTCTACGCCTATTCCAAGTGTCATCCAAATCGGTTCACTGGTTTAGGCGTGATTGAAACACAAACATACAAACATCTTAACAAACTCACAAACCTTCAGCGTTATTCACGACCTCTGTAGCTTAGTGGGCGAAGGCCCGCCTGCGATGCGAAAGGTTGCGGGTTCGATCCCCGCGGCGGGACCAATGTTTGTATGATCTACAAATATTTGTCTCTATCTGTTTCCCATAGTACAAGCTTTGCGTAGTTTGGGGCTAGATGATGCTGTGTGAAATGTCCAGCATTATTATATGAGTGGGATTCCAAATCCCACTCATCAATTTGACAGACCGTGACAGTTGGTACTAACCTTTAGGTTCAACTTTAAAACTGTGTTTTAGAATGTCCAAATGTGCTTTGAAATCATTATTTTAAAATCCGTAGTGTAATCATTATATAAATAGGTAAGTGCTCTTAAGTTTTTCCTCCAAAGAAACCACAAAAAGATACTTAAAGAACAGCCACCATAAAGAACTATTTACAAAGTATTCTCTATTTGCTGTTTAAGATAAAACTAATCTTGACAGCAGTCTATGGATAATAACTTGTGTCAAGGTTTAACATTATCTACACATACCTACAATAATCAACAAAGCGTATTATGTTTTTACAGTTTTTTAAACACAATGTATTAAATCCTTTTTTGTTTTCTTGGATAGTCCCACTGCTGGGCAAAGGTCTTCCCTTTAACTTCCACTCACTGCGATACGTGATGGGTCAAATTAAAAAAAAAGTGTACAGATTAACTTGCGATCCGAACTTAATACACTTAAATGAAGTAAACATTATGTAGTATAAGGTGACTAGAGACCCACAAACTTAAAAGTAACATCATCATCATCCTGCCCTTGTCCCACATTATGTGGGGTCGGCACAACATTGTATTCTTCCGTTCTCCTCTATCAGCCGTCATCTCAACACTCGCTCCTTTCTTACTCATGTCATCCTTCACACAGTCCATGCGTCCTTTCTTTGGTCTACCTCTACTCTTAAATCCATCAACATTCATGCACTTTTAAAAAGTAACAAACTACTTAAAACTGTCCAGCCATCATTTCGTAGAATCACGTTTTACTAGAGTGTTTGTCATGCATCGTTAAAAGTCTACTGATGTGGTTTTGATTGTTCCCGCACTTAATTGCCGTGGATGTGAAAAATATTAGTGTCTATTGTGTTTTTTGAGCAGTTTTTTGGATGTGATATTAACATATTTACTTAGAAAACTGTGTTTTTCACGGTTCGCTTCTCTCGCCAGACTAATAAACACCTTGCATTTATCTATAAAAAATCAGCTTATCTTGATTATTACTAATTTAAGAGCGAAAATTGTTTGTTTAGATAGGTAGTCATTTTTTAAGAATTTGATTATCTATCCTGCAATTGCCTAATTACTCTCATTTATAGTGGCTCGCTGCGCTCCTTTGCTTTGTTATAGAACGCGCTGATCCCTGCAGCTCGCTGCGCTCTTTCAGCTGAGTTAGTGATTTTGTTGACCATGTAATTATTATTTCTATGGGGATTAGAATTTGTTTTGAACATATTTGTAACTTACTATTCTTAAATTGCCTGAAATGAAGTTTACCTATTTATATTATTATTAAAATGTTTTTATCATTGTTTCAGTGACGCCCTCGACGCCCTAGGTCTGAAGCGCTACTGCTGCCGAAGGATGCTGCTTGGTCACGTAGACCTCATCGAGAAACTTCTTAACTACGCACCTCTCGAGAAATGATGATGATATTTGCACTATTTGTTAGGCTAAGGATTATAAATAAAATAATGTTATGTGATATAAAAGATTAAAATAATTAAGTTAAAGATATTGCTGAGTTTTATCTATTAGATCTATAGATACTTTTTCTTATCTGGATGTGGCTCTGATTGCTCTCTTAGATATCAAAGATATTATTCTTATCTTCTATACTTGTGTTAGTTTATCTCGTCGAGAATTTCCCTATCTATTCGATTCCTTGTCGCTAAGTTGTGTTTTAAAAAACCAAAGTGAGCATGTAATTTGACTTCATATTTTGTGATCTTTCTTTTTCTTTTTGGTTTTATGCGTAGGTATTGGGTACTTACGTCGTATCTGCGATTTACATACATTTAATACCTATTGATACTTGATACACGTATAAAATCAATCTCGTTTATCGTTAAGAAAAGATTTGTGAACGAGGACGTATTTTGAAGTCTTCGAAATTCGTCAATGCCCTCGGCATTGACGAATTTCGAACATTTTGTTTGTATTTTGAAGTCTTCGAAATTCGTCAATGCCGAGGACTTGCCGTTTTTGGCTCATAAAATAATTAATTCGTTAGGTAAGTTCGGTCATCCTTGTAACACTTAACTGATGCAACACAATGTCATCCATTAATTCTTTAGTTTCTTAATTGACAATAACTTTATTCGACCTAGTTTTAAAGAAACTAAGACTAACCTGCGTGATTTGAATAACGTAAAAGAGCGTGAATATGTGGATAAGTAAGACTAGTCTGTGGCTCTGTGGTCGGCTAAGATGAGACGCAGGTGCGAGTTTGATTCTCGCGATTGCGACAAACCAAATGTTTGCATGATCTGCAGAGTCCCAGGTCCCGGCTATTCGTTTAGCCATGACCTCAGACGTCTGTGGCCATGACAGAGGCCTTAAGGCGGCCTAAAACTCCTTCACCAGACTGAATCGCGTCGGGCGGGAGTAACCCTGGTTTTCTAATTGTATGGTAACGGAGGCTGTTGGACAATGTGTCATTCAAATGCACGAGCGTGACGGATCAATAATGGATGTTTTGTGTCCTTCACAAAACGTTTTAAATTAAACTGTGGGCTTAGAGGCAACCAACCTCAGAGTACATAGCTAGGTAGGTACCTACAGACACTCGTGTTTATGTACTTAACCATATCGTCATCATCAGGTAAACGTTCAACTTTTAAGATTTGTACGCGTTACCAATACCAACCGGCATCATCACATATGTACAATGCTGGGCATTTCATTTCACACAGCGTCATCTAGCCCCAAACTAAGTAAAGCTTGTATTGTACTATGGAAACCAGGTAACTTTTTGTTTGTAAATACATACATACTCACTCTGCCTCAGTCTCATGTTAAGCAGTAGTGAGGTCTGAGATAGAGCATGCTTACCTAGAATGAACCTATTTACTCGTGATTTGAAGACTCCTATAATTGATTTTTCGGGAAATATAGAGCCCGGCAATGAGTTCCACAATTTGGCGGTGCGTAGGTATGAATAATGTAGACTCAAAACGCTGTACGAACTCTGGGGATGTCGACCATGTACAAGTGGCGTCTTTCCGGGAGAGAAATGAGACGTAAGAAACTTATTTCGGACGTCTGTGGTCGCAGTCAATGGCAGTACCTACGTGGTTCAAATCTTAAAGATTGATCTTTTTCTTACATAGCAATAAACTACCTAGCTTAGCAATAATGATTTCTCATTTATATGGATGCCTATTCGTAAAGTAATCACTATCAGACAGAGACGTCCCGTAGACCTTGGCTCCCCCTTGGAACAGATGAGAGTTAGCGGAACTTTTGGCAGTTGACTCAGATTTATTGCAGAACGCTGACTAAATGACTTCCTATTTCCTCTTAGGAGCCTTCAACGGAAAATCAGGTAAAATTATAAAATGTTGAAATAAATATTTACGAAGGCGCTAGTCAATTTTAACATCCTAGTTTATTATGATGACTATTGGACAGTGGTTAGGTCGTCCAAGTGACCTCAAACGTTCTAACTTTTTTATATATTTTTTTGTTAGGTCTCTAGTTACTAGGTACCTACCTACTACTACTTAGGAGGTACTTTTATTGTACCTAATAATATGGAACGTTCTATTCTGAAATAAATAAAAAAAAAATGCTGGACATTTCACACAGCATCATCTAGCCCCAAACTAAGCAAAGCTTGTACTATGGGAGGAACCAGATAACTTAACCTATACTATTTTTATACTTTTTGTTTGTAAATACATATATTATACATAGAAACACACAGACCCGAGATAAATATTTGCAGATCATACAAAAATATATCCCACGGCGGGGATCGAACCCGCAACCGTCTGCGTCCCAAGCGGGCTTTCACCCACTGCGCCACAGAAGTCGTAAACAATTATACCTATATTTAGAAAAAATATCTCGACCCCAAAAACATGCCTCCGGACTTGCTATACCTACCTATTACCTACTTAGATAGGTTTTGTTGGTGGGAAAACTCATTATGTTCACATTACCTACTCCAATGGGTGTACAAAAGTTACTACAAAAAAGTAATAATTCCTACCTTACCTACTAATATTTGAATTTCGAAAACTTGTCACCCAGGTACCTACTTGCCAAGAGCCAATTGTAGTAATAAACAAACCTAAACTACAGATTTTCTAGATAACGGCCTATATTTACGGTTTGGCCATATCAAATCCGAAAAAGTTGTAAAATTAAGTATTTGATCTTTGTGCCGAATTTTGTTGTGCTTGAAGTGGTCTTTTACACCGCTTTTTCTTTAACACCTATAAAAGAAGACAATGGACATGGTGAACAACCAAATAGCTAGGGTAAATACCTACCTATCATGTAACTATCATAGTCAGTGGGATAGGTACTTCACCTGCATTTCTTCATACATTAATTATGATTTGTGTCGTAGTTAGGTACCAACATAGTACTGCACTTAAGATAACATATCAATTATCTATGCAGGTTAATGGATGAAAGTTACTATTTTAGAACCTACTCACCTATTAGTTCCTAAAATAGTGCTAAGTGAGTGACTAATTGAGTTTATTTACTAAGTGGAACGATGACACTGTATTCAAAAACAATAGAAATAAAAAAATGGAGCATTGTGAATGTGCTACCTATGTTGATCAAGCGAGCGAAGCGAACTATAAAACATAGATGTTAGTGATGTAAAGTTGAATGTTGAGTCATAGTTGAATCTACTCTAATCTACTTAAGTCTTGTTCATCGATTATGACGTCCTCTTTGACTGCTGCAGAGTAAGTACTCTGAAAATTAGCAAAAAGCCATTTTTAATTAGATCTTGTTGTGCCGGGTAGGTATTCGTCGCCTCTCTGGCATAGATAACTACACAGTAAACCTCTATATTATGGGATAAAAGAGTAAAGGCAACAAGCACGGTTTTAGACAGCAAGCCGTTTTGCACCTTGTGAAAATAAATGGCTTGCCAATGAACCTGACACGGTTTGTCCCCCGCTGAGTAATATTGGCTGGAATTATTCTATCCGGGCACCTAACCTACCTCAGGCTGCTTGTCGCAGAAAATCTGAGTAACGAGATCTAGTTTTTTACTTATTAGATCGCGTCGATGGAAACAACGGTTTGCTTTAGCTGTTCTTCGATATTGGTCCTTCGAACCGGATCGTATGTTTGTAAAATTTACCAAAGTTCATAGCTTAATATTTACCTAACTAATGTAAGTACCAAAACTTACCGGTAATACAAAAAAAAAACTAGTTTCCTTGTCATGGTGTTGAAACAGTGAAAGCTAGTGACCTCCAATTAGTGCACAGTGCCACAAACATATCTGGACAGGTGGCCAAAAGAGGAACTAACGAATTCAATATGAAAGTTTATTTTTCTGCCAACACCAAATGCGATAACAGCGCCTCTCTCACCGGTTCAGATAAGTTGGCACTCTATTATTATGTGGAGCTGATTATATAACAAATTGGTTTGACGTTGTCGATAAACCAGACTTTGTATCACAAAAACAAAATATAAGACCGGATTATACAAAACATACCCACAAAAACTACATGTCCATGTGTGCTATTATCAAATGTGTTTTTTTATTGATTTAGAAACTTAATTAAATAATAAACTCATGTAGGTAACAAAAACCTGCCCTTTTTTTCCATGAAGACATCTCCCTGCCCATTCCTTCTAGGTATTGTGTGATCTCAAATAGTTTTCTTCTTCAACTCCGCCCAAGTTCAATCAATCTATCTCAACATTCAACCTTTTCTTTTCAATATCTTTCACCCCGTCCAATCTTTCATTTAGTCTCGTCGTCGTCACGTAGTGGCAGTCGGGGGCAAATTAGGATCAAAAATATTAGCAATAAGGAAGCTTTACCCAGTACCTAGTGGGAGATACAATTCAAATCAAATCGTTTTTTTATTAATTAGATCGATAAATAAAATATTTGGGAAAACACACACAGACGAATATAACTAGGTAGGTACAGACAAGTACAGACAGAGTAAAGTAAGTAATTAAGATAAGTAAGTAAATGGAGAATTTCCGTATCCGTCGTAATCAGTACCGGTATCCGTTATATTCGATGTCGGATACCGGGAAACCCATTGCGTGACTTTCATCTCGAAGTGTTACAAGTTAGCCAAAAGTAAGTATTTTTCACATCCATCCACTGCAGGTACCTATAAAAGTGTTGAATCATTGCCAAAACGCAGCACAATTATTGTATGTGTATCAGATCATCCCTTCGGCATCTTTTACTGACGTAAGAAAATATTAATCACGAATAGATTAGCTATTGTTACAATTTTATTATGTACAAATGAAGAAACAAATGATACGACAGGTTTTATTTATTTTTTAAACAAGTTGGTATTTTTTTAATAATAAAACCAGGGAAGTTCGTGTTTATCTTGCAATAAAGCTATCTGAATGGTGTCATTACAGAATTGTAGCAATTTTCTAGAACTGTGTTTATCTCGAAGGCAAGAGGTTTACTACTTACCTATCTGGTAATAAAACATACCCACTAGGAAGTAGGTAGGTAGGAACATACAGGTACATTAATACCACAATACTTAGCAATTAATTTTTAGAAAAGTATTTCAAAGCTTACCTACCTTAAAAGAAGGGGTCAAGTGGAAAATGTTAAGTAGGTAAGTTAAGTAGGGTACCTACTATAGGTAGGTACTGTTTTCGTAATATCATCATTATTTTCCTGTTGACTAAGTCAACTCTTCCTGAGTGGCTCGGTACTTCCCTATCACTTGTCATCCTTTTATGTAGGTCCTACTATACACAATACATAGTAAGTAGATCCATCTACTTATAGGTATTTTCTTACTCTATCTACTCACATGCCAAATTAATTGTCATCACCTTTTTAGGCACGCTAAATGCTGCTCCTAAACGTACCTATCTGCTGCCTCTCATACTACTTTCAAACTTGCCCTTATTTTATAAATTTTTCTCACCTTAATCTCAACCCATTTGCATTTTTACACACGTCACAAATCCATTTCAACATTCGGATTTTTGTCTTACTGCTTTCTTTTATTGCCTTCTGTATCTACCTACGTCAAAAGTTCCCAGTGATTGCACGGATCAATCATAAGTGATAGCACACATTGGCAATGACAAAATACATTGCACAGACAAAATATCAATAGAAAAATATGTAGGTATACCATTGTCGAGGCTGTTGATATTGTATAAAGAATTCGTCAGCCATTGCCTGCTATAACGCCGCGTGTTTACATAACAACATTGCAGAAATAACTCTTTACGATGTGTATGGCAATGAAATTTCATGGTCTGAAAATTAAAAATGATAAGAATAACCTTCCTTTTATGCCTAAAAGAGTGATAAAGCGCTCATGCTAAAGACACCTTCCTAATCACCCACTTTCTAAAGTCAAGTCTTAGGCTTTTCAAGACGAATTTGTGAACAGCACAAAAAATAAATAAAAATAATATGTATTTATTTCAGACTAGGATCAAATAAATGCAAATGAACAATAAATGCTTTTTTAATTTAGCAAGTTCCGCTATGACATGAATAAGATCCTACATCATGAATCAAGTAGATCAGTGCATCCATATTGATGAGATAACAAAAAATCCCTTTGACGAAGTATTTGTGGTCAATTAACTTTGATTGTTTCGGTAGGAATCATGAGATCTGAAGCTCCCGTTTTCGGATGTAGCCTTATTACACCCTGTACGTAGTTAGTCTACGAGTCCGATGCGTGATGCTGAAATGTGTTACCGCGATCTCGATAAATGATACCAGTTATATAAATTAATTAGTCAAAAATATTGCAATATTCTGTCTAGACTAGACACCATTGCTTATTATTATTTTGTAACTAACTTCCTAATCTAACTTCCACATACTTGATATCGACAAAAAAATGCGAAGTGCACCAAGATAATAAGATGGTAAGAAGACAGTCACAAAAAATAATAAATGATAATATTAAAGGTAAATAACAGTCTCTTATGTCCTGTTCGAGTCGTCTGTAGAGCCTATTATAGTCCGGTTTCCAAAAGACCTGTTTTAACCAAACTAGAAACTTTGACTCACCAAATTTCAAGCACTTCCAAACTTAAGCACACACTTGTCTTGTCACGGAACTGTAAATCCAATACTTTTGTTTATTTTATAAAACTAGAAAGTTAATTCGCGCCAAAACGTTGGCGGAAAAATAGCAACGGTGCGACGTACGGAGGCAGACTGTCGCAACTGGCTGCAGGTAAGGTCGAAGATACTTGTGCAGATAAACGCTTTGCATCATATAGATTGGCGGGGAGTTTGAGACAATAGGATTTAAACTATTTGAAACGTTTTGTACGTCATCTGTTTACTTTGATTATTCTTTTACTGCTTATGTGGAGATTCTCACGATAGAGGTATTTTCCCAGTCAAGTCTTTTCTTTGTACAATGTTGGCAAAAACTTAGTAGATCGAGTGTTTATTCGTACCTAGTAGGTAGGTATTACCTTACCTCTTGCCCTAGGCTCGCGTAGGTGGTAACTATAGGTATGTAATGTACCTACATAGGTACCTAATGATCCCTCGACAATACTTCACTTTTTCAGGATAAATATTGCAGTGCTATTCCAGACTATTTGTGTGTGAGAAAGTAACAAAAAGCCTCACAAACGTTTCCTTAGATACTTAATACCTAGGTCTTAATATTAGTAGAATAAGGGCAAGAAGAAGAGAAGAGGATTGAAGTTCAGGGTGGTCCCCCGTCAGGTCTAAATCAGTCCACACGCATTCATTCTTCGGACATTTTTTCGTGGTGCCATTCCTTCTACCAAGCTAGGAAAACAGTTCTCCCTCGTGGTCACTAATGGGACAAAATATGGGACCACGAGAAAACGGCAATTTTTTTTCTAGATAGGTATGTTAAGCTTGAGATTATTCCTATAGGTACCTATCTAATCTACTCTATGAAGGGGCTAATTGTCCTTGACATAATCACATTGTTTTCTACTTATTTATCTGGTGCTAGGCCGATCTGATAATAATCTCACTGAAAGATATGTGCAGATACTTCCAAGTATTTACCAACCTACGCAGTAAGTTAAGTACTGTTTCACATTTTGTATAGGTAAACAAATAAATCGTGTAGGTAACTAAATATAACTGAAAGGTTAAATTGTCCTTGGTGTAATCTCTAGAATTTCGGAACTGATTCTAAAAATGTTACCTTAAGGGCGCGTACTACCTCAAAACTGCTTCTACTCTGGATCATATCTATAAAAGTATTGAACCAATATTATTGAAAAAAATATATATTATAGTTGAGGATATAAACTGTTGCTCCATTGTAGTGAAAACACGATTACTAAATATTTTCTCGATAGAAAATAATCACAAACTTCCCTCTTGAATTTTACTTAAAAACAAAAGTACTCAATGAATACTTTAGCTAGACTAGTAAAACTTTGTATCTAAACTCAGCTTAGTACACTAGGTGGTCCCGTTGTTCCGAATTTTGATCTTTTTTTGTTTTTGTAATTTTAATTAGCTAAAAAGTGTTTTAGCTCCGTAAATAACGCTCCGCATCCATAGCTCTGTACTCCTCACACGCCGAACAAATCACACTCGCTGTCCCGCTTACAAAATGTTGGCGTATTATAGGCCCTTAAGTATGAGGTGATCGTACAGCCGTTGCACTTTAAGAAATCGTGATAAGTGGATGACTAATGCAGGGAAAACCAATTTTAATAAGCGACAAATTTTCGAAATAAACAGATAGAGGAACCATGATACTATGTCGGATGTTTTCATACAAGAGTGGATTTTTGAGATGGCACATGGAGGGCAGGTAACCGTTGAAGCTACAGGAAAACGCTCTTAGGAGACCTTCCCTAACTTTTAGAGATATTTCAACTTCTTTCTTTCTTTCGTTATTTATCAAAAAAATATTTATAATCTTACATACACGACACATAAAACCATACAAGGTTTGTATTTGTATGGTTAACTGCATTCACAGATTTTGGAAAAAAATTACAGTCAGCGACAAAAATGTTAAAAGTAAAAAAAATTTATGCCACTTGAATTAGTTACAGTAATTTACGAAAGGATTCCAATAAAAAGCCAAACGATTGATTTATTTATATAATTCATTTATTAATTGTATAGTATTCACATTGTCGCTACAAGTTTCAGACGAGAAACATCAGCATTTAATTAAAAAAAACACAATTTTCACAAAATAACTAAGTTTTACAGAAATGCAGCGTTTCAACGAAAGCCGTAATTACTACATTTTGCTAGACGCAAACTTAGAAATAAAACGGAGTTCATTTCTCCGGATAAGTAGACCATGCTTAGGCACTAAACACCAGATTCGTTTAAGTGTTAAATTATTAATCTAGTACAAAAAATATTGAAAATTGCTCGTCATTTTATCAAATAAAACTGTAAAATGGAAAAAAAAATGTTCCGAAGCATGTTCTATCTCCGGAGCTTAGCTTAGAGTTTGCTTATCAAATGCTTAGCCCCTTTCAGTCTAGAAGACTATTTGGCAGAGAAAGGAACTAGACAACAAACAATACCATAAGCCATTCAAAATTGAGACTTATTCCTTGGACATAAAGGTCAGAGCTTTGTATAAATCCAATACACTGCAAATTGAAAAAGCGCAAATAAGCTTTTTCTAGTTTTTATCTTGTCACTATCAAAGATATCATTATCTTATTTTATTACTGATGGTACACATTAATAATAAATTAAATAGAAATAGGCCCTTACTAATAAACTTGTCATAAAGTTATGTCATGTATAACCGATGAATAACCGTACAAATTTTTAGTTTATGCATGACATTACTTTATGTCAAGTTTATTAGTAAGGACCATAACTGTTGTTTCATAAACAATTTCAGAAAATACAACGAACTGATATTATAAGGGCAAGGAATACAATAGGACAATGTATTGGATTTACACGATAGAACCATCAAATCTGTCATTCGAAACTATACCCTGACAGCATTGAAATAAAGCTTAGTGAACTCCGTCGCTAATGTACTTGGCAGTTTTGTTGAAGGGATGAATTGAAATGATTAATACTGGTTGTTGCAAAGCGGATAGCTTATGTGATCCCGTCACTCTTGTGGCTATTCTGTATCAATCTAGTATAATTCCCATTCCAAAGGCTGTTTGTGTCTGTGTGCGTAAGCGGATACTGTGCGCTCATTCGTCCATGGAGCGTTCCCTTACGCACACAGACACAACGTGCATGTGCAACACACAGTGAAGAGCGCTGCCTTCGTACTAAAATCATCGTAATTTAATAATGATCAAAAAAATTAAGGCGTGGTAGACTCTAGTGTTTTAACCGTTGTAATGTCTAAAGGAATAAAAAAAAATTTTGGACATTTTTTACACAGCATCATCTAGCCCCAAACTAAGCATAGCTTGTACTATGGGAACCAGATAACTGATATACTACTTATATACTTTTTGTTTGTAAATACATATTATACATAGAAACACCCAAGAGATAAATATTTGCAGTCATACAAACATTTATCCCGCGGCGGGGATCGAACCCGCAACCTTCTGCGTCACAAGCAGGCTTTCACCCACTGCGCCACAGAGGTCGTCAATAGTCAATGACAAGTCCAAACACTATTTGTTGCGTGCAGAATTTTTGTCTTAGTTTGAATAAGTTGAAAATGGTTCAACCCGTTTGCAGAATTCTCAAAGATGAATCGAAACATTGACATAATCTTATTTAGGATATTTATAAGCGCGTTCCTCCATGAATTTCCCAGTTGTATGTGTGGAACTCGATACTAACAATAGGTAAGGCACTGACATTTTAGTTACGTGTGTATTGTGTAGGTGGTGTTATGACAGTTATTTTTTACAACCTATTGTTTTTCTTCCACAACCGTAAGCATGTGTCACGAATTAAGTACCTAATTGTTCAATATTCTCAATACAAATTCACGTAAAAAGTATGTACAGTGACACAAACTCATCTGAACCGATGAGAGAGGCGATGTTATTGCTTTTGGTGTTGGCGGAACAATAAATTTTACAGTAAAATTTAGTTAGTTCCTCTTTTGGCCACCGGTCGAGATAAGTTTGTAGCACTGTAATATGTAATAAGTAATGTAGCTATGTAAGAAATATGCTTTAAACTTATCGGTCCCGGCTATACAGTCGTTAAGCCATGACGGAGGGCTTCGGACGGCCTAAAACTCGAATCACAAGAGTCACCAAGATCAATATAGAGTAGCCACACTAGCTTGCAATAATGAATGGCAGTAACATAAGCTATCACGAATACCAGGCTTCACTTAGCCAGACGACAGTTAAAATTAAAAAGAAAGCTATACATTAATTGACTAAATATCTTAAATCGAATTGAACTTGGGCTTGTAAGAATCGCCGAATCCGGCGGCAACTTAACTCTACATTGAACTAAGTACAACCTATTTTACAACCTGCATACGAATCTTAAACGTCAATTCGTTGATTAATTTATCAAAAACACACAAATCTTACAATTAAAAAATTTACAATTTTACATCAATTTCTAGATTTACAGGTTTTTGTTAATGAAAGAAACACTGTATTTATTCACACATTCGGTTCAGAGCTACCAAATCACGCAATTCTCACATCCCCAAGATCACACAACATAAAACACTACTGCCGCCGCGAGAGTAATACAAACTAATATTGAGCATATTAACATAAGGCAGTCAAATAAAAAGAAAATGCTTTTGAGTATAGTCGTTTGGTCAACAGGTAAAATTGTGCAAGTGGACATGCTATGTATTGTCATGACTCTGAATTTGTCCAGACTAGGAAATACGGAAGTTAAGTACATTGTGTTGACTAAAGATGGTAACGAGTGAGGGGAAACTTCCAAAAATCCACATTTAAAAAGAAAACACATCCACTCACACTGAACCAAAACTCGAGAAAAAATCATACATTTCATTGGATAAAAATAATTTTGCTATGTAATCATACATAAAAAATAACTATAAATAAAATTAATGAAAAAAAAAATGCTCATTAATCAAAAATAGGCCTTTGTAAAAATATTTCAATTGGTAAGGAAGACTTGAAAGTCGATAATATTGCACAGAGACCTGAGTTGCATCATAAAACAGTCGAATTTTACAAAATACTGACATTTGCCGCATTGAGATTTGTCGAAGACTTACTATAGTATTTGTCATGCAGTCTTATTACGACAAGGTTCTAATTATGAACAAACTCGACTGCGTACAGTAATATGGAGCACAGTAAATATTACCGCAGTAAACACACTGTCAAATTGCATCAAAAATGACTTAACCGAGCACAGGAACAAACACAAGTTAAGTAGTCAATAATAAAATGCTGAAAAATGTACTTGATACTTATAATATAATCCATATAGTAAGGTATGGCCAAGAGTAGTTACTGGTTCACATGTTAGTTAATAAATCATACAGATAACTGAAAACATCACATCAACGCTATCCACCGGATAATCGAGACCGCGTAGCGTCAGCTTAAACTATTCATAGAAGGCCTTGTAACTAACTACCCTTATATGCATTAAAAATTCCGTTTAAGGTCACCATTTTGTTATAATTACAACATCACTATATCACTTGAGAGAAATAATAACTAATTACACAAATTGTGAACTTAATATAAATTAAAATTAATGATAAAAATTACGTTTTGTAGAAAATTGTTTAGTTACACACGTTCGCTTAAACTAGTAGCTTCGAGAGGGAATTTTCGATTTTTTTATTTTAACAAAAACAGCTCGTATGCTCACCCGGAACACAATACATTAAGCGTATTTGGGTAAAACGTATCAAAAATTCAGTTTAAATCTTGCTTTGGATAGCAAGACTACTAATTCGGGACGCCTACGAAAGCGTGCGAGCAAACTCCCTACGAGCTCAAGTCGTTTCGATACAAGTTATTCTTACAGTGGTCGAGGTCCTATGACTAAACCAGACTTATTAGGCACTAACACCGACATTCTTAAAGGCGCGGACCCACCGCGGCGCATGCTGTGCACGGGCACGCGGCGCAGTTTATTGACAACATTTGTTTGACAAGGTGGGTTAATGTTTCCACTGCAGCACACGCTGTGCACGACTATGTACAACTGTAGCGCAACACAGTCTCGCAGCACGCTTCCGTGTACCGCGTGCACAGCCTGCATGGCTTTGACAGCATTGACACCGGTATTCACAAAAATTACTATGGCTCACAGTGCGCGCGGGCGCAAAGGGTCCCAAAATTAGTAGGCTTTTGAGACCCTGTGCGTCCGCGCGCACTGTGAGACCTCATAGTAATGTTTGTGAATACCGGTGTCAGTTACGTGAGCGCCATATTCGAGCCACGCGTTTACCAATAACGTTAATTCACGTCCGTGGGTTGCAGTGGAAACAATAACATACATTTTCTTTCAAAGCGAAGCTTGACGTGCGTAGCCTGTGCGCCGCGATGGGTCTCCACCTTTACTCAAACGTACGTATATATTACATAGAAAACAGTAAAACGTTAGATTACGCACAATTCCACTAGATGTCCGTTAACTTATCGTAGTTTTTATGTTATTGAGATCAATTTTGCCTCTATTCACTATTTGGAATCGCCGCCAAGCGAAAGTCACCACTTTTCGACGCCGTTTCGCCATTGCCTAGGTGCATTTACACGATACGATTTGCTAAGCCCCACCTATTAAAAGAGCCTACGAGTGTCGCACTCTCAATCGCATGCGATGAGCGTTTACACGTGAAAAATTGCCGTGCGATACGATATCGTAGGTTGAAATCGCATCGTGTAAATGCACCTTTAATCCTGTCTTAATCAACCTCCAGATGAAAAATAAGCAAGCGTTACATATTATATCGCCTACTGATTCGATTCATAAGGAAATTGATTGAGACAGGAGCTAACAAAATTGTCTACGATTCTGTCGAAACGACACAGAGAGTATATGGTCAGGAGTATAGTATAGTATCATTTCAAGAGAATCAATACAAAACTAGTTTACTGGTACCCTAAGACACTAAAAGGCAATGGCGATAATGACTTTACCAGACGTAATAATCCTGTTTATAAACGCAAAGAAAAAATCAAATAATCGTTTAAAAACAGGCTTAGTAAACATTTGGCTCGAGAAACAACACAATCTCCGCTGTCACCGCACAAAGGCACCGTTCACACGTTGATAGTTCACCACTGGCGCCAGTGAAACGATTCGCCCTCGCTGTGCGAGTCACTCGGCTTGTCACTCGACGCCGCGACCAATGTCTGTGAGCCCGCACAGTAAACCGTTGACAATACAGCAAATGCCCCTTTACAATATCAATACCTAGTAAGTAAATCATCCCTGTTCTCTTGGTACTTACACGCAGTAAGCGCTTATTGACAATACGATATACGAGCACTGTATTGTGTTAGCGATTACTAACTGTACAGTTAACAAGCACTGGAGCAGTAAGATCATCTACAATATACGGGCGCTCTCTAAAGCAGACTCCAGACAATTCGTTTCAACTTAACAGTTTTATCTAATGATATTTTGAAGAGAGAGAGGTAGATAATAATTATTATTTTAAAACCGGGTATTTATCACGTACCTATTTTTATTATTTCTTTGTTCCGATAGAATAATAATTTATTTGTTTGGTAGATAATAGTTCGAATATTATCCAAAATCTATACGCGATCTCGTCCCGTTATTATAACAAAAATGAGTTTAAATCGTGTGAGTTTAAAAAGTGAATATTTTGAAGATTCAGTTCACCTGTACAGTTCGCAGCATTTATACAGCTATCGAGAACTGTTTGTCTATACAGGAAGCACTCACTCTGTACAGTAAGCGCTCACACTCTGAACAATTAGCGCTTACCGGCAGTACACTGTACAGTAAGCACTCTCTGTGTAAAGTCACTAGATTTGCATTAAACGCTCTCGGGACAGTAGGATCTCTCTGTACAATAAAGGGACACTAGCTGTATTGTTAACGGTCACCACGAGTATGGGGGTCAATGACCAGGCTAGACGAGATGGTCGCGGTCGTCGAGCGAAGCGTCGGAGTCCCGCTCGGGGCGCAGCTCGCGCTCGAGGTCGAGCGAGCGCCGCTCGAGCTCGAGGCGAGCGCCCGCGCGCCGAGGCGCCTCTAGCGACGACACCTGCAACACAGAATCTGTTTTATATATAAACGTCTGCGGTATTCGCTGTCACTTTCTTTACTAATGTAGAATAAAATCGACTAAAAATGGCTTCTCTTTACATATTTCAGAATCTGTTTTATGTAAACGCTTTCTGTGTATTAGATAAAGATAGATATTTTTTTGGTGTTTGTAGTGTTTCTTTAGCAGTGTTGGGATGTGTAACCCTGACTATGTTGCCCAGTGTTACCTTAGCTGTGTTGGTAATTGTTACCTTAGCGATGTTGGTTTGGTGTGTGTTACCTTAACAGTGTTGGCCAGTGTTACCTTAGCGGTGTGATGTGTTACAGTGTTGGCATGTGTTACCTAGCGGTGTGATGTGTTACAGTGTTGGCATGTGTTACCTAGCGGTGTGATATGTTACAGTGTTGGCATGTGTTACCTAGCGGTGTGATGTGTTACAGTGTTGGCATGTGTTACCTAGCGGTGTGATATGTTACAGTGTTGGCATGTGTTACCTAGCGGTGTGATATGTTACAGTGTTGGCATGTGTTACCTAGCGGTGTGATGTGTTACAGTGTTGGCATGTGTTACCTAGCGGTGTGATATGTTACAGTGTTGGCATGTGTTACCTAGCGGTGTGATGTGTTACAGTGTTGGAATGTGTTACCTAGCGGTGTGATGTGTTACAGTGTTGGCATGTGTTACCTAGCGGTGTGATATGTTACAGTGTTGGCATGTGTTACCTAGCGGTGTGATATGTTACAGTGTTGGCATGTGTTACCTAGCGGTGTGATGTGTTACAGTGTTGGCATGTGTTACCTAGCGGTGTGATATGTTACAGTGTTGGCATGTGTTACCTAGCGGTGTGATGTGTTACAGTGTTGGAATGTGTTACCTAGCGGTGTGATGTGTTACAGTGTTGGCATGTGTTACCTAGCGGTGTGATATGTTACAGTGTTGGCATGTGTTACCTAGCGGTGTGATATGTTACAGTGTTGGCATGTGTTACCTAGCGGTGTGATGTGTTACAGTGTTGGCATGTGTTACCTAGCGGTGTGATATGTTACAGTGTTGGCATGTGTTACCTAGCGGTGTGATGTGTTACAGTGTTGGAATGTGTTACCTAGCGGTGTGATGTGTTACAGTGTTGGCATGTGTTACCTTAGCGAGGCGGCGGGGCGGGGGCTAGGAGGGCGCGGGGAGATGGGGCAGCTTGGCGCCCGCGGGCGGCCAGTAGCGACTCGACCCGCCCTCCTCCGACATGGCCGCTTGGAGTTGTTTCGCTTCTGGAATTCACAATTCCTATGTGAACAAACGGTAGATCTCAGTAGGGGTATTGAAAGAAATCTAATGTTATAATTTAAACAAATATGATACACAGATATGATGAAACACGCTAAAATAAAACACTACTAATTTTAGGGGTTAAAGTATCTACAAACTTGTAAGTTTGCTTATACTTCTGATGGTTTTCCTCCACAGTTAAAGGTGTTACTCACTGGCGACTTGCGATGCGTTGAATGTGACGGGAGTGCGCGCGAGCGGCGTGCGCAGCGAGCCGCCGCGGCCGCCGCTCCCCGCGCCGCTCCCGCTACACACGCTTGTTTGCTGGAAACAAGATTATACTGTTATAACCACCATCTAAATATTAATAAGTACTTGAATATAATTATGATATTTTGAGGTACAATCAATAACAAATAATGAAAGAACTCAATTAGCAAAAAAATCACCAAATATGTTATGTTAAACTTTAATACTCTAAGTAGTCTCATTACAAATGAAAGTCGACATAAAGTTTTGATGTCTACTCCAACTTTTTATGAGATAGACCAGCAGAAGTAAAACTTAAGTAAAGTTACTACCAGACCCATGTATGTCCTTTTAACATGATGGCAAGATAGAGAGACGTTTAGTTTCCACCTCGTAAAACCGAAGCACCAAGGTCTCAGACCCCAGTATAGAAAAACCGAAAACCCGGGGTATTGTAGACCCTAGTAAAGGATACCAGGGTCTCCCATACCCATGTGCCCAAAGCCCTGCGGATTTTACAAACTTTGTGATAACAAAGTGTCTAATTTCTAATTCCAGTGTTTTGTTTATCCAAAACAAACGCAGCCGGTTGTGTTTAGATTTCTAGAAATAACCAAATAAATAGAGCAAATGAAGCATTCCGAATGTAATTACTTTGTAAGAGGCAAATATATTTTTACTCTTACAGATATCATATTAAAAAAGCATGAATCGTGATGGTTAGTTTGTTATTTTATAAATTAGTGACATTTGTACACAAAGTATGCAAGGGTTTCAAATACCCTTATGAGCATAGGACTCCCATCTCTATAGTTATTCACGAAGGAATAATTCTATTTTTGCGTGATTGATCACGTTGCGAACGAGCATGAAACTGTGTATTAGATAGGAGACCTATGATGATCTTAAAAAAGTATTTTACCTTATTTATTAGTACATTAGTCCATCACCAAGCGCTAATAAAAGAAGGCAAACAAAAACGAACCTATTTATCTGTGCACTTGGGTTGGTTACGCTTCGCTAGCGCAATACTAACGTGATTGGTCGGCGGCGCGGGCTCGTCGTCGTGCGGGGGACGGGGTAGTCGCCGGCGGAGCCACGCGTGGCGCAGCGCCTGAGCTGGCGTTAGCCGCTTCTCTGGGTCCCATTCTAGACACCTGGAGATATAAAGGTTTTAGGTTCTGACAGAAATGGATCAAAAATTTAGATTTGTTAACTTGGCTTAGCTTTCGACTACATAAAATGTACTTCAAGTCTTCAGCATAGCAGTTTACGCAGCGTTTCATACTTGTGTGCCTAGTTTGCAGTCCGCACAGAAAAGCTACTTCAGCTATGACAGGCAATAACCCTACCAAATCCAAATCCTGATATGTTTAAAGGGGAAAACAGCAGGACAATCTCCGCTTCAAATTAGCAAAAGTGATCTACGCTGGTATAAATGGTACCCTAATTCACCTTATTTGCGAGTACCGCCTGTGCAAAAACATTCTATCATGTAACTACTAATTTTAAGATAAGATCATGATACACCCAATATACGGAATTAAAAGCTTTGAAACGAAAACAATCCATTAAAAACTTTATCCAAACAACAATTCTCAAATGAATTCACAGAAGAATACAGTTGTTCTCTACATCGCGCGGTCGAATCGAACGGAAATTTTGGAACATTCCATTTTATAGATTTATTTTCCAATGAGTTATTCAGTCTTAAAATAAACGATAATGGAATGATATTTTCCATACTGCATGTAACATATTGCGCGTAAATTTTGAGCAGATTGAATTATTGGTACATATGTTGTTTCTTTAGTAAACAGAGAAAAGTGATCCTTCTAATTTATCTCGCGATCACGCGACAATGATGTTGTTATGGGGAAAGTCTAGGTATGGACTCCATGGGCTCCACCTGCATGAATGCCGCCAATATAGACTTAAAATAAAATGTATGCAGTAGATAAGCAGAAATGTCAATACAATAATCAACCTGGCATTAGACGCAGTGACTCCCAAGAGAACCTGAAGACTTACCTCCTAATAAAATCGATGAAGAATTTGTCTTGGCATCCTTTGAGGGCCGTGACGAAACTCTTGGAGCCGGGCGGACCTCTCGGCTTTCCTCTTCTCGACATGCCTGGAAAACACAAAAAAGTCTTTTACGATCATGAAAAAAACTACTGACTGTAATAGTATGTAGATCAGACAACATCCTTAGATGTCTATAAATAAAGGATTATACATAGGTTCGTGTGATCAGAAAGCATTTGGATCATAGTCCAACCCAAGTATGGTGCATGTCTTGGAAAACCTTTGACCAGCAGTACACAAGATTTTACCAGAGCATCATCAGGGGGGTATTCGTAGGCAAGTTATATGCACACGATTGCCTGTGTTCGACGTGTCTGGTTTGAAAGAACTAGGGACACGTCAAGACTAAAATGCGGTACGGAATAACTAGACGTAGACCTCATAAAAACCAGCGAGTTTCTACTCCAGTTACATAAAAATAGAGCAAAACAGTGGCGTAGCAACTGCGCAGTTACAAGTTTTGTTTACACCATCAAATAAACAGAATATACTTTAAGTCAGCGATGAGAGATTACACTTTAATTCACTACCGAAATTATAGTAAACATCGATACTCATAATTCTGGCCAAATCGACGCCGTAAAGTTTTTTTTAGCAATAAGAATTAAACGGTACCGTCAACTTAAAAAACTCTATGAAATATCTTGTTCATATTTTATCCCCATAAAATACATGACACTTATGTAACTCTGTCACAGGAGACTTCCTCAAATTCACTGGTTTGTAAGCAATCTTTCGAATCTACTAAATAGTATAGTACTAAAAATCCCGACCGCAATTGTCTAGCTAGCCTATTCCAATTTTTATCTAGGTACATTGGTCAATAATTGTATCTACTTACTTCCTTATAACAAGCAAAAACAAAAATGCTGACTGCGCTTCGCTTATTCAGACATTTATATTTGCAATCAGATATTTCAAAAGTTGACAGTACCTGTCATATCATAACACGATACCACAGGAAGCACTGATTTACACGGATACAAACAAGATGGAATAACCCGAGACATTACACGCCGCATTTCGCACCAAACCAAAAAAAAAAGATTATCAACCAAGCTGCAGCCAGGTCATAAACTCAATGAGATTAAACGTTGGCTAGGCTACGTTGGTTTGTAAAGTTTAATGTTCGAATCAATAGCTTCGACAATCGGAAATGCATCTGATATACCTACTTTAGGGTTTTTAAGTAAAGAATGTTATGTTTTTCGTAGAGGTACGTTACTAAAAATAAGTACCATAAATCGGCTTGGGATGAAGAATAAAACTAGAATTTTAGGATATTAGGATGGTAGGATTTGTTAATCGGTTGTATGAGCCGCCGTGGCTAGTAGCTATTTATAAAATAGACTTATATAAAAAAGTAGATATAAATTTCAGTTAATGAAGGTAATTTAATTTGTATGTAGCTCCATAAATTACAACCAGGCTGCTAACTAACTTGGTTCAGCTTATCCTAGGCATTTTGCAATCTGTTTGCCACACTTTACCCGCAACATCTAATCAGCCCGTCTACGCCTGACAAAATGACTCATACATTTTAATTCATCTCATACAAGTAATGTTTAAAAGGTTAAAGTGAATCAGACTATCGCAATGCGTGACGCGTAGGAGAAAAGTGAGGGGTGGAGAATGCTGTGACATTTCTGATATTTTTAGTCCGTGGATCATCAGAGTCATAGGAATTTTGAACTTTAACATAAACGTTTATAGCTGTATGATATACATCAAAAGATTAACTGAGCTGTGGTCGGCTGGTGGAATTTGATGAGGAAACCGATTCTTTTCGATCCATGGGTTCAAATCAAGCTATGCACCAATAAGTTTCCAGCACCCTCTTCCAAGCACTCCCTCTTATTAGCAGGTTCTAGCACTGAACGTAAATTTCAAAATTGGCAACATGAACATGGTCTGTCATGTAGCCAGGTGCGCCGAAACATCTGTGACATCACAATTCATCACCAGTGGCGCTTAGGCCCAGACAGCTGACTAATCATCGTCTATGACACCAGATGCCAAGGCAACTGTGTGAATAACCGTTACATCAATGTTCGCCGAAAACTGAAGATATAAATACGTGATGCTCTCACTCCTGGAAATGATACTCCGATTGAATCATCTATTCGTCAGGTTAGAGTATATTTATGTTTATACATCATTGAAATATAAGTAACGAACTATTACTTCTTCTTGCTGTATTATTTTGAACCACTGTGGTGAAAGGATTAGTAGCACGAATATCTCACCTCCGTTTAGCATTGTCGATCCGTCGGGCAGCGTGGTGGCGGTGCAGTACCGCGGCAGACCCTTGCTGCTGATGAAGTTCTTCGCCCGCTTGCCCTGCTCGATCAGTTTCTGCGGCGGCATGCCGAGCAGCTCTACGATACACGCCATCTGGTCCGCCTCGTCCTCGCCTGGGAGTAATGGGAAACCTGCAATGGGAAATAACCTTTATGTAACCTGCACCACATGCACAAGACTTAAAGACACCACACCACACGCACAAGCATCTAAACTTATTTAACGAGCCTCAAATTTGTTTGCCTGGCGCCCCACTGGAGCTTGACTTTTTAGTTTTAAGATGGATCACCTAAAGGAATGCTAGGCCCCAAACCGTGTTTGTTGCCCTGATTCTTCACGGTATTGGTCGCGCAAGAACAGGAGTAAAGTTAGTTTTAAGACTATTCTAAGTGATCCCAGCAGTCCTACTGAATAAATGCCTTTTGACTTTGACTAAACCTTATGTAACTTGAGCCAAACAGGAGTCAGCTGTCGCAGAATAGGGGTTGGCACAAGCGACGGCCTAGGTTAGTAGTGGGATGAAACAGGATGTGCGTGATGATTACGATCACTTCACTTATTTCGCATTCGCAAACTTTTCGTAAAATAGTCTCACGAATATGTAAAGCACTTGCAGATTTGCTCAAGTCAGTTTCAAGTTTCAACCATTTAAGATCATTTGAAGCGCTCGTGGTCGTGCTTGCTTAGTCGTTCTTGATAGATCGTCGAAGTTAAGCAACGTTCGAAACGGTCTGTAAGTGGATGGGTGACCGCCAGTGGCATTTTCATCTGAGCGCTTCCGTGCTTCGGAGGGCAAGTTAAATTGTCGGTCCCGGCTATTTAAGTCGTTAAGCCATGACGGAGGCCTTAAGGCGGCCTAAAAACTCCGTCACCAGAGTTGGCCACTGACTCATACGAACTTACTTATTTGAAGATGTCTAATTACGCCGACAGTTAAGGCGTTAAAGTAATATATCATTCCTTCAAAATTACCTGGCATTTAGAAATAAATAAACCCTCATATTTATGTAAAATGGTAAAAGAAAACACCAAAGTTCAACTGCCCAAATCTTCATTTACATTAAAATGATCTTGCTCTTCTTGACTTTTGCGTGCTTTTGTATTTTAATGTTTCATCGACATCTTTAAAAAGGTGACGAACATGCGTAGGTTGTATAAGAAGAACAGCTAAACGTAGATTTATTTTACCTATCTCGTATTTTCACTAGAATTTCAGTTAGAAAGAGCTCATCCAAATACAATAAATCTAATAGTTTGTTTGGATGTTCATGTTCCAATTACAAAGTATCGGTTCAACGGATTTAGAATTGATTTCGATCAAGAATTACACGTAGGCTGTTTGTGTTGTCAGAACACAAGTAAAGTCTCGGGCGTATGCTAGTCTTCGACTATTCGATTAGACTGATGACGCAGGGGACATATCAGACTGAATGTCTAGACAGTCACAATAGTGATATCAAAACATCAGGTGGGCCATCAGCCAAGTCGACTCGTCAGCTCGTTATAAAGAAAATGTATTTTTCCTGCTTCGAACGAAGTAAGAACATTCATTTCTCGCTAAGACATTTATAGTGCTACGGGAAAATTACAGCAAGCTAAATGACAAAAGCGACTTTGTAAAATGTCCTTATTTAATGCCAGAACTATGAAATGAACATAATTGTATTATGACCACTTTATGGAGTTAAATGAGAAACTGCATATTAGTCAGCTATTATATGGCACTTTGAAAGATCACGGCTATTGGAGCCAAATCGACACTTATTCGTGACATTTTGTACAAAGTTTATTGTGCAGCAATTTCGGCTGCAAAATTACGGGTATTTAAATGGCGCACGGATTTGCAAAAAGATTCTAGCCTTACACAGCTTAAATAACAACTGGCTCACGCTGTTGATATTTCATACAATATGTGAATGCTTATTTGAAGCTTATAGTTTTATAGAACCTTCCATCTTCAGAATCTTTCAGATTTGAATGTTTCAAGAAATAAAATCTTAATAAATAGATTAAATTTATATACAAAGACGTGGAGACAAAGAGTTTAAATATGACGAATGTTACGTATTTTCAAGGTCACAACATAACACAACAAAATGTGCAATCACACGAAAATGACAACAAAAGAACACCAGTTGTGTTCCTTCACCTGCGTCCATGGTAAGGTTGAGTCAGAGCGTTTAAGCTGTCCATTGAAAGCCATGAGGCAGAACGCCAGACAAAACCTTAACTTTTTTCGTGTCTGGAAACTTGAAAGCAGTGTATAAAGGATATATAAAGTTATAGGTACTCATAGGTGACAAAAAGACGAAGACTGACACGCTATTATTGTAGATATTTTTACGAGTTTTGAAGTTGTGCAGAATTTATGAGGTGAACCCCTTTTATCTGATCGACTGAGAAGTTTTACAGTCGAGGTTGCCCTCGCAGAACTAAAATTTAGTTGCCACCGGAGGTGCAGTTAGCAAGAAAGTTAATCAACATTTCAAGTTTTTTATAGTCAAATGACTTTAGGACTACCTAGCTTTTAGTCTTCATTTTACGAGTAGAGTGTCGCTTTGGCTTCTAACTATTTAAAATCACTCACACAGTTTACAATATTGAAGCAAAGAAATGCAAGGGGAAGAACTTACTCACAGCAAATTACTGGATTGGATGCCAAAGGGCTCTAATATAAAAAGTAAATCACGAAGTTCGAAAGGCCCAATCTTAGTGCCATTCCTATGTAAGGTATTCATAACACAAGCTCATTAGGGCAGATGGCATAACCAAGGTCGTGGGTCGTAGATGCATTAGCTGCACAGGATCGTGTTGGATGGCACAAACAAAGGGAGGCCTATGCCTAGCAGTGGGCATCGGACTGTGGATGATGATGAATATGTACCTTACAGCATTAAAATACAGCACTTACCAGTAAGCAGCTCGGCCAGTATGCACCCCAGTGACCACATATCAATGGGCATGCCATAACGCGCGCCCATCATCACCTCGGGCGCGCGGTAGAACCTCGACTGGATGTACGTGTACACCCGCTGGTGCTCGTAACACGAGCTACCGAAGTCTATGACCTGGAAAGAGAGAGAAATAGAATTAGTTACTTTGTTGGGAGAAGAGAGATGAGAAACTGGATACAGATTTACAGATTTAGCTTCCTTGACGAGAATGGTGAAGCGCGAATTGAATTTTTACAAAACAAACGAAGAAAACTACGAAGTCCATCAAGATTCCATTAAGATGTTTAAGGAGGTGGTCAGACGCAGAATACATACATTTGGAACTAAGACATTTGCGCACAAGTTAATATTTTTCATACGTGACAAGCCAATCTCCACTAATTAATATAGTAACTAGATTTCTGTTTACTGTTTTAATAGTTTATTTTAAGTAACACGATCTCAAAAATCTAACAAGTCTACGTAAATTCTTATAAGAACAGCAAAGTTTAAAAGATAACAATATTATACAAGTACACTACATAAACATAATTTCGCGGAAAACGAAAATATCGATCGACACTTCAAGAGAATCGACCATAACGTTGATGAGCAAACAAAGAACACTAAACACACCACTTCACACATTAATATACTTAACACATATTAATGATCTGAGGAACGCCGTGTTTATTCATATTTATTATTAAAATTAATTCAGAGTACTGTAAAAATACAAAAAGCAGGTCATATTTAGTTAAGATTCGAGCGTTTGTATACATGAGAGCACCTGTGTGAACCTGGAACCCGAATTGAAGAAATCGGTTTTTTTTTAATGCATACGTTTGTAGTCGGTATGTACTTGTTTGTACCATCTTTTTTTTTGTTTGTACCTTAAAGGGTTCGGAGATATCGAATTTTTAAAATTACTCAGAACCCGACTTTAAGGAATCGATTTTGTTTTAAATGCATACGTTTGTACTCGGTATGTACTTGTTTGTACCATCTTTTTTTTTGTTTGTACCTCAAGGGGGTCGAACATAGCAAGTTTTCAAAACTTGAAATGAAGGTAAATCAGTCATTTTTCCAGATAATCAAAATCTGCGAGCAGGGTTGGATTCACCATCGTTTGTACCCGTTTGTACCACCGAGCGATTCGTTTGTACCTCAAGGGGGTCGAACATAGCAAGTTTTCAAAAGTTGAAATGAAGGTAAATCGGTCATTTTTCAAGATAATCAAAATCTGCGAGCAGGGTTGGATTCACCATCGTTTGTACCCGTTTGTACCACCGAGCGATTCGTTTGTACCTCAAGGGGGTCGAACATAGCAAGTTTTCAAAAGTTGAAATGAAGGTAAATCGGTCATTTTTCAAGATAATCAAAATCTGCGAGCAGGGTTGGATTTACCATCGTTTGTACCCGTTTGTACTACCGAGCAATTCGTTTGTACCTCAAGGGGGTCGAACATAGCAAGTTTTCAAAAGTTGAAATGAAGGTAAATCGGTCATTTTTCCAGATAATCAAAATCTGCGAGCAGGGTTGGATTCACCATCGTTTGTACCCGTTTGTACCACCGAGCGATTCGTTTGTACCTCAAGGGGGTCGAACATAGCAAGTTTTCAAAACTTGAAATGAAGGTAAATCGGTCATTTTTCCAGATAATCAAAATCTGCGAGCAGGGTTGGATTCACCATCGTTTGTACCCGTTTGTACTACCGAGCGATTCGTTTGTACCTCAAGGGGGTCGAACATAGCAAGTTTTCAAAAGTTGAAAGTAAGGTAAATCGGTAATTTTTCCAGATAATCAAAATCTGCCAGCAGGGTTGGATTCTACGTCGTTTGTACCCGTTTGTACCTTCGAGAGATTCGTTTGTACCTCAAGGGGGTTGAACATAGCAAGTTTTAAAAAAATGAAATGAAGGTAAATCGGTAATTTTTCCATTTTACCTCGTTATTTTATGTTTATCTGTAAGTATTACAAATATAAGATTATGTAGTTAAGTTGATGATGACTCGATAAATAGTACTTTTCTTTTATGAACCGTAGTGGTTTACTGAATGCTATTTCTACAAATTGTTAATATAAACCTTTAATTATGATAAATAAATAAAAAAAATTATTATAAGTATTTTTAATAATCCGCGAATAGCTTGGCCGGCGAAGAACTTTTCGAGAAAAATCAGCTGTCGCTTTCTTATAGAAATTGTTTACTTACCTACCTACTTATTGTATCTACCTACTTAAATTTACAAGGTAGGTGCCTATAATTTTGTAATAAGTAGATTAGATACTACCTACCAGTCAATGATGTTAAAAAATATAGGTTGAAATTAGGTCATAGTTGCTTGAACAATAGGATAGGAGATAGATAAGAGAAAAGCTATGTTAACCGTCTGTTTCATTTCCAAGACCGGTGGTGCCATCTTACGGTATTCTAAACTTGACAGTGTCAGTACTTTGGATCAGAACTAGATGTCGCTACTAAAATTGTACAAATCCTTAATCGCGCTGACGAAAACGCGTGGCTAGCAATGACATTCGCTCAGTGATAATCAGTTTTTGATTATCTGGAAAAATGACCGATTTACCTTCATTTCAATTTTTGAAAACTTGCTATGTTCGACCCCCTTGAGGTACAAACGAATCGCTTGGTGGTACAAACGGGTACAAACGATGGTGAATCCAACCCTGCTCGCAGATTTTGATTATCTGGAAAAATGACCGATTTCAACTTTTGAAAACTTGCTATGTTCGACCCCCTTGAGGTACAAACGAATTGCTCGGTGGTACAAACGGGTACAAACGATGGTGAATCCAACCCTGCTCGCAGATTTTGATTATCTGGAAAAATGACCGATTTACCTTCATTTCAACTTTTGAAAACTTGCTATGTTCGACCCCCTTGAGGTACAAACGAATTGCTCGGTGGTACAAACGGGTACAAACGATGGTGAATCCAACCCTGCTCGCAGATTTTGATTATCTGGAAAAATGACCGATTTACCTTCATTTCAACTTTTGAAAACTTGCTATGTTCGACCCCCTTGAGGTACAAACGAATTGCTCGGTGGTACAAACGGGTAAAAACGATGGTCAATCCAATCCTGCTCGCAGATTTTGATTATCTTGAAAAATGACCGATTTCAACTTTTGAAAACTTGCTATGTTCGACCCCCTTGAGGTACAAACGAATTGCTCGGTGGTACAAACGGGTACAAACGATGGTGAATCCAACCCTGCTCGCAGATTTTGATTATCTGGAAAAATGACCGATTTACCTTCATTTCAACTTTTGAAAACTTGCTATGTTCGACCCCCTTGAGGTACAAACGAATTGCTCGGTTGTACAAACGGGTACAAACGATGGTGAATCCAACCCTGCTCGCAGATTTTGATTATCTGGAAAAATGACCGATTTACCTTCATTTCAACTTTTGAAAACTTGCTATGTTCGACCCCCTTGAGGTACAAACGAATTGCTCGGTGGTACAAACGGGTACAAACGATGGTGAATCCAACCCTGCTCGCAGATTTTGATTATCTTGAAAAATGACCGATTTACCTTCATTTCAACTTTTGAAAACTTGCTATGTTCGACCCCCTTGAGGTACAAACGAATTGCTCGGTGGTACAAACGGGTACAAACGATGGTCAATCCAATCCTGCTCGCAGATTTTGATTATCTTGAAAAATGACCGATTTCAACTTTTGAAAACTTGCTATGTTCGACCCCCTTGAGGTACAAACGAATTGCTCGGTGGTACAAACGGGTACAAACGATGGTGAATCCAACCCTGCTCGCAGATTTTGATTATCTGGAAAAATGACCGATTTACCTTCATTTCAACTTTTGAAAACTTGCTATGATCGACCCCCTTGAGGTACAAACGAATTGCTCGGGGGTACAAACGATGGTGAATCCAACCCTGCTCGCAGATTTTGATTATCTGGAAAAATGACCGATTTCAACTTTTGAAAACTTGCTATGTTCGACCCCCTTGAGGTACAAACGAATTGCTCGGTGGTACAAACGGGTACAAACGATGGTGAATCCAACCCTGCTCGCAGATTTTGATTATCTGGAAAAATGACCGATTTACCTTCATTTCAAGTTTTGAAAAATTGCTATGTTCGACCCCCTTGAGGTACAAACGAATCGCTCGGTGGTACAAACGGGTACAAACGATGGTGAATCCAACCCTGCTCGCAGATTTTGATTATCTCGAAAAATGACCGATTTCAACTTTTGAAAACTTGCTATGTTTGACCCCCTTGAGGTACAAACGAATTGCTCGGTGGTACAAACGGGTACAAACGATGGTCAATCCAATCCTGCTCGCAGATTTTGATTATCTTGAAAAATGACCGATTTCAACTTTTGAAAACTTGCTATGTTCGACCCCCTTGAGGTACAAACGAATTGCTCGGTGGTACAAACGGGTACAAACGATGGTGAATCCAACCCTGCTCACAGATTTTGATTATCTGGAAAAATGACCGATTTACCTTCATTTCAACTTTTGAAAACATGCTATGATCGACCCCCTTGAGGTACAAACGAATTGCTCGGTGGTACAAACGGGTACAAACGATGGTGAATCCAACCCTGCTCGCAGATTTTGATTATCTGGAAAAATGACCGATTTCAACTTTTGAAAACTTGCTATGTTCGACCCCCTTGAGGTACAAACGAATTGCTCGGTGGTACAAACGGGTACAAACGATGGTGAATCCAACCCTGCTCGCAGATTTTGATTATCTGGAAAAATGACCGATTTACCTTCATTTCAACTTTTGAAAACTTGCTATGTTCGACCCCCTTGAGGTACAAACGAATCGCTCGGTGGTACAAACGGGTACAAACGATGGTGAATCCAACCCTGCTCGCAGATTTTGATTATCTTGAAAAATGACCGATTTCAACTTTTGAAAATTTGCTATATTCGACCCCCTTGAGGTACAAATGAATCGCTCGGTGGTACAAACGGGTACAAACGATGGTGAATCCAACCCTGCTCGCAGATTTTTTATTATCTGGAAAAATTACCGATTTACCTTCATTTCAACTTTTGAAAACTTGCTATGTTCGACCCCCTTGAGGTACAAACGAATCGCTCGGTGGTACCAACGGGTACAAACGATGGTGAATCCAACCCTGCTCGCAGATTTTGATTATCTTGAAAAATGACCGATTTACCTTCATTTCAACTTTTGAAAACTTGCTATGTTCGACCCCCTTGAGGTACAAACGAATCGCTCGGTGGTACAAACGGGTACACACGATGTTGAATCCAACCCTGCTCGCAGATTTTGATTATCTTGAAAAATGACCGATTTACCTTCATTTCAACTTTTGAAAACTTGCTATGTTCGACCCCCTTGAGGTACAAACAAAAAAAAATATGGTACAAACAAGTACATACCGAGTACAAACGTATGCATTTAAAACAAAATCGATTCCTTAAAGTCGGGTTCTGAGTAATTTTAAAAATTCGATATCTCCGAACCCTTTAAGGTACAAACAAAAAAAAAGATGGTACAAACAAGTACATACCGAGTACAAACGTATGCATTTAAAAAAAAAACGATTTCTTCAAGTCGGGTTCCAGGTTCACACAGGTCATGAGAGCTTATTGGAAGTGATGATAAATGAATTGTTGACCGAGATCGATTTACCCGTTTTGTTTTGGGAGTGGGTGAACGTGTTCCTGAGCACGTTGTACCAGGTCGATATGTGCTCTGATAAATCATATTAAATTCGACTTAGTTTAGAATCTATGTAAGTGACTAACTAAACCAAGTGTGCTTTGAGCTCCTACGGCGAATAAATAAGTATGAGTATTGGAAAATTTGTGAATGTTGACGATATAGCGCACTGAGTAACGTTAGCGTGTTAAATTTTTGTCTGTGTTGCCATCAAGAGAACCAAGACTAGACTGAAAAGTGCACTTAGTGCACCCAGGTGAATTAAGTATACTGCCCCATGGATCCCCTGGAGATCAGTATTTTTCAGGTATATACAAAAGATATTCTTTGTCCTTTTCGGTATCCCTGACAACATTAATGCAAAATTTCATGATTTCATGATGACCGGTTGGGTGGTTAAGTCGTGAAAGCGTAACAGACCTCACTTTCGCTTTTGAAATATTAAAATTGTTAGGAAGTTTTAGGAATCGGACATTCAAAAAGGCAATATAACCCTTCACTTCTTCAAAGTTACGCTTTTAGGCCCAGGTGTTGTACGGCCTTGGGTATCGAAACAAATGGTCTAACCGGAACTGAACTATAATTAAGTACAGGTGGCTATGTTAATCGTTTCCAATTACCATTAGAGTCAACCCTCACGCACTTCAAGCCTTTAGGCCTGCGCACGCGACGATTGACGCACGAGCCTCTCTATATCTTGAATGGCCTATTGTCTACACGCTTGTATACATCTTCGATATCAGACGGCTTCCAAAGGTCTCTCGACTGACTGGTATATCTAGAAATAATTGTGTATTGAACGTTATCCGCGATACGTGTGCCGTATCACCGATGTGAATTTTTAGCTTTTGAAGTACATATTCCATATTGTGAATATTGTAGCTGCCAAGCATAAATCATGTTATTGCTTACGTTATTGCATGGCATCCATCACTCTTGTCACAACATAGCTGGCTTTCTATCAAATACTTTTGATTTGGGTCATATTTTACTGGAAATTTTACTCTGCATAAGCGTAGCAAATACTATACTATATTGTATAGAACCGAAGAAACCCTACCGTCTATGGTATAGACAGAATGATCCTTACTGGGCTGGCTATGTATAATACATAGCCAGCCCAGTAAGGATCATTCTGACAGACTGGCGTAGAATACATAATGTATTCTACGCCAGTCTGTTACTTTCTCTCACTTCAACCGAGGACATTAGCATATTTCTTAGATTGTACCAGAACTGACTACAGCAAGCTTATAGGCATTTAATATCTTTCCTATGTGATTTATACAGTGACAGAAGGCCATTTTTTTGAGGTGGATAAGACTTTCCGAACCTAAACTATCCTCTCAGCTTGAACAGTCTTATCCACAGGAAAGAGAACGTCAACACGTGCTCACCAGTGGTACTCTAGGGAGTGTACAATGGACATCAACAATGATAGAGGTGAACCCTAAGTTTATGGTGTATTTCCCCATCGGCCTAGTTCCTAAGTCATCGGCGTCGATGAACCTAATGCGATTCCGCAAAGTGTAATTCATCTGACATTTTCCGTAGAAAGCTGATGACAGTTGGCTCGGCTTCGGAGGGCCGACTTCGCCGAAGCGCCAGCCATTGGCATGCACCCAATGACCTAATCGTCGTGTTTACGATGAGTAGACCACCTGGTAATATGATAACTGGGCATGCCGACCAGGTGTTCACGACAAGTTAAGGAAAACTTTGGAATTCTAGCTACATAATATGTAGAGAAACTGTCTTGGGGATTTATTCTTGACAAATCATAGAACTCTTCGTATTTCTACCACCAACAAAATCGGTGCCTCTAATCCAATCGTAGTTACTGCCAGTTGTATTCAGCCAAGAATCAAGATGTTACAAACTACGTTTAGAACACGCAATAATATTTACACACGTCTTCTTGCCAAATGTGTTTTTTCTAGCTTTTGGCGGCTATCCGGAAGACGCTAATTAGCCATTAAATGAGATTGAAAGACTTACTTCTGAGAACTTCACCTTGATCCCAGAAGTATCAATACCCGACAAGCTCACATAAATAAAACGAAAACTGAAAATATAGTAATTTTTGTCTATGGAAAACTGCGAGGACTATTGGTTTTCCGACTTCCCGACATTCCGCGCTGAAATTTATTCATTGAAATACGACACTCTATTCCGCGAATCCAATATTTTCCCACGAATGCATTTTCCCAACGTCAAAAATGTCGAGACCAAATGCTTTTATTGTAAAAGCTTTGACTGTTATAATACCTACGTGCATTATACATGTCGCAACTCAACAACTAGTGAATCATGCTCATTACTACTTTCAAACAAACTTGCTTTTGACAAATCTTCTTTGACAATTTAAATAGGTATAAATTCTAATCTAAGCAAATTGGAAACCACCTATTTCTAAAGCACTTTAATCGAACCACGCGTCATCGATCACAGACGAAATCACAAGTTGCACCTTGTACATTACTAAGATTGACACTTAAGACGATAAGAATAGAGATCAGAATAGCTTGGAAGTGTATTTTACGGTGTTTGAACACTTTGCGTAACGTCAATATTGGGTCAACCAATTGGGTGAATGTCAAAACAATGCTGAACTGCAAGCTGACGTCACGGGTTCTTGTTTCCGGGAATCGAAATGAGAACGTGCATGGTGTTGATAAACATTGAAACGAATCTGATGCGCCTATTAATAAATTGCTATTCAACAGATGCTGATACGATCAATTATACAATTTACCAGCCCTCTTATAGCTGCTATACACGTTACGAAAAATCATTACGATCGGACGGTACAGTTTCTTCCGATTTATCTATCCAAAATTTCAGACTGCTCCGTTCAACTCTACAGTTTTTCTCATACACATGTAGATTTATCGTTGCAGTTTGAACTGTACCGTCCAATCGTAATGATTTTTCGTAACGTGTGTAGCTAGCAGCCATTAGCGTTTGTCTAGGTACCGGGGAAGAGAGAGCTGCGTTATTTATTTATTTATAATAAAACGGGTCTCTCACACATAAAGCTGAGCAACATAAAGCTGAGACTACTCCTTTTTGACTAACACCAGCGCAGACCGTACTTCTTACCTACTGATAACTCTTTTTTTTTTGTACTTAATATTATTTCGTTTTGCTGTTTAGGTCTTTTCTTGTTTTGTGTATTGCTTGTAGATTGCATGTAGGTGAGTAGGGATAGGCACAGAGGTTCCTAACTTCATAGCTCTGTCACCTACTTACCTCATACCTACTTTTGTATTTTTCTTTTTTGTACCTGTTCTCTGTATGTGTAATGTACCTGTGTCTGTGTGTTGGCAAATAAAGCTTCTATCTATCTATCTATCACACTCTAATAAAAAAAACTG
The DNA here is from genome assembly GCA_963565295.1 of Epirrhoe alternata. NCBI lineage: Eukaryota > Metazoa > Arthropoda > Insecta > Lepidoptera > Geometridae > Epirrhoe > Epirrhoe alternata. The sequence continues at coordinate 4,363,987 of OY751400.1, forward strand.
TCATTTATTCTCCAGTACCTAGACAAACGCTGTGCTAAGGGGGCTGGACACATATGTAGTATTATGGATACGTATATCATTATAATATTTTTATTCGTTAAAGAAAAATACGGCGAAATTTTTATAATGAAACTACTTATGGATTAAATTACAAAATGTTTTAACGTACTTTATAAATTCAGTTGTAAAATTTGTGCAAAATGTTTGTACGAGTTTACACCTACGCTATTCCTGAAAATTTCAACATTGCCCTCTGAAGAGGGTCCACTGCACAAGCCAAGCTGTGGCATAGATCGTGATGTCTGATGTCTTCTTACTGAAGTAACGCTGGTACCGAGAATATAGATGAACCCCAACAATAGGAAATTTTCGGAGTAAATGCTTTGCGTCAGTAAATATTTAGACAGTTTGTGGAAGGGATTTGATGTATACGAATATTACTAGAACATTAGGTAGGAGTACATTGCTCATTACTGGAAAACGAGGAGTTCTGAACAATTTTGAAGTATATACAATTGAGGAAAATACACAATAAGACGGTGCAAAGGTATGTAATAAAAGCAAGAAATAGATAAAACGTATCAGAAACAAATTTACTTCCATTTTCATTTACATATACGATAACAATTTTCAATCTGAACGTCCGTACGTTTGTTTTTTCTTGATTTTGAGGAAACTAAGTTGCAACAGAAACATTCTCAAAATTTCGAGAAAGTAAAGTAAAAGTAAAGTAAAAATATTGATTTCAAGCAAAACATAAGAGTATTTCTACCTTCGATCAACAATATTATAGATTTAGATGATTAGCATTTTGACCTTTTTCGTCACGAATGATCGTAAGTTTATGATAATGTTTTGAGGATTTGTAACTTTAACTAGGTGCAAACGGTGTAATTCGGTTAAACTTAAAACTTTTTTGTCACGCGGACAGAATTTAGTTTTGATTTTGTATATCTACATATAATATTGTTGATCGAAGATTTCAACGCTTTGAAATGCTTATTAGATTTCAAAGCAGCATACAGATTTCATTGAATTTCATGATCAACTATAAAACAAAGCATTTACGAAGGCATCAATCACAACTTTATGGGTTTTATGTCGGATCTCACATTGTTTGAAAACAAGAGGTTTCTCGTGAAAGCTGGTGTTGCTGGGGGAATCTTATCACAACAAATTTGTTTTGATGAAACGCGGTATTACATTTATAGGTAGGGATCTTATGAGTTCCATGAGACGAGATGATTTTGACTAAGTGGACAAATACATACCTACATACATACATAAAGTCACGCCTCTTTCCCAAAGGGGTAGGCAGAGACCACGGATCTCCAGTCGCTACGATCCTGACACACAACTTTCGCCTCATTCACTCTCATTACATTCTTCATACATGCTCGTCGGTTTAGGGTACTTTTGAGCTGGCCCTTCTCCAAAATGTCGCCAATTTGATCCAAGAAGGTTCGCCTAGGCCTTCCCCTTCCAGCTGTCCCATACACACTCGCCTCATACACTTGCTTTGTCAAACGACTGTCATCCATCCTATGGACAAATGCAATTAGAAAATAAGTTTTTGTTTGTTGATACGAGTTCCTACTGGTATCCTAAATTACAAAAGAATTATAAATATCGCATGCTGACATTTTCTCATAACACAGATATCATAGACAATCGATGAGCATTAATGACAATGCAGATCAATCAAATACATATTCACAATCGTCATTTGTAATCAAACCATCAAGGTTCGATAATCATTATTAAAGCACAACACGCAACGCCTGTTCAACATCTAATTACACAAATCACCAAGTCATTAGATGACATTATCTAGTGAGACCTTGGTTGCGTGTGATGGAAGTTCTATCTCATGAAGGCGCCTTGTGTGTAGATTTGTTTCTTTGTGCGTAAGCGATACGCGATAATGAGCGCTCATTTGTCTATAGAGCGATTCCAAGCTTACGGACACAGAAACAACGAACACAGAACTTACACACACAATAAAACCAACCCGCCTAGATTAGATAGAACAAATATAAGACAGCACATGAACTAGGCAATGAGCGCGGTAACGGAACGTTTTTGTCGAGCTTAGAAAGGGCTGTTGTTTCCGCGATGCTATTATCTTCTGTTAGAAATAGTTATGTATCTGTGTGCACTACTTTGTTTGCTATGTAAGTAAGCTCGTATGACGGAGTTTTTAGGCCGCCTTAAGGTCTCCGTCATGGCTTAACGACTTAAATATCCGGGACCGAAACTTTAGTGTCTTCGAAAGCGCTCAGATGAAAATGCCACTGGCGGTCACCCATCCACTTACAGACCGTTTCGAACGTTGCTTGCTTTCGACGATCTATCAAGAGCGCTTCTACTTTGTTTGCTTTATCCACTGGATAACTTAATATAGATTTTTGATTTTTTTTAGAGTATTTATATGCCTATAAATTGTATGAACCTTTCCATTTTCGCCATGCGAAATAGATCAAACCGTCCTGTTTAGCAGCTGGATAAATATTTTTTTAAACCTAGTTTATATTTCTTACGAACAATGCAAATACATTAGTTAATTGCGACCAGTATTTTAAATGGAAACTTAATTTAAAACGATTTAGCACTCGATCTATTCTCGTTGTTTTCGACGAATTACGAAATACGCTGTAATTAATCTATTACAAAACTTTATTTTAACAAAGAAACCGGGTCAAGAAAATCAGAAACCGCAGAAAAACAATCTACATAACCTTCGAGACTAATGTCTAAGTGGATACAGTTGAGATGTATAATTTTCTGGACTGACGTTGAAATAAAGTAGAGAAAACGTGTAATTTATATAAAATTCGTGAAAACTATTCGCAATTCGCATATTATGTCAGAGCGTGTAATCACGCGACAGATTTCGGCTACGTCCCCGATACCAGAACACAGAGAGACATAATCGAGACACTCCCAAAAATCTACCCAGAAATTTCAGAGATGAAAAAGAAAATTTTCGCGCGAAAAGTTGGAACAAATTTAAATTGGTTGTAATTCCTCGTATTCCTCCTGTTCGTCACGAATGCGGAGAAACGGACAGAGGGGAGACTAATCTAGACGGGGAAAGTGAACTTGGACCCGTGCCCAGCGGTGGGAAGTGTGATTTGTTACGGTTTGCTCGCGTCAGAGCGATTCCAATGAACCGAGATTTGGGGTCAATTTTAGTAAATTTCTCATTCGTATAATTTGATGTTTCCTTCCCTTCACCTTTTTTGAATGTTAACACTTTTCAACAGTGTTTTTTTTTTAATAACGGGAATAAATAAATAATGCTGGACATTTCACACAGCATCATCAGAGATCATTTATGATGTCCTCATAGGAGTGGAGGTTGTGTGATACGCTGACACGCAGGAGGCTGGAGTTCGATATATTTTGACTTACGACAGTAAACATTGATGTTTTAGATTGATGGGAGTGGAGTGTGTGAAAGGAAAAGCTGAGATGACGAGTGACCGAAGAAAGTGGAAAAGGGAAACCACTTAGTGGGATAAGGGCTGGTAGAAGTTAATGTTCATACTTTTTGCAATCAAAAACATGCTACGTGTATAATCATCTGTGCAACGCGGATAATTTCTACTATACACGTGTTTATATGGCATGATAAGCGGCACGTGCGCGCGCGCATTGCGCAATGTGTCACCGACAGCAACCAGACGTTGCCTTCGCCGTGATTCATACATTTGTTTGAATAAACTACTTATGTTATAACTTTATGTAGTAAAACCATTTTATTATTGTTAGGTAATATAAAGCTAGTCATAGCCGGGCGTGACTGCGTAAGTTACGGAGCTGTTTACATCCGTAATAAATTGCAAATAGTCACACGTTGGGAAACATTTATATAGATAACAATGACTACCTAGTGGGACGCTGTACGAGTACTATCTGGGACACTGTTTGATATGGAATAGGCTTGTTCAACACCTAAATTATCCTCAAGGTCCACGCACATCATACAATTTAACTATTTCAAAAACAATTCAATATCTTTATAGCTACAAATTGGCAACATGAACCAGCTTGAACTAAGAAATCTAAAATGCAATTCAATGATAAATCGCGAAATTAATTGCTCAAACAATATAATTGGAATGACCGTGAAATTCCAGCTGCGAGGTTAAAAAAATCACAACAGAACTCGAAAATTAGCAAAACGTCGAACGGAATTGATCGATGCGAAAAACTCAGCCGTGAACCAAGGACTCGTAAACAAACAACGTCGCTTTCACTCTTTAAGCAAATATTATCATCTCAATTGAGAACTAAAGGCAGATGTCTGCTGAAGCGACATAAACATTGGTAAAACAAAGTAGTATAAATTGGTAACCAATTTTGCTGACGATCACTAACAGTCAGAAGAGAAGAGCAAGTCACACAACGACTGACATGAGATATTGATAAAAGCCATAATATTTCTGGTTAACCCTGCACTAATTAACCTGGGGTTGCCACGGGTCCATAGCACCCCCAGGGGTATCTTTCAGGGCTGCCATGGGTCCGGAATGACACCGCGAACGGTTCAAAACATTGGTGATATTATAAAACATATTGACAGTCACCTCTGGACAACTGAAACTGTAATCGTCTGCATTATCAACGTCTCTATCGTCCGTCAGATGTTGCTATGCTAGTGAAAATTATGTGTTTTTATGCATAGTCTTAAAGCTTAATACATTCTAAATACTTCATCATCTGAGGGGCCACTACCACAAACTTTCTTGTTTACATTTTTCATTGATACATTTCCGGATATTAAAATATATAAATAAACAGTAAACTGTGATGTGAAACTTAAAACTAATACCAATACGACTTGTCTGCTGGTATTAAATGGAATTTATTTTAACTGATACATCGAACAATGGACCTTACCCTGTTTACGTCTCAATGAAGTACTCCGTATTGTAATTTACTGTGAAATAAAAAAAAAACGGCATTGGATTCTAAATCGAAACTGATGGAATGTTCTAGGACACACCCATTTCATGTCAAGATCCAAATAAATCAGTTGCAAGTCGGAGAAAATACCAGAAGGATCTTTAAATCTTCTATAAATTACGTCTCACGAATTTGATGCTTTTCAGATCAAATCAACAAGTCGAAATAGGAATTCACACATTCAAAATGAACCATCTTCATCTTCCTGCCCTTGTCCCACTCTTTACTGGGTCGGCACAACATGTATTCCACTTCCATTTTCCTCTATCAGCTGTCATCACACTAACCAAAATGAACCATATAAAATTATACATGTGACGTCACGAAGTCGATGACTCCCCCCCACCCTTGTCACAAGACGTGCGTGATACATGATTGACCCCCTTTGTATAAGATCTTTGAAACCAATCTACAATCCGCCTTCATGAGATAGAACCTATACCTTGTCTAGTATTGCTCAGGATTGCAACACAACTTGATTGAAACAAGGCTGGTCATGTCTATCGGGGACGTGCAGAATCGATAATTGATAATTTTACTACTGGAAACATGATTTTACGAGCGTTAATAACTCTTTAACCGTTTATTTTATAAATAAATAAACCAATTAAATGTCTGTTTCCTTGAGAGTATGTCATGAAGAGCCGTGTTAACCTAGTGTGATAAAGAATTGGATGTTAAAGCCAAAGTTATAATGCTTGGTTTCCGTTTACAGATAGGCCAAACCTGTATACAAATCTTGTGATAAATATTTATATACCTACTGCTTATAGTATTGGTATGACTACTGACTAGTATAATTACAGACTAGATTCGCAAAGTGACAAAGAAAAGACCAGTGATGCATGTGTAAGTTTCAGATGAAAACCACAACTGCGTAGTTCCCAAGTTCCCAAGGGCGGATGTGGTACATCTCTAAAGAACATATTAAATATCCCAACCTCAGTGCTCTTACATTTCATTCCTAGAATCAAATCTGGATTTATGGCTCCTGAATTTGCATAATATTCAGGTTTATCGGTTAAACCATTAATTATAATCGTAACGGTTATATGAAATTAATTATAAAAGTAGGCCATATTCTTCCGCGAAACACAATTCTTTTGAAAATTATACCCCGGAAGAGAGATCCCTTTTCTTGAAATATTTCTTTGAAAACAAAAGGGAAATGATTCCTTTCCGCATTTCTAAGATATGTTCAGTAATACAAAGCATCAGGCAGAACAAACAGTGAGCACTTAGCCGTGTAAGGGAATCAAGTTTCTTAAAAACACATGACAGATAAAATTTGGGCGCGAATTTGGCGCGGATATTATTTTTAATATTTGCAAAATTTCGATGTATTTAGGGGTTGATGAACTAAATCCTTTTTCGGTTCTTGATATAAAACTCTTTAAACAGAGCATACACACAAAAGAGTCATCAGGCTCTCATTTATATTCTCAATATGCCGGACAAAAGACGTTTGCCCAGATTCTGAAAATATGAAAGACTCATTTTGTCTAGGGGATAAGACAAAGAACTGTTTTTGGTCCTATGTCCGCATATTTAATTCTGTTATATGAATCAGAGAGAATTAGTCGTAACACATCTCGCGTGCACCCTAGAAGCCCTTAAACAGTGTAGCTATACAATAGAAGTGTCCAGTTACTGCAAAAACACTATTGAAATGGATCGACACGAAAGAAATCGTATCACAAGATTTGGATTATTACATAGTAAGTAATCCACTGACATTATTCCAGGTCTCTCACTAACCCAGATAACATCGAGAATCCAGCTGAAAGAAGATTATCCTCATGCTATCAACAGGCATCGCGGTTGCGACCAATAAACGCCAAAGAAAAGTATTTGACGAAGCATGTGTTGTTTTATAAGACGTAATTGTGATCGAATGAGGCCGAACGATGCGGTGGTCTTCAGGAAATCTTGTGAATCACATCTTAAGCCCGGGTTTATAGAAATCCAATCTCAATTAAGATTTGAAGAATTTGAAGAACTCTGTGGCGCAGTAGGTGACGGTCCACTTGTGACGTAGAAGGGTTTGTTTTCACATCCAAAGTTAACAAGGTTCGCCGTTGACGGATACTTCAAGGAGGACATCATCATCATCAGAAGGGTTTGATACCCGCCGTGGGATAAATGTTTGTAAAATGTCCAGCAATTATGATTTATTTTATTAAAAACGTACCTAAGACTGATAGGTACAATGATATTCTCTCTCATCTTCGATGATGAAGATTGTGGTCGGAGTTTCGAATATGAAGTACAAATGTTTGCATGATTTTCAAATATTTGTCCAGCGCTATTGATTAGGTACTTGTCAGTGGGAAATCGTTTTTCTCGCTAAAAACAGCAGTCGTGGTACCAACTTCTTAGGAAGTCGCATCTGGGTTGCCAACTTAATAAATGGAGCGGTGTAAGTAATGAGCATTTTAAACAGTTAGGAGACATATTGAAGAAAGATACGATTTACTTTCCATTTTATTTATCTGTATTACACTCCAGATGAATTGAAATACAATGGCATACCAAATGCTTACTAAATCTTTCACATTTTTCGTTTATAAAAAGCTGACAAAACCAGCCTGTGGAAGCAGCTAATTAGAGTATTCTCTCAACCGTGAAACGGTTCATTTCTATAAGTTCCTACTTATACATTCCTGGTAGGGGCTGCTAAATACTTCGCAGTTCATACAGCTGGTAGGATGTCTGCATCAATGATTTTGTGGGGCCGGGGAAAGTAAAGCAGTGTTTATGAATGTTCTAGAAGGGTTTCAGAATAATAGCTACCTAGATGGGTCGAATACTTAGTGATAAGAGTAGGTTGCACATGATGGTAATGATTTATACTTGTTATGTCATTATTTTCTTACAATTTTGGCAATGCAGAAAAATGTAGCCACAGCGTATCATAAATATATTGTGTGTGTTTATGTGAATGAGGAGGTGTCATCAGAGCTGGGTAGATATGGCAGACAAGAGACAAAACTATGCATAACTATGGTGATACATTTTCCAGAATTGCATATAGGCCAGCTTAACAAAGAAAATAAACCAGGATGGAACAGCACATTTCATAACAGCTTCGGCAGAAATCGAGGATAGATCATCGTTTGATCGTGCCAGTTTGGAAATACCACGTGGATGTGGAAACTACATTATTGAGAGGATCTAAAAGGTTGCTAAAAGCTATCGATTGTTTCGAAATGAGGATTTATCAGATTATGCAGCCACTTAAGCTATGTTTTGTGCTATTTTGAAATTCAGCTTGTTGAATAGCAGGTACATACATATGACATACTTAAATGCTCTGAAGTCTGAGGTTGTCTACCATGCCTAAGAGTCGTGGAAACAAATGATACTCAAATGGTTTGCCAAGCACAGTTTTATGGTGTAAAAGGTTCGCATGTCGTGAAAAATAACAAAATTCATCCATAAGAACGAATTTAAATACGAATATCCTTTAACTTTGTTTTCTGGGTTCCAACCAATAATATTTTAGTTCAACAAATGATGTCCATTTCATCAATCAAAAAACAAAACAACCACAAAGACCATTCCCCGAAGATTCATTTCATTCGGAACCATTGGATTCGCCACATTTACTTTTATTTACCCCCATTTGATATTTATTACAAAAAACACAAGAAAATATATCTTGCCGATTATTTCTGACGAGCCTTGACCCGAGAACCGACAAGAAGCTCGATAGAAGCATATTTCCGACGATATAAGCTTTTAGAATAACAGCGGTATTTTAGTTTTAGACGCGGACGAATCGGTATACTGTACAAATTCATTCAAGTGCATAAACATACAGTTAGAAAGCCTACTTAGATCAAGATAGCAGAGTTTATCAATGAAAATCTATGTTATGATAGCGTTCCCGAGTTTACGCACACAGAAACAATATGCATATGCATCTACCTGCCTTTATAAGATATGACAACTGTAATAGCGAAAGCCTATTACGCAACCGCTAATATAATTAAGCCACTGCCGATGAGCGTAAAGAGCTTACTGACTGACTTACAAATCCTTTTAAGACTCTATTATAAGATTATTCCTCTATCTCGATACCAATCAGTTCTATTTTAAAATTGCTCTTTGCTCTAAGAAGCATATCTTCTAAGAAGCATATCTTTAATCCATAGCACTTTATTTCAAGAATGAACTATGTATTTGATGGTGGGACACAGTATCCGTAAATTAATAACATCATTTTATCTAGTTTGAAGCTAATTGCAAAACTAACGTTTTCTTTAAAAAAAAACCAGTGGCACCCCAGGAGTGCCGGCAGAAGCGAAAATTCAACGGTTCTAAATTTGACAAATAACACGGTGTCGATGTCGGTCGGTGAGCAGTCACGTGACTCACACGTGATCTTTTCCGAGGCGAATCCAAGATTTTTTCTCATTTCAAAACTTTTCAAATATTTCACTTTAAAAACAGAATCCTTTTTAATTTTTTCTTCATAATAAAAAAAACACTTGCACTAGATATCTTGTCAGATCTTGTGTCGCATTGCATACAACAGAACAACCTGTAACAGTCTCCTTTTGTAAAAGACAATATACCTTATATGTAGATAATATGCCTTTTCGTAATCCTAGTATTTCCTTACAAATTGCAAACAAAATAGGAACATAAACACGTTATAATGAAAAAAAAAAGAAACCTTGTTACCTTATTTATCCGAAGAAAAATCCTTATTATAACAGGTTTATTCACTCAGTTAATACTCCGTTTCGGGTTAGCTCGGCTTTATGATAAAAGCGGTTTAATAATACGCTTTATTGTAATTGAATACGGTTTATTGTTGCTTGGTGGAGGTTAATGTGAAGTTAGTATGCGTGTGAAGTCATGAAATAGGCGCCACAGCCCATATCCGGCGTATACTAAGTTAATTCTATCTGTAAAAGGAATTCTTTAGCATATTGAAAGACGTTTTATAATCATGAATTCTTCGTTTTATAGACAAATCATTTACTAGGATCAAAGGGATTTTGTATGGAGGTTTAAATGTAAAATCTAAATTGTTTGTATACTGTGTATGTTTCATTGATCTCTTCTTCTTCTTCCTGCCCTTATCCCACTAAGTGGGGTCGGCACAACATGTTTCTTTCTTCCATTTCCCTCTATCACTCGTCATATAAAAACTCACTCCTTTCACAAACATATCCGCATTCACACAGTCCATCCATGTTTTCTTAGGCCTACCCCTACCAGTATATCCATCCACATTCATACTCATCACTCGTCTTGTTGATTGAAATAAATAAATGAATTTGAATTTGTTCTGCTTTGGGCGCGTTAGGCATTTGTGAGATGGGAAAAATCTATTGAACTCAGACTGACAGTGTTTACCGACACCACAGTCAGCGCCATCTAGTTTTGAACTCTGTAACTAAACACGGTAAAGAACCTTTACCGTGTTTAGTGCCTTTACCGTGCTGTTTTATCATGCCGCCGCGCGCCAGGCGACGAAAATATTTCCAGACGATTCTTTTGGCACCGCCGGAGTGCCACTGTTTTTTTCAACCCTGTTTTAAAACTGTAGATGCCATTCATTTAATGCTGTCATGTAGAGAATAATACTAATTTACAATGCAGTTCATTATGAAACAGACAGATGAGAAGAATGTATTCTTACATACAAAGGGAGGGATTAATTAAATTAATAAGCCTTAGGACATGTGTAAGACTGCGTAGTATGACGTGTTCGACTTCCGTACAAGACAAAAGTATTTGTAAGTGTACATTACGTGCATTCCTTTGTCACTTATCATATAATTGACGTGACAATACTATGTAAAGCATTTTGAGTAGAATAATGTGAAGCGGATGATGATGAGCATGTAATAAATAAATATAAATAAATAAATAATGCTGGACTGTGAAAAACACACAGCATCATCTAGCCCGAAAGTAAGCAGAGCTTGTGTTATGGGTACTAAGATGACTGATATACTACTTATATACTTTTTTTTTGTAAATACATACCTATTGTACATAGAAACAACCAGACCCGAGACAAATATTTGTAGATCATAAAAACATTGGTCCCGCCACGGGGATCGAACCCGTAACCTTTTGCGTCGCAGGCGGGCCTTCGCCCACTGCGCTACAGAGGTCGTCAAATAGTAATAGGAAGTAGCACTTCAAATGAAAAACAGCAGAACGTTTATATTAATTCCACCTTGTGCTACATCTAGCAAAGGTCTCTCAATTTCGCCATCTATCCTCATCGTTCGTCAAGTCGCCATTCCAAATGAAAGCTAGTCCGAGCCATCTAATTTGAGACTAATATTATCAATCTTCGTTGGGCGAAGCTCGTGGGTGCCCGAAGATAGTCGAAGACGACGCGGCAGACCCAGGAAGAGGTGGCGAGACGATCTGCGTGCATTCGAGCCTGGCCAACCGTGGCCTTGGAGCGCAAGGAGTGGAAGTTAAAGGGGCTTTGCCCAGCAGTGTGACACGATAGGTTACTAAAAAAATGTATAAATCTTCAAATAAATAAATAATGCTGGACATTTTCACACAGCATCATCTAGCCCCAAACTAAGCAAAGCTTGTACATGGGAACCAGATAACTGATATACTACTTATATACTTTTTGTTTGTAAATACATACATATTATACATAGAAACACCCAGACCCGAGATAAATATTTGCAGATCATACAAACATTATCCCGCGGCGGAGATCGAACTCGCAACCTTCTGCGTCACAAGCAGGCTTTCACCCACTGCGCCACAGAGGTCGTCAATTTCGATGAGCTTTTAATGGATATTATAGATTGTAGGCTGAGATAGAATAATAAATAAATAATGCTGGACTTTTCACACCGCATAATTTATAATGCTGATCCAACGCGAGGGCAGTCGGTAGAAGATAGCGTTTATAATAACGCTTTTTTAAATAAAACGATTTTGACAATAAGCAAAACTTCAACAGTTATTTGTAATGTAAAAGCTCAACAATTCAAACTTGATAATTTAGTGTCAACATTAATTTAAGATAAAAAAGATAAAAATATATTTATTCAGAACTTATTACAGTGTGTTTACAAAAATATAACGAAGAGACTGCAAAAGTTATGAAACTGTGTAGCAGCCTCAGCGCCCGACTCCTTAACCAATGTCAAAAGTTCTGGTTTTACAACAAACATAATTTGTTTTTTGATACATAATGAAGGTACTTATTAATTACTTATTATACAAGAAATGTGTTACTTAATAAGTTTAGAAGAAAAGAATAATAAAAAAAGAGGGAAATTGTACTTAATCATAAATTAGTGAGTAGGTAAGCATAATATCTAGGTAGGTAAATGTGTGTTTGCTTTTGTGTGTGAATGTGTGTGTGTGTGTGGTGTGTGTGTGTATGTGAGGTGTGTGTGTGTATGTGTGTGTGTGTGTATGTGTGTGTGTGTGTGTGTGTGTGTGTGTGTGTGTGTGTGTGAGGCGTGTGAGGCGTGTGTAGGTGGGTGTATAAGATAAAACAGGTGTACCAGTTGCGGTAGTGACACTACCAACGCTACTATTTGGTGATTTTTAAGAGACTTTCAGTTCTCTCATACGATAGAGATTATATATATAGAGAATTTGAAAGCATTTGCGAAAAGGGCTTACAAAGTGACCACTTAAACGAACAAAAGTTTCATTTCACGCTCCAAATGAGATGACTGAACTCCGAAACCTAGCTTTATTAATTCAGCATTTAACTTTTAGCATCAAAAGTTCCCTGACACGAGGTATTTAATCCAATTATTTCTTGGCAAATGGTTTGAGTACCCATTGAATAATTATTTAAGGGCAGTGGAAGGTCAGCTATACCGTTTCCAATTTTACTAAGGAATTTGAAAACCACTTCTCGTTCATAGCTGGGATGGAAGTGTGCGATGTATTCTTGTAGTTTTAATTTGCGCCTCAAAAGGGCTCCTTTCGTGCAACTTGACACCATTTATAAATTTTTGTAATTTTGTAAAGTGTTAAACCATGCTTAACCGATAAATATGAGCATATCAAAAATTTCGATTGTGACGTCCGTGGATTCCGTGGCCTAGCGGTTGTAGGCACTCCGGCTTTAGGAGGATCGTCTGATCGTCGCGGGTTCGAATCTGACACCATTTTTACAAGTTTTATATACTACAATAAGCCAATTTCGTCACGCTGTTGTCTAAACATACACTTGAATGAATGCTCTTTTGCAATTCTCTTTACAAATCGCTAGTGGTTGTGCTTGCTTAGTCGTTCTTGATAGATCGTCAAAGTTAAGCAACGTTCTAAACTTATGGATGGGTGACCGCCAGTGGCATTTTCATCTGACGCTTCCGTGCTTCGGAGGGCACGTTAAATTGTCGGTCCCGGCCATGACGGAGGCCTTAAGGCAGCCTAAAAACTCCGTCACCAGAGTTGACCACTGACTCATAGGAACTTACAATCTTCCCAAATTAATTAAAACTGCAAATGAACAACAGACACAAAAGACAAAACATTATAAAAGTACAATCCAAAGACTTCCGCTAAACCGTTCCATTTATTCAAACAAATCGAGATGATTCCAAACTTTGAATTGCAAAGAATTTTCCCGTATAATTGCGGGGGTTCCCGACAATTTTCCACTCCATTCACAGGGAATAAAGATGGCGGTTGGAACACTAATACTCTATTATTATTCGACTCAAAGCAGCCCCTTCTGCTATGAGTGCAGAATATAATTTATGAGCTAACTAAGTGCACTAATTTTTTAAAACGAATGGGTCGGCTCTTGACCTCGAAACTAACATAGGCAAGAATGAGGTCTACGATGGAGCGATCCTACCCAGAAGGTGCCTATTAACTCTCTTCTTGAAAACAACAGGGTCATAGCTCAGCAGAAATACAGACTTGAGTTCAATTGTTGTATTTTAGATTGTCGTCGGTCAGAATGATACCTGTTGGACATTATCAAATCCCCAATAGATCTATCTATCTAGCTAGAACAATCAGCTTAAGACCCCTCGCAGACTGCAGACTTTCTATCGGCCGATAGTTGAGACGGGCTATACTTCTCCATACTCATTACGAGCCGAAGTATATTCCGTCTCAACTATCGGCCGATAGAAAGTCTGCAGTCTGCGAGGGGGCTTAGGCTGATGATGTAGAATTGTAGACTAAACGTAAACAGTAAAACTCCGGTAGTTGATGCTTTCTTTTAAGTGTTCTAGCTTCTTCGAACTTCACTGTGCAGTTCGTAAATGTATCGTAGAGTCTGCCTGATACACCAATATTTATAACTAAACACCTTCATCTACGCTTACTCAGAATTCAACGTCAAAGAAACAGCTAAGCTTTTTTAATGCTTCTTGTAAATTACCTATACTATGATGTGGCTATGAACGGGAAAAAAAATAAACTTATTTGCACTAGCTTTCCATATTTATTCGCACGGTATCAAACAAAATATTAGCAATACCACAGGTACGTTACATTGTCTCCTTTATTATTTATTTAAATAAATAAAGGCAATAAATTTTGATGAAAATTTTAAATATGAAAAATGTAAATTGCCGTGACGAGAATACTTTTTCGTTAAAACCGACAGACGTGAAATATACGAGCGAACCATCGCAGACTGTATTCAACCAACATGCCATTATTTATTATATTTAAAACACAACAACAAAATAGTAGAGCATTCAGGCGTGGCATTTGTTGAGGATCATTATTTCACCATCGATCCAACCAATTGATAGCCCACTTCATCTGATCAGTTCAGTAGTAAAAACACGCACGGGAGGATGGTTTAGACTTTAGATGCTGGGCAAGCTTTTCTATCTCAATGTCCCAGGCACACCACAGCGTCCCGTGGGCTATAGTACGAGTACCAATTACGAAGGCTTAGATGGTGCTATTGAAAGCATGAAGCAGTGAGTTAATGTTTAGTCGTGAGTGCGTTTTTTGGCTAGAAAGTCCTCACTTAGACTAAAAGGAAAGTGCAACCAAATTGGTCGGATGATACGTCAGCTACTCGTGTTTTCATTATGGTTGACTATTAACAAAGCTAATTGGCGAGTGGCGAGAAGAGAGCGTGACCATTCGACATCACTCGATCGAAAGTCGGTAAATTGTAACCCGGAATACAGCTTGCCATATTAGTTGTTTAAAAGCATCAACAAACACTTACCTTACGTTTCGCAAAAACCGGATCACGACTGTATCCCCAAGGCGCGGTGGACATTCCATTCTCTAAGATCTTTTTATGTATTCCAGATAGTTTGAAGATGTCTAAGGGGAGCAGTCAGAGGCATGTCCAAATTCAATATAAGTACATACATACATAAAATCACGCCTCTTTCCCAAAGGGGTAGGCAGAGACCACGGATCTCCACTCGCTACGATCCTGACTCACAATTTTCGCCTCATTCACTCTCATTAAATTCTTCATACATGCTCGTCGGTTTAGGGTACTTTTGACCTGGCCCTTCTCCAAAATGTCGCCAATTTGAGTTCAATATAAGTCAAATTATTAAAGCCCGTCAAACCCTATGCTAACATGTAACTAAAATAACGGTTGAACGAACACCATTTAACTAAAGTTTGAAATATCTAGCAGCCAACCCTAGCCATGGGAGTTCATAGACCGACCGAAGGCCTTCGTAATGCCTTGAAGACAGTTTTAGCCGAGACAGCTTGTTCGTGCCCAATGAATTGTCATTTTACGATTTTTCAACTCGAATATTAAGTAAAGGATATTAGAAATATTGTAAAGTAAAAGTAAGAAAGTAATAATAGTTAGCTTGTATTTGTATGTCACGGGCATTCTTGATTCTGAATTTCTAAACAATGCAGAACATACAAAGCAATAAAGTCAGAAATGAATCCTAGATAGATAGATAAACTCTTTATTGTACACAAAAACATAATACACGAAAAACATAAAAATTAAAACATTGTACAATGGGCGGCCATATCGCATAAAAGCGATTTCTTCCTGGCAACCATTTGCATGGACAGGATAGTCGAAACAGAAATACAGCGGTGTACAAAATAAAAGCGACAAACCAAGCACTACCTATACACAAACAACACAACACACAGTCCACACAGAGCACTCGAAAAAAAAACGAAACTACAAATAATGACTATTTGGCATATTTGCGGATAATTTTCAAAATGCATTCATTTAACATCATACACAATCATTTAACTAATCATGCATGAATTGAGAACTCTATAGAGGTTAAGAGAATACCAACCAAGTAAAAAATAACAGACAGTTTTTTTAGAAAGTAGGACGGAGAGAAAATTAAAATAAATCTCTTATCATTTATTACATCAGCGTACGATAATCCCAATTAAATAAAAGCTCACGTTACAATTACGCAATTTCCATAAAGTTCAAGGAGAAACGACGTTGGGTAAAAAAAAAAGTTGGCGCCACGTCTGACGAAAACATTTCAACTTTACACGCATGGTGTCATATTGATTTATAATTAGCGACGATTCGCTTGTTACCTGTCATGTTGATTGAAATGCTTTATAAATGCGTCGATTATGATCGATTACCTAGTCAGCCTTTTCCATATCTTAAAATCTTTGAGTGAGCAAATCAAAACAAAATAGTTTATTTCATCAACCAAAGGTTACAATTTCAAGCAGGGTTGGAACCTTCTTTTAAGTACAAAGTATTTGTGACAGATGGTTCCGCTCTTGCATATCGATATTAGGTGTACCTACAGTGATAGAAAATTAATAAGCGAAGAAACTGAATAAGAAATAGTTCATTCTATATTTTCTATGCTCATTTTGATCTGGTACTTCACTCATTTAACGATATAAAAATATATACTATAGGCACATGTCTTTGCATGACATCATGATGACAGGATGTGCCTACATCCATCCCATTATTATCCTCAACACTTGCGAGCAATGTCACTGCGCGTATTTTACAACAGATTAATCAATTGAATACCGATGAATAGTGAAAAATAGACGGTATTAACTCTTAGACTACAAGCTTAAAAGGTAGACAGAGTCACGTCCACTTGAACATTAATAATTTAATGGAAAGTCTCATCAAAATTTTCGATTTCCACCTGATTCGAACCCGCAACGATCAGACGATCCTCCAAAAGCCGGAGTGCCTTACCGCTCGGCCACGGAACCCTTAGTCGTATGAATAAGCTCATATTTATCGGTTAAGCACCGGGTTCCGTGGCCGAGCGGTAAGGCACTCCGTCTTTAGGAGGATCGTCTGATCGTTGCGGGTTTGAATCTCGTCGGAATCGAAAATTTCGATAAGAATTTTCATTTCTCAGCGAGATACCTAAGTGTGGCCACTTTAAAAATTACAAAAATTATTAAAAAACCAAACTATAAATAGAAATAATTTCTAATCTTTTTCCGATGAGGGCGTGGTCACATCAGAATTGGACGTAGATATATTCAGAGAATCCGTTTTACTCACGAAAAATAAATAGAGCGAGACTAATTCTAACTATTCTAAGAACTGATTAATATTAATGAACATGTCGACTTGCTTTAGTATAAATAGGTCATACACACGTAATTACATACATACATACACCGGAATCATATTGACTTAACAAATACCATCTACGTGATGCTTGTAGTTTTTCTTTTATTAAACGCTCGAGAGATAAAGCAGGAAGAACACGTTGAATGCATATTAATTACTTGTTACAATAATAAATAAACATAAGGATAGAAACAGAAAAATAACAGTTTATACGAATAAGGTAAAAACAATGCAGCATTCAGATTTAAATCACTTTTTAGCTCGCGCTGAACTAGAGCGTAACTTTCGAAAAAACTTCACAAAAACGTCATAATCGTAGTTTTATTGCACTCTTATTTACTTACTGAGAAAATATTAAGATTGTAATGGGGTATTATTCTCAGAAGAAACGGTAGATTTAAAGTATGCATAAAATAAAACGTACGTAATACCGGCAAGTTTTAGGGTTTGCAATAAATCTTCGGTTAAAGATATCCTGTATCCACAGGTCCACTAACTTTCAAGATAATGTTTTTAAAAGTTCAAGTTGTGTTGGTAGAGTGGGATTGTGCTCCGACTTTCAATCTGAAGGTAGAGAGTTCGAATCCCGGCCGAACATCATCATCATCATCTTCCTGCCCTTGTTCCATTCTATGTGGGGTCGGCACAATATGTAATCCTCTTCCATTTCCCATTCAGTTCATTTTCAGTTTGAATCCCGGCCGAACATCAATGTATATTTCTAATAATTTTCTTTAAAGTAATTTGGAGTTTCTTTGACTACCTCCATAGAATCCTAAGATACTTTTAAAGGATCGTGAGTTAATTAAAGAGAATGACTGCCGTGCCTTTCGTGGTTATACATGGCGCCTTGCACAAATAGGGACGCGTCCGCTAGCTTCAAATTCCTAGTTTGGCGACCCGCGTCCTGCGCTTTTGACGCGCAGGTACGAGTATAGCCTAAGGTTTACAATCCGCGTTACTTCATGTGACAGCAAGTTACGCTTTGTTTACACGCTGCACCGCTGACGTGCGGACTATAAATAATGTATTGACCTAAATCCCGTCTTGACCGCCATGACGCCCCTCGGAAGACGAGACAGGCTAAGTCTTTGAATATGTCAGGTGCGGCTCAACTGCTAGAACCGACCGAATAAGTGGTTCAATGCACCACAAACTCTTGCAAAGCAACAGGATAACGACTTCAGTACGTGCGGTAGACAATTTCTTAGATTTTTATGCATTCATACAAATAAATTTAATGCAAGAAATAAAGAGAGCACACATACAAAAATTAAGAAAAATAGACAAAAATATTCGGCAATTGAGCTGGACTCAGCGCTAATCTACACACATGGTACGTAGTGCTGGTTTTCATGACAAGGACCTCAGTTCAGGGCTCTGTGGATAGCTGTTGATATGCAAAACTAACTAACCAATCGTTTGCAAGACTATAAGCAAGAAGAGTGAATGAACTATCACAGAATCTTAATAAGATTACTGTACATTTCGAAAATTACGCAAAAATCATCATAAAATCGCATTACACAACAGTAGCACTATATTGGAACTAATCCAAGACAAACAAAGACCTGGTTTACGAGTCGATAAATCATCCTTTGCGAGGAGTTAATTGCTCGTACACGTAAACTCATTTGGTTCCATTTTTGAGTTTGTCAAACAAGCCATTAAAATTATGAAATATTTTTAAAACTAGTTAGTGGCCTTGGTGTTGTAGTTTTACTTCTTACTACATCGACAAAAGGCGTATCAAATATTGACTGTTAAAAGCGTTTACTGCCATCTCCTCCGGTACCTTCCAAAAAAAGGCTGCATTAACTTTTATTCGATGGCACTCGAAACAAAACAAATATACTGTAACCCCAAAAAGCGCATACCGTTGAAATTTTGAAGCTAAGTTCAACCAGCAATACTAACTGAATGAGCAAATAAGGCCGTATAAGATGCTAATAAGCCTTAGCCATGAGTCTAAGCAACCAGAAGATGACAAACATTTTCAACTTTATCATTGGCGTCTAGGTTAAACTATCACTGAATCATGGCAGACCTAGAGCATGTCAGCACTAATGTTTTTATGACTGTTCTAAATCAAACATGTCTACATAAAGATAATATTTAAAACAATAGTAATGTTTCTTGTTAATTACACCTGGAAATTCTGGAAATGGATGGAATTTGCACCTGCAAGGCTCTTTGTGAATACTTTGTTTTAAATACAAAGATGCTTAGATTTTTTTTCTTTGTATGAGTGGATAGAGAATCTGTACAAACGATATTGTTTGATACGGAATGTTTTTTGCTTTTTTAATGAAGAAAGGCATGGTGGTGTTATAGATCATGATCACATCAACATCGTCGTATGACGATTTATTGATCTTGGATTTGAAAATAGTCTAAGTTTTGACCAAGCTGATGCTGGAGAAGAAAAACTAGTGGGTCCCCAAACTATGAAAGCAAACTGACCTTTCAAAGTTTCATGATGCTTTGAAAGCGAAATGTGTATGTAAATAAGCAGCTTCAAACGCAACACATTTCTTAGTGTAATAAGATCATTGATATCTTTAAGAAAAACTGACAGGAAACAGACTACAGATAAAGACTAGCACTGTATCCAATAGTTTCTCAGAAATCATAAAAGTATGAATATAGGGCAAGGTTACACTGTTCCTATTGCCATGCGAATAGTAAACGTCTAGATCCAGAGCTGGTTGTCCGTCCTGAAGGTAGCCTTATTAGACCCAAAACCAAAGCATAAAAAAACTTTAAAAACATCCTTTTGGTCTTACAAATATGCTGCTTTTCAATTTTGGTTAATAATAATAATAATATAAGCCTTTATTTCAGAAAAATATGTAGGTACATGCTTTGACTTTATGTTAATTTTCACAATTTGTTATTTTGTTTCTGTTTGTCTTTTGACAAAGGCCTCTTCCAACATTTTCCAATTCTCCCTTGATGTTGCCACTCGTGACCAGGTTCCTCCCGCTATTTCTTTTATTTCATCTGACCATCTCTTTAACTGCCTCCCTCGTTTCCTTTTTCTGTCTCGGGGATACCAGAATAAAACAGATTTGGTCCATTTTTCTTTTCCCCGTAGAGTGTGGCCTGTCCATCGCCATTTGTTCTTGCGTATTGTGTAGGTGATATCTGTTAGTTTCGTTTTCTTTCTGATGATCGTGTGGTTAATTTTGTCCAGTTTTCTTATAGCCAACATACTTCTCTCCATTGATCTCTGGCATACCTCTAGTTTTTTGTTGTGGGCTTTGGTAAGAGCCCAGGTTTGGCATCCATAGGTTAATACTGGAAGTATGCAGGTATTGAAAAGTTCAATTTTGGTTATCGACTGGATATTTCGAATTCCTTCACAGTCCAGTTATCGAGAAACGCAACTGCATCCGAGTACCGGATTGACGCGCAGTCATAAAATCGAGAGAAAGCAACAAACTTGAATTAAAGGAATCAAAATGGTAATGAAACCAATCCGATCTGGGTCGTAGTCCTCCAGTTAACTGAACTCTCAAAGTTCCAGTACAGTTTACATTATGCTACAAATTTTAGATATTTACCGAGAAATCTGAATTGTTTATTGGATGACTGATAAGGTCATGGAGACTTATAGGTACTGCTAGTTTCTCTGAAGTGGTACAGTCAGTAACAAATATAACATTTTAAGATGAACATTAAAAATTTTAGCCTAACAAACAAATTATTATAGGGACCAGATAATCGACTGACGCTACATAAAATACTCATTCATAGAACGAAACGACATGAATCTTTTAGTCACATCACAGCTACATTTCAATTTATGTTGATAACCACAATTTTTCAGTTCAATCTGATTAAGAAACTGAATCTATTAACACTGAATGCATCGTACAGCACCAGACCACCAGCAAACTTTATATGTAGCTTTGCACGACAAAATGAACAGGATGAACCTCACAAAACGTTGCCTTTTGCAGTCGACTGTTCAATTGTGATGCAAAATACCAACTTTACTCGTAAAAACTTTCCTTCAGAATTAGCTGCCCGTTACCCAAGTTCACTGGAACAGGACCCCTATTGATAAAGGTGAAACCATATAATTTTATCTCTTCTTGATGTCGTGTCACTATTTCAAAACAGTGCAAGTGGGATTAAAAGCTTCTCAAAGAGGCTCTCTTCTTGCACTTGACACAAAGTTTTTTAAGGTTCTACGAAATATCGGTTTCATCACGATGTTTTCCTTCATCATTTGAAAATACTGGCAGTAGTATCTACAGATACATTTTCTGACAGAAAAACTCACTGGTATACGACCGAATTCTAATCCACGACCTTTCTCTGGTCTCTCTGGATTGGAAGGCGGGGCTGCTGCCTCTAGTGATGTTTACCAGTGCTCTGCATTTTATGTTATTGTAGGTACCAAGCCGAAGCTTTCTTTGTATATGTTATCTGTATCTGGATCCGTATCTTGGCAGTGAGTGGAAGCAAACAAGCTCTGTCGTATCGGACAAATGACAGTAAAGTGGGGGCTTTGAAAGCCCTCTGGTACCGATACTCAACGTATGTTCATTTGGCGGACAACGGATACTCATACCACACTTATACTGGTGTATTATGATAATCACTTCAGTTGTTTGACTAGCGTCAAGTTTTTATATCTATCAGTTACAGTATTAGTAGATTAGTTTAACGGGAATTTGTTGCGTAAAATATCTCATTTTGTTTCCCGACATTTCGTCAATGTTTCAATAGGTGGTCACGGGAAGTCTTTAGAAACAGTGATCGCGAAAGTTTGTGTGCACGGCACAGTCCACTCACTCACAAACCGTTTCATGATCATCCACAGCCCGACTTCAGCCTCTGCTGGGTATAGTCCTCCTCTGCCATTCTTCCCGGTCCTGTGGTACCCTGATCCACTGTCCGCCAATGTTGATGATATCTTGGCCGCTCACTTAATCACAATCCGCTTGATGTGCATCGAGCCCCGAGCCTCTATCCCGCCTATGACGTCAAACCGAGTGCATCCATCTAAAAGCGACTCTTAACTGCTGACCGATACAGTAAAACAGGTTGTAAAACCAAAACTGTGGACGCAAGAGGTCGGAGCGAATCGGCTATTTCCGTTCTTCAACTTCAAGAGCTAAAATTGTATCAGCGATATGTAAACCGAAGGTGCGATACCCCCAAGTTTAAATACAAGGTACATAAACTTTGAATCCAACAAATGATAAAGCAATGCGTATTGTTCAATATGTTTAGGTTTTGGTTTGGTTAATGTTATATTGATATGATACTGTACTGTACATTGAATAAACAATAATTGAACACTGTTGTAGTTAGCCTTAGGTGTAATTTTCACTAGTTTTAAAGAAGGTAGTGCCTTCTTTAAAACTAGTGAAAATTACACCTAAATAAATAAAATATATTAATTAAATAAAATATATTAATTAAATAAATAAAATATATTAATATATTCATAAATTTAATATACCAAACTGGGTCCCCAATTTAACTTTTATAATTGTTTCACGTCGCTTGCAGTAAAGGCGGTATGAGTATCATTAACCGTGTGAAAACTTATTTTAAAACGAACGAATTTCTCTAATTTGCAATCTTTTGTTCAAACATAGCTTCCGAAAAATATTGACCCTCATGCTCACAAAAGAAAAACACGACAACAATTTGAACTTACTTATAAATTAATGACAACGGCACCATTCCACGAAAGCCGTATTCTTGATCAACTTATGAAATGCGACATCAAAGTCAGATTCGGGAGCACACTTGCGATTTCGCAGGTCGGGCTAAGTTATATTTACGATCCAAAATAAAGGATTGGGGACGTATTCAAGGAAGCTTAGAAGGAAGCTTGCTCTAAAAACTTGCTCCAGCGCGTTCTAAGAAAGGCGGGCTCATCCTTGGTTCTCAGACTTAGGAAAGAAGGACAATATGCAGCCCGCATTTAGACGGGCTTCCCCGAACTATATTACTACAAGTAGCCTAAAATATGGAGGCGGTGACTACGTCTTCCTGATACCCGCCCTGAAACGCACTCACTATAAATACGACGCTGAAGTTCTGACCGCTTCAGTCGTTCAGGAGAGCCCGAGGGAGCACTGTGCCAAATCTCGCCATTCCCGAGTGACAACGTGATCGGAACCGCGTCCGACAGTTTTTATTGCCAATTTTTAGTGTTTGGATTTTTTTGTGTTTGTTTATCAACATCAAACATGTTGGAGAAGAGCATCATCGGAGGCAGTTGGGAGAGTGTGGTGAGTTCAGCATTGATTATGAGTTTGTTAAAAGAGGTTGTATTACGGAATAGCGGTCAGCGACTGTTACGCAAAATGCACGGCCAGCTTTAATGCGCTTAAAAGGCAACTGACTTGTCTATGGTCGCTGTCATTGAACTGCAGCGTGCGTGCCCGGCATTTGAATATGGAATTACGTTCTTTCTGTGGTTATAGGTAAAGCTCTTGACATTGCCGCTTCTGGCCCGCTTTACGGTTACTGACACCTCAAGCGTTAAATAAATAAATCAAT
Organism: Epirrhoe alternata; assembly: GCA_963565295.1. Lineage (NCBI taxonomy): Eukaryota > Metazoa > Arthropoda > Insecta > Lepidoptera > Geometridae > Epirrhoe > Epirrhoe alternata. The sequence goes on from OY751400.1 coordinate 4,388,018, forward strand.
GACAAGATCGATCTCGTGTAACAGATTAAAAGCTTCAGATAAATCAAAGAGATTACATCCGTCATGTTTTATACGGTTCGGTTAAGGTGATCGAAAACTCGTTTTGGGATAATGCAAGTTAAACCGTTTGCAACCAGTTTTAATTTTAAACCAACTTCATTTAAATATTTAAACTTGTTTAATACTTTAATAAGTGTTACTGATTCTAGGAAAGAAGAAAGTAATATTTACTTATTAGCTTAAAAAGATTTATAAGTCTCTAGAAAATGTTATTAAGTTAAAGAACTTCACTTCCACTAATGATCAGTTCCTGCGATCATGAAAACGGAAACAAAACGCGCTCAGGAAAAAACAATTAAGGCTCTTGTCTATGGAGCCCCTCACGGCGCCCATTGTTTCAAAAATGGAACTGTCATTTCAAATGTATCGTTGTTCCACGATCGCAATCATCTCGGCGAAATAAAATCGTGAATTACTGTGCACAATTTAGAGAGTCTAACGAACAATAAGCTGTCATAACGGGTATCAATAAATGTCATAGAATTTCAATACCCGATTGTCGAGTGAACCGGTTATCGCCAATTTTATTTCTACACTTTCACTAGTGCTCAGCCGAAAATCGTTGCAACACTGTTAATCTTCGGCTTAGACAGGCTTAAGCGTTGTCCTGTACTGTTGACAAAAGATCGAAGAGTAGACATTCCGGTTAAGATTTCGAAAGCTTCAATCTCGTAACGAGATTTGATAAATGGTGTTTAAAGAATCGAGAGATAGTATCGTTGATCCTTGTTGCTTAATTAACTCGACCCAGATATAACTCAACAAAATTTACAATTACCATCACAAAAACGATGTATACGGAAATGTTTTGAGATTTTTTCACACACACATGTAAAGCGTTATAAAAATGTTTTAAACTTATATGATTTAAAATTGGTAATAGCGTCAATAAACTTAAGGTCATTATCATCAATGCATGATCGTCATCATTATGGTGCAATATATAAAAAAAGCTAAATAAAATATTACTCATTGTAAAACACCGATTTGAAAAATGCGCGTGGGCATAAACAGTTAGTCAGATACTTGTAGTTTCGTCACCTTCTATATCCGTTGTACTGTTTCTATCATTCATATATTTTATTGGTGTTAAATAACATTATATTTATGATCATTATATAAGTTTCCAGATATAATTTTATAACTTATTCAAATCTTGTTTCATCTCAAATATTATATCTGTAGCTTTGAGATCAAAACGCAGGCGCATGCCAGCGCTAATCGGTTGTTAACCTCCTTCATATAATTATTGTAGCACTTACTAGCATGCCTAATAATAGTTCTCTATTAGCGAATCCACCAGAATAGATCTTATAAATATTTATCGATTTAAATACCATTCTGGCCGAATTCAAAATCGTTCGCTTAAATATAGGGCGAGCTGTAAAAACTGTTTATTTAAGCTCAGTTGCGGAACAGTTAAATAATGTGTCTAAACGAGTAATATAAGAAAAATAACGTACAAATCTAGTGTTAATAAGTTTTGATCCGCATATTAAACTTTGCCAAAATACAAATATACAAGACAAACTGGAAATACAATAATAGACGTTGCATTGAAGATACGCATTGTTTAAAATAGCATGTGACAAATTTAACTGCACCTTTTAGTATTATCACCTTCGTCTCGTAATAACGCACAGAAATAACTGTGCACGTAACAACACAAGTACAGAAATATACATTTTAACACGTTATAATATAGGTAACATAATAATATGAACAAGATATGGGACACGAAAGTCTAGCGTGGATACGTCACACGACTCACCAGTCACCGAGATCTCCTTGTCTAAGCGTACGGATGATGGACAGTAAATAATTACCTGAAAACAAAACACAAGGTTACGCCACAGAGAAATATTAAATTACGCTACATTCGTCAATTTAAAGTTTTAATTAGACCGTGTTAACTAAGGTCGCTAAAAGAAAAAACTATTTAAAAGTGACCTATTTACTGTTGCGACCTGAATTCGCAACAGTGCACTGTTTTTTTAACTCTCACCCATTAAAATAATGTTACACAACATGAGCTGTCAAGAAACAGAAGTGAACAGATTTATCGCGTCAGCAACACCAGACATTGAAATTCATTTTGCTTTAACTTGTATCAACTATCATGAAATGAGGGCAAAAAAATACAGAATTTCATAGACGACTTCAGATAAATGCAATTATGTAGAGTCGGTGACAAATGGTTCCAACTCCCAACATAGTTTTTATGTAATAGCTGTCCAGTGTAACTTATGACTTTCATTTGTTACGCGATAAAAGGAAAGCATTAATTTCACAGGTCGTTAGTTAAAATTGAGGCATATCCACATTATTCTCAAGTCACATCTACACCATGTTCTAATGAACTCCAATAATACCCGTTCTATTTCTGCGTGACCCATTATCTGCCCGGAGGCCAGCGTCCTCCGTCATACATCTTGATTTCATGAAAACCCCATAAAACATTGCACAATACCAAACGACGAATTTAAACATACAACAAACGGACGAAAAAAAACTCCCACTTCAGCGTTGTGCAACAGTTATTCAACTGAATCGTTAACTCGAAAGCTTTTAGTACTTCAAAAGATACATAAACAAATATTTTGCCGAAGGAACAGTAAATAAATTTGAATTTTAACGAGACCCTTTCCAACCTTTGTTTATTTATAAATATGATACAAATCTGTTTTTCTAGAAGTGGCCGTGATCAGTTGAATGATGACCAGAGATTATCTCTGGTTCGGGATTAGCTTCCTGGACAGTTCAATGTTGAGTTTTATAGAAAATCTGCTACTAACAGACCATGAACGTGGCATGGCAGACAGGTGGTGTCAGACATGTGGGCACCGCGCGAAGGGCTCGCGTGACGAAAGCGAGACGGAATATAAATCTATCGCTGATAGAGTAGGACACACGAGCCCTTGCTCACGACTGTGCAGTCACGTCCGAAATTTATGTTATTAATACTAAGATAATACTGATGGGTAGACCGAGGTTGTTTACGAGGCAGGATGGTAGATAGGCCGATACAGTCTGTTAACAAACTTATGTTGGTTTTGTCTTGTTCCAGGTGTCACGTGACGACTACGAGGACTACAGCCCGAGTCCGAGAGGGTCACCCTTGAAGGATACGTCCAACATCCAAGAACAAGACACGGCTTACCACATCAGCCGCCACAACCCTAACAAGACCTTCCGCCGGGAGTCAGTGATCGCTTCTTGGAAGAGTTTGAAGAAGGAGCGCGAGCAGGCTTTGGGGAAAAGGGTCATCTATGTAGAAGCTGATTCTTATCAAGACTTTTATGGAAGGAACACTGTCAAGCGTTGCAAGAGTGAGAGAACAGCCAACGCTGCCAGAATCCCAAAGAAAGTAAAGCGTACATACTCCGTCCTGTACAGATATGATCCTAATGAAGAGAAGGTGGTGAAAGAGTACAAGTACCAGCTTCCAAGGGAGAACGAGAACAGCTTCCACGCACCGCTTCAGAAGTCCTATTCTGAACCTTTCTTGCGGCAGGAAGCCATGCCTAAGAAGAAGGTGAAGAGGTCTTTCACGACGCTATTGAACATCAAGACAAAATTCCTCAACATTTTCGGTTCAAAAAGCTAAATTAATCTGAATAGTTTTAGGGGTTAAAGTTGCTCAAATTGATGCATTTTTGTAATTGGTTGATTATTTTGATGGAATCAGAATAACATTGCCAAAAACTAGTCAAAATTATTGGGTTTCAGACCAAACTGCCAAACTGTTGAGGTGATTTGATAGGCGCGTATTTATAGGAAAATGGTATACTTTATTAATTTAATTTGTATGTTATAATAATTGTGATATTGCGTGTGTTGTGATAGTTAGCTTTTGTCATAGATTCAATCAGTTTCGTTATCGTATGGTACAGCATACAATAATCGACGCAATCATTATTGTTTTCCACTTTGTATTCCTCACATTTAACAAGTATAAATGTAAAGTGAATTATTATCTTAAACAGTTCTTGCACTTGAATAGTTCTTTTTATTTGTCAGTGATAAATGTAAAGAGTTCAATTATATATTTAGGACTTTCTTAGAAACTTCAAAGGATAACGGAAGTTCTGGAAACATGTCGACTTGCTGATATTGTTGTGAGCCTTTTTACATTTCTTTATTCTTTGTGTTCATATTTATGAATATCAATTGAATATTTTTTAATGTTAAACTTAATTGTTTGTAATTTATTTATATTGTAACAAATATAGATGATATTGCATCCATTGTGCTAAATTTAATGATTTCATTCCTATTTAAGTAAGCTGTAATGTTAGGTTAAAAGTTTTAGATAGGCAACAAACATATCAAAATAGAATTAGTTTAATTTATAAGAATATTTTATTAACTTATATTCAATTATATACTTTGTATTAATACGAGTAGTACCAACCTATTTAAATTATGAAATATTCAATAAAATATAAATGACAATGAAAATGTGTTTTATTTACAGTCCAATAATTATAAGTTCAACAACAATAGGCCCGTATCATTTAAATAAATTACTCTTCAAGGTTTAATCAAGTGATAATTATTAATTTAAATGCGGGTTTTGTATGAATAACTACGTTGAAGTAGTTATTAAGATTCACTAGTGAATTTGTAAGAACTCTTATATTCATACGCTTCATTTCCGTAGGAAAATAAACATTTAAATCAAATTGAAAATATTGATTGTATTGAGTAACGTTAAGAAAATACAACATAAATGATATTATGTTTAATAATTTCGAGAATAAAAATATATTTGAACTAGCTGCGCCCCGCGGTTTCACCCGCGTAAGTCCCGTTCCCGCGGGAATATCGGGATAAAAAGTAGCCTATGTGTTAATCCAGGGTATCACCTATCTACATACCAAATTTCAACCAAATCGGTCCAGCCGTTTTTGCGTGAAAGAGTAACAAACATCCATACATCCATACATCCATACTTACAAACTTTCGCCTTTATAATATTTATAGGATTAATACCGCAAAATTAATAACATAAGAACTTTATTTTACGTTAAAACAATGACAATGACCTTTGTAAGAAAAAAACGTATTTTTACAAACAAACCTGTAGGACGACTGGGATGAGTCACATTCATAACTCCCAAGAAGCGCCATCTATCGTCACTGAGACGAATCACTAACAAAGATCTATACAAACACCTACGGTTACCCACCAGGAGATGGCGTTGAATCGGGACGAATGGAATAATTATAATTAATTCTCATATTTATAGTTTCACCTACATCTAGTACAGTTTATTAAATACTAAACATTCCATGAACAACAGGAAAACTGATCCCTTAAACATACCTAAGCTTTAAATAGACAACAATGGAAAACCATGAACCAACGAGTACGCAGGGAACAGATATAGGGTAATGACATACAGACTCGCTCCGAAAACATAGATAACACAAAGCGATGGGGTATTTGCTTTGACAGGTTTACGAAAGAGGAATGGAGCTGTTTTAAAGTTTATTTGACTGACAGTTACAATTTGAGGGTAATTTTGTAGTTTAAAGTCATCGTCAGAAAACTGTTAGGACAGAAATACCAAAATTAAAATAATAAAATATAGAAAATAAGAGCTATACAGGGTCTTTTATTTTAAACTAACTATATTCAGGAATTGGGTTCAACAAATAAATTAAAAAATATTTGATTTTTAAAATCTCGAGAAAATCGATAAAGACTATCCTTTTAATTTATTGTTGCTTCTTAAATAACTTAGTCCATTCGAGCGTGCGACGTGATGTTGCTGCGCTGCAATTGGTCAGCGTCTGTTCTCCTTGAAAATGTTATGCAATATGTCATAAAAAATCAATAAAAGATACATTTTGAAGTGAAAACTAAAATCGGCTTAGGAATTAAATTGATACGGTCAAACGTCTATTTATAACCCAAAAATTAAGCCCTGTCAGTTTGTGTAGTTAAAAATGAAAGACCCTGTATAATAATACAACAGAACAAATACAACAAAAAGTAAAAAAAGAACCATCGGAAATTTTTAGATCAACAAAAGCCACCGGCTTCCGAAAATAAACTTTGAAAGCGAGCACTTCCGTTACCCATGAGAACATAACAAACAATATTCTATATTACCCCACTGGCCATTGAACCAATAAATTCGCTGGAATATTAAAAAAAAACAGCTGTAGAAATTAAACATTTCAAACCCCCTGCCCATACCACCCATACACATTATTTCGATAATGACCATTCTGACATATTGAGTTAGTTCGTATGAGTCAGTGGCCAACTCTGGTGACGGAGTTTTTAGGCCGCCTTAAGGCCTCCGTCATGGCTTAACGACCTAAATAGCCGGGACCGACAATTTAACGTGCCCTCCGAAGCACGGAAGCGCTCAGATGAAAATGCCACTGGCGGTCACCCATCCACTTACAAACCGTTTAGAACGTTGCTTAACTTCGACGATCTATCAAGAACGACTAAGCAAGCACGACCACGAGCGCTTCATTATTAAGTATAGAAGTTCAGACATATTAAGTGAAAACCGTTATTTGATTTTGTTCAAAAAAGTTGTCCTGTTCATCTCAGACAAGTGTAACACATTTATTTATTGTTTTATTTATCTTATTTTCTTTCCTTATTTTTACTTTTAAGATTCTTGTTTGTAAATATTGTATTTGGAACACATATGGACCAAGATCTCTGGATACAAGGATTTAATTAAAATAAATAAAATTCTTTTCCAGGATCGAAAATGGTTGTTTTCTGTACTCCACATCAGAATGCAGATGGCGTAGTACCAGGCACGAGCTCGTGGGAAACCCACTCGAGCCGAACGGCAAATTCAAATATGGCACGAAGCCTAGGGGTGCTTGTATAATTCATTAACCTAGAAACGAGGGTCCAATCATTTGGGAGTAGGATAGGAACGACTATTCCAATGGGTTAGGAGTCCTAACCTAGGATTCTCAAAGAGAAAAAGATAATATCGAAATAAATAAATAAAGAGAAATGAAATTCTTCCTCAGCTCAAACCCCTATGATTGTTTATCAATAGAAAATTGATTTATAATCTGATCTCTAACCTGAAGATTTGAATAGATTGCGAGTATTATTAGGCAAGGGGTAGATGAGGTAGATAGATAGGTAAAGAAGTATGATATATCGATCCATTATCGTCTCCGCATAACCCTCAGGCTCACCTCCACTATAATCTATAGTGAGCCTGAGGATTATGCTTGATGCAGGATATACATTCATATTTCCAAATAGCTGCGCTCCACGGTTTCATCCACAGTCCCTCATCATCATCATCATTAGCAGCCCAAATGATAGCCCACTGCTGGACATAAGCCTCCTCCCTCAAACACCACTCCAATCGGCACTGTGCTGATCTTATCCAAGTCTTTCCCTCTATGGCATCTATGTCGTCCACCCATCTGGCTGGTTTGCCCCGGCACCTAGCGCTTCCTCTTGGTTACCACTCGGTCAGAGTTTTGCACCACCTGCCATCACCAAATCTGGCCAAGTGCCCACGGTCCCTCGGGATTTTTTAATGTTCGGGATAAAATCTAACAAATGTATTATTCCTGGGTATAAGCCACTTTATAAAAACACTAGCTATCCGTCGCAGTGTTACCCGCGTTACCTCGGGAAAACATCATTTTCCCGGGATAAAATACAGCCTATGTTCATCGGAAATAATGTAGGATTCTATTGGTGAAAGAATTTTTCAAATCGGTCCAGTAGTTTCGGAGCCTATTCATTTTAAACAAACAAACATACATACAAACAAACAAACAAATCTGTCCTCATTATAATATTAGTATAGATATCCGAATCAATATTTACAGCGCCAAACACTATTAACATTTATAGGTTGTACAATAATTACATAGAAAACTAAGAAGAACTCCAAGAATTCCATTAGCTTCGTGTCATAACCAGTGAGCATCTTGACCTAACGGAGCCTTGAACTTAACAGTATCCGATTTACAACTTAACCACCGCTGGTAACTACGATAAATCGTGTATGGGTATAATTAATTAACTTTCGCAGTTTCAGTTCACTTAGGCTTGAAGCAAACATTACCGAGTTGGGAGAATTTAATACAAATTAATATGCTGTCCCTTCTTCATGTTTTTTTTTTTTCATTTCAAGTTTTTTTTAATCATAAACGGGACATTCAGATGCAATATAATATTGATATGTAATTTTGTGCAGCTCAATCTCAATTTATATTATGATACAACTCGTATGTCTTGCATTGTTTAAGTTTTCTAGAATTGATTATTTACACCCTGTATGTATACATTTTCTAGCAAATAACAAAAAAACTATTCAACCTGTTAGCAAGTCCATGAACTGTGTAAGTGCTTTTCAAATCTACTTAAGTAATTAATCAATGAGTCGGAAATGGCGCTTAGACTGATCTGAGATTAGCCGTTTACGATTAGCGCTGGTCAAGTGACTAATTAATGTTCCACCTTTAATGGGACGATAAAAACAAAAGTCAATCAACTCGTGAGGGTATTCACTTTAAACTAGCTTTTGTCTTTGGTTTCTTTCAATGGAATTACGACGAAAAAACACATAGGTAATATGTAGTTGAGTTTTAAATCGGATCGCTGACACACTGATTTATGTATTACTGACCTATAAATAGGTAGAATCAACATATTAAAATAACCAAAACAGGAAACCCGATGCAATGGCGCTGGTTTTGAAAATGTCATGAAATGACATTAACTTCAGAAAGGCCGACAATGCTCGCCCCAAAATGGTATAATGGAAATGATTCAAACAAAATTTTTACATTAGTAGTCGAATATGTTCTGCATGGCCAGAAAATTGATGCAATTGAATGACTTTGTTTCTGCTTTTTCTTTTCTACTGTAGGTACCTAGTAATTTTAAGGTTTTCATTGTACAATTAAGTATTTTCATTCATTCATTCAACCCGGATTTTAAAATATTACCTAAAGCCTCAATTATCGTCGAACAAAGACATACAATCCCGTCGGGATCGAAAATTTTGATAAGACTTCTCATTTCTAATAACACCACAAAAATAAAAAATAAAAATTATAGACATACAATTTGTGCACCTTATACTACGGCTAGAAAGATGTAGAAGAAAGATGTTTTGAAATAAAGAATTTACAAATAACCCTCGTAAATACTTCACTTTTTCGGGATAAAAAGTCTAAATCCAGGGAATCAGCTACCTCAAACACCCAAGTCCTTCCAGCTGTTTGTGAGCATACATCGACAAACTTTTGCATTTTCACGAAGCTGGATCTCATATTAGCATCTCATTGTAAACACGAAGCTTAGCAAAGATTACATAGTAATACTGCAATAACGGAATGCAGTTCAGCTTAGGTCAAACTGTCGCTATCAGCGGAATTACGCAAGGTAGCAGGGTTAATTACGAAGTAACTGTTGAGGTCAAGTGTGCTTTGTGATCGGTTTGATAACTGAATTGCTTTATATTGGTAGAATGGAAAAGCAATTAGTTTGAAGGTAGACTTTCAAGTTTTCTTTTCAACTACTAGAATCGAATTTCAGACATGACTAAGGACAAGCGAAAACTCTCTTTCCCAAAAAGATCATAAACACAATGTTTTTACCCACGACGGAACGGAGATATAGTATGCGTTTGGGGTGCACTTTTTTTCAATATTTCTATTTTTTTCAATAAAAATTGAATTCAATTAAATTTTTTCAATTTTAGATAAATATAATACCAGTGTCAATGCTAATATTACGAGTGATAAAAGGATAAAAGATATGCCATATCTAAGCCAGGTCAAAATTAAGAGAAATTAAAAAGAAGTTTAGCATAGAATCGTAGTCTGGCTTAGGACTTGTTTTCGTACTGACATTTCGATGTAATCTCTTGTTTAGACTGGATTAGTTAGTCTTTGTTTTAACAAAGCCGGGTTAGTTTCGTTCTGTGCCAGTTCAATGATCTATAAAAATTATTCGTTTCAGATTGCCTCATGATTTTTATGATAATTACCGACGTAAGGATTTATATCTATAGATCATACTCCATGTACTAGCAATGGCATAATTTCAATCTTATAATTGGTTAAACCAAGGTTCTACACGCAGTTGGATATTAGAATCACGAAGACGTGATTTGCATCTTTTAACATTACAGTGCAATTGTATTTAATCGACCTTGCTTTTCATTTATAATCATACGTAACTAATAAATATTGAATGTACACGATTACATCATACAAAAATTTTATATTTGATAAGAAATAATATAATACTTATTATTGTATACCGACATCATTTATTTGTAACATAGGGTACACTAGCTTACATAGATTCCATCTCCATGTTTTACCCTTTTTACCATTGTCGTAACCCCTATTACTATTTGCGGTATCTTCTTTTCTGTTGAATATAATTTCAACCTTTGATATTTTTGTAAGACATCTCATTTAGCCAAAGTAACATATAAATCTGTTATCCGAGTTGACTCGGAAGTTATTTACAAACAAACGCATTCCAAGTCTTTCTAAATCTATCCCACAGACCTTGCCAGTGACATTGGCGCCAATTGAAATTAATAAAGTAATAAGGGCTCACCTTGCCCGCTGCACGATATAAAGATTAGGATTGAACTTGGCTCTTTCAAGATCCAGATGTGTTTTGATGGACTGAGATCATGAGCGGAAGAACACGACAATAGTTGAAGGTCTTTACAGAGGTTACAAAATAAAATTTATGAGGAATGTAATGTGAAATGAGGTCATTAGGTTAGTGCGATTTAGAACCGTCTTATTATGACGTCATTAATTTGAAAATTTGTGCCTTACAAGAGTGAGAGTGGTGGGAGATCTTGAAGGAGAGAGCTGGTTGGAGGAATATGGTGGAGATCTTTGCCCAGTAGTGGAAGTTTTTAAAACACACAACAGAAACTTGTAATGGACATAGTTTGTCAAAGGAGCGATGAATCTAGTTAGATTTTTAATTAAATTTATTTACTTATTTTTTTTTGTTTTAGAACTCTTAACGGTTACCGTACCGAGACGAATATTCAAAATATAATTGGGTAAAATATACATTACGGAAATTCCAGTGGCAGAATTGCAAAAACAATTCATGCAATAAATATGGTAAATGTCAATTCGATAAATTAAACTGACGATTTGTTGAATTTAAAACCGCTTGTTCGTATGTAATCTTTCGTTCACAATAATAACAAAATTCCCAAATTTTTTAAAAGAATTTAAAACTTTATGATTCAACAAATTAGAGTGTTGACATCACGATATTAATTTACAAACAAGAAAATTCTGAATTGGTCGAAAAGTCATAACACTCCTAAAACAGCTTTCATTTTATAGTTGTAAAATTAAATGGTACGAATTTATTTAACTGTTTGCGACCAAATAAGGTTGTGGGAGTTTTGTTTAATATTTCTTTGCCTTTTTAGATCAGTCTGATTGTGAATTTGCGATACAATTTATCGACTACGCCTATACTACGCCGACAATAATATTTTTTCTACCTTTTCCATATTAGTATCATTATTACTCACAGTTGAAGATTTTTACGTCTTTTGTTAGCCGATGACTTGAACTTACCTGAAATAAAAAAAAAAATTTAGATTGATTCAAAAATCAAATCAATTTCCAACAATAAGTGACTATTTAATTTGACGATCTCTGTGACGCAGAAGGTTGCGGGTTCGATTCCCGCCGCAGGATAAAGTTTGTATGATCTGCAAATATTCTGCTGGTCTGGGTGTTTCTATGTATAATATGTATGTATTTACAAACAAAAAGTATATAAGTATATCAGTTATCTGGTTCCCATAGTACAAGCTTTGCTTAGTTTGGGGCTAGATGTACTGTGTGAAATGTCCAGCATTATTTATTTATAATTAACTTCATATATTTTTGCCACTGTTGGACATAATATACATAATCCAAAGAGCAACTTATAAATAGTGCTTCATTGAAGCTATAGTTAGAGACTTAACTGATTGTTATCTGCTTCCTTAACACGATTCTGATTTTAAGTTCCAAGATAAAGACTTAAAAGTCTTAAAAACATCAAGAACTAAAATATTAACCCGTCAATCACCCAGACTTAACAAAAAGCTCGTCTGAATACAAACGTAGTATAAATAACGTTCCTTAGGTCTGGAGTAAGGTTCGACATAGCTTTATGAAGTCTAATAAATCATTTCGTAATAAATCAGTAAATAACTGGTGATTAGCGATTTTTTGCTTTGCTTTTATGTTGCCATGTGGCAAGTATAACTCAAGATTAAAGTACTTTTTGTTTAGTAACATTATATGGTAATTTCATCCGAGGCTTATTTATTAGACAATTATCTTTAGATGGTGGTACCGATAGGAGTACCTACGAGATAATGTTTACAGCGAAAAGATTGGCTATAAAATTATCATGATAAGAAGTTATCTATTCCATAATTTCGAAATCGCGCGCACGATAGAATTTTAAACTAAGTTACTGCAAATTGTGTTGTTTAGATTTTCTATAGTTTTCGATTTATGACGTAAAATGAAAAGAATATTTTTTTTTCCTTGTCATGTATACCTAATAACTTTGGTGTAAGTACATGTAGATAGGTAGTACAGTCACGTGCAATAAGATGTATACACTCCATGCTTTTAAAATTGATGTCACACAAAAACTAATAGTTGTAGGTTTAAAATAAAAAGCGGAAATTGATTTCACATAGAACAAGTGGCGAAATTTTAAAAAAATGTAGAACATTGTTGGACATGTTGACCTGTACATAGGTTGAAAGATTATGGAGTGTATAACATCTTATTGTCCGTGACTGTACCTGACAGTTTGCACTGTTTATGCGTACTTATACTTACTTAGTCCTTTGTACGGAACCCTCGGTGGGCGAGTCCGACTCGCACTTGTCCGATTTTGTAGTGTGAATACAATATAAAAAGTCTAGTAAGCTTTTATTTTCACGAATGGGAAGTTACGTTAATGAAACCATTGCCGGTTCATATCAACTAATTCCAAAACTTTAATGTAAAAAAATACGTAAACAGGGTCACGACTGTATCCCTAAGGCGCGGTAGACATTCTCTCAGATCTTTTATGTATTCCAGATCCTTGGAAGATGTCTAAGGGGGGTTAGTCCGAGGCATTTGATGCCTACATCTAGCCTTGAATGACCAGTTTTAATTAAGAAAACACCAGCAAATAACGTTTTATAGTTCATCTGCGAGCTTCTGTTTTATTGTTATCTCGAATCTAATAAAGTCGGAATAATATTGCTTTATGGGATTCATCTAGTCGCAATAAAATTATTAAAGAAACAAATCATGATTTTAATAAACTTCTAGAACTGACATAAGGTTTTATTTCGTAAAAAACGTGAATCAAGCTAAATCATTACATCATCTTATCTAACAAAAACGAGAATCCACAGGAGGAAGAGCAGACTCTACCTAATTTCTTGCCCTGGTTTTTGACAGTGCTGTTCATTTAGGAACAGAAAAAAAACACGTAGTCACCTGGCGTTTACGGCCAAAACATTTCCCATTGGTCTTATTAAATGTATTTAAAAGAACAGGACAGTATAGGTTAAAAAAAAGAACAGGGGCTTCAAGATCTCCGGTAGAAAGCTTTGAAGACACGTCGGTGACCACTTTCCAAATTATATGGTCAATAAATGTAAACATCGTTAAAAACCGGCATCACCTCGGGCGAAATGAAAACTTGACATGCACGAACACGACACAGGTTTCTGATGAGTACTCTCTCTGTTAGTTTAAAGTTTGTATGATGGTAAGCACTTAAGCAAGATTTTAAACGCCTCTATATCAATACAAATAGTGTAAGTGCCTGTACTTTGGCACGTACGTATTTTAAGTTTCAATAAAGTTGCTAACGAATTTTCTAGCCATACATTGATCAAGGAAAACAAATCAAGATTTTTAAACCATTATCTTTTGTCATAAATAAAGATTATTCAATCAGCCCGGTTGCACCCACTGCTGGGTATACATATAATCTACTAGCTGTCCGTCGCGGTGCAAACCGCGTTCCCTCGGGAAAACTTCACTTTCCCGGGATAATATAGCCTATGTTCATCAGGGATAATGCAGGATTCTAATGGTGAAAGAATTTTTCAAATCGGTCCAGTAGTTTCGGAGCCTATTCAATTCAAACAAACAAACAATTCTTTCCTCTTTATAATATTAGTATAGAAGTATAGATAACGCCACTCAGTTCGGTCGTGTGCCGTCTGTCTAGCAAAACTGCTCACACTAAAGTATTACCTATTTCTATTCAGCTATATGACCTGAAAAATATAATCTGTGGCTAAATAAAATGATCCGTCTATATTGCAGAGGCAGGCTCAGACACACTGGCGACCGCCAAGGCCGAGTCGTCACGCAATGCCTCTTGTTGTTAGGCAGTTCTTGTTCAAGACACGTGACTGTGGGCTTGATAAATTGACTCTAGGAACAGGTATGATTTGCCTATTGATTGCCGTCGAATAATTTATCGCCCGAAGCATAACCGAGTAGTGTGTAACTGTGTAAGAATATAAATCGAAAGATTACTGAAGGTTTATGAGTTCAAGACCAAGACGATGTGAACAAGGTTTTTACAACAAAGGTTGAGGATACAAAAAACCGGATCACTTAGAGTAGTGATCCGCTGCTTGGTAGTAAGGTACAAAACTGGGGTAAGTACAGTAGACATACTGTCCAATCTAAGTAAGAAGATATATGTACGGTTTGACCAACAGACTGTATCAGTTTGTGCCAACATGCCGCAAATGCTTATAAAATAATCATAAACACGTTTAAACGTATCTGTGATCTCGCACTAAAACTGCTGACACATTTTTCTCGCATGTTTACGACAAAGTCTAACAAACTCCGCATTAAAATTCACTTAAATCGCATCAAAAAGCAATAAAGCCCTTTCAGCGCTGTCGCGGTCGCTTTGTCATGCTAATTTGTAACCTGATCACTCTCGGCTAACTTGGAAGTACCTGTTGATCATGCCGCTCAAAGGATCTGGAAAAAGCTGCTTGTTTTTGCGGTCTATCAGAGAGTGAACGATGAATCTACAATTATTATTATTATTTATTATTTCAGCCTGTATTGTCCCACTGCAGGGCAAAGGCCTCCCTCCCTTTTTTCCAGTTTTTCCTATCCATGGCTGCAGTGGGCCAATCTGGAAGATACACATCTAACTCGTCCCGCCATCTCCGTGCTGGTCTGCCGTGTGTACGTCTTGCGTTGGGCACCCATTCAGTTGTGGTCTTTGCCTACAAGTCGTCCGACATGCGACAGACATGGCCAGCCCAATCCCACTTGAATCTACAATGGCTGAAGAAAAATATTTAGAACAGTTTGGTTATTAGCTGATGGTAGACATATCATAAGGTGTCATGCATTACCAAAAAGATGTGAGTCCAGCTGTAAGCTTGTGTAAAAAAATAATTTCTGGATAGGGTAACCTTGTAGCACTTAAATACTGCGTCACAGAGGGATTCGACCATGCTTAGGAAAGCAGTTCAGTCCTTAGTCATTTAAGATTCATTTGCGGTGTCCAACGCAGTCTCCGACTAGAGCTTTTGGATTCCCAAGCAATTAGTCATTTACTTTGTAATCAAAACAAACAGCGCATTTGTAAAGCGATCATTCCCAGTACCGGACAGACAGTCCGACATACATAAATCATGCGGTTTAAGGCTTAGTAGACGTAGCCAGGATTCAAATGCTCATTGTGTTTTAATCATCTTTTAATGGAAGTAAATCTCTCCAATTGTGAAATTGCTTGAATCAGGGATGGGTCAAGATGTCAAGCATTGTTTCAAGCTCGAAGAACTGTTCGTATGTGAGGGTAGTAGGTATTAATGATCAAAAGTATGATAGTTTCTCAACAGCATTCTTTCAGTTTTGTAAGTCACTATATTGAGAGGAGTGATGCATAAGAAGGAAGAGCTACATAGCTTTTGTCCTGAAGTGGAATATTTCCGACTTAATAATAATAAAAAGAAGCGCACTAAAACTGGAACCTAAACTCTATTTATATTACCAGAGACTGTAGCCTGAAACCACTTACAAGCTATCGTCTGGAAAAAGGACCATAAACATTTACGATTTTGCAATTAAGTCCGTGGTTCTAGATATTAGGTCCATTGAGGACCTGACTGCGTCCCTGCTGTAGACAATTGAGTAATAATGGCGTCGCCTTCCACTTGGCACTGGTCCAGGACAGCCTTTGTCTGCCTATCTACCTTTGTTTGGTCTGAGTTTGTGCATGCGTGTGATACATGAACGCACGTAGATGAGGTTACGGCTATTGTTCGAAGAAATGGCTGATGCGTTCATACAAAGCCACAAGCAAACCTACTATCGGCTACGCTCTTTATTTTAATAAAATTGTTCATTATTACAGCCATGCGCGGTCAGAAACCAATCTCATTATGCTTCTTTTGCTAGGTCTTTTATCAAATATTTCACACATGACATTTTTTGCCCACATTACAAGGTCGTTAAACATTCTTTCTCATGAAACAGCTTTAGCATAAAATTCCATAAATAGGTAAATTACTGTGTCACGTCAATAATATTAGCCTTTCTAGGCTTTAGTCAGAAACTTTACGATTATGGCAACCTTAATATCGTTTTCCCACCGGTTTATTTTTATGATGGCAACTTTTAAAGCCTCACTATAAAATCAGTTGGCCTTTGAGACATTTGCTCAGAGGAAGTTGTAAACTAAAAAGTGGAGGCGGTTGGCTTCAGGAAAAACGATAAAGTCTGGTAATTACCAATGTTAAGTTATTCAGACCGTAACTTAAGCATCAACAGAAAGAAAGTAAAGAATTGAAAAGTAATTTTTATTTGGTTTTTGAGTGACTGTGATCTGGATTATATTTATACAAACAATGGTCAACTATTTTTGTCAAATTTGTTGCTCTGACTGAATCCTTAAATATTACTTATCGACGCGTCTTGACGTGATGTAAACTTACCCTTATGTGTCATTCAATTCTCTGAGGATAATATAAAGATACTTTTTACAATGAAAAACTAATTAAATCAAGAACTACATTTATCAATGTTCTCTCCACACTCCTCACACATCTATCCATGAACACACATGGGGGTGTCCTCCCCTTGCCCGTGGGAATAAAGAACACTTATACATTATTGCTTATTTTTAACTAGCCCCCTTTCAATTTTATGAGCATTAGATGGATTGCCTATTATTTTAGTGCTGTTTGTATTCATATATGTTTTATGTGTGAATGTACCCAATTTTTGACGACCTCTGTGGCGCAGTGGGTGAAAGCCCGCTTGGGACGCAGAAGGTTGCGGGTTCGATCCCCGCCGCGGGATAAATGTTTGTATGATCTGCAAATATTTATCTCGGGTCTGGGTGTTTCTTGTATTTGATTTGATTTTTCTAAGTATAATATGTATGTATTTACAAACAAAAAGTATATAAGTAGTATATCAGTTATTTGGTTCCCATAGCACAAGCTTTGCTTAGTTTGGGGCTAGATGATGCTGTGTGAAATGTCCAGCATTATTTATTTATTTTATGAAAATTTTGTAGGGATTGCTGAAGTTTTGTCAAACAGGAGAAAACAGTTTCTTGTTAAACTTTACTGAATTAAAAGAATATATTAACACGTTCATTGCTCATGGAACTTGCAGTGCTTTTACCTCGGAGGTCACAACAGAGAATGACAGGGAACGTGTTATGGCATAAGTTACTTTCTACCGCTGTACTTCACATTATAATCATATCTTAATAATGCCTACTTTACACTTAGTTTAGCCTATGGTCATGGTCAATAGACCATGCACCTGCATTTGCGAAACCATGACGCTATTGTACAACTTTTGTTATTTACCAGTATCAAACAACCTTATCAAACAATATTGGTGATATCATGCGCTATGTTGCAATTGAAAGCCAAAGTCAAAAAGCATTTATTCAGTAGGACCGCTGGGATCGCTTAGAATAGTCTTAGAACTAATTTTACTTCTGTTCTTGCGCGACCAATACCGTGAAGAATCAGGGCAACAAACGCGATTTGGAGCCTATCATTCTTTTAGGTGATCCATCTTAAAACTAAAAGTCAAGCTCCAGTGAGGAGCCAGTCATAAAGTACAAAAAAAAACTAAAGCCTCAAGAAAGTACTTTGCCAAGTTCGTTGATCATAAGGCACTTCTTTATTGAGTTCAATTTTCACTGCTGACTTCTGTTCTATTGTCCAGTTAAAACGGAATTCCCTTAGTTATTGAACAATTTCTGTGGTCTAGCTCTAGTCTAGTAAACGCGATGTTTGCGTGATCTGCTAATATTTGTTATTGCTGTTATGAAACAGGACATCTGGACTTGGACAGTTCTGCCAGGTGCTCGTTTTGTTGACGTCATCGGTAGTGTTTACTTACAGTCATGCTACTCGTAATATTCCAAAATGTTGTGAGGATGTTTATTATCCTTTCACGCAAAAACAACAATTGGATGCAATTGGAACAGTGTGGCGACCTCTAACTGCGATCGCCTGAACTACAAGGGTATCGTAATAAAAGTTGCCACTTATAGCTACTTCAGAGCTTCACCGCTTCATCGCTAGATGGCGCTGGCACGTTACCAACCGACGCGATTCAAATCCTAGATCTTGCAAGTAACATTATCTTGGCAAATAGCCTATATAGAACTATCCGCCATTATCTGTCGGCTGAAATGCTCTAAGGTATGTGGACGTGTGGCGTCGACTTTAGTAAGGTTAGTACTACCTCTTTGCCATGAATAGGGGGAAATAAACCTACCCCCAAACAGAGATCGATTTTAATGTGCACTAAGAAGCTTTTTATCCCGGAAAATGTGGAACCAAGGAATGGAGGGTAACACCAAAGAGCGCAACTATTTAGCTATTTTCCAGAAATGGTGGAACACAGAGTCAGGTTGCAACACTTGCAACATACTAAGGTAATGTAGCTTGCGGTTTTCAACACGTGCCGCCACAAAAAGATAAACTAGTTACGGTCACTGATTAATCCATGAGAAAAGAGAAGAAAAAATATAAGGTCACACGCTATGAGCGTAGCTTAGATGTTTTTTTCCAATATAATAATAAAAATAACTAAATTCTCACGTACATGTTTTTATAATCGCTTGAATTGTAACCTATTTATTTAATCCAGCGGAATTAAATAAAAAGTATAGAAATCTTACTAGTATAGTCAAGTCATAGATACCTATCATTTGTAGTAGCAATCTTTTTCCACTTCTAATAAACTATAGGCAACCCTACTTGAAGGCTAACAAATTTTTTGTGAAGGACTTCACAAACTACAAAATTTGCACCCTGGGAGGGTAATATTTGCAATCTATTACAAAAATTGTTTCACCATTTAAAAGCTACATTAATCCAGATGGAGTTATGGGGGGGTATTGGGAATACAAAGTTGATACTTTGTACTTATTGATAAGGGGAAGACGGGCAGTTAATATTAGATAAATTTGCTTTTAGTAGCCATTCATATGTTCAGAACACGTCCATAACCGCAGCTGCAGGTGAGGACAAACACGAGACTCGGTCATAAAACAAAACGGTTATTGTTACCAGTACCTCGTTTATACATACATGTCGTAATGTTATTAGAATAAGTCGTGTATGTTACTTGAGTGTTTTATGAACTAGTGAGCAATCCTTGTCTTCGGAACAGCTATTTTTATCAGAATTGGAAGACACCTTTTTTTTGTCTCTCTCCCTAAAACTCTTCCAATAGTCTCTATTCTCTGTCGAGTTCCACCAATCTTCTTCAAAGGCATCGATGTCATCTCGCCAACGTTTCCGAGGGCGACTGGTAAAGAAGGAAGAAGACTGCTACAAATTTTTAATAATTCGGAATATTTTACGTGCTTTAAAATCAAAGTTTATTTATGCATACCTTAAACCTTCGTACACAATCAATAAGCTTTAAGTTTACCGCGCAAGACAAAGAATAAGCTTAAGGTTCGTGACAACAAAATTAGTAAAACATTGATTTATCGCCCTTAATAGCATGATTCCAAGAATAATAAACCGATGCGCGTGAGCATACATCCTTTGTTTTACTTATTTAGTTATTTAGGTCTCTTTCGTGTATTTTAGAAAGGAAAAGGATGCAGCGTGTGTGCCCAAATTGGTACTGCTCGGATTTACTGTTTATTTTGGCGCTGTACAGATAAATATATTAAACAATGATTTAGGTAAACATCAGATAATAAAAATAAGCAATTTCAACGTCGAGCTAATATTTTGATATTTTTGTGTAACACGGAGCTATAATTCAAAATTTCCCGCTTCACTTCATCATCTACCACAAATATTCCCAGTCACCACAAAACAACGATTCTATCCGCATCGAAATACAAACATGCATTATCCAGAGGTATATTTAACTCAAAACAATACTATCCATTTCCCGGTGAAGCAAATACGATTAGAATATATTATTGGACTATAGTGGTTCTTTATCGGTAGGGGAAGTGCAAATAAATTTTCCACACCCTAAGCAGTACGCATCGATTTTAATATAGTGCCGCATTCATTATGATGTCATTCGATAAATTTATGAATGCATTGTTATAATGGGTTATACGATTGCCTTTGAGTACTGGCATTTCTATGTCTAGTCTGTCTGTGTATGTATTGATCGGTTTAGAATGATGATCCTCGTATAAAGTTCAGAGAATTGTCAATTTATCAAAATGTCAAGTCTTATCGGTGTATCCAGACAGGCCTTAGCACGCAATCTAGGCAACTAATATTTCATAGGAAATCGTTACAAAACACATTATCAGAAAAGTTATGACTGCTGGTATAAAACCGGCAGGAAAAGCACCTGTCTCGCCAACTCCCACGATAATATTTAGTAATACTTAAACATAAGAATCTGGAATAATTCAATGTTTCCAACTAAAAGTTGTAATAATTTCGAAATTGTTTCGCAAGCAAACATTAAGTAAACCACAGCCCACTTCATTTAGATTTGCTTGAGCATTTCATTCACGACAACTCTGACGCCAGAGCTATTAGTGGAGAACAGCTGGTTCACACAAAAATAACATAATCTAGGAAATTAGGACTTTAGGACTATCTAAAATATAATAGTAATAAAAGTGTATTATTTGAAATGTAATGATTAAAATGGGGCAGAGTGAGGTTGCATCTTGACAGATGCCAGGAGACTCTAGGATGCTTAGGAAACGCTAGCCTGATGAGCTGGACGTCTTCAAGAAGAATTGGAGAAAAAGGAAAACAGAGTGGAAGGTAACGGGGTAGGCCTTTACCGGACAAGACAGTATGGACTCATTATAAAACGTCGAAAAACCTTGTTAATCAATTGAGAGATGAAAATTAATAATGGAGTAGGCCATTAAGCCACAAAACTTCTGAATATCAAACATTTAAATCTAATATAATGAGGATCTAACATAGACGATCAATTGTCTTGTCTATGCAGTGATCCAGCTAGTAAGCTCAATCTTGAAGTAAGTCACTCCCACGCAGAATTCCGGCAAATTTATCTGTCGCCACAAATTAAGCTGTAACCTGCAAGTTGCGAAGTATTGTCTCCATTAATGAGGACGTCCTGCTAACTTAGTTATGGCTTTTGTCCTGACTCCTGGCGTAGTTGTCAAGGATTCAATGGTATTAGATTAGTCAGCGGTGGAAGGGGGTGGGGTTAGTGGCTGGCTTTGTGCTGCTGTTTGTTGAAAACAATATTCAATTGTTAAATTAAGAACAGAATAAAATGGATTTCTTCAAATCGAGAGTTTCCTTCTAGCTACAGCTCAATGCTTACTGTTCCATCTGTTGCTTTCAGGCAGAGTGTAGTCAAACGCAAAGCTATTTGAAATTATTTTAAAAAGTTGAAAAACATAATTTAAGTCCCAAAAATCCCAATCCTAAATTTAAAAAAAAATAGGATGGTAAGATTTAAGTCTGTAACGGCATTAAACCGCGATGAGTCTAAAAGGGACAAAAAGACTTTGCCCTGCAGTGACAATAACATAAAATGTTACTCTAAGTATGTAATAGGACAATGACCCTCTGGCTCTCCTCTGGCTGCAGACTACGAATAGTAAAACTATTCATAAACACAACTTAATACGTACGTTGTGTAAAAACAAAAGTTGCGTACTATTTCAATTTCAACCCTGAACAGCTTCAAAACCGACCTAACATAGTAGCACAGACTCCCAGGAACGTAGCCTTCAACTAGAATAATCCTGAAGACGCATTATTTCCCATAGATGACTGCCAGGGTTCTAAACTGCCAGCGTATCTGCCAGAAACAGCTATCCATTATCTGGCAGATATGGGAGCAAGTACCTCGCCCACGTAGCATAGGTCTTGCGGAGCCCGGACCGGGGTCAATACACGACCACTTAATTTGTAAGACCTATCGTCCTTTGTTGTCTCAACCCTGAATTGAATGTACTGGAATGAGAAATTTTTCTCGGAAAAACTGGAGCTTTTTCCGTATAGTACAGGGTGTACAGCGCACCTGCCAAAATGTATTAATTAAAAAGTCTGTACTCGTATTTGTGAAAAAATACTAAGTTTTCAGAGGAGATTTATTTATGAGACACGCCCGAAATCTCCCGGGTGATTTGTAATTTTTTTGTTAGAGAGCCAGACCAAAATATATGGTTTGAGAGATGAGTCCTGGACGGAAAGCTACCGTATCCCTGTGTGACGCCGACTACCATAACCTAAGCATTTTAAGAGGCACCCTCGTACACCCGATTTGTTTTCGTATTTTATCAAGGGGCTGATGAGAAAAACGTAATTGTGTAGCTGTTGGTACTGTACCCTATGGCTTTCATTTGCAGACGCAATTTACAGCAAGCGGACGTGTATTTTACTCTTGTATATCGCTTCCTTTTGTATCCTAACAAATTAGGTAGAGTAATTCTTAAGGTTACTGGTTCTTTTTAGTTTGGCCAATAAGTAAGAGTAACAATAATCTTGGTTAATCAAATTACTTGAAAAGAGTCTTTTTAATTTTGTCTGTAAGAATAAAAAGATTTTTGGACGCGAGAGGCGCAAGGCTGGCATAAAAGGGTGGGTGATACCGAGCGGAAATGATGATGATGAATAATCTTGTAATCATGTCATTAACGCTAATTATTCACGTCTTGTTGGTTCATTACATCCAACGCGGGCACCGAATGGATGAATTATCCTTGTAACAATAACAGTCATTTAAGCCATTGGGTAAACAAGGAAGCTTTCAAGCGACACAAAAACGTGAGATAATAACTGGCCTCTAACTCATAATTATCAATTTCACAAAATCAGCATGTAAATCTGCTCGTTGTATTAATAGTTCTTGGAACAAGAGTGGTGAAAGGATATCATGTGGTAAACTAAATAAATTATTATTATTATTTTCAGCCGTTAGTGTCCCACATCTCGGTCCCCAGCAACATCCCTACAGTCCGTCAGAAACTGTAAAAAAATATTTTTAAATCAGTATTCCAAAAATATTTTTAATGAAGTTTTGCTTAAAAAGGTATTTTCATGTTGAATTTGACGACAGCCAACGATCAAGTAGCGGTTTGAGCATTTGATAGATTATTTCCAAGGATTTACGAAACAAAGCGTATTCAGAAACTGTTTGAATAGCTAAGGTAAAGTTCAACGTTCAACCTTTGAACTAAGTTTGTCGCCTTTCCCATCAGCTGATACGGACAAATTAGGTGCTTTGCAGGCGTGGAGATGTTAACAGTTTAAGTTAGAAACCTCTACTATAAGAGGTATAGAGTTTGTGTAGGCGTCCTTTGATAGGTATAAGTCAATTGCTTGACGTAGGCATAGACATAGATTCAACTCGAAAAAAAAATCACTCAGCCCGGCCGCCTGGAACATCATGTTCACGTGCCGGCCGACGCGAAAAAAAACTCACACATTGCGTCTCAGCCAAGCCTTTCCCCGCCATCGTGATCGTCAATAAATATGAAACCCCATAGATAGTTCTGCTTATGAATATAGATCTTATAGATCTTTGAGAAATGAAAAGTCGGGATTCGAACCCGCGACGATCAGACGATCCTCCTAAAGCCGGAGTGCCTTACCGTTCGGCCACGGAATCATTGTCGTCGCAATTGAAATTTTTGATTAGAAGATATGATCGGTTAAAGCATTATAGATCTTTGTGAAACAGCGACCTGAAGAGTAAAAGTCAAAGGGCATTTATTCAGCAGGACCGCTGGGATCACGTCTCAAAACTACGCGCTTCTTCTCAGGTCCTCAATATATAGGGAACATAGATCATTGTGCTTGTTTCTCCTTGTGAAACTACGACAAGAGATATGACACAGCCACACTGCTAGTCCGCAGACCGCAGGACATTGCCCGTCAGCTGCTAATTGGGCCATATTGCAGGCTAACAATGTGAGACACGTGCACTCAGGCCTTAATGCAGGGGCAGTGTCGTACACTGGCACATCCCGTCATTCGTTTATTAACAATTTATTTTTTATGGCCTTTACTTCTAGACACTACGCAGGAGGCAACCTATGCTTTCATCGGGCTTATGAATCTGCTGAAAAAATGTACTATCCTGAAATCCTTATATGAATGAAATAATATGAGCATTAATCCGTGAGAGCGATCGGTTTGCCACGATTTAAGTTTTGGACATCTTTATTTGTTTTGATCCTAAGTACATCTCTGTGATCTGATAACGAACGATAACGGGGATAACACACAGACATGTCCTAATGAAGGTAACGCCGAAATGTGTGCAAGCACAGTGGATTATATTCGGACGTATAATTCCTTAGTTTTCATGGAGATTTGAGTAAAGAAGAAGCTTGTAACTAAACTATCTTCGTTCTTGAGTCTGAACCTCAGACATACTAGAATGGACTGAATTGACAGAATACTCTGTCAACATTTTTCGGCCGGTTTTTGCGGGGGACGAGGTAGCAAACGAACGGATTTTACACACACTTATGCATAAAAAATGACGCTCTTTATTTTCCTCAAGCTACAGCCTCGATTAGTGCGAAACGAGGAGAGTCAATCCTATGCGCTAAATATTAGCTGCTATTACAGACTGTAATCTACCTCTGTGCCTAGTTTCATCCAAATTCATTCAGTAGGATTCTCTGGTCAGTATCTCTACTGCAATTACGAACACAGGCATGCTCTAATAATGGTAGGTTGTGGATTCCGAAATGCGTGCAAGCGTATCACCAGACCGGACGGTATTACGTTGATACGGTAATTGTCTTGTTTGCATAGAGAAATACAGTTGCATTATAATATATTTATACTAGCTGCGCCCCGCGGTTTCACCCGCGTAAGTCCCGTTCCCGCGGGAATATCGGGATAAAAAGTAGCCTATGTGTTAATCCAGGGTATCACCTATCTACATACCAAATTTCAACCAAATCGGTCCAGCCGTTTTTGCGTGAAAGAGTAACAAACATCCATACATCCATACATCCATACTTACAAACTTTCGCCTTTATAATATTTATATTATAGGATATTAACATACTCATACATATTAGTAAAATGATTTTTGTTCGCGTTGTATCACATTAGCGGCTATTTAGAATATGATTGTGCAACTGCTTTGCGGTGGATGAGCATAAACAGGTTTTCATTTTTGCCATATCATCATGACGGTATCTCTAAGCACGGTAGACATCTTAAACTTTATTAAAGATCCTTCTCAGATGTATTATTGGAATACAAGCAATCGATATTTTTGTGAATTTCTTTGAATTAGTAGGTCTAAGAAAAATCTTAGCTTTTTTGTAGATATTGAGAAACTATTAATAATTTGATGTAATGGCTAGTTTAGATTTTAAAATCACGGGTCTCATAGTCAAATACCCGTGTTTTTAAAATCGAAACTAGTTTTCGTTCGCTCACTCTCTAGAGATCTATTTCAACTATAACAAAGCATTTAAACCAAACTAACCAATATGAAATCCGAACTGATTAACAATCATTGAACCTATTACGCCAATCACCCATCGATCTGATTCCCTGAACATCCCATGTCAACGACCCGGTCATTGACCCCATCAGCTGTTTATGACACTATCTTTTACAACTATGAGCAGGTTTAATTAGAGGCGACTTGTTTAATCAAACTCAAATTGGCTATCATAAATTGTAGACACCCACTTCGGTTTTTTTTTAATTTAGTAATTGGTAGAAATTGACTATTTTGGATGTTTTTAATGAGAAACCAAAACTGGTATTCCATAAATTTGGTCCGAATGGAGACATCTTAATTTTTCATAATTGCCGGGTAGGTACAATGTGATGGATAGCCTGTGTCTTACCTTTATGGCAGATAAGATTCTGCTCGTGGTTTCGCAATTCAAAAATGAAAATTATAACATTGTATGTAACAAATTCGATTCGAACCCGCGACGAACGAACGGCGGTTGAAGGCACTCCGGCTTTAAGAGGATCGTCTGCTCGTCGCGGATTCGAATCCCGTCGGAATCGAAAATTTTGATAAGACTTTTTATTGCTCAATGAAATACCTAAGTGTGGAAACACTTTAAAAATTACAAAAAATATTCTGTGTCCAGACTAGAGAGTAGTAGAGTCCATAGTAGACTTTACAGTTATTCATGTTTAAACTATAAACATCAATTTCATTTATCTCATAACAAAGGGTCTATCATATTCCATAGACGTATGGAATATGATAGACCCTATTAGACAAAAGTCTCGCTCCGTGTATGCTGGTTATTATAACAAATCAGTACATCACCCGCTGAATAGCTTTTTAATTTCTTAATCACGATAAAATCGTGGCTCATAATACATCATATTTCAACATAAAATATGATAGATTGTAGTTTAGACTTTAGAAATACTAATTGACGCTGTTTTCAGAAAAATTAATGATTTTCGAGCCAAAGAATGCAATCGATGCTCCTTTTATATAATTCATCGTATAAGCTTTATAATTACAGGCAGGATTTGATGAATAGTAGCGAACTGCGCTTTTTATGGGCATCACATTAATTAATGTAATAGACCTCCAACTTAGTTAATTAATCGTTCCAATTAATATTTTACTTTGTTTTGAAGAATTTTAATTCACTTAATGCTTAGTAGCAAAATCTACACCAGACGTGTAGAGAAGTACATTATTTGTCTTTTGAGGTCAAGGAAACCCTGAAGAAAACTTCGTGGAGAGGAATGAATCAGTTGTGCCGACAAGGGTCCCTAAACTAGAAGAGATTGTATTTTTGTGTTGGTTGTATAAATGGTAATCTATATGTCTATCTCTTGGTACAGCTGTTGTCAAGTAGCCTCTAAAATCCTTTCACCACACTTGTTCAAAAGAACTAATGACTCTACAATAGGAAGGAGCTGTTGTCTGAATGTCATTAAACATTTCCTTGCTAAATAGACTACTAGCATTGCTAAATAAACAGGTAATTAGGTAGGTTAGGTAATGCTTCGTTTTATAAGCAAAACTAGGTACCTGTTAAAAGCGTTGCCTTGCCCAGTCAACTGGTATCTAACATGTCCTTTCCGGTGCCTTACCATTTCCGTCTACTAATGTTGCTATGCTACTATTGTTCTGGTAATTATTTTTGAATACCTAAAACATTTATATGTAAATGAAAACTATTTCCTTAACAAAAGTCAAGCATACAATTCTTTTGATTAGGTTAAAGGATAGCATATTTTTCTCTTAAAATAAAATAATATTTGACGTTACCCAGCTTGATATGGTCATGTAACTAGGAGAGTACTTAGTAGGAATGTTGATGGATTTACGAGTAGAGGTAATGCAAAGAAAAGATGGATGGATTGTGAGAAGGATGACATGAGTAAGAAAGAAGTGAGCGTTGAGATGACGGCTGATAGAGGAGAATGGAAGAACACATGTTGTGCCGACCCCACATAATGTGGGAAAAGGGCAGGATGATGATGACTTAGCTTGATATGGTAGTTAAATATATTTTACTCTCTTTACTATGAGAATATGAACACAAGTGACGACAGAAAGTAAAGTGCCAATTTACTAAGATCCAATTAAATATGAAGGTCAACAACATACGTAATACGTTTTGTGTCGAGCTAACAAGGACCTTTGTAAAATAAGCAAACACATCCTCCCGCATAAAATAATATTTAGAAATAGGTTACTTCATAGACAAAAGCTCTTCTAACGTGATGAGTCCTCATTTCCATCTCCGTCGCATGTCGCGAGCCTATTATGAACACGATAATTAAAGCAAATGGTACGAGTTCACCATGCGGAAATATTCAACTACGTCCTACTGGTAGGCTGACTGTACACGAGATACAATGAGCAACAAAAGGTGACAAAAGTTGATTTTGTAATGAAGTCGAGCAATCTCCCGTTTTGATATCGCATAAGGCCATCCTATCTCTGCGGTTTGTCTTTCCTGTGGATAGGGCCAATTAAGCTGAGAGGATGGTGTAGGCGCTGGGCAAGCCTATTCCATCTCAAACAATGTCCCAGGCACTACAGCGTCCCGTTAAATGTAGGCATAGGTTTCCTCCTGACGCTATACAATTTTATGACTACCAAAAAAAATTTAAGGACAGTTGCAGCAGATGCAGAAAATGATGATGGCATGGTCAGAACTTCTTTATATTTAACTATCACAAAGTTATCGAGGATTGTAGTCAACCAAAACCCAACAAAATTTTATGAAAACTGTACAAATAAGTACTATAGACAACAATCGCGTACAGACTCTCATTCGAACTATGTTCTCGTATCATCACCAGTCAGTAAAACCGCAGTAGCTATCATAAATCCATGTCTGACTCGTCTCGTCTCCTTTTGAGGTTATAATTTTTTTTCTATTTTTTTGAGTTTTAACTACAGAAATTTATTTATTTATTTATTTGATAAGTAACAGACACCGAGACCATGTTTAAAATTTTTTTGGTAATTAAAAAATAGGGGTGTATAAATCATCTAGTATACATCATACAAAAAAAAAATAAAAAAATATAAAGTATATATAAAGGCGCTACGGTACCGCGGTTGTAGTAAAGATGTTTTCGACTATAAACTATGTCATTAAAGTCTGTTCTAGATTCTGTACTTTTGTATTTTTGTGTTTTGATTAAATGATCACTTCTAAAAAGTTGCCGGTATCGCGTCTAGCTAGACGAACACAGAATTTCCCGTAAACATAAGTTGTCCATGTATGGCCGGCCTAACAATTACAGGAATATGGGACAAAACACTTTAATGCGAATTAGATTGAAATGAAAGCCAGAGAAGTGAATCTTCCTTTTGTACCGTTAAGCGATAACAAGCCAAGTCTTATAACAGATTGTATGGACATTTTATGCTAAGCTTTCTTAGAAGCACTTATTATTCTAATGAGCTTGATTTATATGAGTTTCCAACTTTATTTTGATTTATTTGAATCTATGATTTGAATGCTTACATTAATCATATTCAATAAATAATGAAGCTGACTGACTGACGGACAAACTGTTCCGATTAGACTACAGCTATGGTTTGTAATTGTTAGCTCCTAACTTAATTTTAAGTAATATTTTAATTTACTTACCATTCTAAAGAGCGTATCGTTACATTTTTCGTCAACATACCTGTAACAAAAAAACATTGGTTTTGTCAAAAAGGGATATCAAATCAAGGCAGATTATCTCATAATTTTAGCTATGTTATGTGATACAATAATAAAAGTAAGTTCGTATAAGTCAGTGGCCAACAATGGCGGAGTTTTTAGGCCGCCTATTTTACCTCCATCATGGCTTAACGACTTAAATAGCCGGGACCGACAATGTAACGTGCCCTCCGAAGCACGGAAGCGCTCAGATGAAACTGCCACTGGCGATCACACGGCAGAATTTATCCAATTTCAAACACTTCAAGCGACTTTATCAAGCGCTTGCGATACTCTACAAGCTGCTTAAAAGCTACAAATCATTTCCCAACAGCTATTACTTCACAGGAAGGCTCTATTATCGTTGTAGAGGAAATGCATTGCGCCACTGCGCCCGACCTGCCCCTATCATTGGTAGTGTACACTACACATTAGCGTTTCCTGACGGCATGTCTGGTATTATCTTGCTCAGAATTATGCCTTGCTACTGTGAACAGTTTCCGACAGTTTCGTCTGATGTCCAAAGTAACATCAGCATCATCATCCACAGATCCGATCTAGCCCACAGCTGGGCATACTACCCTTTGTAACTGCCATCCAATACGATGCGTAATCCTATCCCTGTACGTACGGCTCACGATCTCAGTTAAGTCATCTACCCACCTCGCTGCCAAACGTCTAACGTTCCGTCCGATAGCCTTCTCTTGGCAGTTAATAAACACTTGGTTAATATACAAAATGAGATTTACTGTAACATAACAGGCAGCATCAACTAGTAAAATTTATTAACTAACAAAAAACGGTAAACTAACGCCTTTCACTTCTTTATTTAGCCTATTAAGAGTTAATTTCAATTAACATTAACACGGAATTAATAGCTAATAAAAAAGAGAAACCATTTTAACTAGATCATCAGATTTCGCGTGTTTAAAAGCTAATCTGGATCTAGAACGGATGCTATCAATAAAGCTTTTAACAAAAGTATCTCATCTTCCATTCACTATATTGAATTGCATTAATTATCACAAATGCATTATATTTTACTAACTAATGAACTGGCAAGAGCTACTTGGATGGCCTTATTAAAGGTTTCGTATCATCGTATCATTAGAGACTTTTTTATTATTGTTTAGTTAGTTATAAACGTTTCTTGTATCAATTTTGTCTAGTATTGTTTGCCTATAAACAAAATTAAAACATTACCCTTCTTGGCAGTCAAATTGTATAAAAGCTTATACATTAAATCTAAGCTACGTGCAAAAGTAATTTGAAGGGTGGAAGCGTCCCCTACGCAGTTTTACCCTAAGCATCTAGACTACCCTTTTACTGAAAACCTTACATTTAAACATGAGAACCTAACCCTCCTTGGTTTATTTAGAGAGGCGTGCGAAGCCATGCAAACGGTGTTCCTCGATTACTTCATGATAAGAGTTTACCGTTCATTCATGTCAAAACAAGTATGCACTAGAGGAAGTTCAAGACCCTTTAAGACTGTATAGGGAGACAGACGTTTTTGGAACATGTCCACATTTTGCAAAAGTTAGTATTCCATATGATACAGGTTGCAATCCAAACTGATATCACCATCCAAGGCTCGTGATAATAAAAAAATTCCGAACCGTAATTTATTTATGCTTAGCCGGGTTCAAACTCAGAATCTTCAGATTGAAAGTAGAGAGAATATCCCACTAAGCCATCTCTTTATTGTATACGCATAGGATTTAGAACAAGGATGTTTTGAACATCAGCTGTGTAACCACACCATGTGGCTCGTAAAACGATGAACAGATGAAAGGCATCATCTGTTGGTAAACACATCACATAACCGTATTGTGGTTTTGTTTTGTATGGTGGTACTTTACTGAAGACCATCTCTTCGTTACTGGAAAATGCGGAGGGAGGCATTTGCCCTGCAGTGGGACATGTGGGTTAAAAGAAAACTTCGTGTCTCTCCTTAAAAAGGGTTCCGTGTGAAGGACAAAAAAGCATCGCACATACAATCAGTATTGAAAAGTAAAAAAAAAAGTACACACTCGCGTTTTTGATCTTAACGATTTCTAGGAGATAGGCAAAACTTTCAAACAACTATAAAAACCAGAAGCCGGTAAACAAAACCAGTTCCAAACATATTAAGTTGCAAGAAGCGCTGCATAAGTTTAAAGTACTTTTAAAAACGGCGGCTTAGCGTCGAGGCCGCAAAAAAGGCAAAATTAAATCTGGCAAGTGGCGGGGACAGGTTTGAAAAGAAACGAGAAAGCAGTATCATTCCTGCGGGTTAAAGCGAGACGAATCGATTACTGTCAAGCCACGGAATTGGGTTAGAGAGAGATGGTAATATGGAGCTCCTTTGGGAAGAAGGCGACGCGAGCACAAGTCGGGAGAGGTCGTTGCCATGGAAAAAGAAAAAGTCGAGATCTTTGTAAGAGATTACCTTTCGGAAGGAGTACCTAACACTGTATGTAAACTTTGATTTCAATCAGTCCATTACTAATTTCTCGACATTTTATTTAATTAGGAGAAGCAAAGTAAAACTCAATTTCATTTACTGTTAGTTTATCAAATCTTGTACTTAACATGAATTATGTAAGTTTGTTTATAACATGGACGGTAATTTCCGGAGCCGCAGTGAAATATTCACAAGACACTACATCATTTCAAATAGACATAGCCTAATTAAACCGAAGGAAGTCAGGGCAAAGATCCATTGTTTCAAAAGTGCCCCTTATTTTCTGAGACCTGCACAACAGAGGATCCGAATGCTCCCAATGATAGAGCAATTAAAGTCGCCTACTAATAATTCATTTGATTGCATCCACAGTAATCCACACGACAAGAAGCCGTGTTGGCTGAATGGGGTTCTACCTCGACTTTCAATCTGAAGGTCGTGGGTTCGAATCCCGGCCGTGCATCAATGGATTTTGCGTTTCCTTAAATTTATATACGCTTTAACGGTGAAAGAAAACATCGTGAGGAAACCAGTTAGAATTCTTATAGGCGGCGATGGGCTTGCAACCTGTCACGTATGGAATACTAACTTCTACAAGATGTGGGCATATTGTATCAAATATGTATTTGGACATGCCTCTGACTACCCCCTTAGACATCTTCAAAGGAATACATAAAAGATCTGAGAGGATGTCTACCGAGCCTTGGGAAAGTGGATATAGTCGTGACCCTGTTTACGTTTTTATGACAAGAAGAAGTTGGACATAAGCCTCCTCCATAATTGCCAATGTCATTCAGGTTACAAATAGATTTTTTTTATAATTATTTATAAACGCTTTCCTAATTACTTTTTTCTGCAGTCCGAATTATAAGGGTGCGCGAATGGACCTGGTGGACCCCTCATGGATTGTAGGGGCACGTAATAGGGTTAGCTCGGCTAGGGTGGGGTAAGGGGTGATCGATAGGCATTTCGAGTGCATAAGTATCGCGACATGGGTTTTACATGCATGTTTTTGCATTTATTTAAATGAGATTGATTTTATGAAGAAGGTTTGATGTAGTTCTGGAAGATTATGGCTATGAGATAAAGTCTGCATTGACTTGAAACATTTTCATGAAATGATACTGGTCAATTGTCTGTTTTTTGGGAAAAAAAATGAGAAATTCTAGAAAAAGCGTATTATCACGACTATACTGCTACAAACGATAATATTATTGTGGTCATTCATCCAGATCGTTAAAACAGTTACTAACCCATGATGATTTATTCTTTAATTATGAAATAAGTAACAAGTTTGAGAGCGTACAGTATTTAACTAAGCAATAACAGTGTTATCATTAGTATGCCATTCGATGAACGATAAAGTTTAATTTTACTACAGCAGTCATAACATTAAAGTTGTTTGTTAATTAAGAAAATGTTTTAATGTAAAATTAAAACAATATTTTAATTTATTTTATTATTCTCCTGCCAATCTATAAAACATAAACGTGTTACTTATTCCAAATCTCGTGTGAAACTAAATGTGATTTTACGCGTTCTATTTATAATGACTGCGCGGGCGCAACGCGATGTGCGAAAATAGATCTCTGTTTAGTGATGGGAATGGATCTTTTCCATCGATTGTAAATCGATTATTTCTTTGTTATTTCGATATTAAATCGATACTTACCTAAAATAGACCAATAAATTACAAAATAATTAACAAAAAGTAAATGAAAGATTTATGGTTTGTAATGAATGAAGTGTTTGAAAGTTTATGTTAATAACAAAGTTATATTTTCCAAGTTCATCAACAAAAATGCAATATCAGAGCATCCACAACAAACAGCAATAACCTTCCTTTTGAACGAGAGCAAGGCAAAAAGTAAAACCAGGTCAAGTAAGATACTTAATCTTCAGGTTTTAGTATCAAGTAATGAAAGAAAAAATAGGTCATGAATTAGTGCAAAGAAAAGAAAGCGAAGCGTGATGCGGGGTCCGCAATAAACCATGAGAAATATGGCGTTGCGATGTTTTTGTTGAAAGGGTGACCTAATGGTAGAAATAAAGCGGTTTATTTGCAAGTAGCAAACGATAATAAAGTAGGCTTTACGATGTACTTTCAGGTCACCGCGACCGTATAAACAAATCGTTAATCATTATTTCCATGCAATAAAAGTGGGTTTACATACAAAATTGATTATTTTAGGTCAATGTAATTTAATTGTTTTTCAACTATAACAATTTTATGCTCATTCAGTAACATTAGCTTTATAATGTTCGCTAGTCGTTTTTAAGGAGTGTGCTAATCATTTTTAAGGATAGGTTAGGGATTGCTTAAATGTGATTATAGACCGATTTAAGACGATTACAATTTTGTCCCAAAGGTGTTGATGGTGATGAGTACCTTGTCAAATATTTATACGATTATTGTCCATCGATTAAAATAATCGATTCTTCCTAAATTAATCGCGAATCGCACACCACTACATTTAAATTTATCATCAGTCGACGCTGTGCTCTCCTCAAGACTGGCTGTGCCTGATCTAATTCCGATACAATCAGTTCCCAGTGAGATTTGATACTTGATGAATGCGAATAGATTTTGGCAACAGTATTTGGGCCAGTATAAATGTTTGGATAACTGTTTAGTGTTTGCTGTGAAACGGTTTAGCCACGGATAATTGAAGAGTTAGTAGAGTCAAGCAGTTGATTTTGGTTATTGATTCATTGTATTGATTCAATACAAATTGATTATTGGTAACGTTATTGGAACAGAAGTCAGTTCGATCAGATCGAAACTGGCAGAGTAAATTGAATTGGAAATGGAACGAACAAATGTTAGATGGTATTTTATTACTTTACCCTCGGAGTAATCAATCACTACGTATGTACTCGTAAAATACGTTTGCTCAACCGATATACGGCAATTCATTCTTGAGCATTGTATTTGTTTGGCAGATCTGATTGTGATTTCGTACTAAAAGCTGCGACCTTTGGAATTTTGATGTATGTCTATTACGTCTGTCAGTAAATCTATTTCATCATCCCACATCCACCAAGTACTGAGTATAGGCATCTTATTTTTTGCTTTGCTCACGTGTTATCAGATTTAGTTTACACATCGATACTACAAATAAGACGCAAAAACCAGAGAAAGCTGATCTTGACCGCTGACTGGACTAGAAGAGCATGCCCCTTTATGGTACTGTATCTGGACTGACAAGATTTATTGATGACCTAGTACGTGCACTGAAGTGATCTCAAATTGGATACTTGCGATGAAAACACGCGTTTTTATGCAAAAGTTTGTTGGGACTGTCTCTTTAGCTTGATATTTAATCCTCAACATGTAGACCACATAAAAAGTATACATATAAAAGAATAGTTCCTTATGTTATTATTAAAAGTTCTAATAAAACTTCTAAAAGTAAAATAACAAAGGCAATCAGACCCACTAAAACCACAGAATTATTAAAACTTTCCACAGAATCAACTTTTAACGGTAAATTCATATTTTCAACGTTAATAGCACTTTATGTAAATATTATTGCTGTAATTTAAATGGCCGATAAAACGCAATCGGTGCGTCAACGTTGCATAGATAATGTATGTGCAACGTCGACAAGATAAAAGAGAAAATTTACATTTTCGTAATACGTTAATTACACTGAATAAACATTTTAACCAATTATCGATGCTTTTTTGAAGAAACCAGGTCAAAAGTACCCTAAACCGGTGAGCTTGTAACAAGAGTTTAATGAGGATTGAATAGGAATTTAGGATCGTAGCAGCTGGAAATTTGTGGGCCCTGCCTACCCTACGGGAAAGTGATTCTTGTTGCGTTCTTCGGAACTTATGGAGTTTGGATAAAATTATCGCGGAATATGATAACTTGATTGTTTTACACGTATAATAATACGGTCATCATCATCATCATCATCTTCCTGCCCTTCTCCCACATTACGTAGGGTCGGCACAACATGTGTTCTTCTTCCATTCTCCTCTATCAGCCGTCCTCTATAAGAATACGGTCCTCGTTTTAAATTTACTATTTCTCAATACAAAAGAAGTCATCTAATTCTTTTGTCTATCTATAAAATCGATCTATAAGGCTGGTTTTTGAGTCACGCTGTCCGTCGCTGATCTATAGGATCATATTCATTAGAATGAAGGAAGGATACTAATGGCTCATCAGAATTGGCATCGCTGTTTTCTCTCAGCGCTGCTGTATATACAATCAGTTTTCTTACTACATTGTAATAAAGATCACTCTCTTATCAGCACTAATGGTCAGCATGACTCTAAAACCAACCTAAAAAATATTGTCTGGATGCTGCGTCTATTGCTAAAGTAATTTATATTAAAAATGCATCGAACGATAACCCCCGTGATCTGACTAGAGCTTATGTAATCGTAATAAAAATAACTTTATTGCCTGTTAAAATATCAAACTGTTATAATGTCTGTCATTCGAGTTTTACAATTTATTATGTTTTTGTGTTTATGTTCGTGACTGTGTATGCGATGAACGTTAATATAAGAATTAGTAAAGTCAAAGAAGTTACATCGCATTTTGATGCAAGTCCCGAACCTAGACCGGCTAACATGTATGAAGATGTAATGAGAGTGAATGAGACGAAAGATATGCTAGGATCGAAGTAAGAGGATCGGTGATCTGTGCCCAACTGCCCACCCCCACGGGAAAGCGGCGTGGTTTTATATTTGTTTTTTAGAAATCAACTGTATAAAGATAAGATTTGCTTGTGTAAATTCACGATGACTGTTCAAAAATGGATTTTGCTGTAACAAACATGAATGTTTCTATATTTGGTTCAATTCATTCAATGTGGTTTACATTAAAATAAACTAGACGACTGCATACGACACCCGTTTTGGGGTAGAATTTCAAAGATTCATTTCTCAGTAATGCATCCTACAAAAGGAAGCACCTCAAGTTTCCAGGACTTGGGTTACATTTACTTTCGCAGCAGTTTCCTTGTCAGTGAGCCAATCAGTACCCTTCCTTCTATCAGTAGTTAGCAACGATTTTGTAACCAAGTTCATTTAAGTAATTGATTGGAGTTTCTTCGCTTCGACACTGATAGTTAAATCCTTTTATATTTTTTGATGTGTGCCTACGTTTTTGTTTTTAAAAATGTATGTATAAATCATGAAGACTGTACCTACGTCATTTGCATACTCTTTTTGCATCGTTACATTTTTTTTAAATAACAATTACTCACAAACCGACTTCTATAACGTGGCGTGATTGGATATCCAAAAAAACTCCAGTTCGTTTACCTGCAACAAAAAACATACAATAGTTAGATATCGTTGGATACGATAAGTTTTTGCGGTCCTTGATTAATATTTTATGGCTTAACGAGTCTATCCTTTTAATATTATCATAGATACCAATATGATAATGCGAAAATCGTGAGGATGTTTGTCTGTTACTTAACAACGATTAAGTTGATTGTATTTCTTGTGGTAACCAATTATTATGAGGATCGGCTAGGAAAATTTAAATTGCGAGAAAAATAACCATTGGCAAGCAAAGTGGTTATAGGTCCTACTGAATATGCTGTTTGACTTTGACGAGCTTATTATTTTATTCGACAATGCACTTTCTCGAAGAGCTAAGTCCTAAGTGATAGACCGCAAGCCCATCACCGATAAAGGTTACCTCGCGTTTTCCTCACTATAAAATTACACAACATATTAATTAAAGCCGTGTTGGCTGAATGGGGTTGTACCTCGACTGGGAAGGTCGTGGGATCGAATCCCGGCCGTGCATCAATGGATTTTGCGTTTCGTAAAATGTATATGCGCTTTAACACGAGCTCTGAACGGTGAAGGAAAACATCGTGAGGAAACCAGTTAGTATTCTTATAGGCGGCGATGGGCTTGCAACCTGTCACGTATGGAATACTAACTTCTGCAAGATGTGGGCATGTATCAAATATGTATTTGTACATGCCTCTGACTACCCCCTTAGACATCTTCAAAGGATCTGGAATATAAAGATCTGAGAGAATGTCTACCGCGCCTTGGGGATACAGTCGTGACCCTGTTTACGTTTCTTTTTGTTTTTACGTTTTTATATTAATTAAATTCACAGAATACAGTTGATACAGGAAAAGGTCGGATTCGCAGCGAGATAAAAACTGAAGCAAGGACAATGACTTGCATGTGCCGGCCGGGCACCGAACCGCAGGTAACTGAACAGTGATGCAACACTCAAGGTGGCTGTGACTGGTTCCTTCCTGACCACCTTGTCAAGTAAAACGAGATGCGAATATTATTTTAAATGAATATTAGAAATTTCACTCTGTAAGTTTCAACATCAGCCTATAATAGTCCACTGCTGGACATAGGCCTCCCCTAATGAGCGCCATTGCGCCCTGTCCTCGGCTCGACGCATCCAGCTTCTGCCAGCAGCCTTTCGCAGATCGTCACTCCACCTGGCCGGAGGGCGTCCTACACTACGTTTGCCGAGTCGCGGTCTCCACTCAAGAACTCGTTTACCCCAGCGGTTATCGGTTCTTCGGCAGATATGGCCAGCCCACTGCCACTTCAGCTTGCTAATTCTCTGAGCTATGTCGACAACTTTGGTTCTATGTCGGATAGTCTCATTGCGGATTCTATCCTTCAGAGAAACTCCGAGCATAGCTCGTTCCATAGCTCGCTGAGCGACTTTAAACTGGTGGACTAGCCGTACTGTGAGTGTCCACGTTTCGGCACCGTAGGTCATGACAGGTAGGACGCACTGATTGAAAACTTTCGTTTTCAGACATTGCGGTATGGGTGACGAGAAGACTCGAAGACTCTGTAAGTTTGGGTTATGGGAATCAGATGACTGATACACAATTTTTTTCGTAAAAACATACCATCCCGCTAATATAATAAAGTCAGCTTTATTTATTAAGTTTGCGAGTTTGTGTAGATGTTTGTATGTTTGTGTTTCAATTACACATAAACCAGTGAACCGATTTGGATGAAACTTGGAATAGCATATAGATAGACTATTCAAAATGTTGTTACCACGCGGGCGAAGCCGCGCGCAGTAGCTAGTCTATACTAATATTATAAAGAGGAAAGATTTGTTTGTTTGTTTGAAATGAATAGGCTCCGAAACTACTGGACCGATTTGAATTTAATTTTTTTAATAATAGAATCTCACATTATCCCCGATGAACATAGGCTATATTTTATCCCGGGGAAGTGAAGATTTCCCGAGGAATCGCGGGTAACACCGCGGCGGACAGCTAGTATGCTATACATAGACACACAGAACCAGGAGATCCAGACCTTTATTCTACTAACTTTTTAAATGGACACAAGTTCATGTCTCTATAACTCTGGTAATTATTTAAAGTTTTATAAATCTCCACAAACTTTAGAACTAAGGAACATCACTCCATCTATCAGATTCTCCACCTGTTATTGTTCCATTTGTTTCAATCAACATGCCATGTTTCGACCCCGATTACTGTCTAAGCCAATTTTCTTGTTAGACCAAGTTTACATGGGGCTTTAACCGTTTCACAGTAAACCCGGCGCTTAACTCGTTCTGCCTTTATTTTAATTTTGAAAGATGCTCCGAATATTATTCATAAGATTTTTTTTTCTACCTAAATAAGTTGAAAATTTTGATTATGTTGATTAAATAAAAAAAAAATAGATTAGATTTCATACATTTTCACTTCTTAAAAAACGCAAGAAGACTTATTGAATTTGTCCATAATGTGCGGTTCTTTTCAAATACAAAATTCCTTAAAATCCTTCCTTTCCAAATGTAACTAACCGGAAATCTAGAAGAGGTAGATTTTTCCACACAAAACTCATTATATACCCCATTAAAACAAAGTATCCCATCGATTTTCCGAAACAGCGGTCTCCGCATGGGATTTCTCATCATCAAATGTCAGAGGTCGGCACAGCCTGCATTTGTAATGGGCATCTGACATCGAGCGGTCCATTAGGCCGCGTTTCCGGTGCAAATGTCCAGAATTGACGGCCCACTTTTATGGTTTTTGAGAGCGATCTGTTTGATGACGGTTATATGAAGTCGGTGATCTAGCTAGTGGAAACTGGGTCAAAAATACCAAACATACGACGAGTTGGTAATCTACTAAAATATTAATGTTACGCAATTGAAAAAAAAATTAACATATTGATTCTTACTGACAAAGACACAGTTTTTTGAAGCTAGACGAAAACGATTCACATCTAAGGATCATTGAAAACGTTCTAAAGATAGCTTAACTGATCCAGGTCTTAAGGTCTCAGATGCGTTAATATTTTAAAAGGTTACTATACTAGATATTATCGAATTGGTCACGATCAATAATATTGGACGTGGCCCTGATTATTTCGTCCTAAGGAACAACTGAAGATCTAGGTTGCACAATGAAATAAATAAACTATTTAACACAGACTCAAGAGTATCATGAACTTGACATTACCGCATCAACGTGCGATAAATCACGATACAGTGAAACGGGGGGTAAGGTCAACCGTGGCAGCGGGTTCGACGACCCCCGATGGTGCCAGAGTCTAGACTAAGACCCGTATCAGACTACGTACTTGTTTCAAATCGCCGATTACATGGAGTCAATGGACTTTGATTGGCAAAGACATCGAGAAAGAAATAGTTTCAATAGCTTATTGACTGCCTGAAAGAACAACCACATTGGTTATTTCAACAGCATTCAATTTAATTTTCAGGGCACACACATTCTACAGGTATTTCTTCACTAGACCATATGACACGTACTCGCTACACTATCGTTTCAGTAAATAGATGATTCTATCCCCTATGGTGCTATGACGATGAAAACGAAACTATGAATCCTGTTCTTATAAAAACAAAACATGGTTTACTAATATACCACCCACAGCAGGGTTGCTGAAAAAAATCAGAAACATGACTGTAAGTCAAGCATAAATGTGACACAGATCTGTCTCTCAAGTACGCAAAAACCAACAATAACAGTTATGATCGTGGAATCTATCGCGTGGGCGCAACCATCGGGTCACTTAATGCTTCATTTTCCGTGTACAATCAAAGCAAAAATCGTCTGCACAGATAGAACGCAGCAGAGTGAATCTTATGCAACTAAATAACGTTAGAAAAAGATACAGAACAAAGACATTTGAAGCTCTTTTTGAAGAAACTATGAGCGAAGCAAGCATCCGAAACGCTAGACTTGACAATGAAAAGTAAACAGCGAGCGAAGCGAACTATACTAAAGCAATGTAAAAGTACGAATAGTACAAGATTGTGAAAGCATTTTGTTTGTTGTGAATGTGGAGTTAACCATAGTCATGTATTCATTTAGGGATACACAACTTTGTTCATACTCGCACAGACGATACACCATGGTGGGAGTATACAATCAGAAAGAAGAATAAATTACAATGTGTTCGACACAAGCGATAAATTTCAATATTTTACTGTGCACTCTGCATTGATAGTACAAAGTGAGGCGGAGTACAATAAACCAGTGGAGATCGCTGACCCGTCGGTTATGGTTACAACAATTACGGTGACAACTTAATGACTTGTAAACATTACGGCGTAAGAGATAGATATGATAACGATGTTTTGTTCGTGACGTAGATAAGTCATCACATGGCGTAGTTGAAACGTAAATGGATTTATCTAATCGTTCTATTTCAGAAGTTCTTAGCTTCCTTTATCATCCTTGTCAATACGTCATACCACTAAATAAAATAGCCATTGTCGTATACCAATGACGGAGAGAATTCTGGTCTGGGTGTTTCTATGTATAATATGTATGTATTTACAAAAAAATAATTATATAAGTAGTATATCAGTTATCTGGTTCCCATAGTACAAGCTTTGCTTAGTTTGGGGCTAGATGATGCTGTGTGAAAATGTCCAGCATTATTTATTTATTTAATTATTTGCATCACTAGGAAACCGAGATTATGTTACCTATTCATTACCTGATAGGCACAAGTGCAGGTTAGTTTGATCATATAAGGACATCTTTTATAAACATGATCCCTGTCTCGATTGCTAAAAGCTTTCATACCTATGTCATCAGCTAAAGATAAATTTACACAAGCTTACGTAAAAATATACAAAAAACCGCTGAAGACCTTACGTTAAATTTATTGACAGAGCTTAATCCTGTTTACTTTTGGAATCTGTGCGACCATGAAGAAAATAAAATCTCACTGAAACAACGAACGAGCAATCAATAAACATATTGTAGTAATTTTTTGGAGGCCAAACATTTCTGATTTGGGATATCTTTCTCGTCCCACGCTGTATAATGCAGTCGGTGATTGAGAAATTGCATCATTGCCACATAAAATACATAGAAGTGTGTTCGTAAAGCAAAATTTTTCAGCTAAGTTTAAACTTGAACTTGGGAATCGCAGATGATTTTACAATCAACAAAATATATCTTTGATCGAAATTAATTTTACCAAAAACAGATTTACAATAATACCGGTCTGACATTGCACTAAATGAGAATATTATACAACGCATTGCAATTCGTATTATCATGTAACAATTTACATTTGTAAAGCAATCCGGTAGATGGCGTGATAAAATATCCAAACCAGTTCCAGTTTGCATTTGCAGAACATGTTATGCGTTTAAAACGGCACGTTATTTTACACGACGTAGGAATCGGCAGTAAAACGGAAATGATTCAGTCTCAAGAATTCCTATTCGACTAAGTGAAGTTAAAAAGCCAGCTTCAAGCGAACTGTGTAGAATCAACAGGTTGCATGATAATATTGAACAGTTCTCGACCTATTTGCTCAGAGATCTGCTGGCATTATGTAACTTAGCTGATTTATCTTCGGTCCCTGAGCTTCGGCATCACAAAGTCAACTCGACACGAGCATCCTCAGTGTTTGTGAGGTCCCAGTGGATCCAATTAGACCGCTTTACCGGTGAAGGCATGAATTTCGGCCGAACGAGGAAATGGGCGATCGAATTTTCCAGCAATTTGCTATGAACCCAGCCAACTCTCGCTCGATAGAAGTGTATGGTTTCGTCCAATCAATTTTGATACGCTGCTTAAGTTACTACAGAAAATAATAGATTCCTCTATCTTATCGCCTTCATTTGAGAACTCTTGAAACCCTACATTTCAGCAATAAAAAAAGATGGTGTTTTCGCGCAGATAAGTGTTCGATAATGACCTGCCAACAAACAAACCGCGATTACATAAACACCCTTCGTTTTTGTTTCCCTCAGACCCGTCTGCAACCACAGAGGTCATTTTAATGGGGCATCGATCCGCACCATTCTGAGAATGCCAGGCCATGATTCACAGTAGCCTGATTCATTGGTGGTGCAGCCTTCCGTAATGTGAAGGGTATGTTCGTAAAAAATGTTATCTGTCATTCGTCGTCGTAGAGCAGAAAGGAAACAAATAATTACATCAGTTTCATTGGGGGCATATTTTCCGTTTGGGGACGGAAGTTGGTATCTCATTGAATCGGAAGAAGGAGAGTGGGGAAACTCGACAAAATGTATCTAGCTTGTCAAAAAACAATAGTAGAAGGCTTTTTATTTGTAAGATTCTATGATAAAGTCAACTTAAGATGTTAAATTGGAAGTTTCCGGGGTAAAGGTCACGTGTATGACCTTACCAAAGGCAACGAAGTTCGAGAACAAAGATCGAACGAGGTAGGATACCTATAATATGTGAGTCACATTATCGGAAGAATTATCATGAAGCATACATCATTATGAGTTATTGAAGACATAATGCACGTTCACTTCATATTTATAAAGTGTGAAAAGATGGCCAAGGTTTCCTTTGTTGTGCCCAAAGGTCTACGTAGTGCTTTCTCTTTTCACAAGTTGTCAGGTTGTCAGTAACATGCTAATGTCTGAAGCTCTCAAAGAGTGTTGGTGAAAAGTTTTTTTTACGTAATTGTTATGTAACGGTGAAAATATTAATACAAGAGCCGAAAAACCG
Organism: Epirrhoe alternata; assembly: GCA_963565295.1. Lineage (NCBI taxonomy): Eukaryota > Metazoa > Arthropoda > Insecta > Lepidoptera > Geometridae > Epirrhoe > Epirrhoe alternata. Next base: position 4,432,149 of record OY751400.1, read on the forward strand.
GATTTGCAAGAATGAGAAGGGTTAGAGTGACGACACGCTATTTTCTCCTAACTAGAAATAACCTGAGAAGTTTAGCTATATTCCAACTTGGAAATCAGTAGCAGCAGAAATTCCTCAAAAAAACAAACGAATAATCGATAGAGTAAACGGTTTTGAAACTATAACGAAAAGACTAATAGGGAATTCCAAAAAGAGCTGGCATAAACAAACAATTTCTGATCTGTGAGCATATTGATTCAGGCTCAATTATCTCTCTATTTATCTGTCAGGGTGCAGTGACTCCTCGTGTGGGGTCAGAATAGTGCATGCAGAGTTATTTTTACTCCACTTATCTTTCAACACAAGTCTTTTTTGTTTGCCAACAACGCAACTACCCAGCTACTGTTTCCAACCTACGAATAGCCATTAAACTATTTCCAGCTATTTAGGCCGCCATCAACATGTCATCAGTCAATTAAAACGCCAAATAAATGAGACTGTCCAATATATCGCGTCATGTCAGTGTGTCAGTCAGAAGCGTGCGTATCTTGAACTCCATGAACTATCTGAAGCGATGTGCGACGGACATCGACCGATCGCATGTGGGTCATCATGACGTCATGCTCGTACACACACGGGGAGCCGATTTAGGAAGATATCAGAAGGGGGTAGGTGAGGCAGAATCGGTAACAAAAATCGAAACAAGACGTTGGAACCTCGTCAACAATGCAGACAGAGTTTAGAAGTCATTTTCGGAATCACAACTTATGGTCCAGATTGACGCAACTGGGAGATTCAACGTGTTATAACATTGAATACTTACACTGATCAGGCAGTACCTATGCTGAATAATGTGTTGGAATGTTGTTATTGGGGCCTATGTGCTCCTTCCCTAAATGCACCTACTTAATATTTTGTACACGCCGTTACACACCCACCATGAAAATTGAAGTTGTTGATTTTTCAATTTAATTGTTCAATTCGGTAGCATAGCGGTAATATCGGGTTTCGCTCGCGACACAATCGATCATGCAAAAAAACCTGAACATTGTTTGGCCAATACTCATTACACTCAGCCTACACGACTTTTTTTGTCAGTCATTATATCGAAAAGTACCGGATCATTATGATTTGAAAGTAAGATGAGGTCATGGAAAAGTTTCGTGTTCGACAAGACATTAATTTCTTATTGATGCGTCATAAAAAATGCCTTGAAGCTAACGGATTTTCGGATGATTCTAAAATTCGGGTTTTATTTTGACAATTCAAGGATAATTTGCACCTCAGTTTCGGAGTATTTCAAGGAACGTTTTAGTAGTACTTTATTTCCTTCTTTGTCAAAAGTAATGCCGTGTTCGCATAATATATGAGTAATAATACCATTTTTAGCGTCAATTTGAGCCCACATCCATTTATAAATATAGAAAAAAGTTAATATAAATGAAAAGTTGCGCAACAATGCCACGTTATGTTGTCTTGTACTATTTTCGCCTTAGCGCGTGACCGTGATCTTGAGATGTATGATGTCTAAAAGTCAAGGAATCACGATGAACCTGTTTAGCTTTTGGCAAATCGAATATAATTTATCTAATTATCAGCGAAACATAAATTGATGCTAATATGTTTAGTGTAGAGCCAAAGGTGAATCAAATGGTTTCTATTTTATAGACTTTAAATTTTCTTTAAAACATTTCAATTTTTTTTTGAATAGTCAACTTTTACCTAAAGTACAATGGAAGAAGTATACAGTTTTATCTAGGAAATAAAATGAACGATATGATTTTATACAGTGAAAGACCTTCAAAACGCTTCAGACTACTTACGTCACGTCTATAAAAATAAAACTGAAGATTAAAGTTTAGTTTACACACGATTGGTGAATGTTCCAACGCATGCACAAGGAGAAAGGGCAGGCATGACTACAAAAAAAGGGAATTGCTACAAGGAACAGTGATTTTCCAAAGAACACAGCTAGTCTTTCGGATGAAAACTTTCTACAATATTGACCGTGAGACATAGGCGCAATGATAAACATTGCAAATTTTGCTGAACCGACCCACTTTTATTTCTTGGAATAGTGCATGTGCAACGCAAGGCCTATTGTATTGATTTACCAGGTCATGTTGTTGCATGTCTATGAAAAGTACTTCAATGTAATGCCAAATGGAACAGTGGCCTTTGGGTACATTAAATCCAAGGGAGGCCCTGGCAACTCCTGAACATTGCATTTTATTGACACTGTTAGTTGGTTCAATGTCTTTAAGGGTCATCCTACCATGTCAGGGTCTTTTGGCGAAAACTACAAAGATAAATATGTGACCCTGTGTGAGCCCATTACTGCATTGCTAATGCTTTTGTGCCCCCAACGTTGTAAACTTGTAACCAATGGTATTGTATAGTATGAACTGACGCTCCAGCGGTGGTAAATGGTAATGATTATTCCTTGGCGAAGCTCGGTGAGAGTATCAGTTCCCGCGGCGTGATAAATGATCGCATGATCTACAATTGTTTTTCCTGGTCTGGGTGCGGCGGTAATATAAAATTCGCACGACGTAGACTCTTCATGGAGAATTGTGACGGTTTCGTGCGACGTATCAGTTGAATTACGTACTCTGTAGGCTCTTTCACATATTTTTCCGTATTTGTTTATTTTATTGTGTAGAATATGGGTCAGTGATTTCACTTGTACATTATCGTACGGTGGGAAATCGGGTACCGTTATTTGGTTCCGGTGTTTTGCATTGTTGTTATGCGTCCGAATTTTATGACCGTTCACATGACCATTGTAATTTGGCAATTGTGAGTCTGTAGTAGACGAGTTCATGAACTATGTATAGAAGTTCATAGATTCGTGAACCATAAACCTATCGACAAACAGTAAAATACTAACCGTAATAACGTTAATCCCAAAAAATAATAAGGCCAATTTTCTGCAAAATCTACAACTGATTTCAATAACAACGACAGAAAAATGCTAAGAGGTGACTTGAATCATGTTGACATAAAACGGAGAACGTAGATTAAATTATCTTTTTACGCAATTTGTTGCAAATTAGTAAGTTTCCTAACTCAAGTCAAGAGTCCGCAACAATTTTATCGTACAATTTTGTTTAGCAAAGTCTCCGGCTGATAAGGTGATGTAGGTCGGTGGCCGACCGCATATCTCAGCTGATTGTCATGTCAACATAGTGCTTAGGTATCGTCATAGTAACTGCTATAACTGGGACGACGAGCAAATTAGATAATGACTAGCCAGGAGGGGTTCGGTGGCCGAGTTTAACTAAGTCTGAAACAGTGTCAGACGAACTGAACGGAAGCGGACGTAGAGATAGATAGTTTCGAGTTTAGAAGATTCTTAATAAAGTATTCAATTAATAAATTATTATGTTGTATCATATTTGAAGTCGGTGCCAACTACCTAAGATGCATTTACATCTAAGAAGAAATTACGAGTACAATAGAACTTGGGTGCAAAATTGTATCGAATAGTTAGAGTAGAATTGTTGGCACCGACTTCAAATATGATACAACATAATAATTTATTAATTGAGTACTGTAAATAATAATTGCATGTGTATATTCTTATTTTTCTCTTTTTAGTGTAGGTACATAGAAGGTTCTTAGTGTCTGTATGTGTTATGTGAAGTCGGTTCAATTTTTTTTTCAAAAATTTTTATTTTTCAATTTTTAGTGTAAATAATATAGTAGGTTAGGTTAGATATTGGAATAGTTAAATTAAAGTGAGAATGAGGTTTTTTGAGTTTTACGGGAAAACTATCAATCCCTCAGGAATAAAATTTATATGGGATCACCTCGAGCGTATTTAAACATGTCAAACTATTCAATGTTTGACTCAGATTGTGTAGTGAGAATGAGGTTTTTTGAGTTTTACAGGAAAACTATCAATCCCTCAGGAAAAAAAAGTATGAGGACCACCTAGAAATGGATACCCTTTCAAGCAAAAAAAAAATTTTGGAAATCGGTCCATATTTTTCGGAAAGATCGGTGATTTTTTGAGTTTTACGGGAAAACTATCAATCCCTCAGGAGTAAATTTTTTATGGGACCACTATGGTAGCATACCCTTTCAAACAAAAAAATAATTTTGGAAATCAGTTTACAACTGACGGAGATATCGATGAACATACATCCAAAAAAAAAAAAAACATACATACACCCGAACATAGAACCTCCTCCTTTTTTTGAAGTCGGTTAAAAATAAATAAATAATGCTGGACAATTTCACACAGCATCATCTAGCCCCAAACTAAGCAAAGCTTGTACTATGGGAACCAGGTAAGAATAACCAGGTAACTGATATACTACTAACAATTGAAATACAAGCCAAATATATGTTGAACACGAGGCGGAAATGGGAAGATTAGGCGCATAGCAATCATGTTGCATAGGAGCGATGCATAACCAACCTAGAAGAGCCACAATGCTTCACAAATGGTTAGAACGACGCGCACGTAAGCACTGAGCCGATGGGAACGTGTTCTGGGTATGATACATGCACTATTGAAAGCGCTGGATTGCTATACCCGGTCGGAGTAAAAGGATGAATATCGAAATATTCAAGCTAAAGCAAGATGGATGATACGTTAGACCCAAAGTGAAGACAGAGTAACTTCAAGTATCGAATAAAAAGTTCTATGACGTAACCCAATGGAAAAGGGCTGGAATCTCGGAATGGTTGTAGTTCTGCAAGCACCTTTAGCTAAGCAATTTGCTAAGCATGTAAGCATACCAAGTTCAATGCTGAGTATAAAATTTTATAACATTTATGTTATGGAATGGCAATAACCGAGATAAAGGCGTGGTCTTGTATGTGAATTCAAGTTCAAGATTATTTAAACGACCAATATAAAATTTACCAGCCTGCTTACCATGACCAGTGACCGCCCTATCTTTACAGTAATTTAGAGTAGCATGAATTTGAATCCAGACAAAAGCATCTCTTTTACAACCACCATAAAATTCAAAATCGTCTAAACTCAAATGTTATTTTCCTCTATTCTACCGTTGAGGTGGTAATTAATATTAACAACTGGGAGCCTCCTTACGTAGGATTAAATGGCCTTTTCGGCAAGAGCGGTTTATAGGTCACGAATCGAAGGAGCTTGAAGACAAAGTTAAGAGAATGAAGTAGCGATATTGGTTCCGCAAACAAACTTGGAAACCACAGTTTGTTGCCAAAGCGTTCATCCATCACAAAGTGTTCCGTAAACCAGTTAATAGTCTGATCTCTAAGTATAGCCTCCGTGCGGAAGCGGCGATGATTGACCGTCGATGACAGACAGACGCACACTTTCTAGGGATGAATTTGTGTAGAAAGCGAGTGTAAAAGCCGACCGAATATATTCCATGAAGTTATCAGCATTCTGGACCAACTACCATAATAAGGACATGGAAGTTTGTCCAGCTCCTTAGAATTCCATCATCCTTAGTATTCCGTTATTTCAGTTTAGTCATAAGAGATTACTTATCTATACTTCTATACTAATACACTACTAATATTATAAAGAGGAAAGATATGTTTGTTTGTTTGAAAGAAACTACTGGACCGATTTGAAAAATTATTTCACCAATAGAATCCTACATTATCCCTGATGAACATAGGCTATATTTTATCCTGGGGAAGTGAAGATAACGAGGGATCGCGGGTAACACCGCGGCCGGCGGACAGCTAGTTTATGATAAAGACATTTTTTTTGCAACATTTTGATTACTTAGTCCTTGACTAGACGGTAATAAAAAGTCTAGCTAATAATTAACGAACATGAAAGCACTGACATTATAAAGCATTATAAAATATACTGGAAGAAATAGTCAATTATAATTCTTCCAAAAACTATACTGTTTTGTTCTTTGTTTATTTTGTGAGGTCGGACTCCAAGTCTCTCAGTGAATTAGTATTGATGAATCTTCGGTAACCAGCTTGACATGTGAATGCGTTCTACGACTACGATAATGATCAATGGCAAACGAACAGACAAGACATTTCAGCTTCCAATGTTTTACGAGTATTAGTAGTTGTTCGATTTTATGTTGATTGCTTGAACGCCGTGGGAACGGAATATTGCACATTCTTCATTTACCTGAATAATTTTATAGATCCTGGAAGGAGCATCTATAGTTTTCGTCTCATGAGGACAGCTGTGGAGATGGCTTCTGTGTATTAGAATGAACCGTTGTCACCACCTAAGAAGAACCAGCCTCTCCTAAACCAGTTCCTACTTCGGTCCAAAAACTCCTTCACCAGAGTTATAGCAAGTGGTTCCGTCTCGCGAAGGCTGATTGACTCACACAATCAAGCCTTCATGAGATGGAACAACTGTACTAGCTCATACGAACATTACCAGCTTTAGTGCTCAACCGTAACAAACTCATCACATGCCAATTTTCGCGAATGCTAACAAACCCATTGCTTTTAATGAGCCGATGAAGTGCGGTGTGTGAACGTTTTTGTTACGTACAAACAGATTTACAGGTCCAAGTTCAACATAACGAATGCACCCTGAAAAAGCTGATAGGCAAAACAGGTTTACAGGTACAAGCTCACTAGCAGATACAGAACTGGAGCTTGACTTTTTAGTTTTATAATGGATCACCTAAAAGAGTGATAGGCCCCAAACCATGTTTGTTGCCCTGATTCTTTACGGTATTGGTCGCGCAAGAAGTAAAATAAGTGATCCCAGCGGTCCTATATAGTTCCTACTGAATAAATTACATTCAGTTCAGGTTTCAGATAAGACTTGACGTTTCACCGACTCCCAGTATAGTTAGTTCACATTTTTATTAGATAGAACTCGATGGTGCCATTCGAAGCAGTCGTAAAATAAGCGGAACTGTAATTGAAAACTTTGCTATTAAAATTTTTAAACCACGGTTATATTATAACGGATTATTTGCATATGTACCTGAGACCTGAGGATTAAAATAATTTTAAGGACTTAAGTCGCGATGTGACTCTATTTATTTGTCTTTGTTTGTGTATGTTTTTTTAGTTGATTTGTGTCCGTTATCTATGTATCTATGTAGAATATTTTACGTGGCTTACAAACGTTTTGGCCTAGGCTGTTAGGTTTTAAGTAATTCATAAATAAATGTGTGTGTGTGTGTGTGCGATACAACGCTATTTCTTCTTCTTGTCGTGTCACTAAACAAGAGAACGTTTTAGCATTACAAACAAAATAATCACCAAATGCGGATGATTTTACCGTGTCATTCTGATGTGACAAAACTATGACACACGCGATTTAGTAACAATGAGAGAGGACTCCCGCGTGGAAAGTTAAAACTGCTACCAAAATAGACTGTGATGGCTTCCTGCGTAAGCTAAGGCTGACTGCCCACTTCGTTCTCCTTTGTCAGTAAACAAAGAATTAATTGCCATATTTCCTGTAATTATTCAATGTAGAATTGGCACGCCCGTGTTTTACGATCATTCCATTACACGTAAGTGTAGTGTCATTTTAAGCTGTTCCGAGAAACTTGAAATTCACATGACTAATGACTGCAGAAGACATTTATTGTAATTAGCAAATTGCAGTGCAAGCAACTAAAAGTTCTGTTCTTCAGCCAAATCAGAAGACAAACAAATAAAAATGAGTTTTTATTATGAACTTATATCAATCTGAAGTGGGATAAACAGCTGTGGTTAAACAAACACGTGACACCAAACGTTTGTAAATATTTGAGTTATAAAGTAAATTTTAGCAGCTGCAAATCTCGAAGTTTACCAAAGTGATTTGTAAGGAAACAAAACAGCTATACAGCGTTTGTTTGTACGAATAAGCGCGTTATGGCAGTTTCCCTTTCACGTTCCACCTGAGTCACTGGTTTTTTAGATTAGGTGAGTTCAATAATTTGTGAATCTTGACCTTCCTATTGCTATATTGGCAGTCATGTGCTAATTGTCTATGTTTGCAACGAGCGCTTCAAGTACAAAGCATTGGACACAAAAACACTTTCTCCGTTCCATAACTAGGTAAGTATTCTCGGAGTCACATAATGCTGGCCATGTATAAGAAAATATGCATCTCATATATGCGTGACAATTTTATGGTTTAATCAATGGAACCAAGCTTTGTTTAAAACTGTGTCTTTATGACTACTTCTCTATCGAGTCACTTCACATGAGGCGGAACGTTACTTGCAAAGGTATGTCCGAAGATCCAGTTAGGTTCTTGACCTGAGCGTCAATTGAGAATTAGGTGAGACCAATAATTCGCAATTCGTAGGATCTTGACCTCTAGTTTAGCCGTTTTGTGCTAATGCTCGCGACCCTGTGTCGGGTCACGAAGAGGCACTAAAATGTAGACGCGACGAGTCAAGGTCAATGCTGATCTCAGCTTTCTTTAGGGTGTGATTTACATTTTTGCATGTCTTGGCAATGTATTATGATGGAGGCAATCGGAACAACTTACATACCAGCTATGACATTGTTTTGACGCATAGGGGCGAGACAAATGTCCGACAATCTTTAAGAATCTAGCCCTAAATCAAATCCCTTTAGATAAAAGGCATATTAAACTATTATCCAATGCTATTTTTTTATGGAAGAGGGGGCAAACGAGAAAGTGACACACCTGATGGTAAGTGATTACCACAGACAACTGCAGCATCAAGAAGCACTGCAGATCCGGTTTGAGGTTGGAATAAGCTCTTTTCTTGAAGGCGCCTAAGTCGCATCGGTCTGGAAATACCGCTGGCGACAGTTTGTTAATAGCCTTTCAATATTTATGTACTTATTTAAACATTATTGTTGCAAGTTATTTTGTTTTTGTCGTGAATATTAATGCATTGTTGCCATATTTACCCAATAAGGTATGAGCACACACCATGTTGAAAGACAATTAGATAAGCCGATTTCAAACAAAGCATAATTTGTGAAATTGCTGTACGAAGCATTTTCCTTCAAATATTCCGTTAGAAAATAGAGCAGACATTGATTAGTTCGATCCATTAACGAAGTTAATGAACATATTCTGATGGTGATCAACACGAAAGGGGTGAAAAAAAAAAATGATGGAGTAGCGGGAAAAATATAAATCATGTGTTTCGGTCATCATGTCTAATCAATGATCATTAGATAAATAAACTTAATGGGTAAAATAGTAAACAGAGGATGTTCAACTCCAGTTCAATGACATATTAGATGACTAGGTCAACAGTCTATAAAACAGGAGATTGATCTTAAAAATTCTCCATGGACTATCAATAGATTATCGGCACTTATTTTGGTAATAAACTGAGCCTGGTGGACGATTTATATCAATCTGTGTGTCGGCGCCATTTTAAAACTCCAGTTCGTTGACCCGGCATATTAGCGTTCCGCAACCCGCAACTCCTGCGCATCCAATCCATTCTTTTTGGCGGTTGGAGTGGTTAATAAATCTGTCTATCACGCCGATGTACAATTTATTGGACATTTGAAAAAACAGATCTATAATTTCGATCTGCTTGATGTTTCTGATCTTGAAAGGTCTGATGAAAGTTGTTTTGCCATGTTAAGTAATACGGCTACTACTATCAGTTAACAAATCACAATTAAATATTAAACTAATCAAAGTTTTGTGGATAAAGTTTGAAGTCGCTATGAAAAATTTGTAGGTACTGCGAAAGGACTGCGAAGTAAAAAAGCTCTGGTTCCCAAGCGTTTGGAAACGTTGAATTTTGCACGTGAACCTCGCAATCGCTCCATCTCAGGTCTGCATGCAGATGGGCCGGGCCGTGATAAAAATGCTAAAAACACAGCTCACCACCTTTGCGCTCATTACGCATGCGCCCGGAGCCTGGACCGCACAATTTACCGTTACAGCAGCAGGGACGGAGTTCATGCTATAAAAATTATAACTGAAAACGCCATAATATTTTATGTGTTTTAATATCTGGTGTGGTACTTGTAGTTTCTGATACACATAGATATTCTACTGGTCAGGAATAGACTACGGATGTATCTGTTAGATGTTTAAAAAGTAGCATGGATTCGTGTTTAAAATCTGTTCACAAAAAAAAAATTGAAATCTTTAACGTTATTTCTACGTATAACTGTAACCTAGCCCCTAAATTTTTAAATCTGACTGCGTCCCTGCCCCACTCTGCAACATGTCTTCTACGAAGTTTTGTTTTAACGGCTCTCTTGACTTTATTGCGGGCGTATGCAATTATGCTAAATTATACAGTCTTTATCAGGTAAAAGATTATATGGTTCATACAGCGTTTATCTTCACAAAGAAGATTGCTTCTAATTCTAATAAAGTCCGAGGCAAATTTTGTTGCTGTAAACATTATCCTTTACAGGATATTTTAACCATACAAAAATACTTACGTAGTATTTTGAGTTTTATTTTATAAAAGGCTTGAGATGAGATAAGTTAAATTTAAATTTTCGAGTATTACTGAGAAACATGGTTTGCCACCATATATTTTTGGAAAAAAGTTATCCCATGTTTTGTAAATAACAAGTATACAAACCCGCATCTGTAGTCCAATCATGCGGAACAAGTATCGTTGATTCTATTTTATATCGAAAATATTGAACTAAATTCACTATCCGATAACGTATGGAATATTCAATACGATGTGATTGCGGTTTCCAATTCATTGGGCTTGGTAGATAAGCATTTTGGATTTTGTGTGTACAGACCTACACATATTCTGTGTCTTATCTTTTGACTTGACACTGTAAATTTAAATAGCTGGTGTTTTTAATCGTATTTATTATTCCAAATGACCTTACATTATAGTTTAAATGTAAAGCTTTATGAATACTTTTAATTCTATTCAGAACGAACATTAGCTGACAAGTAGATAAAAAACTAAGACAATGCACAATTTAACCTTCTAGTGACTAGAATCTAGTCTGACGAAACTTGCAACTATTTGGCAAGACTCAGAATTACCTGATTCAAATACTCCGAGATAAAGTACTGAAGACGGAGTCTTCGCTCCTTGCCGACTAGCTTTATCTTGGTCTTGTTTGTTTCTAGAACTAAGGCAGCGTTCTATGGCCTGGACGTGCTTAATGTCACGAAATAGCGATTTATGATGACCGAGTCCTAACACTTTGCTAGGGCAACGCGGTTTTGTTGTTGTCTGATACATGGTGTAAGAAATTGCAAGCTGTTCTTTTGGATTTTGTATTCAGATTAAAGCATCAACACGAATATCGTTCGTTTTCAAAATGAAAGAAAATAGACTAACTCCATTACTATTTGAAATATCTTCTCACTCACTAATGTTGAGCTATTTTTGAGTACAATGCATTAAACATTTCTCAAACATAAAATGAGCAATGATGCTTCATTATTCTTTGTAAGCAACAATGCAAGACAAATGTATGGCTTCCGTACACTTTGTTTTAGCAACACAAAAGAGAGCCATCCAATAGAGATTCCGCCCAAATCGAGAGTAAACCAGACAATGACATGTGACGACATAAAGCTCGCCTGACACATATTTTGTTACCCGCCATTTAAAATGCGCGCGCCGTTACAGGACACCATTGTTCCTTCGTGCCGTATACGTACAACTGTGGGCGTCATTTTTTATTCGCACGGTGTTGTATGTAATGACGAATTGATTGGGCCAACGATCTCGAAATGAGGACAGTGGATTATTTCTAATGTGGGTGTTCTTAATGATTCAGATGACAGTGAAATGAGGATGAAAAGGACCGTTGTGATGACCCAGTTTCAGTGACGCGGCCAACTTGTACGGATCAAGAGATTGCAAAGTTTCAAGTAATTAAATGCTAGTTGGATTATGGGGATAATGGAGCTCGGTCTGAAACGCCGCTGAAATACATAAATGCGTGTAACAAAGAGCCTATACATATACAGGTAAGGGCTACACTTAAACTTCGTCTTTGTAAAATAAATTGTATCATGAATTAGGAATCTATTGTTGCATGCGAATCGGTTAAGCAGTTATGTGTTGATTGACGGATATATAAATTCACTATCTCATTTAAAGTTAGTAGCAAAAACATCGATAAATTTTCACAGGAAATATTCAATCACTCTTAAAGATAGAGAATCGTTACAATGTGGCGAATAACTAGACCAAGACAACAGATAAGTTACGGTTGGTTTTAGGTCACTCTGCGGTGATAGTAGAAAACGATAACAAATAATAATAGGAACACAGAACTACTAAATAGATTATGTTAGATCATTTATTGTAGGTAAAGAACTTTAAGTTAATAAGACAAAAGCCTTAAAAGCAATCATATTCTTGAACACCAACATCATGACGAATCCTCTATCATAGATTGGAGTCAGCAAAACATAACCTTTTCTACATTAGTCATTAGAGTACGCAAACTACAGATGTTGATATCGAACTGAAAGTTATGTCATGTTTGCCAACTAGAGGTGCCTGCTAATGTTGAACACAATTTATGATGTTGAAGACAAAAGGTACCGAGAAATTCAAAATATGTTTACTGTCATGTTTCTAAGCGAACACGGCAGTATTATCGATTGTCGATGAGACCCAAGAAACCGTGTCACGAAATGTAATAAAATTTTATCGGCCGGTTATCTTGGTGCTCTGATATCGGCTAGCAAATATTCGAGTACCTAATGTACCTATCGCTGTATTTTACTACAGTTTGCATAAACTACTAAGGAACCTGGTGGGTTCGATTGGAACGCAGTCGCGATTGTACGAAAGCTGGAAACTAAAGCCGACCTAACTGGTACAAGATTCAAAATATAAAACCCAGATAAAACGCAAATCTCTACAAAAAATGTGACGATGATAATGAAATCTAGCCTTCTATTTTAATTGGATATTATGGTTAAATCGATATGAAACGAATTGATTGAAACCTCATAAATCAAAATCGGACTAGTTCAGACGCCACAGGAACATACGACGTACAAACACACATACACACCTACATAGATAGACTGCTAAAATACTTCTGCCTGCTCTGCCGGCTCTGCTGCAGTCGAGCATAATAATTTAAAAAGAGACATGCAGTGTGACTTTGAAGGACTTTTGCTCGATATGCCATCTGTTGCGAACAAGAATAACATTAGCTTTTTAGGGACTTCGTATTACATAAACTCATTATTTTCCATGCAAAAAAGATAACAGGTGTCCCAAGCGAATAAACCCATACTCGTGAAGGAACAGGCATATTTTCCTTAAATATTTTCTGAATTTACATTCACAGATAATAAATAACAAAGCTTATTAAGTAATCATCTCTCAGCCCTTTTCCCACATTATGTGAGGTCGGCACATGTGTTCTTCTTCCATTCTCCTCTATCAGCCGTCATCTCAACACTCACTCCTTTCTTACTCATGTCTGCCTTCACACAATCCATCCATCTTTTCTTTGGCCTACCTCTACTTGTAAATCCATAAACATTCATAACAAGTACTCTCCTAGTGACATGACATTCTTCCCTTCTCATTACATGCCCATACCATGCTAGCCTTTTGCTCCTCATCTTAGCTTAGTAAGTAATAGTAAGTAACCTTAGTAAGTAATCAACGTATCAATTATTCACGATGATTTCATACTAATGACGATATTTATCGTGTTTGTTTAATGTCTTCCAGGAATCAATAATGTTCTCCGGATATCCACAATCGTTATCATGATTTCCGGTTGCAAGTTGCAACTCATATCTCATGGTCATGAATCACTTCGCAACTGTCCACGTTTGCGAGTGCACGTCTGCGTGGCTTATCTGTCACTGTGCATTGGTTCCGTGTTTATCTGTTGCAACAGTGCCTATCAGCACAGCTGTTTGAAACAAGTTCTTCGGCACGAGGTGCCCAACGTGATTGTTTGCGGAAGCTGCATAAGTTTCAGCTTAGATTACATTTGCAATTAAAATGTAAATATGTATGCCATAGTAGCAACGTGCAAGTTACCATCTTGCTTTTAAACACGCTAGCTACTTGTCAAGCAGCCCTAGACAGAGCAACATAAATAAAATAAATAAATAATGCTGGACACACAGCATCATCTAGCCCCAAACTAAGCAAAGCATAGATAACTGATATACGTACTAATTATACACTTTTTTGTAAATACATACATTCAGTTGTGCGGACAAGGAGTAAATCTAGTAAGATACTTGTCAAGACACGGTCTATCAATTGTAGAATTATATCTATTCTTCTTGTGTCTACAATTCTATCCCACCAGTGATGAAGTGCGCTTCATGGAGGCTTCTTTCGCGCACTTGTAAGTAGTTTTTAGTACTGCTGTAAACTGCAAAGAACAGTCAAAAAGACTGCGTTAAATATTTCCTAAGATGCTTCTAATGAAATCGTTCAAATTGTCGCCACAGAATCAAGCTGAGATTTTACAAGTACTCAAGATCTTTACATAATTGTTTCCGTCACAATTTTGAATGCGGAAGCTTTAGCCTTACCCCAGTTAATACCGTGACGGTGAAGAGGTTGGCCGGTTTGTCATCTTTTCAAGGATTCCTAAATGCACACCTAAATTACATCCTGGACACTTGACATAATTTGTCAAAGTATAATACGAGTAGGTAATTAACATACACAGACACTACTTGGTGTTCTTTTTGTGCACGCGCTTCACTGTAAGAACGCAATCTAAAACTCGAGGGACATGTAAAATTTTACTGCTTACTACTCAGGCTTTTACATCTATATTAGATGATTATACAGCATCAAGGGGGCAATCTATGCCTACACTTAACTGGACGCTGTAGTGCCTGGAGCTGGGACATTGTTTGAGATGGAATAGGCTTACCCATCACCTAAAGTCCTAAGCTATCCTCCTAGTGTCCATTCTATACGTGAAATTATTACATATTCTTTGAGTATAACGCATATCAGCTGATAGACAAGTTCTTCGAACGGAAAACTAATCATGCACTGGCTGAGTCAGTAAAATTAATAAGTTAACAGTGAAAAACCGGATTGATTTATGACGTGGATTCATAATTATATTCACTATTACTAATATCCGCACTTTTGCTTGCAAGATAAATAAAGTTCGCGTGTTATTATAGGTTATGAACTTCATTCCAAGATTCATAAGCTCTTTAACCGGTTATTCATAATTTAACCGTAAATATAATTTGTCAGTATCTGAGTAAGATTACTTATCAAGTGAAGCTCAATAAATAGCTTATTGAATATCACAGATCTACTGGTTTTCAAAACTTCTATTGATTGATCAGCTTTCTGTGATTTAATTGAGTTAAGCCTGTGCCAAAATGAACCTTATCAATAATCTGCAATTGTTCGCAATCGAGGGTACTTCGTATGTGATACGTTATCAAATCATATACCTAGACTTGTTGATTTT
Organism: Epirrhoe alternata; assembly: GCA_963565295.1. Lineage (NCBI taxonomy): Eukaryota > Metazoa > Arthropoda > Insecta > Lepidoptera > Geometridae > Epirrhoe > Epirrhoe alternata. The sequence continues at coordinate 4,447,446 of OY751400.1, forward strand.
TTAACGATATCACCTGAGTTGCATTGGAACTCCCTCTTATCTTCTCTATCGCATAAAAAAGACACTATAAATACGTAGTCTGCTCACCCAAAACGCTGAATATCACTCCATATCATCCACACACTTCGTCATCTGCTCTAGCTATCGATTATGTACCACATACCTGGAAAAAAAGAAACAAATCATTAGGAATTGAGTTGACATTTATAAATAAATGGATAGCAAATTTATAGTGCCTAACTTAGTGAGAAACCTTCCAAGAGTCGGATACAAAACAGCAAGAGAATAAATTCTACTCCTTATCATAATTGCAACTGAAATAGACTTGATTTAGGTGTCCGATGTAAATAAGAAGCCACAAGATGATGCTCAGTAATCGCCATTTATTCAGGGAATGACAACCGAAAAATATGAGTACCCACAGTAAACAGATAATAATGAATAGACTTAAAACTACCCTAAACCACATACATTACACCCTCCTACTTAATTCAGACTAACCGTATGGTGTATCATTAGCTTTATAGTCGAGGTATAATATTTTATCTTATTATGTAAGTATTTCTTTATTATACAAATATTCATCTAAGTTACATCTAAGTACATAACATCAAATCAGTATGCTTGAATACATATGGGATATAACCTTGTTGTAATATTTGAATTTGGCGCCTTCTTAGGTAACAGACTCATAGAAAAGCTTAGGTACATTGTCTGTGATGCTAGTTGTAGTATGTCAATGTAAGCTGTCATATTTGACTGATTGTAGAAGTTTGTTTCAATCCTACTTGTCAAAATTGTTTACTTGTTACTTCTTGCTCCATGTTTGAACTCGCAATATATCGCCTCGAAGTTATCACATTTATTATCGTCTTTTATTCACTAAATCCATCAGGTTATGGGCCCAGTTCGTACTCAAAAGTGAATAATAAGCCCAAGTGAAGAATATTACGGAGTTATTTCCAAGTTACTTTGTCAATCGCGCATGTGCGTATGCACACCGGCGCCCGGCATTCTCTTTTTCAGCATTTCAGCTAAAGAAAACCTCAAGCAAGATGTCTATGCTAAACAACAATGCTCATGGAATGCAGATTGAAAAGTTGATGGGACGATCCAACTTTGCAACTTGGAAGTTCGCAATCCAAACATACTTGGAACACGAGGAACTCTGGGAATGTGTAACTGGCGTTGAAACCGACAAGAAGAAACTCCTAAAAGCTAAGTCAAAACTCATTTTATTATGTGACCCATCTATTTATGTGCACATAGAGGAGGCCAAAACCGCACAGGAAGTGTGGTGTAACCTTCAAAAGGCATTTGATGACTCAGGGCTAACTAGGAAGGTTGGTTTACTGCGAGACCTGATAACCACAAACCTCGACGGGTGTCAAAACATCGAGGAATATGTGTCAAAGATAATGAGCACTGCACACAAACTCAGAAACATCAATTTTAAAGTAGACGATGAATGGTTAGGTACTCTATTATTGGCCGGCCTACCCGATATCTACAAACCGATGATTATGGCTTTAGAAAGTTCCGGTGTAGCAGTCTCAGCAGATCTAATTAAAACAAAATTGCTGCAAGAAGTCAAAACCGACACAGTGGCATTATATACAACTAATAAGAAACAAAAGAGTAAAGGACCTAGATGCTTTGTATGCAATAAACATGGCCATATTGCAAAGCATTGCAGATTGAAAAAGGCAGGTAATAAATCAGATGATAATGCAAATTTTATTGCCGTGCTTTCAGCTACTCAACAGAATTACGATGGCTGGTTCGTTGACTCGGGCGCCTCCATGCACATGACAAAGCACAGGGAGTGGCTATACGACGTAACCTGTCCTCCGGTAAGCAGTATTAAAGTAGCGAATGACAAAGTTCTTCCGGTAACAAGTTCAGGAAGTGTTGATATCGAAATTTCGAGTGGAAAGAAACTGAAGATAACAAATGTACTATATGTGCCTGAACTAGCTACAAATCTTTTGTCAGTAAGCCAAATAATTAGTAAAGGATGCCATGTCAAGTTTGATAGCCACGGTTGTAATATTATCAACAAGGAAAAGAAAATTGTGGCTACAGCCAAACTCAGTAACAATATGTACAGGCTTAACACCACAAGCGGTGTGGCATACATATCAGAGATGAACGAAAATGATTCTTATTTATGGCACCAAAGAATGGGCCATCTGAACTTCTCAGATCTGAAGAAACTTCCCGGCTGTGCTGAAGGTATAAAACTGAATGATAACGTGGACAAAATGATATGTGTATCATGCCTCGAAGGGAAGCAAACCAGACAGAAGTTTCCAGCAGAAGGATCAAGGGCTGACGGACTACTTCAGATAGTACATTCTGATATATGTGGTCCCATGGAAGTAAAGTCAATAGGAGGGGCTAAGTATTTTGTCACCTTTATTGATGACTACTCAAGGAAGGTATTTATTTACTTCATGAAAAATAAGTCTGAAATGATTGAAAAATTTAAAGAGTTCAAAGCAAATGTAGAAAACCAGTTAAACTTAAAGATTAAAGTTTTCCGCTCCGATAATGGAACTGAATATACAAGTAATAATTTTTCAAACATTCTGAAAGACTCAGGTATCTCACATCAAACCACAAACCCATATACTCCAGAGCAAAATGGGTTGGCAGAGCGTGCTAATCGCACATTAGTTGAGAAGGCTCGATGTATGCTTATAAATGCTAATTTACAGAAGCAGTACTGGGCTGAAGCGGTGTCGACAGCAACATACTTAATGAACCGTTCACCGACACGAACTTTGAATTTTGCAACTGCCGAGGAAATGTGGTCCGGCAAGAAGCCAGATGTAAGTCATTTAAAAATCTTTGGATGTAAAGCAATGATGCATGTCCCAAAAGAAAAGTCTAAGAAATGGGATTCCAAAGCACGAGAAATGATTTTTATTGGCTATTGCGAGAATACCAAGGGATACAAAGTCATAGACCCAAGAACAAGAACGGCTACTAAAAGTAGAGATGTAGTCTTTCTTGAAAGTTCCATCAAAAGGAACTTTGCAACGTTGCCCTTAACAGAAACAGAAAATGAAATAAAAGCAGAAGCAATCGTTGAAGAAAATAAAAGAGTCGGTCACTCGGAGAGTGATTCAGCTGATGAAACATTTTATTCAGACAATGATTCACCTTACAAAAGGTCAGAAGAACCCCACCCAAATGTTACCACAAGGTCAAAAAGAATAAAGAAGAATGAATCCGAGGAGTCATATTATTGTTCATATGTGGACACAGTTTTGATTCCAGATACTCATGAAGAAGCAGTTCGCTCACCAGAAGCAAATGAATGGTTACAGTCAATTAAAGAAGAGCTAAAAGCACATGAGAAGAACAAAACATGGGAGCTGGTCGAGAAACCACCGGAAACAAAAATAATTGGATGTAAATGGGTATTTCGCACAAAAGAACAAACATCCGGTACTCTATACAAAGCCAGACTCTGCGCCAAAGGCTGTGCTCAGAAAAAGGGTATAGATTACAATGAGACGTTCTCTCCCACAGTAAGATACGATTCAATTCGTATAGTTCTCTCAGAAGTAGCTCAACATAACCTAAAAATGGTGCAATTCGATGTCAAAACTGCATTTTTGTATGGTGACATTCAAGAAAACATTTACATGAAACCACCAGAAGGGCTGGAAGTTCCTGAAAATAATGTTTGTAAGCTGAACAGGTCATTATATGGGCTGAAACAATCCCCACGATGCTGGAATCACAAATTTGACTCGACGCTGAAACAATATGGTTTTGTCAACAGTCATGCGGACAGATGTGTATATACTGCATGGATAAAAGAGAAGAAAATATACTTGCTACTATATGTTGATGATGGACTTTTGATTTCAGATGATGTTACCATTTTGAACAATATCATAAAAGGTCTGAAAGAAGATTTTGAGATTAAATTATGTGAACCACATAATTTTGTAGGAGTACAAATAGAAAGGACAAATGGGAATTTATTTGTTCATCAAGAAAAGTATATTGAACAGGTACTTGTAAAATTTGATTTATGTAATGCTAATTCAAATCAAATTCCAGTTGACCCACATACGAAGTTGGTGAAGGGTGAGCTGCCGGAGGACAAAAGTATCCCATACCGGGAAGCTGTTGGTTCTCTGATGCACCTGGCCATCGTCAGCAGGCCAGATATCATGTTTGGAGTGAGCCTGGTCAGTCGCTACCTCAACTGCTACGATCACACTCACTATGCGGTCGTAAAGAAGATCATGAAGTACTTGAAAGAAACCAAGGACTATGGGCTGAGGTATTCGAGCACAGGTCAGAAACAGGTGGAAGGATACAGTGATGCAGACTACGCCAATGACACCAGTACAAGGCGCTCAACGACTGGGTACGTGTTCATGAAGAATGGAGCAGCTGTGACATGGGCTAGTCAGAGGCAAGCAAGTGTTGCCTTGTCCACCACCGAGGCGGAGTTTATGGCTGCGTGTGCTGCAACCAAGGAGGCTATGTGGATTCAACAGCTATTGAAAGACATTGGTGAATATAATCAGGACTCTATTTGTTTGAATATTGATAATCAAAGTGCAATTTGTGTGATTAAAAATGTAGATTATCATAAAAGATGTAAACATATTGAAGTCAGATATAATTTCATAAAAGAAAAATATGTAAACAAACAAATTGATTTAAAGTATATTTGTACTAATGAACAAAATGCTGATATATTTACAAAAGCTTTGTCTAAAGATAGATTTAATTATTTAAGAGAAAAACTTGGTGTGTGTAAAATAGAAAAATAAGATTTAGTGTACATTGCTTGGTGTAATTTTAAACTGGTTTGTATACATTTAAAATTAAGATTTATATTCATAGCGTTGTATACTGATAGAGATAGCTTATTTTGGTAGATATTTGCTAATGTAATAATTTAATGTTAACATTATGTAATGGTAGTACGAAGGCTTAAATTCGGTCAGAGTGTTGTAATATTTGAATTTGGCGCCTTCTTAGGTAACAGACTCATAGAAAAGCTTAGGTACATTGTCTGTGATGCTAGTTGTAGTATGTCAATGTAAGCTGTCATATTTGACTGATTGTAGAAGTTTGTTTCAATCCTACTTGTCAAAATTGTTTACTTGTTACTTCTTGCTCCATGTTTGAACTCGCAATATATCGCCTCGAAGTTATCACATTTATTATCGTCTTTTATTCACTAAATCCATCAAACCTTAATACAATATGGGATTACCATAATGTTGTACGGGATACCTTATGCGACTAGTTTGGCTCGGTATCACGGCCGGGGTCGCGGTCAAACTATGCTGCCGATTTATAGCCGTCGTGGGACAAGCTAGTATACCTGTGGGAGAGCGATGTTTCAGCTGATCTATATGTCTTTTGCATAATGAACCGTCTTCCTTGACCACTCTAAAATTCCTTTTTCCTAACACCTCTTCCACCTTCCCTTTTACCCATTTATCTCTCCCCCCATAATCTCTTAACCATACTGTCTCCCCCTTTACCATTTGTCTCAAAGTTCCACCTACCTTATCTACCTGCCTTTGCTGCTTAATTTCCACCCGTTTTTTTATATCCTGATCTGAGCGTAAAAGATCTAACCGTGACCTCAAATTTCTCTTTTGCAACAACATAGCTGGAGAGACTCCAGTGCTGGAATGAGTAGCATTCCTGTACGCCAATAAATAAGATTGCAACGCTACCTCTAAATCGTACTTATCTCTTACTGCTTTTTTAATGGCTCTCTTGCACAATTTAACTGCGCCTTCGGCTGCTCCGTTTGAAGCTGGATGGTAGGGTGATGTGAACGTGTGTGTTATACCATTAAGTTCCATGAACTGTTTAACTTCCCTACTTGTAAATGGTGGTCCATTATCCGATACCATTTCTCTTGGCAGACCAAATCGGGCAAATAATTCTCGTAAAACCTTAAGCACTCCGGACGCAGTCGTACTAGTCATATGAAACGCTTCAATCCACTTTGACGCCGCGTCAATTAAAACGAAAAATGTTTTTCCCTGAAACGGTCCTAAAAAGTCCATGTGTAAACGACTCCATGGTTCCTCCGAGTAGGCCCATGGTTGGGGCGGTGCTCGCGGTGGAGCCGGAGCCTCCATGGCACAAGTCTGACACGCCTTAGTTACCTGCTCTATGTCTCTATCAATGCCGGGCCACCATACATAGCTTCTAGCTACTGCCTTCATTTTTACTATTCCCATGTGTCCCACATGTAACTCTTGTAATATCTGCGTCTTCAACGTGTTTGGAATAACTATCCTGTATCCCCACATAATACAGCCCTTATCTAAATATAATTCATTTTTCCTAGAATAAAAAGGTTGCAGGTCCGGATCTTTGCAAACGAATGGCCACCCTGACTGTAGGTACATAACTACTCTACATAAAAGTGACTCTTTCTCAATTGCTTGTTTTACCTGATCCTGAGTTACAGGCAAAAAATCATTAACAAAATTTATGTAAGTGACTTCTAGACTTTTATTTTTAGACTCTCCTAACGGCAGCCGCGAAAGCGCATCTGCCCCATTCTTATCTGTTGCCACATGTTGAATATCATACTCATAACCAGAAAGAATTACGGCCCATCTCTGCATCCTAGATGCTGCCATTGTTGGTATTCCTGTTTTGGGTCCGAAAATCGATACTAAGGGCTTATGATCAGTTTTTAATATAAATTTACGCCCATATAAGTATTGGTGAAATTTCTTCACGCCATAAATTATGCCTAAAGCCTCCTTATCAATCTGCGAATAAGCCCGCTCAGCTGTGTTCAAAACCCGTGACGCATAAGCTATAGGCCGCTCCGAGCCGTCCTCCATCACATGTGATATCACTGCGCCTACGCCTACCGCGCTTGCATCTGTCGTTAAAACCAATGGCAGATCTGAGCTGTAATGTGCTAGAATTTCACTCGATGAAAGCAGTTTTTTTATATTTTGAAAAGCTTCCTCACATTCTTCTGACCATATGAATTGTGCCCCTTTCCTGAGTAATGAATACAAAGGATATAAAATTGTGCTTATGTTTTTAATGAATTTACCATAATACATAACCATTCCTAGAAAAGCTCTTACCTCCGTGACATTTGATGGTGATCTAACCTCCCTGATTGCCTTTAATTTACTTGGATCTGTATGAATTCCGTCTTTATCAATAATATACCCTAAGTATGTCACCGAGTCTGCAAAAAACGAGCATTTGCTTGTTTTAATTTTTAAACCATAATTTTGTAGTCTTTGTAGAACTTTATGTAAAGTTTCTACATGTTCTTGATCGTTTTTCCCGCTTATAATCACATCATCCAGAAATACACCTACCCCCGGTATATCTGAAAACATTTGTTCCAGTTTGCGCTGAAAAATTCCCGGGCTAGAGGACAACCCATAAATTAAGCGTTCATACCTAAACAGGCCCCTATGAGTATTTATCACAGTATATTTTTGAGATTCTTTGTCTAGGACAAATTGAGCGTAAGCCTGCGATAAATCAATTTTTGAGAATTTTTCCCCTCCGCCTAGGTTAGCCAACAAATCCTCCACTTTGGGTAAAGGAAAACGGTCCACTTCCAGGCATTTGTTTAACGTCAACTTAAAATCACCACATACCCGAATGGTACCATCGCTCTTTACCACTGGTACAATAGGCGTTGCCCAGTCCGAGGTCTCCACCGGCGTGATGATCCCGTCGGCCACCAGTTGGTCCAGCGCGCGCTCCACCGGCTCACGCAGCGCGTACGCCAGCGGCCGCGCGCGCATGTACACCGGCCGTGCATCTGGCCGTACATGAAGACTCACTTCCCCGCCCGTGTACCGACCCAGCCCCTCCGAAAACACATCACAGTATCTGGAACTGAGAGATTCCACACTAAATGGTAGGGTACATGTAATTTCATTACACTTAGCTTCTGTTAATGCCAACCCAAATTCGTATAGCCATTGCCTACCCATTAAAGGTTTCCTACCGTTATTGATCACATACAAATCTAACGTTTTACATGTTTTCTGTTTATATGTAACTAGCGGTGTTATTTTCCCTACCGGTCTTACTGTTTCTCCGGTATAATAGCTCATAACTAGGTTATGTTTACATAGAGGTAAGTGTGAAAACAATTTCATATAAAGTTCGTAGCTAATACAAGAAATAAGGCAACCTGTATCCGCTTCCATCCTGATAGTTTTACCTTCCATTACAACATCTATTTCCACAGGGCCACATTTATGGTCCAACCCTACGAAATTAAACAAATCTACAATTACCTCGTCACTGCTATCGTCCGACTTTAGCTCCCGCACCTCACTATTATACGCCAATGTATTTTGTGTCGTTGCTTGCTGCCTAGGACACATTCTTTTAAGGTGCCCCGCCTGATTACACACTCGACACACGTAGTTTTTAAATTTGCAAAGCTTTTCATCGTGACTCCGACCACAAACTGTGCACTGTTTATCAGCTGTTTTCGATGACCCCGCGTTGACACTGACATACGGCGCGCGCGCTGAGCGCGTTCCGTAACTAGTCTTCGTTTGCTGCTGAAAAGATCTATCACGCCGCTCCATCGGGTTACCTCCGGACTGTCTCTGTGACCATCCTGCTGCCGTTAACTGACGATTTTGAGGGCGCGATCCTACTGCATAGCACGCCGTAATCTGCGTAGTATCGTTTCTGCCTGGTTGTCCGCTGCGTCCTTCTACCAAAGCTGCGTTGACTTCTGCTGCCTCGATTGCTACCGCCAATCTGCGCGACTTATCAAACGTCAAAACCTCCTCCGAAAACAGCCGTTGTCGAATTGTCTCACTTGACAACCCACATACTAGCTGATCTCTCAGGCTTTCTTCTAGATTTTCACCAAAAGCACAATGTTTAGATAGTCGTCTCAGCTCTGCCACATATTCTGTAATTGATTCCCCCTGTGCCTGCTTCCTTTGACGAAATGTGTACCTCTCCGCCAGAATGCTCGGTTTTGGTTGTAGATGATTCCGCATGATAAGTACGAGGTCCTTGAACTTCTTGTCTGCTGGCTTGTCCGGCGTGCACAGCGTAACCAACAGTTCATACGCCGCGCCGCCCATCACCGTAATCAGAGTAGGCACTTTTAGTTCCTCCTTCACACCATTGACTAGAAAGTACTGTTCTAACCTCTCTGCGTACAAAGTCCAATTATCGGAATCCAACTGAAACGCACCGATTTTCCCGACTGACATCGTCGTATACTTTGTTCTCCCGTCTTCACACGTGTAGATCCAACTCGTCGCCAGTGAAATAGACTTGATTTAGGTGTCCGATGTAAATAAGAAGCCACAAGATGATGCTCAGTAATCGCCATTTATTCAGGGAATGACAACCGAAAAATATGAGTACCCACAGTAAACAGATAATAATGAATAGACTTAAAACTACCCTAAACCACATACATTACAGCAACAATAATATACACTTTACTGCTTTTTGTGCGAGTTCACGTTATAACGGTTACCTTGGGTTTATCAAATAGAATTTCCTAGAAAGACCAGGAAAACACTTAAATGCTAAACGTTGTCAACAGGACCGGTTTTCACTTCTATGATGACCCCCCTCGTATAGAAAATATTTATGAATCTGTCCATTGTATTTTCTGTAATTATTATAACAGAATAAGCTAAGCAATGTTATTGTTTTCGATAAATATAAAGAAAAATCTACGAGCCTTAATTATTAACGGTCCATGCCGGTTTGTACCCACCATCTTAGATAGATAGATAAAAAAATTATTTCGGAAAACACACACACAGACGAACATAACTAGATCTAGGTACTACACACAATACACAAAAAAACCAAAGATCTCATCTTATCAAAGAATGGACCACAGTATTATACTAACCACTTTTGGCCCAAAGAATCAGCATTGCCATTCAGCGTGGCAACGCCGCCAGTGTTTTGGGCACGCTTCCGGCTGGCAGTGACCTGGATCAGTTGAGCTATCTATAGATCGTTTTTACGACGATCCTTAGATAACTTGACTGATTCTATTGTATTTTGTAATTTTATGTACATATTGTAGTAGCTTAGTTTCTGTAAATAAATATTTCTTCTTACCACTTAAAATAAACACTTAAATTTGACCGTGATTTGCAACATTTCCAAAACAATACTCATACAATGCTCATTAGGGGAGGCCTATGTCCAGCAGTGGACTGCTATAGGCTGATGATGATGACTCATACAAAAACAATGTTTTAGCTACATGTTCCTATGAGAAGGACAGATAGGATACAAGCATCAGTAACTTTTTTAATGATTCGTCATTGTTCGTCCCCCAGGTAACAAGTACGCAAATTCACAGAATACAGTTCGAAAGGCTTTGCCGGAGGGCCCTATCCAACTAGGGATGATTTTATTTCTCCAAGAAAGGGTTGGCGATTTTATAAATGACCCAATTGCCTCCGGATCTGAGGGGATTGGGATCTAGATCTTCGGTTGCCATTCAGATAACCTGCAATTTAATTTGATTGAAAAGATATTGTCTGAAAAACTACATCATCATGAGGTTTTATGAAGTTCCTATAGGCTAGTGGTTCTGAAGGCGGAGTTTTTTTGCCAAATGTCTTTATGATGTGTCTAAGTATTGCGAAGGGTTAGAATTAGGATATAACAATACTATCCCCTATCCTAAAGCGCAATACACACTGAGCCCGCCGGGCCGCCGACAAAGCCCGGCGACACAACCCGGCGGCCGCGTGTTACCCGCCGACATGTTGGCGGCTTGGGTTGCCTGCGCTCAGTTGCCCGGCGGCATAATTGCGGCGGTATTGCGCTTTACAATAACTTTTAATTTATGAGTTAGAAGATTCAAGTAATATGTGATTTCTATTAAAAATGTTGTCTTTGACCTAAAAGCTTTATTTATATACGAAACATTGTACATCTTGGCGAATGTCCTATCTTACCACCACTAAGATTGTATAGGGTCGATAACCATAGAGATACTTGTATATGCTACAAGATATATTGGTATGACTGTCTGCACAGGATATTCATTAAAATCTTCCATTGTACACGCTTAATTGTACGGATATGTAAAACCGCATTCTCATTTCGTACAAGGACTACCTAGTTACATTCCTTTAGCAGTCAAAGGAATAACAATTATGAGTACATACATACATACATAAAATCACGCCTCTTTCCTGAAGGAGTAGGCAGAGACCACGGATCTACGATCCTGACACACAACTTTCGCCTCATTCACTCTCATTACATTCTTCATACATGCTTGTCGGTTTAGGGTACTTTTGACCTGGCCTTTCTCCAAAATTTCGCCAATTCCAAGAAGGTTCGCCTAGGCCTTCCCCTTCCAGCTGTCCCATACACACTCGCCTCATACACTTCAATCATCACAAACAATTATATTTACTTACATTGTACTCTTATCGTTATTAAAAATATTATCAACTAGAACTGCGTAAAAAACATACTTATTATATTATTTTGAATACTCTTTGTTGACTCGAGTTGTTCTTATACAATTATATCTTCATCCATCATAAATATAACAAAGGCAACAGGAGTACTTTTACCTCGAACATAATCCCGACAGGTACAGGCAAATGTAGCTCGTGGAATCCTCGTAATAAGGTTACTGTTCCATTGTTCCTTTTCCCAGAAACTTCTCAGAGCCACGGATCGATGATCAGACTAGCCCGTCTGGATGGTCATTTCCATTATTCCCATTGTCCATTAATTATGCATAGCAATGTTTTCAGAAATTTCCATTTAAACCTCAATTTCGTGCGATTGTTGTGTTTTATGTGAGTGCTGCATACTTTATGGGATAATGGCTTTGCGTTATTTCTCTGTGATGTAAGATATAGTGGATTTGAATAATTTAATGGTGAAAAGGCGTCAGGGTTCGCTGCTTGTTATGAATAAACCCGAACGAAATGAGACCCATGAGAGATTGTCAGACTGTCAGCCTTTTTTGAGATAGTCCGTTTCAGCCAATATATAGACGGATATGTTTTGTCTTTGTCATTGTCTTCTTTATCTATTCAGAGCATCGAGCCGTAGAGCGTGTATCGCTCGTCTCGTCTGTTTGTGACATTTCCAAAACCTTTTCATTGTGCTCTTATTTTTGGTCTATTCACTTTTTCCGTATTTAGCGAGAAGCGTAAATCATCAACATAAAAGCCTTCGCAACAACGCCTATTCAATACGCTTTCAGGTCAGAGTTTCTATCTATTTTATTCTCGCGAGCAATACGCTGCTTTCCCTCGGATGAAAATCATATTCCGTATAGCGTGAAAAGCAATCGACACCATCTTTATCAGCATCGCTCAGAAATACACCTTCATAGTGGGGTATAAGTTTGAAAATTGTTTGGCGTGTGGCTGGTATAATGGAGTTGAGTAGCGAAAAACTCATGTTTTGACGCTCTGATGCACTCGGGCAGATGTGTGTTACTACGAATACTTATTATTTGAAGCGTGTTTTATTTCTACCTCCCTGCCACCAGGCACTAGAAACAAAAAAATCTGGAGTATTTATTTTTATCATATTGAACAACAAAACAACTTTAATTTGCGTGTTTATACCTAAGCGTTGCTCTGTTGCATAGTAACAAACAAAGTCAAAGTGAAACTTCTTACATTGTAACTACAACAGTCTTCTATAAGTCTCAAGCCAGTAATTTTATCAGAACGGATCTTGAATACGTGTAACTTATTCATGGCGGCAACTTGGTGGGTTGAACTGGTTTTATGCGGTTTTTACAGAGATTTCTGATAATCTGGAACGGCTCACTAATCCTCTTTGCACTTGAAACAAGCAGGTTCTACAGTCCGTAGAAAGGAGCTCTGCTATCAGATCTCTTTTAAAAGTCTACCCTTATAATCAGTACTATACTACCGAACCTAGGCCCGTATTCGCGTTCCTTTTTTCGTTCGTTTGATGAATATTCTGATGCTTCCCACCACGATTTCTGACTTCAAGGGCTAATTTTTCAAACGTTAAAACACGGCCCTAACCTAGGACCAAATATTCCAAACCGAAACATCGGTAACCGAATAACCACAATAAACAATGATTGGCCTATGGGGAAACTACACAGATATTAAATTTGAATGAGAATTTCAATTCCTATAGCGCCTTTCTTGCTACTCTTACTCCAAGTACTCAACGTGTTAACTTAAGCCAAGAATCTTTGTCCGAGAGCTGCCTTCATAGAATTTACATATGCCTAGTCGTGAAGTTAGCAGTTTATATGCGCTGTAAACGCTTTATCATACAAAAACTACTTCACGAATGCCTAGATCCGTTGATCGTAGTACCAGTGCAATACTTTCAAAATTGCCGTCATAAGACTTCAAGGCATCCGGTTTGCGCAACGCACTGGCTCATCTCAGCTTATGAACTAGAAAGTGTCTGTCAGTGAGCTGGAGTGCGAATTTGTAATGCTCAGTTCAGTAATTGGATCCGGTATTTTGATACCATCGCAATACTGAGCCATATGGCTTGAAAACGAGACAGGATTACGATCGTACAGTGTACACCCATTGCGGGTAGACATTCTCTTAGATCAAGTCATCACAGGCACTAAATCTAGTAGCGGCGACCATAGACGTATTCCACAGTTCGCAGAGCGAGTTCGTGAGGGCTTTATTATTCAAATTGTGCTACTGTAAATAATTACTATATAATTTATGGATATTCTACAGTACTGATTTAATTTAATTATGCTCATTGATGTATGGAATTTTTTTGATTGAAGACATTTTGTAATTGTATTATTTTATTTTTTATTGAGTTTGCTTTTTTATTGAAATGAATTATTCTTTGACGGGTATTTAATTATTTTAGTTGTTTGACATTTATAAGTATGTATTGAATTATTTTGCATGTGATTTATTGTGATGACTACTCTATTGTATTAGGTTATACCTGTAAGAATAGAAGTAATGTTGAAAAATAAATAAATAAATAAAAAATAAATAAATAAATCATATCATCATCTCCCTGCCCTTTTCCCACATAATGTGGGGTCGGTACTCGGTACAACATGTGTTCTTCTTCCATTCTCCTTTGAAGATATATAAAGAGAAAAAACGAACGAAACAATAATTTCTGTTATTTTGCTATCGCGAGCTACTAGATTTCACTCGTAGTTTATCAGTCAGCTAGGACGAAAAACATTTTCTTTTTTAACCAAAAATTCACTCTAAGTTGTAAAAAATCCAACCACCCGTGTCCAAGATGTCCAAGGCAGGACCAACAGTTTATTCATTAGTTTCGTTCTGCGATTTACGAGCGTTCGCAAATAAACCCCCAAAAACATTTAAATGAATTCACAATCCATGAATGATTCTGTCAAATCAGGTCAGTGACCCGAATACTGTCATTTTGCTCAGCACGATTGCCTTTTAATGCTACTGAATAATTAATACGAAGCAAGAAGCTTTTAATCGAGGAATATGGCTTGCTTGAAAAGCTTGGTTAGTTTCATAGGAAGAGTTCTATTTGAAAACAAACAAGCACACAGTGGCCGGAATCACAAAAAAGATAACCAGTGTTTTAATGCAACTGTCGTGTACTTGGGATTCGGCGAAACATTGTGTTATCAGTCTCCATCGTACCATACTAAAGTTAAGTAAGTTCGTATGAGTAAGTGGCCAACTCTGGTGACGGAGTTTTTAGGCCGCCTTAAAGCCTCCGTCATGGCTTAGCGACTTAAATAGCACCGAAGCGCTCAGATGAAAATGCCACTGGCGGTCACCCATCCACTTACAGACCGTTTCGGACGTTGCTTAACTTCGACGATCTATCAAGAACTACTAAGCAAGCACGACCACGAGCGCTTCACGTTACCTAACTGAGGATTCCTTAGTCCGCTTCCTTTAGACATAACGTGCATACAGTCGAGTACAGTGTGATTATCCAAAACAAAAAAGTAGTATCTCCGTAAGAACAAACGTCCTCATTTTAGTCCGAACTGGTTTAATTAAAGCTACAATTATGACTTCCTGCGCGCAAGGCTAAGGTATAAGGGCGAAGTTAATTCTTGTTTTCCGTCTAGGTAAAGATAAAAATATTTTAAACGCATTGTACTTGTGATTCAGCATGTCTGGGACGGACAAAACTGAATAGGTTCTGAACAGAAATAAGTACCTAAACTAAGAATAAGAGATTGAAAAGAACAGCAGAAATTCGAAGATTCTCGAAGAATGAAGGAAATTAGACGTTTGGTTCCTTAGGATCCAGAATTTGAATAAAAAGTTGATTGATAGATAGATAGAAAGCTTTATTTGCCAACACACAGACACAGGTACATTACACATACAGAGAACAGGTACAAAAAAGAAAAATACAAAAGTAGGTATGAGGTAAGTAGGTGACAGAGCTGAGGGGGTGATTGATTTCTTTACATTAATTTTACACTCATGAAATCCATTTAAACTTTAAATGGAACAGAAATTACAATAAAATCGAAAATACCGACTCAATTTAGCATTCGATAAAAATCTATACATTACACTGTCAAAGGCATACCGTTGAAATACGACCGATTTGTTTTCGATAAAACAATTAACTTCTCGATTGTACTTCAGTCAGCAGCTGTTGTAGAGCTTCGTTCTCATTGGTGCTTTTTTTAGAGTTCCGTGAATGTATTTAAAAAAAGTTTATTAATTCTTTTGTAACGTTTATAAGGTTGAAATATTAAATTACTTATTATTAGAATAAAATTAAGCATTTCATTCAAGTTGGTCAGAATGGTTGGATATTGAATAGAAAAGCCAACTAATGCTTTACCAAGAGCACGGGTTGTTTAGTATGAAGCTCGGTGAAATAATTAAAATCATTTCAAGAGATCCATTGACGTTATTAACACAGATACCATCTTTACTAATCTGCACTCTTGCCCGACTGACTTCAACTAATACAATATTCATAAAACTCAAATAGCACTGTTTACTTATTATACCAGACTTACGTTTTATTTTATTTTAAGCACTAGAAGTCAGCAATACAAGTACTTACTAAACTTCGAAAGTTTAAAGTCTATTTAGATGTGTGACGTAAGGCTATAATCTTAAAAGCCTCATGTCACACGCCGTAATATAATTCCGGATACATTAGAACGGGCCACAATGCACGTGTCCGGTACAGCTGCGCAGTAAATGTTTCAAGCGATAAATTGTTGAGGCGTGCTGCATAGTTGTGCTCGGCTGTACTGCACAGATGAATAATTATACAGAGAGCTATAAAACTGTCGAATGTGTACGAACATCGACGAAGACAGTGCAAAGCATAAATATTCATAATAGGCAACAAGCTGAATGTACAAACTAGTCTACAAAATGTGCCTAAACTATATTTGAGCCCCCAAATATCTCAAAGGTATACAACAGTCATAAAAGAGTTTTAATAATACAAGTTTTTAACAGTTCTTCAGCTTAAGTGGAAGTGGACCGGACACCTATAGAGAGAAACGGGGGAAAATTGGTCCAAAACGGTAACAAATTGGACAAACGTAAAAGAGGCAGACCGAATAAGCGATGGAGCGACGACATAGTCAAAGTAGCAGGCAACTAGTGGAGTAGAGACGCTAGAGGTAGACAGACAGAGGTGGAAGGAGGCTGAAGGACGTTTTTACCGCAACGGCGGTCCTTTTATAATACAAGTTTTTAATTATAAAGTAAGTAGTGAGTGCTGAGATAACGGCAGATAGAGGTAATGTTGTACCGACCCAACATAATGTGAGACTAAGGCAGGAGGATGGTGATTACATTAGGATGATAGACAATCATCCTACAGTTCTCTGGCATACATTATATCGGCTATGAATGCGTACAAGACCAGTAGAATCACGCCTTTCAACATAAAAAGTTTAAATATTCGTTGGCAATTATTCTCTCCACAATCGTTCCCTCGCTGCTGAGGATCGTGACTCCGTTTTATTTGGTCAACCAGTTGTCTCCATCGGTTGCGTTCCGTTGCTTGGTGTAGTGCGGCATTGACAGACATGTTAAATGCCTCCGCTATCTGGTCTGACCATCGTTTCTGGGTCTTTTGCCTTCAATTTTTCCAGTTACCATCAGGCGTTCCAAGTTGTTGGTTTCTCTGCGTGCAACGTGGCCAAAGTACCGCACTATTTGTTGGAAGCAGACGCACTATTCGTGGCAACTATTAGCACAATCTATTAGTGACTATCATGCGTTATTTAGTATTCTCCCTCTGCGCTTGTTTAAACCTAATACGGTAAGATGATGCTTGCACGGAATTTAATTAGTTCACAAGTAAGTTGGTATGCTAATAGGCTAGTATCTAATGTTGGGAATAGCGAATTATGTTCATCAAGATGTTTACTTGTAAGTATATTGAACTGAAGATGGCAACACTTGTAATTAAAAAAGTTAAAAATCATTTCATGAAGTTTATAATTAGAACAACCATCAAAAAACATACGACAAAAGCTGTTAATACGTTTTCGGAGTCAAGATCGATCAATCAGAAAAAACTGATTTGTTAGTAATTGGATGATCGGGAAATAAATCGAAATCCAATACAATTTTTAGGCCAATTTATTGATCGCTCTTCAAATGAAGCTTGTTAATTGAAATAGAGCTCTCGAGACGTGTAAGAAACTGAAGGTACTTTTCTAGAAAATATACAAAAATAGTGGAAAAGTAGAAACTTGATCTATCAATACAGAGGCGGGACCCACGCCAGGTCAATCGAGTCAAAACGTTCAATTATTTATGATTTATCATTATAAACAATACTGAACATTATCACAACAATATCTAAGCATCGGGTTACCTACGTGACATGGAAAACGTTTGATCGAAGTGTTCAATTGCGAAAACTATCTATCATTGTGCTATCATATAACCTCATCTGCCCATTACACCTAATCAACTTCTAATATTCATCTGTCTTTACACGAGTGCTAAAATACATGCGTCGAGCTGAGGACAGGGCGCAATGGCGCTTATTAGGGGAGGCCTATGTCCAGCAGTGGACTGCTATAGGCTGATGATGAAAATACATGCGGAGACAGGCGTAGAAGATGAGTCTCTTGCACAAATCGGACATATCAGGACTATTTGAATTACCTATTGATGGTATAGGTTCTATGTATTCAAATAGTATATTGAATCATCGTTATCCTGTCTTTATCCCACTTTTATATGGTGTGACCATATAAAAGTGGGATAAAGACAGGTTTTCTTTCCACTTTGCTCTATCAGTCATCTCTTTGATTGAGAGTATTGAAGATTGAGAGTACATAGTATGAAGTGCCAATAATGAGATTTGCAAAAAACGTTGAAAGTGTTAGTCATCCGAAGTAATGAGACCACTCAATGCTTTCACCACGTTTTACGATAGATTGGAATTCTTATTAACACTGAGATCCAGATTAAGTGAAAAAAATATTTTATTTAAGTTGAGACTGAAAATTTTAAGATTCTTACCTACATATTTTTGAAACCCTTACAAACCAGAAATAAACAACACAATGTAAACGACCTTCACAAAAGTTAATTAAAATGAATACGAAAATTGTTTCTACATCATAACTGACAGATAATTAACAACAAATCAAAAATATTCGAGAAAGCCACTCAAAAAGGGTGAAATTTCGAATTAATCAAAGCAGACATCCGAACGTCCATCAATTTAATGAATATCGTCTCGATTGAAGCGAATTGATCAAAAATTAAAATGGATCGCACTCATAAATTTCCAATTAGAGGGAAAGGAAAGTTTGTTCTACCATATTCATGAATGTCAAGTCTCATGTGACCTTGTCCGCATGTTAAGGTCAGAAAAGCGAAACTTCGACGCCAAAAACACTTTCGCTAAAGAATCATTACGCGTGACCATAACGCATTGTATTACAAGATGTTTTGTAGCACAATACGAAAATGTGTCACAAGCCAAAATGTTTAAAACTTTTATCACAAAATCATAACATAGGTTCTCATTGTCATTTATGCCAAGACTCTCTTCTATGTATAGAATGCTTTGAATCGAAATTTAGTCATATTTAAAAAAGCAGCACTAAGGGTCGGTTCATATCTATAGAAAAACACTCGACCGTTCACACTCGACGGACTAACGTATCATCGGTTGAGTGTGAACGGTCGAGTGTTTTTCTATACATTTGTCAGTTCTGGCGTTCCGCGACCGATATTCCGTTAGATATGAACCGACACTAACTTAAAGGTCCTCTTGTTGTACTATTTTAGTATTTTATAAACAAAACTAAACAGTATCACAGAAGACAGAGACGACTCAGGTAATACCAATATCAATTATAAAAGCTCCGGTGTCCTCTAGCTTTAATAGTTGCCATAGACAATCCTTTCTTTAAAAACTGCTCAAAACAGAAACTCTCCCAAAGTCACGGTGTGAGCAGTTTCAAAAGAGACATTAGCAGACTCATACGTTTACGCATTTCAAAATAACCTTTACAATTCAAGTTGATGGAGATGTAACGCGTCTCATTTCTGTTGCGTTATGGTTATTAGGGGGCATTGTTAGTTTTGAAGAATAGTCTTTGACATATTCCGTGAAAGTGTATCTAATTTTGATCAACAGTTTTTGTGCATCCGAGTACAATAGCTGTTTTTGTGAAAGAGTTATGAAATACTAGTTCTTGTGCTGGCTGTTGCGCAAGATTGTTTAAATTATGTATTGTTGCTGAGGACTGTTAGATGAATGCTTATTTCTGTCAAAATTTAAACTAAATATTAATTAGGTACTAGATTTTCGAGACTAGTAACTCCAAATTTTTTATCTCAAGAATATGTCGAAAAATACACATTTGATAAAAAACATAACAAATGTATTTACTTTGAAATTCGTTACATTGACCTACCGGAAAGGGCAAAATGATAAGGATAGGTTTATTTATCGTAGTATGATTGATAACAGTTTTGCGTGAGACATAATTCAATAAACAATGGGCAAAGTGATAGTAATGAATGTAAAGCATTTATATTTCTTGCAACTCTTATTTACCAAAACGTAAAAGGCCTAGATCAGGGATCACTGTACACTATTTTCCCCAATATTTACCTTAAACCTAGACTAAAGTTGACCACAAGATGATGCTATCCAGATTTGTAGATCTTGTTGCATGTGCTATGATTGGCAGATCAGTCATGCGTTTTATAGGGGATCCTGTCGATTTACATAATGTTAATTGTCCTAATATAAATACACATAACATACTAGTCCTAAAATACTGTAGTCATACTGTTAAATTTCCATAGACTTAAACTGACATACATATATTTTGTCCTAATATATTAAAGACATACCATTATATTTACATATTCGTCTCAACTCCTAATATATGTTATCATAATAGTTATTATTACTATTGTTAAGTTGCATAAACTATTTTGTCCTATTTTTGATCGTCCTAATGTTTATTTATCCTAATAAATACTATTTATATGTATATAAAGTTATATTATATAGTATATAAAGTTGAGTTATTTTGTTATAATTGTATCATTTAATATAGTTTAATATTGCTATATTGTGCAGTTTATATAATTATTATAAATATAACTGAAATATTACATAAAATTATAATTGCTCTAAATAGGAACTTTCTGTAAATTTATCGTGTTGCCATAACAGGCTAACAGACCTGTAGAATAGGTTGCGAGGAGCGTAGCGACGAGCATGGTTTCAATAGGGACCAAACCATGCACGAGCCGAGCGAAGCGTGCCGCGGTAGCGGCCGGCGAGTGCCAGAACCGACTTGTTTCTCTTAAACCTTATTATATTAAACTTGTTATAGGTAGAAAAAAGTCTAGTATTTTATTTATACAATCGTTTTTTCGGTTATAGCTGCTGAAGTTATAGCAAACGCAATTAGTAAAAGTGGGTTTATTGGAAAACATAGCGAACCCGAAGTTATGTTAGTTAATTTATTAAACCTTACAAAGTTGACATAGTTAGGAATCTATTTGGGTATATATGGTATTTTTTTAGGATTTAATGCTATTATGATTTCAATTGTTATTATGTTTGATTATTAGGAGTAATATTGTTAGGGCTTATAACTTTAGGAGTAAATATTGTTAGGGCTTATAACTTTAGGATTACCGTATGTTAGGAGATGTGATTTTATGACTATTTAATGTTATGTTCACCTAATACTATGACTATTGTTAATTAGGTGTAGTATTGTTATGTCGAGTAATCATTAGGACAATTTAATATTAGTACCAAATACAGTATGGGAATTAAAAATAGGATAAGAGACGTTATGTGAATCATTAGGGACCCGTTTTATAGATACATAGACAGGATAGGCGATTTCTTCCAATCGCGGGAAAGTCATCTTAAAAGCTGTGTCGATTTGTGGTGCCAATGTTTTATGCTCACTTATGTACAGTCGACAACATCAGTTGATAAACAGTGTATAGTTTCTGCACACTAGAAGTGAAATTGATTTTTTTATTTCGAGCAAAAAACTGAGTATTTTCGATCGTGAACAAAACCACATATCACTTGAAATCCATCAAGCAAAATATTCAACTTTTTTTTATTGGGTCGACTCTTGACCTGGAAACTTACATAGGCAAGAATGAGGTCTACGATGGAGCGAGCCTACCCAGAAGGTGCCTATTAACTCTCTTCTTGAAAACAACAGGGTCATAGCTCAGCGGAAAAACAGACGCGGGAAGCTGATTCCAAATTTTTGCAGTGCGCATAATAAAAGAACTTTGAAAGCGCTTAGTTCTAATCAGTGGAATATCAACCAGGTGAGGATGATAATCAGCTGTGCGTCTGAAGTCCATGTAAAAGAACGATGAAGGCGGAATAAGTCAACTTTTTTAAGTCCATCGCCGATCATGTATCCCAGTTGTTTTCTCTATATCAGAGCTCGCATTGTCATAAGAGCTTTTTAAAACCTTATTTTTTTCTAGACAGACTGTACTATAGTAGCTACAAAGTATTGTGCATTGTCTAGAAACTCTGTGGTTGTGGTCAGGTGTGAAAGTTTATGTAATCTCTGTTAAATAGCTCAATTTATTAGTTTCCAGTCATCATACGAACTATGTCGGATATAATGTCTAGCGTATTCAGTAATTTCATCACTTAGTTACATTATGTATTGTCATTTTACATAATCTTCGGTATCTATCGTACAACTTTTATATCTATAATTATGACTGTTTTACTTTCAACTAGATGGCGATTTGCAATTACGCTATCGTTGTGTTTTGCGCTATGGATAGGGTAGTGTTATAACACTATAAAAAAAATTTACGGTGTATTTCTTATTCAACCCGCAGGTTCAACCCAAAGATATTTTATTTCTGTTTCACACCACAATATGTCGTTGTTTCAACCCGCTACAAAATTAATTAATATTTTTTTGCGTTTCGACCCATAATATGTTTCTTTTTCATACCACAGCTAAAACCATTGATTTTGTACAGCCGAACTAATAGTTTAGTAAGTATTTTATACGAATCTATCTAAGCATATTTTTTTAGGTCGATTACCGAATCTACACTAGGTTCAACAACATAGCAAAAGCGTTATTATTACTATTACTAAGTAGGTCTGTATATCCTTTCTATTGTTTAGAGAGATCCAGATGCAATTTTTTTGAAAAACCTGTGATTTTTACAAAAAAATAATGTTTAAGGTATGACAAAACATTTTTACACATCCAACTTTGTGTTTGTTATATATTTACATAATGTTAAACATCCTCATTTTATGTTCAAAACGATTTATCTTGTCTTTATAATACTACCTACTATTACAAAACTGCAATTTTCACAATGTTGTTTTGATTAAACTATTCTAAACAAGTCTCACGCTTTTCGTTTTTGACTGTACCTAGTAGAGGTAGACTTTTGTTAGTTAGGTTCTTTTGCTTCTGTGTGGGTTGAAATCGGTGGTGAGAAACGCAAAAAAATATTATTATTTTCGGCTTTTGGGTTGAACCTGTGGGTTGAATAAGAAATACACCAAATTTACCAGTCAACATTTTCAGATATAAATCTCTTTGCTACAGTTTAAAAGCATCTTCAGTGTAACTACATAACCATTACTCAATCAGGATTATCTAAAACCGAATAACCAAATAGTTATCTTGGGAAATACCACAAAACCATTAATGTGGTTTATAGGTAGCCTTCATAACGTAGGTATTGCGCTGATGAAATCGACAATACCTATCAATCTGCCTCTACTGACCTTCGTTCCTGATTCCATCAATATTAACGAGTAGATTTAGTACACTCAACCAAATATAAACCAAGAGAATTAACAAAAAAATATCGATGATACATTTTACGAAGACTTATTTGTTTTTTGAAAAAAGGGGTACAACGAATATCTTCTACTCGTACATATTTGGATTTCCTGACTTGCAGCGTTCATGGTCACAGGAACACTGATGTACGTATGGTGGAGCTTATTAAATATTATTGAGGGTAGAATATGTATTGTATGTGTATGGTACGCTAACTGTTTTTGATGCTGAGTGTACATACTATTAATAAATAAATAAATAATGCTGGACTTTTCACACAGCATCATCTAGCCCCAAACTAAGCAAAGCTTATACTATGGGAACCAGATAACTATTGTAGTTACGTGTGTGTGTATGTAGTAGTAAATGTGCCGATATATTCCACGTTCAGTATTGTAAACAAACCACGCTACGAAATATTCATTATAGTAAATTCGATTTTTCCAGCGAAATCTGTTTACTGAAGCCAGAATCGGTGCGTGTGCATTTTGCACGCGAGCTTCAAATAAATTCAGGTATTTTTCGTTTAAAATACAGCAGTTATTACAACTCAACTTTTGTTTTTATAATACTAGTAGTAGTAGTAGTATTAAGCTAGAAACATACCATCGGACGCGGCTGACAGCCGCGACTGATAAGTATGCACAGTACAAAAACATCCAGCGCGCCAGATCGTTGTCAGACGTCCGAAAGCTCAAAGACACGTCCGCGACTCACGTCCGATAGTTTGCACAGCGAGCGTGTAAGTACAATCATTATCCTGATCGCGGCTGTCAGCCGCGTCCGATAGTATGTTTCTAGCTTTAGTGGGGTAGTGCACGAAAGGAGTCTCTTTTGACAGACACAATCCTTTCACCACACTGGTTTTAAAAAGTGAGATGTCAAGAAGAAGATGAAGGTGTTGTGTATGGTATTCGTCATGTTATGCGGTTTGATCCGCATCTGAAGACTAGTCCTTCGGAATCGGATGAAGCTACTACTCTAACATTATTACTTAGTACTATTTTTTAATCTGAAGAACAGTAAG
The DNA here is from genome assembly GCA_963565295.1 of Epirrhoe alternata. Taxonomy (NCBI): domain Eukaryota; kingdom Metazoa; phylum Arthropoda; class Insecta; order Lepidoptera; family Geometridae; genus Epirrhoe; species Epirrhoe alternata. Next base: position 4,471,784 of record OY751400.1, read on the forward strand.
AATAAGAAGTATCCCACGCTGAAGCTTTTGATGAAGTCAAAGTCAAAAAGCATTTACTCAAGGACCGCTGGGATCACATAGAATACTCTTAAAACTAAATAAATAAATAATGCTGGACATTTCACACAGCATCATCTAGCCCCAAACTAAGCAAACTAAACTACTGCGACTAAGCGACTACTCTTGTTCCTTCGCGACCAATACCTTGAAGAACCGAAACAAAGAACACGGTTTGAGGCCTAGCTTTCGATGATGATCGAACACGATTAACCCAGAACAAGCCTTCATAACTTCATAACATCACACTGCGCTATGGTTCAAACAGATACCGGACATGCTTTTCTGTGTGATCGGTATTTCACACGTATCATGCCTTCATGGCTACCTCTCGGTACCATCAAAGCGTCGAAAGTTCGTAAACATTCCGGAAGCTTTGCGAGCTCGTCTCTTCACGTGTATAGCACTTGCTTTATGGGACAAGTCGTATGGTACTATTGGGAGGACCTTAGGGAACTTGACAGGAATAAATATTCTTCCTGAATACATCTTTGTCTTGTAAAACTCAGTAGGTATTTATGGAGATTGGCTTTTTGTACTCTCAAAGACTGTGATTTTGATCTTCTTAAAAGTATTTATTCCGTGACGTATTTTTAAAGTTAGGTGAGTTGATTTAGATCACGAAAGCCAAAGCTACCTGAAGGTCTCCATGGAGGTGGTCACACGATCCATCCGCAACAATATCATTACCACCTCTAGTGAAAAATCTACTGACAGTAATTTTTAAAGGCGTGGACCCGTTGGGAATAAGAGTATGAACGATTCGTGGACCCCTGGGAATGATCCATTTAATTTATTATTAAACGTTACATAGACATAGACATAGACATAGACATAGACATTCATTTATTTACTGCATAAGCACACATACACAATACACAGAAAAAAACAATACAGCAATGAATAAAAAAGAAGTCACACTTTTTAGGTACATGTAATATAAATATAGGTAAAGTAAAAAAGGGAAAGTTTCCTAACAGTGCTGTGTGCTACAGCAGCAAAAAGATCTCGACTCAGCGTTATGCTGCCCTATCAGATGACAGGTCAGCGCTGTTATTCTGCCGAGACCTTCGATCCAGTCACTCCTCCTTACGAAGCGCATAATAATTAAAAGTATTATAAATAATAATATGTAATTAATAAACAAACTTAGCACAAGAAAAATATAATAATATACTTAATATTTTAATGATATACTTATTTAGACAACGGAAAAAATAATAAGAGTACTTAATAATAATAATAGTAATTGACATAGAACAGAAGATTCTAATATTTAAAAAAATAATAATATATATTATTATAAAAAAAATATAATTGTGATCACCAGGCTAGCAAGCAAAGGGCGCATCAGAAGAATGGGCACCAGACAACCCAGTTTTTTGTATATTTAAGATATGTTTTTTGTATTGTTTTTTAAATGAATATTTAGATTTGAGCTGACGAAGAGGTGGTGGTATGTTATTCCAACACTTGGTTGCCTGGTACCGAAAACTACCCCTAAAGGCCACAGTTTTATGTTTAGAGTAGTGCAGTAAGTCTCTCGTAGGTCTGACGCTATACTTGCTCCGCCTACGATCGAGCTTGACATAGAGATACTCCGGGGTCCCAGATGTCATCACGCCATGAACCAACACTGCCAGATGCAAAGCTCTCCGCGAGGCCATATTAAGAGTAGAAGAATTGTTTAAATAGGGTGTAATGTGGGTTCGCGGAGGTACATCATAGCAGAATCTACAACAAGCATTCTGGATCCTTTGTATGAGACGGGCAGTTCTCGCCGTCAAACGCGGCCCGTACACAAGGTCTCCGTAATTCAGTTTTGAAAGTATTAGAGCTTCACATACCTTTATCCGTACATCTTCATTTAGGAAAGTTTTGATCTTGTATAACAGTTTTAGACGAAAGAAACAACACTTGACCAATCCCAAGACGTGACTTTCAAAACGGAGAGAGCTATCAAATGTTATTCCCAAGTTTCTAGCCTCATGAACCCGTTCAATGCGCTGACCGGAAATGTTTACATCTAGACTATGGGGAGAAACAGCATTAACCAACCGAGTTGACCCAAGAACCATGAACTTAGATTTGGTTGGGTTAAGTACCAGGGCATTGTTGGAAGACCAGGTAGCTATACGTTCAAGGTCCTCGTTAAGCTTAACAAGTGAGGGAGTGACATCCTCAGGACGCATAGGCAGGTATAACTGTACGTCATCTGCATAGAGATGGAATTTACAATTTTTTATTTGCGAAGAAATATCTGCACTATATATGATAAACAGTAAAGGACCCAAAATAGAGCCCTGCGGAACTCCTCGGTTTATAGCCCTGGCGGATGACGACAGTTGAGACCCGTCTGTCTGATTAATTTTTACAAATTGTGATCGATCACTTAAATAGCTATCAAACCATTTAACTGTGGGAGCATCTATACCATAATATGATAACTTAGAGAGTAGCAGGGGTATGTTTAATGAATCAAATGCTCGAGAGAAGTCCAGTAGAACCAAGACAGTGGCAGATCCCTGATCCTCCGCAGTCAGTATATTGTCGACTACATCCAGTAATGCTGTCGCAGTCCCCCTTCCCTTACGAAACCCAGACTGAACATCAGGTAGTAAATTGTTCAGCTCAATATATCTACTCAGTTGGTTATAAACGACTTTCTCAATCACTTTAGAGAGAACTGGAAGAATGCTGATAGGTCTTAGGTCCTTGATGTCTTTTGGGTTTTGGATTTTAGGTATGGGATTCACTGCCGCGACTTTCCACTGACTGGGGTATGTAGACGTCAGAATAGATTTATTCACAATAGCGGTTATCAAAGGCAGGGCAAAAGGAAGCGTTAAAAGTATCATGTCCATTGATAACTCATCTATACCGCGCGCATTTGTTTTAATAGACCGTTACCCATATCCGACCATAAATTCTTTTCAACTAACCTCTCAATTGTTCCCCAAAATCAGGTCAAACAGATAACACGTGCACTGGTAATGCTATGCAGGTGAAAATGAACTATTAACTGATTTAATTACTTCAACCGTTCAACCGTGCACTTGCATAAGCAATCAACAATCAATTAAATTAATCGTTTGTTCGTGCTATCAATGATAGTGGGTTTGGGAGAAAAAAGATATCAGATAAAGTGGACGAGAACCAGCTGACAAAGTGGACGAGAAAATTGTATGATAGAACGGTTGGTTTACTCCACATGCTATGATTATCTATATTGCAGAAACTAGAGCGAAATAAATGGGACTTGTTATAAAAACTACGAATCACGTATCCAAGTTTGCAGTGACGTAGCTGTTTCGATCTTGCAAGACAATTTGCGCGCCTAGTAACGATACAAATAAGGCTATTTTTTGCATCTAGCCTTTTGTATAATCGACTAAAATAGAACTGGAATGGCGGGTACGCGAAGCTACCGCACTTTGAACACTTTTTTAACGAGGTTGCTTTGTCCAGTCCTGTATGTATCGTTTATATTTTGTGACGATTTTATTGCTACTGATCGACAATTTTTCTAATTCGATAATCTATATAACAAACTGATTTTTAATCTGTTGTGTTTTGAACGGTAAACATTCACTCAGTTTAAGTCACTTTGAGAATTTCTAATAGGGTAGTCATATGACAGGTTGCAAGCCCAAAGCTGCCTTATAAGTGCCGGGTATAAAGACTTTTTATACGTTATTTTTTCAGAAACACATTGAATTGTTAATGTCACAAGGTCAGCAGAGTAATCTGTTTCAGAGAAAACGCCAGATACAGGCTGCACTATAAATAATAAGTAGGCCTCATTGGAGATGCAAAGTCGAGTTACGAATGCGCCAGGCGGCAGTTTTAGTGGATGGACACACTGTGAGCGGGTGCATATGCGGGCGCGGGCGCGATGTACCAAACGTTCCTGTCCACGCGTTTTGGCCACACTGCGGGCCTCAGGCGGAAGCCTAGCGTTTCATACGTTTGACGACTTTTGTGACGAATGTGTGAAAGCTCGCTTGGGACGCAGAAGGTTGCGCGTTCGATCCCCGCCGCGGGATACATGTTTATATCGCGAAGGAACAGGAGTAAAATCACCTAGTTTTAAGACGTTTCAAAGTGATGCCAGCGGTTCTACTGAATAAATGCTTTTTGACTTTGACTTATATGATCTGCAAAAAATAATTTGGGGCTGGGTGTTTCTTTGTATGTATTTACAAACAAAAAGGTATATAAGTAGTAGGTATATCCGTTACCTGGTTCTTGTACTATTACAAGCTTTGCTTAGTTTGGGGCTAGTGATGCTGTGTAAAATGTCTAGCATTATTTATTTGTTTATAAATCGCGCCCGCGCCCGCTCGCAGTGTGGACGCCCACTTACACGGTCGACTTGCCGTTGAAAGGTTATGCAGTGCTGCTTCGGAGTATGCAAAGTTTTTTTAATGCAGTGACGGGAAAGATTTTAAAGAATATTTCACAATGTGACAGATACCTCTATATCATTCTGGGTGACCTTATCGAGCTATTTTCTCCCGCTCTGTGCAAAAATCGACAAAGTTTCACTGAAAGTCTTCCCCCCTTCAAAGTCAAAGTATCTGATAGTTAGATACGATCGAATACTACATACGGTATACATAAAAAAACATTTTATTCTATTCTATAAAATTGAAACAAAAACGTTCCTTAACATGGGGCTGTGTAAGTTCCACAGCTGGGCAAAGGTTTGTTTTTTCCTGAAACCAATATCTGGTTAAAGTTCTAATTGAGATGAGATAAAAGCTTCAAGGCTAAGCTTTCAATCAAGTTAAATATCAAAGTAGTTTAAATATGTAATGTACCTACGCTAAGTATATTGTATTTATAAGTTTTGTTTCTCAGCAAGTGAATTACTGTAATTCTTAATGAGAAAAATAAAGTTCTTAAACCTAAACCTAACCTAGTAGTAAACGTCTAAACACAAACTAAAAATAAAATAGGCCGTAGTGGCACTATTTCTGTACGTACGTCAAAATGTCACGCCACGCTTGCGCAAACGCAACCAACGTCTATAAATAAGTTTATTAAACGGCTACCCAGTAAAAGTGGTTTAAATGATTTAAATCATACCTTAAGAAATTCAATGGAGGGCGTAAAACAAATTCACCATTTCAAAATGGCAGGTAAATTAACTGGCTAATAGGTGGTTTTAGCAATACCGTACGCTATATTTGCAAGCCGCGGGGGACGAAATGAAATGGGAATTATTGTGGAAAGAGAAAAATTATGTGCGAAATGGGCGATAATTCAAGTATTTTATGAAGATGAAGCAACGTTAAACAGAACTAGGAAGGTTACAATCAATAATTTTGATTTAACTTGTACTTTGGTCTACAGGGGCCCAAAACATTTCGAAAGAGCAAAAAATTTGAACTTTACCTCTGTGGTAGGACATACAGACTATTCATATAATGATAGCTGTGGGTTTACTAATAATCTAAAGATTTCCCAGTAAGACTCAACAAAATAAGTTGTTTGTGGTTACTGTATCTGACATCCCAAATCAAGAAAAAGTATTCCTGTTTCCCCTCTTATCAGCAAGTCACTGTTACACTGACAGAGTAAACTCAAAATCTCATAACTTTTCATAGTCGTCTAGACCGGTACAATCTCGACTTCTTACCCGTGGCGACGAACACGTCTAGACAGAATCAAAAGATACCATCTAAGGAATAATGTAGTGGAATCCTTGTGAATTTGTTGCTACGTGAATTTATCTTAGCGAATGGGCTGTTTTGTTTCGTCGCATGAATATAAGCTAAATAAATTAAGCGAAATTAATATTAAATTTCCCGCTTTATTGAATTATACTTTACCTAAAACAGCGTCTGCAAAACAGTGTGTTGTATTTACCTGAAAGGAAGAAAATCAAATATTAATATAGGACACAAATAAAATTGCAACGCGACAAAATCGCATATTGTTCATTAAAATAAGAAAGAAATTGGGTAGGTCTTTGATACAAAAGTAGTAAAAAATCAGATATTCAAAAGTAAGAACACAACAAATTGTACGCCAACGCAAGTAAATATCGGACACAAAAATGAGATCATTAGTTCAATGCCAATGCTTTCGAGACAAAGCAGGTTACAATCAGTAGGTAAGGTTACAAGTAACCATTAACCTACTGAGATGAATTGATTGTAAATGAGCACCAATAAATTGGTCTGGACAGATAACTCATTATCTAAAATCTTAATTGTGGAGCTGGTTAAGAGGATTTTAATGAGCGTTGAAGGGTAGACTTGTTAATAGGGTCATGGGAATCGTTGACAAACAGAATTCAATACATAAGGAATGGAATGTGCTGTCCTTTTGATCCCCTGTTTTGAAAACATCAGTAACGGCGGCAGGAATTGAACCAATGAATAATGTTACTCAAGTCACAGGAAAACCTTCGTGACGCAAGCCAGTAAATATTTTTCATTGAATTTGACCTGAAACCGAAAGTCATTGAACGCGTTTCATGGTTTACATTCGGTCAACGGACTGAGGCATTGACTTCTAAAATTTTATTTCACATAGGCCTCATATTTTAGGTTTTCCTATCATAAACAATTTACGATCAGTACACGAATTTAGATTGTAATCTTAGGTCATTACTAAAATAACTGTAAAAGCCTTGGTGACCGAAGTTGAATGTGCTTTGATCGCATCAAACAATACTAGTGAAATCTGTGAAGAAATGGGTAAATTTCTTATCAAGGAAAACTGTCTCCAAGTGTGAGAGTTAAACAGCTTAAGAAACTCTCAAAAATTTAGAAGAATTATATTCGGAATGCTTTTAAACCACGATTATTACAAATGAATGTGCAATTTAAAAGCAGACGTATGTGAAATTTTAAAATCTAGACCGGAGCGTGAAGCTGAATAGTGCGCATTTCACACGGTCAGCGAGCAGCTAAGGGGAAAGTGCTAACCGCGAGCAAACGCAGTCACTTCTATTTTTACTGGGAAATTTTGGATGGCTTGTATTCATACCTCGTGTAATATCAAATTTATTTCATTTTATTTGGTAAACAAACAGTAATACTATAAATTAGATACAAACATAAAAGTACTATTTACCAGTTGATGTTTTCCAGTTACGCAAAGTACATACTCGCAAAATTACAGCTTTATTGTATAGTAGGATTATTCTGAAAATCTATGATGATGTGGAATACGGCAGAGGAACTTCTAAGGCTGCAGAAATCGGGGTGAACATCATCATAAAGGAAGGAGAAAAACATACAGAGAATCTCAATAATATAGTTTGTTTTAGTGATAAATCACTGTTCCTATAACTGTCCATGTACATGCGTCACAATTCTTATTCTGTGAAAGGAAACGGATATCTTTCCCGACGCTCGGACATTGATCGATGGACATTTGCATGTCTTCCTCACTGTATATTTCGTCTAAGTTTAGTCGTGTTCGATGTAGGAAGTAAACATCACGAACTACCAATGATTGCTTGTTCTAGGTCATGTTAACTGGCACACGTGCTCGTTGTTTGAGATTAGTTTTATCGTAGAGTACCAAATTCAAACGCACGTTTTCTTTGAGGTCTAGCCAAAACTCACCAAGTTTATAACTCATCTCTTCCAGTTATTAGGTTATGTACCTACAACATCTCTGCAACTCCTTATCCTACTTCATATTAAAAACTTTCAACGGGTAGAATGGTATAGTACCTACCCTTGGATATAGGCTATGTTGGAACCACGTGAACGATACAACCGAAGCTCGAAGTCACTTTTTTGAAATGCCTGTATCCCCAGTTCCACTACAGCAAAGTTCTTGAAATATCCTGCTCTAAGCTATCCTCTTATTACAACAGCAGTTATATATCTATATTAGAAACCACCTTACAATAGAAACAATCGAAAGTTACAAGTTACCAAACTGGATGTCTCGATCTAATCGCGTGATCAACTGTTATCTACACTGGGACGTCATGCTCTACCTACTAACAGGGCTATGGACACGTAACTTATTGGACTTGCCCGCTTATACCTACTCCTACTAAGTAATGGTCAGACGGAACGTCTTTCGTCATTAATTGGGGACAAAAGTACCCCTCGAATCATTTCTGAGATGACGGCTGGTAAAAAGGAGTGAAAGAGAGAATTTAAGAGATGACGTATACCCAATTTTATTCGAAATTATGTATATTCTTAAGGTATACGAATAGAAATCCAGGGAAATGACGATAATGGTAAAAGATACCCTTGCATTGCATTAAATAACATTATTTCCGGTAATAAAAGTGAATGCACAAGAGAAACTAGTACTGTTATGCGTCAATTTAAGATCCTTGAGCAAACTAAGCTTGTATTTGAAGTAGTAGATAAAGTATCAGTAGTACAACATAAAAGTTTACACGTGAACTTGTGGAACAATACGCACGTGTCCATATAGACACAAGCAGGATATCTAAACAATAGTAAACAATTAACTAATAGAATTCCGGCGATTGTCTCCATGTCCGGAGAAGCGACTCGGACAATGAAAGGAAGTAACTTGTAACTCAAAAAGTCAGGCGTCACTCTGTTCAATCGGAACTTTTAACATTTCAATTTATTGGAATCGAGGCATTTATTTGGGAGTAATAGGTAGACTCATTATCAAATTCGTGAAAAAACTAAACATGACAGATGTAGTCGGCGGATGATAGAAGGTTTTAAAATAGGTTGATGAAATGTTTGATCCTGACTTTAAATAAGATAGATAGATTAACACTTTATTGTACACAAGAAGCTTAGACAAAACAAGAAAGACAAGGTAAGAAAACTTTGAGTTTGTTTTAAGTATGTCTGGGTAAAAATTTACTAAAAATTGTATTGATTTGTATTGTATTGTAATCAAAGTTATTTAGAATCACGACAAATAATAGCATTTGCCAAAACAGCTGAAAAAATCTTAAATAGCAAAGACGCTGTGCAAGAACGAAATAGCCGCACATTACCGTTTGCCAATAATGATTTGCATTATAGCTGTGATGGAGGACACAACGGAATCTATCAAGCAATTTTCGTAATCGATCCGAGTCGACCAAGTGACTCTTATACCACCGATCACTCTTAAATCAGATTGGATTGCAAAATTAGCTTCAGCGATTTTAGATTTAATTTGGTTCAGTTATGTGCTAATTTAATACTCGAACAAAATATCGAAATTTCTCTCATTGATTATTTTAGATGAAGTATCAGATCTACCTTTGAGCCTTTAGTCTTATTGTACACTTCTACCTAAATCACAGTTTTCTTTGAGTAAAATATCAGTAGATATAATCCACTCCCGTCTGCTACTCCTGACCTCAAGACGAGGTCACAGGACTCCACGATTGCGGTCAAACGTCTCTTAACCTGGGCCACGTTTCATAACAAACTTAATTTGCTTTCAGATAAAGTTTCTGAGCTTTTATGCACAGCTAGCGGACAAATCAGAGAGGCAACCGCTCCCCGGAGGGCAATAGTGTGTTCTGCTTTAGCAATAACACTAAAACTGCACGAGTGAGCATTTTGCGACGCTTTGGCTTTCCGCCGCGCCGTTGACTTGGTTTGCAAATGTCTTAATGCCGAAGAAATGAATATAGTACTCGTATAGGATTTTGTAGCTTAATCCACAAGATAAAAATGCACATAGAAGTGCTATCGTTTGATTTCAATTCAAAGCTGATTTCAAATCTGGCCTTTGCCCAGCAGAGTGATAAATAAAATAGGTTAGTTTAAAAAAAAATAGTAGACATATAGCCTTACCATGAAACGTGACACAAAGTTATTTCTCAGAATAAACCAAGAATAACCATACATACATTTTGACAGTTTACACTCAGGAATAACTTTATACCAGGTTTATTAGTAGGCGCCTTAGGATATAAGATGACGTAGAAAACATTGGCCAACTACGTAGAAGAGTGTGTAGTAATGTGATTTTTGCTGTAAATAGCACTCGGAAACAAAAGCATTTGGCAGATTCGTTTTATGGGAATTTTATGCGCGATATTTCAAACGCTGCGATCCTACAAGTATTCATATCTCGACCGTAAAATATATTATAAAAAAAAATTGTGTTGGTCTTGAAGATGTATTCACCTAATTTTGATCCGAATTTAAGAGTTAGGGAGGTCTCCTCGCAATTATTTGATGCAAAGACACGACTTTTCGTTTAAACGTAGGTGAACCATTTGGTAAAGAAGCCAGATAAGCGGCGTTTTATAATAACTTTCACACATAGAATATTTTTTTATTATGAGCATGTAAGTACCAGATATTTTTGCCTCTGACACCAATCTACTCACAATACAATATTCATGATGTTGACTATCTTTGTCGTTCAAAATGAATGAATGCTCTCTGATTCGCGCTGACAAGTACTCAATTGAGATAGCTGTATTGAAAATCGAGAGATCGTTGTATCGTGGAAGGTTATGTATCGTTTGAAGAGCAGTGAGTTATTGCTCTGTGAACGTTGGACTTGCCAGATTGGTTCTCGTAATGGCCGCGCAGTCAATTGAACATGGTTACTAAGATATTGCTGAGACTAGCGCTCATTCTTGGGCTTACTAACTGTGACGATGGTCTAATTCTCAACAATGGGTAGATGTAGGCTGATAGATCGTTTTTTTATCTTCAGCGAATAAAATTTTTGTGCGAGAAACATGCAAATGTGCTTAATAGAATTCACGTAACATCCTGCAATTTCAAGTGATGAGAAGGAAAACGATGCCAGGGCCTCCAATCACACCTCGGTCGATCAAATTTAAGCTTGAATAATGCAATAATACAAAATCTATCCTTAGTCACACCACTTTTTGCATACAGACGGTAATTACGTTACCTATTTAGTAGGGACCTTGTCGAGTCGTGACTCGGTATAAGTAATCATTGAATATTGAATTGTGGTTTTCAATTATTGACGCTTCAGAGCAGATTAGGACTCTATATATAGAGGAAGACTATTTTGGGCATGCATTATATATAAGACTGCGGAAGGAACTTCGATAGTTGTATTTGGCCTCGTCTCTCCCTCGATAGAAGGAAATATATTTTATGGTTGCTGTACATCAAAATGAAGAGACAGGCACACAAGACGAGGAAGAGGCAGGCCTAGAATCAATTTCATGAGTCAGATAAAAGGAAGATCGCTGTCATGTCGTATAAAGAAGTAAAGGAATCCACATCCGACAAGAGCTGAGCTCTTTTTGATGATGATGTACATTGTTTGAAATATTTATAGCTATGTGCTTGTTTGCGGTACAGATCAAAAGTATTGTTATAGTTATGAGCTAGTTGCCTTATTGATGCTACAAGTCACCAATTCCGTCATGGTCTAAATAACAAAAAGCGTTTTGTTGGTCTATTGTCATTTTAACGTCTCTATCATAGTGATAAAACATCTCATTTTAAATGAACCTGACAATAAAAAGATATGGCAGTAGTTATGAGCTACCAATGATTTTATTATTGGTGTATTTGAATAAGAATGCAATGTATCACTTAAATCTACATGCAGAGAAGCGGACCAGGTCGATTAACGGGTCTTTGGACATGCATTACTTGTTTAAGAGCTTCAAATATTTTTGGACGGATAAGGAACTGTGTGAACCAGAGACATTTCAATAAGTATCGTGAAGGGTTATTTTTCCTTACTTTTTATTTTACGGTTAGTAGCAAAAATAAAGAAGGGTTTCGTAATGTACCGTCTGATGTCTTCATGGCTTAGCTCAGAGGCCTTTTTGTGTCAGAACAGGACGAAGAAGAAATGTGTAATTTGGCAGTTTTGACTGGTTTTTACTAAATATTTAGTCAGAATGTCTTTACAGTACAAACAGTATTAAGTCTGAACGCAAGTAAACAATAACGTTCTTCAAAACAAACAGAGCGAGGACGCTCCAAGAATTAATACATTATTCATACAATTAACATCGAATGCCAACCTGTAATCCTCCGGGAATTTTCCAGATAATTCCATAGAAACCAGCACAGATTAGAATGAAAGTCGCAATGAATACAGAAACGCTGACGCAAACTCTCTGCTATCACATTTGTATAGATTAAAACAAACAGGCTCACGACTGTACCCCTAAGTCACTGTAGACAGTTTCTCAGATTTTCAGGTATTCAAGGACCTTTTAAGATATTTAAGGTAGTCAGAAGCATATCCAAAATCCATATCCTAATCCTAATATCCTAATAATATAATAAATTTGAAAGTTTGTGAGTATGTTTGGATGTTTGTATGTTTGTGTATACATCAATCACGCCTAAACTAGTGAACCTATTTGGATGAAAATTGGAATAGGCGTAGATAGTGACCTGGAATAGCATATAGGCTATTCAAAATGTTGGTAGCACGCGGGCGAAGCCGCACGCAGAAGCTAGTATGTACATATTAATGCCAACATGTATTCCGTACATGACAAGCGCATATCGCATATTTATACCGCCGTGCCAATCAGAATACTCACTGATTTCCTAACGATGTTTTCCTTCACCGATTAGAGCGCAATACGTAATAACAAGATCTAGGTAATAGATATCTGGTATACAACGAACTGGGTGCTTAGACTGCCTAGATCAAAGCTTGTCATTGGCCTCATTCCGCGTCCGGGTTACATCACTGCCTCTTTCACTCGCCTTTAGAACCGCCTGAGCGCAAAAAAGACAACAATAGGGCATGGCAAGACGCGTGTCACTCAACCACGGGGCACAGGTCGTGTGGGCTTGGCATTAACCCACATCTGACGCCCGTGGGAGGCCGTTCTAATATTAAAAAGAAAAAAAGCGTTTTGTTTGCGCGTACGCAATATTAATGCAACAGTTCAAGAATAAACCTAAGTGTGGCATTGAAACTGGCTGCCGAATGTTTGTTGTGTTTATGAATGTTTGTGGAAACCTTTTAAAAGCTCCCTTCAGTCATTAAAACAGTCATACGTCTGAAATAAATGAACTTGGAAGATGTTTGTAAATTGGATTCATATTGACATACAGGCAGCAATGAAAGTAGATTAACAATTCATCATTGGCAGCTCAAATGATAGTTCACAGGTGGACATAAGCCTGCTCTCTCAAACGCTACACTGAAAAAAATATATAGCTTAACTGTTTTGGCTAATTGAAATTTATCCAAAATTTGTTTATTCATTACTAAAGTTAATATAAAATAATAAAACTGGTTTATTAATCAGGCCCTTAACTTGTTTTGTTACTAACCCGTAGGTTAGATGTAGTAATTTTTTTTGTTATTAGTAACCTAACTTCTGTAGATAAACTGATTCATTTACCTGTAAGCAAACCTTTGTACACAATGTAACAAAACTCTTCGCTACTATAAAGCTAATAACATTGACTTTATGTTGCAAAAGTAATTTAACCAATAATTTTGTCAAAATTTACCAACAAAATTTGGCTATTTTAACCTAACCCTCTGTAATTATCTAATCATTGACTTTGTTTGTAAACACACACACGGCCAATGTGTTGCTTTGCAAAACTTTGGCTATACATAAATTAATAAACGACTATCCGATAACGAAACTATTGTAGCGTGTAACGGAACGTTTTGGTTGTACCTGCCATTAACCTGTCGAAACCTGCACAATTTGATTGATTACGCATTATTGATGGCGTCGGCGGCACGGCACTAGGTGAGGTATTTTGCGCGTGCGTTTGTTGCATAAAGTCCTATCTACTGGTAATAATTGGTACTGTGCTATGTTTGTGAAACTACTAAAAGACACAAAAAGACGTCCTGTGATGTACGAAGAAAATACAGTTCTAGATCGGCCTGTAGACGATTATCTCCGGCAGTGGGGCCTTGAAATGTATATTGGAAAGTTCAACGGTAAGTACCAATAAGTCCTACTGTTTCTGTTTCTATTACTTACCTACTTATCTATAAAAAAATACCGCGAGTGGAGTTCTGTCTGTTTGTCTGTTACCTTTTCAAGCCCAAACCGCGGATTAGGCAGAAATTTGGCATTCTTATATTGTATCCCATCCCAGAGAAGGCTGGGAAAAAATCCCGAGGGACCGCGGCGCGGATCACCGCGGGAGTGCAGCTAGTTATTTTCAAAGTGTAGGCATATGTTGCCTTTTATTTGACTCATCTAGAGTAGATGATAGGTATATACAGATAAATCATCTACTTTATGTAAATATAAAGGCCTGTTCTTATTTGCAGAGCAAGCCATAGATTTAGAAACTCTTCAAATGCTATCAGAAAATGACATAAAAGACCTAATACCTATCATTGGCCATAGGGCCATACTAACAACACAAATCAAAATGTTACGGACTTTATCTGAAGCTGGTAATCAAGTATCAGTAAGTATATCATGTATACATGTCTTCAGAAAAGTTCTATTTACCCAGCCTTAACTAAAAAAAATTTGATTTGATAGATTATATTTTGGGATTTATTTAAATTTTGTCAATTGAATACTTTTTGATAACGTATGCAAACATACCAATGAGTATCTAAAAGAATTTGGTGTCCACTTGGCTGGTAGCTTCTTTTCTTTCTTATTTGTTTGTTGTAAGTACCTACTTGTCCATTCCAAGATGTTTATCAGTTCTCTTCGTCACAATTTATTTTTTGTATGTATTTCAGATTTCTGAAGCCCAGCAGTCTCTTTTGTCAGATAGTGTGCTCAACTTCATTTTCGAACCGAACACTGCTGAATCCTCAGCGATAACTATAGATGATTCTGCACCCATAGCGCTGGAAGTGGACAGCACTCATGATACAAGTCCAAATACATCCTGCGTAAGTATTCCCCGTTTCAACAATTCAATTTTCTTATTATTGTACAAGTAAACCACCTGCAACTTCATTTGATTTTTACCATAGAAATCTTCATCTTCCCTTGAAGCCACACTGGTATCTATGCCACATGGACATACTGCTCCTGTCCACATAGAATGTATCACACGATCGGAAGCTATTAATAGATAAACATGTAAAATAATGTTTTATGTTATTTCAGGAATTATACAATATCTTAAATACATGCAACGAAGGGAAGTCATTGCTCTTAAGGTATCAAGAAAACGGGTTGTTGAACAATTCCTCAAGACGAAAATTATGCAATATTGTTATTGACAATGAGCTGAAAACTGACCCTAATAAAAAAAATACTAGCAGTAGGCTATATCAGTTAGCTTATGATGTACCAAGAGTATTTAAAAAAGAAAATTCATCGGTATATTTCATACCTTTCATGAGCTTCAATCCAGGTCAAAAAACATCATTCAAAGGGAAACTACTTGACTGCTACAGGCAACGCAGGAGAGAATTTATTAAGTCTGGAGTAATTGCTGAATCTTCAAAACGTGGCTCTTTATCTACCAGTAAAGGAGGTTCACCCGGCCCCAGTTCCAGCTGCAGTGTTCAAGACGCTATTGACCAATTAAATGAATTGACGGAGGATGTTGATGAGAAATTATTGTGGTTGAAAAATTGTTGTGACCCGTGGGTGACTGTTGAATTAAACTGGGATATCACAGCCAAAAAAAGGCTGTCTGATTTAACTTCTAGTGAAATAACAGTTGAAGACTACCTTCGGGAGTTTAAGCCTCTCAACCAGCCAGGCGGTGTCTTTTTGGTAAGTACTTATGTAGATTTTCTTAAATAAATCTGTGTTAGCTAAGTGGGAGGTCCCTCGACTATTATTTATTGGTATTATATACTACGGTTAGCTGTGTATGTGTTAGTCGAATGGGGTTGTGCCGCGACTATCAATCCGAAGGTCGTGCGTTCGAATCCCGGCCGTACATCAATGGTACCTCCTAACGCTGTATAAATCATCTAATAAAGATGTAAAGGCCTAAGTTTAGCTATGTACTCGTATATAGTTTTAACAATGTACCTACTACTTTTTTTTTTGCAGCTTCTGAAAGACTTCAAAAATCTTTACCAAGAAACTGATGATAAATTATACCAGAACTGGCCAATAGTCCGGCCAAAAATTCTTGAAGAAGTTAAAAAACGACCCCTTAATGTAGATTCTGGGCTAAAGGATATTACTACAGATATTTATGGTAAGTTTTGTCGTCATCTTTTAATCTTTTGTGCCTGTTGACCAATCTTACTTAATGCTTTATTGAGCTTTTTTTTGAGATTGGATTTGATTACCCCATGGCTAAAATGAGGAAGGACTTTAGAAATTATTGTAGGATTAAGTTTACTGTTTGCGATAAATACGACTCTTAAGATCTACAGACATTAGGATTCTTAAGGATGTTAATAGAGGTAAACAGAGGCAGGTCCAAAAATTAAATTCGGTACCTATACAGGAAGGGTGGGTTTTTGAGATAGGATATGGTGGGCAGGTACCCTAACCGTTTACCTAACCTAAGCGACATAAATGCTTAAACTATTTTTTTTATGCCAATCGATTCTGTTTCGTATAGGGATCAAAAGACTCTATGGGACCATTTAAGGTTTGAGTAGGTACTAGAAAAGTCAGAAAGGGACTACTAAGACTAACAAATGTAATAAGACTACTTCCGAAAAGTTTGGGGGGTTACAGTACCCATCAATATGAACAACTTTTTCTATGGAACCACCAAAACTGCTTCTCCATACAAAAGTTATTACCTACTTGGCTAAAATGTATAATACAGCTGTTTTTCTGTCTCGTTAACGTTAGTATTTTTTTACAGATGATGATGACGAGGTGCTGGATCTCATTAGTTTTATGGCGCTGCCGTTTTTGATGACGACATCCATAGTAAAGAAAACTAATTCGAAAAAACCGTGGCGCCCTTCGAAGCACGAAGCCCTACAAGGTTTCATATGTCACGTGAAGGCTGCTGCGGAAATTGAAGAAACAATTACACGTCGGAAAGCTAAGCTTCTGGAATTGGGGTTAACTTTGCAACCATTTATAATTGTGGTAGGTCCCTCATTAAAACAAATATCTGCAAGGTATATCATCCTGAACAAGTTGCGTTATGAAATGCCTTCAATCATCAAGACGGTTGACGCTTGTTTTAAGATAATATTCGTTTTGAATGCCCATTATTCCGCAGAAAGTACACACGTTTGGCAGTTCATTCAAAAATATGTTTTCAAACTAAACACCAAATATGATAAAATCTACACCACAGTGCGCGCTCTAGCAACTGACCTTGGCTTAATGTAAAATAAAAAATAACTATCTCAGTAAATGGGTATAGTGCCCAAGTATTAAAATCATAAAATCACTTTTACGTAATTTAAAATGATCACATGTTTTTTATGTTTTGGTAGGTTCTCATCTGTCAGAGATCTGTTTAAACATTTTGATTTAATTCATAAGTCACATAAATTTACGGTTTATCACTGTATAGATGATGGTTGTGACCGTTCATTTTATTTAAGAAATACATTTAGCAAACATATAAATAATAATCATGTTGTTGCAATTACTACTTGTACCTTAAACAGTAAAGAAGACTTATGTTTGATTGATCCTACGAGTAGACCTACCACATAGTACTAGAGTAGTTTTTTAGTAGGTTAGCATAGATACTAAGGTATTATAATTATAAATATTATATTAACCAGGTGTAATATGACTTCCTAATTCCAAAATGTTTGGGGGGGGGGGGGGGGGGGTTATAGTCCCCATCAATATGAAAAAAATTCAATGGATCCAACACTGAGCGCGAAAAAAAAAATAGCTGTTCCGTACATTTTAACTAAGAGGATATTGTATGGAACTGCTGTTTTTGCATTCACAGTGTTGGTTCCATAGAAAAAGTTTTACATATTGATGAGTACTGTAACCCCCTAAAGTTTTCGGGAGTTCACCCGGTATAATATAAAAAATGATCATTCTTTAATATTCGTAATTAAGTACAGTGATCATTATCATTACTGTCACCTCAAGTGAAAAAAGGTTATGTAACGCAGAGTGATAAAGGACTAAGTAACTGTAAGTGATATGAATAAAAGTGTTTATTTTTAATAAATAATAATGTCGTTACGAAATTGCTTATTTTATTTTATCATACGAAAGCAGTAAATCTTTCCTTTTAATTTATAACTAGAGACTGATTTTCCTAATGGGCAGCTTTTTATATTATTATAGTTGTTAACCAGTTTTACATAGTAATTTTCTTACAGGTGGACGCGCATTACTCTGAGCCACAGAAATTTTCTCCATACTTTTTGTCAGCTGAATTGCATTTCTCAAAATGCTGACAGCTCAAATTGTATAAATACCGAGTGTAATAAGACTACTCCCGACAACTTTGGGGGTTACAGTACCCATCAATATGAACTATTTTTTCTATGGAATCAACACTGAGCGCGAAAAACTGTTCATACATTTTAGCTAAGTGGGTCATTAATTAACTATTATGGAGAAGCTATTTTATTTCGCGCTCACAGTGTTGGTTCAATAGAAAAAGTTGTTCATATTGGTGGGTGCTGTAGCCCCCTAAGTTTTCTGAGGTAGTCTTATTTCACCCGGTATATTTCTGCGGCTTCGGGTAGTGTGCGTTTGCTACGCATAACAAAACACGTTATCTAAATATAGCATAACTAATGGTTCATATCTAACAAAACAGGTTATCTGCAAATAGCATAACTATTGGTTCATATCTAACAAAACAGGTTATCTGAATATAGCATAACTATTGGTTCATATCTAACAAAACAGGTTACCTGAAAATAGCATAACTAATTGTTCATATCCAACAAAACAGGTTATCTGAATATAGCATAACTGATGGTTCATATCTAACAAAACAGGTTACCTAAATATAGCATAACTGTTGGTTCACATCTAACAAAAAAGGTTATCTAAATATAGCATAACTATTGGTTCATATCTAACAAAACAGGTTATCTGAATATAGCATAACTATTGTTTGAGCTGTAGACCCACTGTTTGAGAACCCTCAGCTAAAGAGAATAAGCAATACAAAACAAAAAATAGATTAGTTAAAGGCTACATAACTCCCGTTACCGAACTGGGTTTAGCTATATGTTACATTGGTTTTGCTGTCACTCATTTTGTGTAACTGGTAGACAAAAAGTTGGTTACCTAGAACTAAACATTTTTTTCAGTGTACTCCAATCAACCTTGTGATGTTCTTATCCAAGTCTAGATTACCAATTAAGTACACTTATGTCGCCTCTCAAAGATAAAATGAGATTATCAAAAAGTAATAAAACAGTACAAACTCAACTAAATCTATACCCTAAAGAACAACAATACAAAAGCTTTGGAAGTCTTAGAAGTCTAGCTCAACCAAGAAGCTTTGTATTTCACGTCACAGCGAGATAACTTCTTTCATAATCACAGCTAAGACTGGTTCACAATAGTGGGTCACAATTAAAAGTGAAATGGAGGCCAATCCAGTACTTACACCTACACGGCGAAGAAAGTATTTCAGGAGCCTCAGGCCACCGTTCACTCATTACCCTACTGTTCTACTGTAATGTTTTGATACATGAGTTGGGGAACACCGTTAATAAATTGACAATGCGTGTCATAAGTGAGGGACACAATGTAGAATTTTGTTACACAAAAAGTTTGGGGCAAAATAATATTAAAATGTTTTATGCTTGCTTGACACAGATGGTTCAATCATGATCTGACTTAGTTTCTGGAAATCAAAGATTTATATCGTCTATCAGTAGTGCAAACCCACGTTCGTTCGTTCGTATGGCCAACTCTGGTGACGAAGTTTTTAGGCCGCCTTCAGGCCTCCGTCATGGCTTAACTAAAATTTAACGAAGCACGCTGCAAACCATGATGTTATTCATTAAGTTAACCGCCGGTTATTTTGGTGCGCTTGGGCTTAAAGCTGGCTTAAAGCATTCCTTTGTGGGTGGCGTTTTTTGCTGTACTCACGAAGTAGGGCAGTTTTGCTCATAAATTATATTAAGTGAAATTAATCTGACCTCAATTAAACAGTAAAAAATCTATAGGATTTCTAAACTCACTTTCTAAGGCGACTGTTTATTTGACACAAACGACTGTTAACCATTCGTTATAATGACAGTTATCACAAATTTCGAGACAGTTGGACAAGTAGGCTAAGCGAAGTTAAATTGCCGGCTACTGGTTAGTAATCTTTGAAAAATTACCTTTTACATAAATTTTACCAAGTAAATAAATGATCACTAACTTTAACCGAATATAACAGCAAATCGCTCGAAAGTATAATAATAAAAAATCCACAGTATTTTCAACACCGATACTTTCAAAAGATTGTGAGCGAAATAAAACTATTGGCTGCCATCCAATTCAACACAATGCAATTATAGGATAATCTGAGATTGCTTAAGGAAAATAGTGACATAGAACTAGCTAGCTCCTGACCACTTACCACGATTGGGTCGTCAAGTAAACAGAAAATGTTTGAACGCCACAAGCAATTTCTAAATTTGGGCCCAGACACCAAGTGGGTTATCAATTATTTGTACCGAGATAACGTTACTGTTTGCGGATAATGGAAGGGTACGATGTTTGCAAATTTTGACAATATGCTTCTTATAGATCGAATCCGACGCCGTATCTATTGGCATGAATAGCAAAAAATCTACAAGCTTTCTTTTTAATAAAAAACTAATAATGGTGCAAGATTGTAAGGACAGGACAGTTAATACTAAATTATTTTTACTATTACATACATAATGATGATATGAGTACGAAAGGAGTGAGTGTTGAGATGATGGCTGATAGAGCGGAGTGGAAGAGGAAATCCTGTTGTGCCGACCCCACATGAAAGTGGGATAAGGGCAGGGAAATGAATGATGAACCTAGAACTATAATAATTTAAAGTCAAAATACAAGAGTAAACTACACAGAGCACAGATAGTAAGTGCAATAACCGATTCAATCTCGTTGCGTGGCGATCGATCGCGCTCCTGTCAGTGACCTACTTACCCGCTCGTCTGCACGGGGTGATGGTTACGCACTTGTGACATTCATAACTAACGACCCGTTGACTTCAGGACCCCTTTTCAATGTAAGGGTGGGATTTCGGCAATATTCAAACCATCAAATATTTAGGCACGAAAAAGGTCTATATATTCGGGAGCTTTAAAAATCATGGGCAATACATTGATCGACCATCGACCATTGATTAACTAATACGTAACCTTTTAATAATTTTACGTTTAACTTGATTGCAATTTACATTAAATGTTTCTAAACATACATTTCTTATCGTACGTAAAGTGATAAATTGAATCCAATATGCTGTTATTCATCTCAGACTGAATACCAAGAATCTACGATGAAGTCGTCATTTTGTATCCCACGATTCTATTACAGACAGTAATGGTACCCCTAATTGACTCGTTCGAGTTATCTAACTTGCATTCTGTCTGTTATTTGCACCTTTGTCGGGCCACTATTAAACTCTTTACAATGAAATTGAGTTGTATTGGCTATGAATGAATTGAGGGTTAAAACATGATATAGCTCAAAATTTTGTTCCGGCATAAAAACAAGTACAAAATAATGAAAAACAGAATGTGCAACATTATGATGTAGGATCTTGGTGTTCGTAAGGTAATAATGAAATCACTGTGACACATGAAATTCCATAAGGCCTGTACCAACACGCCTTTGTAATGTTAAAGACTCATGTTACCGTGCTTGTTTTAATTGATACAAGAGTAATAATGGAAAGATGAGGAGAACTATTACGTAAGTAATAAAGCGGTCTGAAATAATGAAGCGTCTGCTTCCCGACTCAATTAAAATTGTGGTGGCGAAAGGAGGTCATGGTAAGTTATTGCCATACAATAAAAGTCAAGTTTATCAAACAACGCAAGAATTCATGAAAAATACTTTTAAGATACCAAATTTTTAAGGCGAGTAAGCAGTAAAAAAATCTTAAACTACCCTCGTAAAATTTCAATCGTGAATAACCTGTGAAAATATATCAAATTCAATGTCAAGAGCAAAAGGCCGCGGATATCTCGTCAAGAAGGGGCTGAAGACTGAAGTAGACAGTGGAACGTTTGCAAGTGCCCAATTGAGCCCGCGCGAGGGCAGAGTGCCAGGCCACTGGCGAGATCTTCACTTTGAGGAAAACTTTCGTCTAGACTCCGTGTCACTTCAAAGCTTGTGTTTAAAAAGTGCTCGAACTGCCTAGAATGGACCGTTGAATCTAAATTCAAGTTTGTTTTGATAAATCACAGTATGTTCTATGTTGGCTGGTGCTTTATAACAAAACAAACAATCTGATATGTATATTAGTTATTAATAAATATCGGTCGAGTGACCTAATTACTGCAAATTCTCGTCCCGTTGCCAAGTGAGCCTGTGACACATTTCGAATAGGTGTTTAGCTAAGAGAGAATGACTACCTTAAATAAAGTAAATAAGTTCGTATGAGTCAGTGGCCAACTCTGGTGACGGAGTTTTTTGGCCGCCTTAAGACCTCCGTCATGGCTTAACGACTTAAATAGCCGGGACCGACAATTTATAGTAACATACTAATACTAATGTTCATATTACTAGCTAGTGGGCATATCCATCTGGTACATAGGCGATGCTTCGATCTATATGGATATAGATTCTATATCCCTTGCTCAACTTTACGTCTATGCCGTGTTGGAGTTCCGCGCTCGACGAACTAGAGATTGGATCTGGAATCTAATTGCTTTCCAATATGGATTTGCAATTTGCATACGGAGTAGTTTAGCTTCCTAGATTTTATATAAAGGGGTTACCTGTGACCCAATTCTTGATTGCTTTTTTTAGATCATACTCTGATTAATATGAATATTTATTCGATCGTTATCTATTTCTCGTGGTCGTGCTTGCTTAGTCGTTCTTGATAGATCGTCGAAGTTAAGCAACGTTCGAAACGGTCTGTAAGCGGATGGGTGACCGCCAGTGGCATTTTCATCTGAGCGCTTCCGTGCTTCGGAGGGCACGTTAAATTGTCGGTCCCGGCTATTTAAGTCGTTAAGCCATGACGGAGGCCTTTAGGCGGCCTAAAAACTCCGTCACCAGAGTTGGCCACTGACTCATACGAACTTACTTACTTAACAAAAAGTTATTCACAGGTTTTTTTTCCAAGCTTTTTTAAACTGTCAATCGTTCTATTTAAGTCGTTGACTCCTACATACGGTTATTTGTTTTACTGTAAACGAAAAAATCTATTTTTATATTTTTAACCAACCCGACAAAGAATAATCCAGAGTAAAAAACGTAAACAGGGTCACGACTGTATCCCCAAGGCGCGGTAGACATCTTCTCAGATCTTTATATTCCAGATCCTTTGAAGATGTCTAAGGGGGTAGTCAGAGGCATGTACAAATACATATTTGATACATGCCCACATCTTGCAGAAGTTAGTATTCCATACGTGACAGGTTGCAAGCCCATCGCCGCCTGTAAGAATACTAACTGGTTTCCTCACGATGTTTTCCTTCACCGTTCAGAGCTCGTGTTAAAGCGCATATAAATTTTACGAAACGCAAAATCCATTGATGCACGGCCGGGATTCGATCCCACGACCTTCGGATTGAAAGTCGAGGTACAACCCCATTCGGCCAACACGGCTCTTTTCCAGAGTACCCTAATCCAGAGTACCATTAGAAAAAATCCGTGGGCTAGTGTCTAGTTCGGAACACACTAGCAAAGACGTCAACAGCTATCTATAAGCTATTTTTACCATCAGAAAAACTATGAGGCCTTGACGTCAGATTTATGATAAGATAATTAAAAAATCTATGAAAGGAAACTCTGAAATAGTTCTAAACTAGAATGCCACTGTTCGTCTTTTGTTAAGTTGAGTATTTTTTTGTTAATTAGGAACTACAAACATTTAAAATAAATAGGTAACAAACAATAGTAAACCCTATGTTCAATAAGGAAAAAGGGTTAACATATATAATGAAAATTAAAAATTAATATAGAAATAGCACAGTTAAAACAGTATCTTTTAGGATTTTCCGTTAATGGCATCAGTAATTTATAGCGTTTTAAATTATTTTAGTACTTTTGATACACCAAAGTGTGTTTTATCATCCGAGTGTTAAAAGACTTAATCTAAACATAGAATAGTCAAAATACAGAACAATTTTAAGTCAAGCACAAGTCAAAAATAACGAAGATGACCACAAGATGTATAGGAAAACAAAATCGATAGCAGTCGTCTCGTAGGAATGACCCAATTTTATCTGAGTCAGTCTGGCATTGTTAGCCAGCATTATAGCTGAATATGGTGTCGATGTCAACTGCGTAGGAGATAAGTGAAGTAAGTTGATCCTGGTTTAGTGAGATGCGGTCTAAACAATGCGATGTTGAGACGAGGAATTAGGTTTCTGTGATTATCTAGAGACGAACTGCCTCTTCTTGAACTAGATGTGGGCATGCATTTGTGTGAACTGCCTCTTCTTATTTAAGTTATGTTTATCATTAATCATTCTTTACTGTAATATGTATTTCATTTTTTGACGACATCTGTGGCGCAGTGGGTGAAAGCCCGCTTGTGACGCAGAAGGTTGCGGGTTCGATCCCCGCCGCGGGTTACCTGTGACCCAATTCTTGATTGCTTTTCTTAGATCATACTCTGATTAATATGAATATTTATTCGATCGTTATCTATTTCTGTTAACAAAACGTTATTCACAGGTTTTTTTCCCAAGCTTTTTTAAACTGTCAATCGTTTTATTTAAGTCGTTGACTCCTACATACGGTCATTTGTTTTACTGTAAACGAAAAAATATATTTTTATATTTTTAACCAACCCGACAAAGAATAATCCAGAGTACCATTAGAAAAAATCCGTGGGCTAGTGTCTAGTTCGGAACACACTAGCAAAGACGTCAACAGCTATCTATAAGCTATTTTTACCATCAGAAAAACTACGAGGCCTTGACGTCAGATTTATGATAAGATAATTAAAAAATCTATGAAAGGAAACTTTGAAATAGTTCTAAACTAGAATGCCACTGTTCGTCTTTTGTTAAGTTGAATATTTTTTTGTTAATTAGGAACTACAAACATTTAAAATAAATAGGTAACAAACAATAGTAAACCCTATGTTCAATAAGGAAAAAGGGTGAAAATAAATACGCAATTAATATAGAAATAGCACAGTTAAAACAGTATCTTTTAGGATTTTCCGTTAATGGCATCAGTAATTTATAGCGT
This sequence comes from Epirrhoe alternata, assembly GCA_963565295.1. Classification (NCBI taxonomy): domain Eukaryota; kingdom Metazoa; phylum Arthropoda; class Insecta; order Lepidoptera; family Geometridae; genus Epirrhoe; species Epirrhoe alternata. Next base: position 4,496,970 of record OY751400.1, read on the forward strand.
TTTATATTATTTTAGTACTTTTGATACACCAAAGTTTATCATCGGAGTGTTAAAAGACATAAATCTGAACATAGAATAGTCAAAATACAGAACCATTTTAAGTCAAGCACAAGTCAAAAATAACGAAGATGACCATAAGATGTAGGTATAGGAAAACAAAATCGATAGCAGTCGTCTCGTAGGAATGACCCAATTTTATCTGAGTCAGTCTGGCATTGTTAGCCAGCATTATAGCTGAATATGGTGTCGATGTCAACTGCGTAGGAGATAAGTGAAGTAAGTTGATCCTGGTTTAGTGAGATGCTGTGTAAACAATGCTATGTTGAGATGAGGAATTAGGTTTCTGTGATTTTCTAGGGACGAACTCCCAGAACTAGATGTGGGCATGCATTTGTGTGAACTGCCTCTTCTTATTTAAGTTATGTTTATCATTAATCATTCTTTACTGTAATATGTATTTAATTTTTTGACGATCTGTGGCGCAGTGGGTGAAAGCCCGCTTGGGACGCAGAAGGTTGCGGGTTCGATCCCCGCCACGGGATAAATGTTTGTATGATCTGCAAATTATTATCTCGGGTCTGGGTGTTTCTATGTATTATATGTATGTATTTACAAACAAAAAAAGTATATAAGTAGTATATTCAGTTATCTGGTTCCCATAGTACAAGCTTTGCTTGGTTTGGGGCTAGATGATGCTGTGTGAAATGTCCAGCATTATTTATTTATTTATTTTCTCTCATATTGGAAAGAGCATGGGTTATTTTTTCAAAACTTGAATCTATTAAAAAGATTTGATAGAGAAGTTTTTAAATTACCTTTTCATTTAATCTTGATGGCATACCAATATAGCAAGCTTTTAACTTAGTTTACTATGCCGCGAGCGCTAAGTTACTGGATACGAATTGAATTAAGTAATTAATTACAAAGCGAGAGGGAACCATGTTTTCAGATGTAATGAGAATTTCACTTGATTAAGTGATTCAATATAGAACCAATGATTTATTTCTGAAGATAAAATCAGAGCTGAGACGGAGCTTTTCCTTTAAGAGAGCGATTTGCACGAAAGTCTTTTTATACGCATTGATCAGAGACGACAAAGTATGTCAAGGAACCACCTGCCCTGTAAAGTAAACAGACACACTTTTTATCTAAAACACAATTCTGTGATAAGCAAAGTTGGAAGGAGCATAACTGTTTGTTCAATCAATGCTTTTATTCTATTATTTCAATGTTTGCCTTCTCTGGTTCTGTTCTGATGTTAAATTAGCTCATCCATGCTTCGTAGAGCACGGATCCAGAAATCTATGACCCAAAACCTAAAACACTGTTACCAGATTTTCTTCATATCTGTCACAATAACGCATTTTAACCCAGATAGAATCACGTTGCTATAAAAAAGAAATCTGTACCGCATATAATGAGCACTGTACCGTGCGTGGGTGTCAGGATCAAGGCCGCGGAACACCCAGAGTTGACACAAATACTCGGCAGACTTGCAAACGATATTATATCGAGCTTAGAGTTAACTTTAGAATTTATTGTAGTACAAAGTCAGAAATTAGATATTACAACAGAACTGCGGTGGTCGACACAGCCAGTCTTGTAAGGCTCAATGCACACAGGATTGGCAGCGATGACGCCACGCGACGAGAAAGTAACAAGACATTATAAACCTTATGAACAATGTTACAAGATATAGAAACGCTTGATATATGAACGACGCGCGTCAGCTCGCGTCAGCGCGAGGCCTCTCTCATTCTAGATCTTGTGACATTGTTCATAAGATTTATAATGTCTTGTTACGTTTCGTCCCGCCGGCCGCGTCGTCGCTACCAATCCAGTGTGAATTGAGCCTTAAGCAAAGTCCAGCATTGGACTGAGATCTGTTTAAGATGATGTAGCTGCAAGTGAAACAATATTGATATTCGTGGAATCTAAAACTCATAAGGATATATAGATTACGACAAAGGTCACTTTGATTAGGATTAGAGATACAATATTATTTATTTATTTTTAGCCTGCTTCGTCCCACTGCAGGGCAAAGGCCTCCCTCCCCTTTCTCCACACCTCTCGATCTTGAGCCAAACTGTGCCAGTCATCTGCATGACTGTCGAGATCGTCCCGCCATCTTCTCCGGGGTCTGCCGCGACGCCGCCTGGTATTAGGGGCCCAATCTGTTGCTATTTTAGCCCAAAGATTGTCCGGCATCCGAGCCACATGTCCCGCCCAGATACAATATTGCATATCAGAAATTCTCTTAAAGCTGTCTAAAATAAAAATATTTGAACAACATAACATAATTGATCTGACTTTTAATTAATTCTATTTTCTCTTCAAATCAGTGTGGGAAAAGAAAGTCCTGAGAAATCTTCAACATGTTAAAACGGATACACAAATTGAAACATCCTTTTCATAACGAGTTTCTCTGTAATTATAATATTAATATCTTGGCTGTGCTTATCTACAAATGAAGCAAGAATGACTGTAAAGAGAGCAGAGAGATTACATACCATGGGCCTGTGCCCTGGAAAACTCATAAACTCGTATATGACTTAAACATCATCTGAGGGACACTTCAATGTAATTTCCTCTATTTTATGCATTGCATTCATACTTCGTGTGCAATTTATATAGAAAAGACATCATCAATATCAGAAGCCACTACTACTAATTATTTCTTGCTTTCAAACAAACTATTATGATGTCTCTGATAGAATACACGTGTAATATAGAATGTAAATCAGCAAATCAAGACAGTTCGATACGTTTAACACATGTAAACAAATTAAATCCCTACGGAAAACGATTGATTGCAGGAAAACCACACTAAACATGTAGCTATTCTATTCTACGTAGTATGAATTAATGTCGTATCAATTTCCTATTAAACAAACAGGAAGAATTAGATAAAACAAGTATTGTTGTTTTGTTATTAGTATTGTCTCCCTATTTGTAATTTGAATTCTATTAGTATCATAAAAAGTGTCTGTTTTAGGTCAGCCGGCTTGTTCAATGTTTATATGTATATTAAGTGCATAAGAATGACATTCACACACCTTAGCCAGTGCATCTAACAAAGATTTACTAACAATAATCATTTTAATATATTTTTTATTCAACAATTGTCGTTGTAATCCTGTAAGATAGCTTCCGCGACATTAAAAACAATTGCAATTTACATATTTGTGACTGTAAACAGTTGTAACCTCATTTCAATTGTCATTTGTAATTATAGAGACGTTTCCATTTGCATGTAAATGTTCGAGCCAATGATTTCCGAAGCAAGTGTCTGCTAAGGCACATTCTCTTGTTTACATAGAACCAGTCTTCTGTCACTGTGCAACGTTTGATTCTACGCTTCAGGTGACAGTGGATTTTAGAAGACCTATTTGCATGCTAATGGTCAATCAATGATAGCTCTTTAAATGGGAATGCATGCGCTCGTCACCTCGACTTAAAGGAAGGATTCCAATAAAAACCAAGGAGGAAACTATAAAAGTTGGTATGGACATAAGCCAGTCAACCCTGGTGACGGAATTCGAAGTGATTAAGCTTTTATATTACAACAATAAAACCACAAGGATTAGAGGAAGAGACTACTACAGGACGCTAGAGAACAACTAAGTTATTAGTTAGTATTAAAACTAATAAACGTTACGGCGCCCACGGCAAAATGTAGAATTAAAGATGAAATCCTAATTGCTGACTCCACATAAAAGAGGATTAAGGGAAAGGAGATGATGATGATGAAGTAGCTAATGTTTGAAAGGCTTCGTTCCATTGCATAGATATAAATATTTATCAATAATTTTAAGGCTTATATCTACTTAGCAACTTTTGCAAGCTTTCCCAAGAAAACGAAATAAATAGATCTTATGGGTTTGTAAAAGTTTCATTACAATTGATGATAAAACACACGAGCCCTTGGAACGACAATCGCAACTCATTCTGTTAAATAATATTGCAAGGCAAATGATACCGTTACGTCAGAATGATAGGGGCTGATATCGCATATCAAATAGACTAAGGTTTCACTTAATGAAAGCAAATGGACAGGTGTAGACAGTAGTAATTGTTTAAACAGCTGTGACTGAAACTGAAGTCACCGGAAAGTTTGTAGTAGGACAGTTTGGAGAGGAGTATTGTCTAGCAGTAGATCATCAGATGATTAGATTTATCAGATTTGTATTGACTGAGAAGTAAATGATGTTCTTTTAGCAGTGTTCAACAACGGCGCAACTTGCTCTGAACATGAGCTATGTTGGCAAAACTAAAATTAAGCTTTTTCTGTCCTGTCGCAGCAAAAGGAAGGCTTAGGTTACATTCAGTATAGTTCAATAAAATTCATGATATAATATTTAATGCTAGCCCCTGGGAGGCCAGAGAAACGTCTGGACATGAACAAACTACGTATTAATCTGCATCGCTGCCACGAGTTTGTAAAACAATGACAGTTCGCAAAGTTGGTAACTTATTATAAGTTAGGCACTTTGTTTGTGTCATATTATAACTTCTGCTATTGAAAGCCCTTCCCTAGCTTTCAAACTTTAGCCTATTGCTGATAATTGAAATATTTTTTTCGGAATTTATTCACAAGTGCACACTTTCACTATTAAATATCACATGAGTGGTTCAGTTAGTAATCATTTCCTATATATTTTTTATCAAGAAATAGTATATTAAATATTAGAAGGATATACAAACAAAGTTGTATATATACCAAGGCTGTCTATGACAGCACTCAGCAGTAAGAAGCCATTGTCGTTGTGTGCCGGCCGACTGGCTCTCAAGTGGTCCACATCTGGGCGTAACCTCTTGTTCTGACATGAGAGCATGATCTCTTGTTATTATTAATCTTCCATTCTAATTTGTTTTTATTTGCCAGAATGTTAACTGAACTGTAGATTTTACGATGCTTAACAAATTTCGCTGGTATTTTTCGACAACATAAATACCGAAGGAGAAGAATTGTCCATTAACAGTGTAGCACAAAATAGTAGTCAAAAGAAAATACCGTCATATTTAGATATGCCTATTTAGGTCATATTTAGGTATGACTTCAACAGCGCCAAACACAGGTATATGATACACTAAAGATACAAGGTCGCAATACAAGTTCAATAATAATAACGCAGTCGCAGACGATGCATTAATGCATTCGCCGGATGCTTCGGTACCACACCTGTCACCACCTGACACAGTTTTTTTGCTCTCAATACTTGTCAGGGTAAAATAAACCTGGCCAATTTGAGCAGGTATTATTGAAGCTGTATGAGGGGAAACTTTTGCCCAGCAGTGGGGCAGTACAGGCTAAAAACAAAACAACAACTGGATGTTCAAACTCCTTACCATCTCATAACGACTCGACATAAATCGGACCTCAGGTGTTTTGTTTGATGGAGTGATCGAGCGCTTAGTTCGTAGGCTAGGATATTAAAAAACTTGCGAGTGCCAATACCGAACAAAGCTTCTACAAAACTGGCTTTCAGACGGAAGTAAGGAGCAGTCACGTAGACATTTTCTGAAGAGAACAGGCAATTTAACTTAGCTCCTCGAGTTGTTGAGCGAGAAAATGCTTACAACTGAATATTAAGTGCCGGATTATGTCAGCCGGGTTTTTCTGCTCGTTCTAATATCCTGGAAACAGTTCATTGACAGCTCGGAACTGGATGATGCAAAGGTTGCGAGAACCACAAGTTGACAACGCCATAACAAGTGAGATACTGAGCATGATTTTCCTAGTAGAGTATCGTGTAAGGTGAGCTAATAGCTCAGGTGTTTCTTCTTTAGTTTTTGCTGCGAACTCTACCGTTTTTATCCAAGTGCAAAATCTGTGCCGCACACAATGTTCACTTCAAGTTGGCGTCACGAAAAGCCAGAGTTTGCAAATATATGACTGTGATGCAATTGTATTCGAAAGCTTTATGTCACGGAAAGGTTTCGCTACAATGTAAATACGAAACAGTTCAGACCTTTTTGGAAATGAACAATCAACCGCCATCAAAAGGGCTAAACAATACGCCATGCGCCAGGAATAAATACCCCCAGCTTTGTGGGGCGATTCCCATCCAGTTATGCGGGTTTTACGGGTTTTATTTATAAATCTACCTGGCGTACAGGTGTCCAGGGTCGCTGCATATCCCGTCAGTCGTTATTTGCTTGGCAACATATGTTTTTGTACGGCTGAGAATGCTTTTGTTGCTTTCGGATTACGTGTGACCCTGAGTAAATATTTTGTGATCGGCAGGATTACAGACGACTATTTTCGTCTGCAATTCCGCGGCGATCGCCTGGCCTGCGGGTAGTCGGTGCCTACTGATTAATCAATTTGGCAAATAGATCAAGTGGAAATACTCCGAACTAGAACCGATACGCGTTCCGACAGATGTCTCATCTCCGCTCGTCCATAAAGGAGATTACGCAATCTTATCTGTTGTAGTGACTTGTTGTCTCTAATATGTTCGTTTACACAATAACATTATCCAGAATCTATAGTCCACTAAAAGACCGCGACGCTACTTTAAGGAGCACTTTTTAAATCTTTTCACCACACTGGTTCAACTTACCAAGAAGATAAAGAATCCCAGTCGCTGAAGCTTAAGTCGAGTAAACACATAATAAAACAGTCCTCACTTCTTAGTTCTTCAGCTCGTACTAAATCTGTTGTTCTATATCCGAAGTTATTTCAGGATATACGTTATCAGAATAACTTTCTGAACAGGCACGTCCTCGAACCGCAAAACTTCCTAAGAGAATTTCAATAAAATCGTTTACGCAGTCAGCAAGGGATTAGTTCGAGTCGCGTGACTGGAGGCGTGCAAACCCAAGTCAGAAATAGCTGGCATTGGGCTGATGCGAATGAAATGAAGGGAAAAAACATTTATTATTGCAGAAAAGTTTAAAGGAGCAGGTGGTAAGGCCTTTTAAGAGGTAAGTGGTCGGCTAGAAGGAAAATTGACGGAGATTAAACTTTTTAATGGTTATTGTCAAAAAATCGGTCCATAGAGATAGCCACAGTTATAGCATTCTCAACAGTATTATTTTTCGTGTGTACACGAGATTAATGTAACACAACAGATTTTTTTTGTTCACTGACGCTCAAACGTAATGTTTTATTTTAATTGCCATTTTTATGTGCTGATTTTATGGCCATCTAATTTAGCAAAAATGCCAACTGATATTTTTTATACGTGAATGTCTGACATAATTTACAAACAGCAGAGAAGCGTGCTAACACGGCGAATCATAATTTCAGTTTACGCTCTAATGGTTTAATCAGCAACCAGCTAATTAATTCCGCCATTTTAGAACAATAGAGTGGACTTTACACTTGCGAGATAAATACCTACGATTTTTTAGTACGGAAAATAGTTTTCCACAGAGACTAAGTAATGAACACGGAAAAATTATACCGAATACCTAACCTAACATTAAATAAAAACATCTACGGATTGCGTATGCGTATATCCCACTAATATAATAAAGCTGAAAGTTTGTGAGTTTGTTTAGATGTTTGTGTTTCAATCACGCCTAAACCAGTGAACCGATTTGAATGAAATTTGAAATAGACGTAGATAGTGACTAGGCTATCTATATTATACATCAAAATGTTGGTACCACGTGGTCGAAGCCGCGCGCAGTAGCTAGTGGTTAAATAATGATAATGCGAAAGTCAATGAGGATGTTAGTCTGTTTGAATTTGTATGAAGAACTCATTAATGTTTAGGTACCTATTCATACAAACTTCTGTGCTACTGTCTACAACTACAGTTATCTGCAATTTTTGCCATTGCAACTGCTTACTAACCGTTAAATACATAAAAGTACGCTTGCTTATTTATGAGACGATCTTTAATTGCTCGCGGCCACTAAATGACCAGTAAACCGGTTCGGAATTAAAATATACCGCTACATGTAGGCAGGAAAGTCTGGAAACTTAAAATAGCAGTTAGATTAAAATAGGAAATAATCTCATAAAATAGTGTACAAACAAATTCAAGAAATAACTTAAATAGAGTGCTTGTCACGATAATGCTGGACTTGCTGGACTTTTTTCACACAGCATCATCTAGCCCCAAACTAAGCAAAGCTTGTAACTATGTGAACCAGATTACTGATAAACTACTTTTTATATACTTTTTGTTTGTAAATACATACATATTACACATAGAAACACCCAGACCCGAGATAAATATTTGCAGATCATACAAACATTTATCCCAGCGCGGGGATCGAACCCGCAACGTAAAGTAAAGTAAAGTAAAAGATTTCTCTGTTTAGTACGAATATACAGCATACGAAAAAGAGATTTAAATCCTCCTACCATTTTTCATGATTTTTTAAGAGAGCGTTGTTGGCGAAGGCCCGCTTCCGACGCGAAAGGATGCGGGTTCATAACACAAGCTCTGCTTACTTTGGGGCTAGATGATGCTGTGTGAAAAGTCCAGCATTATTTATTCTAGATCCTACTTTGGGATTTATTTATTCTATTTAATGCTTCCCCTGCGGAGCCTTTATCTTGCGTGAACTCTTGCTAGTAATTGTAGAAGAAGTCATCATCACGCTGGTCTTTCTCAGCATTTCTCACTCATTGCTTTCTATACCTAATACTTATCCCCCTATTTATTTATAAGAACCGTTATTCACAATTTACACAATATAAAATTGTGTATTTCCACAAATATTAGCTGTTTTGTAGTAAAGATGACAATAGCTGTTCCAGCCACCGCTATTCGTAAGCATTGCCTATGAGACCGGCTGCCTGTGTTACTAGTCACTAGACGTGGGTCTCACTTGGATAAACAAACGAGAAGCATCGACAATCGTCTTTCGACTGTGTCATTTGTGTCATATTAAGTAACCTAGATAAGAACCAGGTTACTTTCAGCACGGTCTAGAATCCTAGATAAAACTGTAGTGTATAATTACCATGACTAAAGCTTTTACATTTTTATTTCAAACACTTTGGCTTCTTGAGTTAAACTATGAACACTAAACCCCATTATTGAACGTTTCTGAATTTAGAACACAGCTCAATAGATATCATTTTGAATTTCGAATTCAAAATGGCGGCTACCTATTATTTCATGTTTAATACACAGTACGAGTACAACTTTGTAATCCTAACTAAATAAATCAACGTCCAAGAAAGCTAGATTCAAGGAACGATAGATCCTTGAAGGCATCCAACGTCTCGTGGAGAACTTTGCTAACTAAATCTTCTTTGTTATCTTTACCATTTCTAGTCTCTAGGCACCTTAATAAATATACTGTGCATGTTTTAATCTTGATAGATAAAATATGCATGCATAGATGGAATAGACAGTGTTGGGTGAGCAGAGCAGGTAAACAGCTAAATCATCCGGTTCTAGGTCAAACTTTTTGTTTGCAAGTGAACGGTCGAAGGTTTCACGTTTTTGCGTCGATCCTTTTTTTGTGTGAATGCAACGGCATTGGCGTGAGCTTTGAGAAACTGTATAATATCGGATTAATTTTCTGATGTCAGACTAATGTGGACGTTTAGTTGGTGCGTTTTAGTCAACGAAGCAGAGATCTAATAACAATACGTCGTGTATAGAAACGCCTCCCATCAACCGCTATTGCTTCACTGCTCGAGTTCTTTACTGAGTTCTTAGTCTTACCAACATGGGACACGCGATGTTCGAAGATTATTTTTCAAAAGACTCAAATTATGTAGAATTTGTATTTGTGAAATCCCAATAGCCTAGCTCCGTCATCAGAGTTGGTCACTATTCACTAACTAATTGAAACTAACAGAAAATAAATAAATAATGCTGGACTTTTCACACAGCATTATCTAGCCCCAAAGTAAGCGGAGCTTGTGTTATGGGTACTACATGACTGATATACTACTTATATACAACGAAAACTTATATACAAAGAAACACCCAGACCCGAGACAAATATCTGTAGATGATACAAACTTATAATATAACTATGAACACCGATCATCGACCCACAAGCTAAGTAATACTATTTTTGCGCTGATATTGCAGTGTAAATGTACTCGTATAATGCTGAGCACGAACCCTTTTTGACAACCTATCCGCATATCATATTAAACAATAACATACTGAGATCCTTCAGTCCTATCAAAATATCCACAAAAACTATCAGACCCCCCGCAGACTACAGACTTTCTATCGGCCGATAGTTGAGACAGAATATACTTCGGCTCGTAATGAGTATGGAAAAGTATAGCCCGTCTAAACTATCGGCCTGTAAAAAGTCTGTAGTCTGCGAGGGGTCTGAGCAGTGGCACAGAAAATGGCGGTCGATTCAACCATTTTTTCAGCACTAGTGGGTAGTTTCGAAAAGCGATATCAGTTTCACATAAATTGATAAAGGAATGGTCGCCGGCATTTCAGAGCATTAAAACGTCTGTTTAGAGATTTAGAAATCAAACGTTTGAAGTAATATAAACGCGGAAGTATTGACGTAAATATAGTATCATGCCCGGACGTATCGATGTAGTAGCTGCGGTATAATCTGTGGCATCGGGATGATTACAGAAATAGATAGGACGCGCGGAAGGCACACGGTTACTTGTTGAGATAACGTCGACTTGCCGATATTTTGATCTGTATGTGATTCGTTAGTATTTTTGCAGCTTATTTTATTTGGAAAATAAACAAGTACAAACTAAATTAATTATAACTTACAATTACTATACATATATACTGTAACAGCCTCCTTAAGAAGGCCTAATATCATTTATATTCCCTCAGCTAAAACGAACTACAGGCAAAATGCATTTATGATAAGATCAAGTAGTGAGTTTAATGCTTTGGTTAAGTCGGGTATGGACATTGATCCTTTTAATACGTCAATACCTACGCTTAAGCGTTTATTAAGTGATAAGTTCTTCAATAACGATTAGAACATACATGAACAAGTGGTAAATAGGTATTTATAGAAAAAAAAAACCTTCATAACTATTTAAGTACTTGTGTCGTCTATTTTATTTATTGTCTATTTTTTCTTTGTCGTCTTCATTAGAACTTTTGTCTTTAAACACACCTTTTCTATAAGTAGAAACTTGTAATTGGCTTTATGTAAACATGCACCTATGTCAAGTAGGTGTGTGTTCTATAATCTACGTTTTTGCCTAGCTGTAAGATTTCCAAAAATTTGAAAAATAAAATAAAATAAATAAATAAAATATATACCAGTTTAAAATGTTTTGGCATATACAAAACTAAAAATGTTCGTTGACAGTAAAAAAACAGTTGTGTAGTAGGTTAGGTATGTTCGGTTTAGATCGCACATATATTATTCTTCTACATATCTATAATTTAGAAATCGCTTATCATTTAGCTTTAGAAATCATTTCTAAAAAAACATTTACAGCTGATAAAAATAGGCATGATGAAAAACCCTAAAAGAAATCGACGAAGTAAAAATTCAAGTAAAATATTGTCTTATCAGATATTCAATATTCAGAATTTATTCAACACCGAAAGCCACACAAAAATTCGTACTTAAAATTCATTGAATCAAAATTAGTGTAACTCGACCTCTCCCTACGTTTCTAAGGGCAACATACTGTTGGGTGATCTGTGGCAGGGGTGAAACCTAAGGGCGATTGGACACAGAGTGAACAATAGTTAGTATAAGCGCGGGTGTGGTCTACCCAGCTGATCGGGCGAATGTAAACGTAGTACAGTTTATTGATTTCATCTTGAAGTTGAAACAGGTGTTCTAACTTCGATCTGCGATTGTTTATCGTGTTAGTTTCGAATTCCAAACAATTTTGTGGTGTTGATGTACAAGCGTTGATTTATTATTAGGGATGGGCCGAAATTCGGTTCACATTCGGTTCAACCGAATTTCGGCAGCTTGAACCGAACTTCGGCATTCGGCCGAAATTCGGTTCAGATGCCGAAATTCGGTACAAGAAAAATAATAACTACATGCACTTATTTTGACTGAAATATAAGGTGCTTCTAAATTACAATATGCCACGGCTGCAACTGGTGGTTCTACTCATGATACCGAACAACTTTCCCCAAGGAATCCATAGTCAATTTTCAAAAAAATATTGCACTTTGTATGGAAATCGGTCAGCTGATTGGCCAAGTCTCCGTACAAAGTCTAATTTTTTTTGAGAATTCAGTATTGGTTCCTTGGGGAAAGTTGTTCAGTATCATGAGTAAAACCACCAGTTGCAACCGTGGCATATATTTTAGAAGCAGATACTGTAAAATAAAAGATATCTTTTACTCACTCATGGTCAATTATTTATTTATTTAGGAACATTGTAAATGTAAACCTTAAATTAAATCAGTTCTTATTATATATATTATTAATCTTAATCTTAGTTCTTTCTTAACCTTAATCTTAGTTAATTAGTTATTAATCTTAGAAATCCCTGCCTAATTAATTAGACATACTATTACTAAAATGAAATAAACTTTGTATTCTCCTAGTAAACATCTGGATAGGAGTCCGTAAATTAAATAAAAAGTAAAATCATAACGTTTTTGATTCACAAACTAAACATTCATTAACCTCAAGTATTTTTTATTACAATTAAAGGGTATTTTTTCAACAATCATATTAAACAAATTTTTCTTATTTATCTATTCATATTTAAAATTTACTAGAGGCAGGTTATGGTGCAAAAACACCAAAGACTCTGCCTTATCTGGCAGAAGTTTGTTACGTTTACAAGTCACGACGCGTCGCTCTCGAGAAAGCGCGCCAAAATGAACCGAAGTTCGGCCGAACTTCGGCCGAACTTTTCATTTGAACCGAATGTTCGGCCGAAGTTCGGATTCGGTTCAAATCACATTCGGCCCATCTCTATTTATTATGTATTGAAAATTATTATCCGGTCCATTTGAATGCAAATAATTTTTTTTGCGAGTTATAAAAAACTTGGTGTCACTGGTACCATTGATTTGTACCATCTACTATGTATCACTACCATTGATGGTACTAGACACTAATTTAGTTTAATTTAATTTTTGTTCATGATTGAAAGTGCAGTCCATTTCGCATTTGTCAGCGTGTAAAACGCAGTGCTATTTTGATAAAATTAATGAAAAGATGTTTTTAAAGTCAACCTAAGTATTTCATAAATCTTATACCTACCTCTTGAAAGAAGGTAGGGTTATGTTTTTTAATAAAAAATTCGGAGTAACATGGTTATCAAACAGTACAGCTGGTGTTTGCCACAGATTACTATACAGTTACTGCGCAGGTCAGACATAGCTACTCCAATAGTTAGTACAACTCACCACAGACTACTATAAAGTTACTACGCAAGACAGTCATAGCTACTCCAGTAGTTAGCAACAGAGGTCATGGTACTTAGTCTGTGATTTTAGTTTCTTTATTTCCGCAATTCGTCAAGGTTGTACAAACTATTATTTGCACTGTGACATTGTGAAGATGATCTTTGAGTTTTGAGTACAATGCCTAAGTTATACAGTTACATACCTAGTTACCTGTAAAGATAAATTTCAGTTGTTTAAAGTTGTGTCTGCATGCATCATAGATTTAATGTCGCATGATGATCATATTTTGGGTTTTTGTAGGTGATATTGGATTTTCCCTATATTAATCTACAAAAATACCAAAGTATTGATTGATTCATAGACATACATGGATAAAAGATTCAATATGTTTGCAGATTGAATTCCAATTATTAACAATTGCTTGTAGTTTAGTCTCAGTCACTTGTTTAGTGTCTCGTAATTTTTTTTTGTGATTGTGATTGTTATTTTTAGGTTAAAAGCAAGTAGGTACTAATATAGTTTATAAGAGTTACCGCTCGTGGTCGTGCTCGCTTAGTCGTTCTTGATAGATCGTCGAAGTTAAGCAACGTTCGAAACGGTCTGTAAGTGGATGGGTGACCGTCAGTGGCATTTTCATCTGAGCGCTTCCGTGCTTCGGAGGGCACGTTAAATTGTCGGTCCCGGCTATTTAAGTCGTTAAGCCATGACGGAGGCCTTTAGGCGGCCTAAAAACTCCGTCACCAGAGTTGGCCACTGACTCATACGAACTTACTTACTTACCTACTAACAAAATAGATCTTATTTTTATTTAGTGCTAAACTTAAACCCTTTCAGACCCTGTGGTCACAATTGTTAATGATGAATTACATTATTCGGGTGTTATAAGTAAATCTATTTTGTTCTAATCTTAACTTTTAAGTTATGAATGACATCAAAAGTAGGTTTTTGTAGTTCAGTACCATTTTGAGTGAATATCAGTTGCAGACTTTACCCAAATCATTGTTTGTACAAGTTACCATTTTTAAAACAATATTTTAAATATTGATTTTCAATGGAACAATCAATAGTTTTCCTATATATAGGTATTCCATTATCTTATTTATCGACCAGACATATTAATATTATAACAAATACAAAGTTTATTAACAAGTTGGATTTAGAAATCAAAACAATACTTTATTTATATTATTAGATTATATTGGTATCCCTACCTACATAGTCAGAGTTGTGCTGATATCAATGTAAGGTTGAGTTCTAAAATAGTAAATTTAATAGAGTAACTATCGGAGACAACCCCAGCATCCATAAGTAAGATGATAGAGAGAAAGTTGTAAAGTTTCTTACCTTAATTCCGGAGCGTCCCTGCTGCTTCAGCAGTACATTCTCGGGCTTCATGTCGCAGTGGATGATACGACTCTTGTTCAGAGCGTGCAAGCACTGCAACAGACTGTGTGAAAACTTGCGCACCAGCTGCAACGAGAACCCTTGGAACTTGTTCTTCTTTATCAGCTCGTACAAGTTGATGGACAACAGCTCAAACGTTATGCAAGTGTGATTCCTGAATGTGAACGAGTCGAACATGTGAATCACATTCATAGTGTTGTCCTTATCCTGCTCTCGCAAGTGCTCCAGGATGCGGATCTCCTCCTGCGCCTGGCGGTGGAACCGCTTCTCGTTGCGGACCATCTTGAGGGCAACGTTCTCGCGCTTCTTGTGATCGTAAGCCTTGACCACCTGCCCGAAACTACCCTTCCCTATCACTTTCAGAACCTCGTATCGATACGCGATGTGATCGTGCGGGATGTGGATGTACGAACCCTGCTCGTTATCGTAATCGCAATTGTTCGGGAAGCCGACCAGCCCCGGTCGCTTCTTGGCGTTCGCGCCGATGAAGTAGACCTGGGGGTAATCGAAGATCTCTCTGTGCTCGTACGGCGTGAGCTTGTTCATGTAGAGCTTCATGACCTGGTCGGGGCTGGCGGCGGCGGCCGGCGGGCGCTTGTCGGGCGGCACGGGCTGCGCGGGCGGGGCGGGCGCGCCTGGCTCCAGCGGCGGCAGCGCCCCGTCGCGCAGCAGCGCGCGCCCGAAGGCGTGCGCGCTCCCCAGAGGCATGTCGCCGGTCATGGACGCCGTGGCCGGGCCGACCCACGCGACCGAGCACGCACCACTGCACCTCACTGCACTTGCACTCGTCGAAGGCGCCAGTCTGGCACCGCTATCTGCACATTTCACAACGACCGGGAGGAGCGAGACCCGCGGTTCCACTTAAGCGGGCACATTCCGTCTCGGCGGAGATACGTTAGAGCGGTGGCCGTAGTTGGGACCTCACGACGCGAACGTGAAACGCAAACAAAGACCCTTTTCCTTGCGGACCGACTGGCCGACCCGACGACGGAACCAGAGAGAAAATAGAAACGGCCGCCAGAGTCATTGAACCGTTCGACCGCGCGGAATGCACGAGAGCGAGAGAGAAAGAGCATGTACTACGAGTTTCTGTAGTTGCCAGCTAGATGGCGTTGTAGTGGCAAAGACAATTGAAAGTATAATGGGTGACCGAAATAAAAATTTGGTTGTGAAACGTTTGAAAGCAACTCAAACAAACTAGAAGATGAGTTTATTGACGAGTTAATAATGTTACGTGCTGGGGTTCGTCGATTCTGAAGATAAACACTAGGTATAACTTTCGAAACTTTATTACACACTAATTTACTCAAAACACACTTTAAAGTTATGAACAGTCGCACTGAATATCACTCGTCACTATTCACTTTGTTGTATCACAAGTTAACTCGCTCGTAATTCACAAAGAACTGTTTGTGACGCGCAAACCGTCCCTTTATATACTAAAACAACAACGCCTAGAAAATTCGCTGAGAGAACTCTCTACAAATAAACAGGAAGCTTCTATAAATAAACAACAACACGTGACAAGCAACCTTGAACCTTATACACTTGTAATAAGGTCGCTTGTCAGTAGCGCCAAACAAATATGAACCTTAAGTCTAGGTGTTACGATCCAATTGTTAATTCGGTATGTCTAAGCGAGAATGTTCGTGGAATTTATCTTGCGCGCGAGTCTTCTAGAACGTTCGAGTGCTTGTACGTTACACTGCCCCCTCCTTAGACATGCTCGTCCCGAGCATTATCAGTCCCGTGGTATCGCGCCAGTCGATCCACATGAACAATCTTAGGAGCACTTCGACCTTTCTGTATTCGGTAGGTAACGTCATTGATTTTGGTCACAATTCGATAGGGTCCGTCCCATTTAGCTTGTAACTTAGGGGATTTCCCTTTGCTGCGAACTGGGTTATGTAACCACACCAGTGAACCTTCGTCGAAACCTTTATTGTTCACCTTCCGGTCATAACGGGTTTTCATCTTCTCAGACATTTGTTGCCCTGATTCCCTGACATGCTCGTGAATGTCATTCATCTTGTTGCGTAAGTCATTCGCGTAATCGGTTATATTGCGAGGCGCATCAGGAGGTATTCCGGTGATTAAGTCTGCAGGCAACCGTAGTTCTCTTCCAAAGTTCGCAAAAGCTGGTGTTACCGAAGTACTCTCGTGAACTGCACTTCGGTATGACAAAAGAAACGGTTGAATGTGTCTGTCCCAATCCTTTTGCTTGTTTTCCACAACTTTTGCCAGATATCTCTCCAATGTCTGATTGAATCGCTCCACCATTCCATCAGATTGTGGGTGGTAAGAGGTGGTCCTGGTTTTGTGGGCACCCATAACTCGACATGTCTCCTGGAATACTTGAGATTCGAAATTCCTTCCTTGATCACTGTGAATCTCTAAAGGCACTCCGAAACGACAAAAGACTTCATTTACTAATTTATCTGCGACAGTTAGCGCTTCTTGATTAGGAATGGCAAAGACTTCTGGCCACTTCGTAAAATAATCCATTACAACCATGAAGTATTTGTTCCCAGTTTCACTTTCAGGAAATGGTCCCGCAACATCCAGGGCAATTCTTTCCCATGGTGCACCAACATTATACAATTTCAATGCACCTCTGCTACGTGTATGGGGTCCTTTCACACCCGCACAACTGGTACATTTGCGACACCAGTCTTCAACATCCTGGCGACAGTGAATCCAGTAGAATCGCTCTCTTATCTTCAATAGAGTCCTTTTTACCCCCATGTGACCCCCTGAACATCCATTATGGTAGAGCTGAAGAATATCCGGTACCTTAGCTTTAGGAACAACCATTTGCAAGTGGCAGCTGTCTCCTCGAGCGTTTTCCCATTTGCGGCACAAAACTCCGTCCTGGATAATTAAGCTGTCCCACTGTGCCCAATAACTTTTTGTAATGGAACTCATCGATGCGACGTCACTCCACATGGGTTTGGGTGCACTGGTTTTAATCCATTCTACGATCGGCTTAATGTCTGGATCACTCTGTTGTGCATGGCGTAGACTCTCCTTCCACTCGTTACTAAGGTCTGTCTTTAGCATCCTTATGGGTACAGCTTCTTTTGTCTCTTGCCTGATACAGTGTTTGCAGTCTTCAGGGCATGGTCTTCTTGACAATGCGTCCGCATTACCATGGGATTTCCCACTACGATGTTCAATGACGAAATCATACTCTTGTAGCAGTTCAATCCATCTTGCAACTTGCCCTTCTGGATTCTTGAATTGTAATAGCCATTTCAATGCAGCATGGTCAGTCCTTAGGTGAAATTTACGCCCTAGTAAATATTTGCTGAAATGCTGCAATGTCTTGACGACTGCAAGTAGTTCCCTCCTTGTTACGCAATAATTCCTTTCTGGCTTCGATAAGGATTTACTGAAGTAAGCTATAACAACCTCTTGATCACCCTTTTTTTGAGATAGCACGCCGCCAAGTCCAGTATCGCTGGCGTCTGTATCTACTACAAACTCATTGTCTGTATCAGGATATCCCAAAATGGGTGTATTGCATAAACGCCTCTTCAACTCCTCAAAAGCACTGTTACAGGTTTCGTCCCAACAGAACTGTATTTTATCTTCGGTAAGCCTGTGTAGAGGTCTAGCAATGTCCGCAAAGTTCTTCACGAATCGTCGATAGTAGGAACACAGACCTAAAAATGCTCTGACCTGCGTCTTATCTTTTGGTATTGGCCAATCTTTGACGGCGATGATCTTCTCTGGATCTGTTTGGACACCTTCTTCCGACACTACGTACCCCAAGAAACTTACTTGCCGCTTGAAAAATGAACACTTCTTTGGACTAAGCTTGAGATTGGCACTCCGAATTTTTGACAGAACACGTTCCAGGTTTTGAAGGTGCTCCTCAAACGTTCGGCCCACGATGATGATGTCATCCAAATAGACTAGACAGGTGTCTCCAATCAATCCGGTGAGTACTAGTTCCATCAACCTTTCAAAAGTTGCCGGCGCATTGCACAAACCAAACGGCATAACTTTGAACTGCCACAGGCCTTTTCCAGTTGAAAATGCCGTTTTCTCTTTATCCTTGGGGTCAATTTCAACTTGCCAGTACCCACTCTTCAGATCCAGCGTGCTAAACCACTTCACTCCTGTCAGCATGTCCAGCGTGTCATCGATTCTTGGTAAAGGATAGCTGTCTTTCTTTGTAACGTCATTCAAGCGACGATAATCAACACAAAAACGCATGCTGCCATCTTTCTTTCGTACCAGTACTACAGGTGAGCACCACGGACTAGATGAAGGCTCTATAACGCCGTCCTTCACCATTCCGTTAATCATGTCTTCCACTTCCTTTTCTCGTGCTACCGGTACTCTCCTTGGTCTCTGACGGATTGGTAACTCGTTCCCTGTGTTGATTTTGTGCTGAACTAAGCTAGTCTTCCCAATGTCAGCATCATTTGAAGAGAAAACATCAGCATACTTGATTAACATCTTCTTTGCCTTATCCATTTCATCTTTGGACAAAACGTCACGACAGTCTCCTAAAAGTCTTGACACGTTTATTTGTGCATCCTTGCTGGTGGTTTCCGTGATCAAATCTTGGCATTTTCGCATCCAATCCACTTCCTCACAAATGCCAACCGGTGTGCCCTTTTCAATTACGTACTCCTTATTGCGTGGATTAAGTACACGTACTGCTGAAACGTCGGTAGCTCTCACCAGGGTTCGGGCCATTCTCCATGGAAGGTCATTGTTCAACCCTTCTAGGAGAACACATCGATGTTTCTGTCCGGAGTTGTGCGGAAGACTAACTGGCACAATTGTTTCTGATCTCGGAGGCAGAAAGATCTTCTTCAAACTGTACACTTTTCCTGATAGTGCTCCCTCCATGAAAAGTTCCTCTTGACCACACTTCATTACTCCTTGTTTAACATCGATCTCACAGCAATGCTGCCGCATAAAGTCCAAGCCCAAAATGCAATCGTCAACTATGTCAGCCACGATTACGTTATGTGGGTATATTCTGTTGCCCAACCCTAGCTCAATCTTCTTCTCGCCTCGAACGGTTATGCGCTGACCGGTAGCTGTAACTAAATTTACTCGTTCTCGGTTGTTTGTGGAGTCCCCAAGGACCCGATTCGCTAGTTGGGAACTGACAACCGTGCGTGAAGCTCCAGTATCAATAGTCAGCTTACATGGCGTTCCGTTGACCTCGCCCTTGATGATCAGACTGTTCCCATCATGGGTTTGTGAGATCGAAATCCTTGGGGCTCTTTGAACCTCAGCCAGCACCCGCCCCGTAGTCCTGGCGTTTACTCGTTTCCCTGCGGTTTCTCTTTGATGTCAGCCGCCCTATCCTCTTGAGACCGATCTTCTATTCTTTCCGTGCTTCGCTTTGGGCAACTCGATCGCAGGTGACCCTTTTCCCCACAGGTGTAACATCTGGGGCCATAACCTCGTCCGCGCAGTGGTGGTACTACGACCTCTCTGAGTCGATGGGCGCGATGGTCCTGTCTCACTGCCTCTACTTCCAATGCATGGGCTAAGGCGTCCTTGAGTGTCTCATGGTGCCCAAGTCTCACAGCAGCTCTGACTTCAAGGTCACGAATCCCGTCGATAAATGTTTGCACTAGGTTCCCATTAATGAGCGCAGGTACAGACTGGTATGCTTTTCGGACCAGCTTTTCGACTTCCAGGGCCCATTGTTGTAGGTTTTCACCATTGCGTTGTACACGATCCTTAAGTTGTGCACGAAACACGTGCTCCAGGTGGGCGTCACCGTATCTAGCTTCCAATGCCTCTAGTAGTTGTTCATAAGTCACTTCTTGCCCGAGAGCTTCTAGAACAGTCAAAGCCTGATCTCGAAGGCCTAAGGTGAGTGCAGTCATAGCTTGAGCCTTATTCCATCCGTTCGCCTTCATCACGGCCTCAAACTGTATCTTGTAGGCCGACCACGAAGATGTCCCGTCGAATGGTGGTACCTTGAATCCACGTATTGAAGGTGCGGCAGCTGTAGAAATTACAGCCGCGTCTCCATCTTTGAGATTACCTAAAGCCTTCTTCACATCAGCAACCTGAGTTTTCACCTCATCAATCCGAGTTTCAGCTTCAGTGAGGCGTTCTCCATGTTGATGAACTTGATCCTTCATCATCTTGAGCTCCTTGTTGAACGTCGCGTGAAGATCTTTCATGAGGATCATCTGTTCTTCCTGTCGGCTGGCCTGCTCCTTTTTGTCGCGCTGTAACTGTTCTTCTAAGCGACGGGCCTGTTCCTCCTGTCGGCTGGCCTGCTCCTCTTTGTCGCGCTGTAGTTGTTCTTCTAAGCGCCGGGCCTGTTCCTCCTGTCGGCTGGCCTGCTCCTCTTTGTCGCGCTGCAGTTGTTCTTCTAAGCGACGGGCCTGTTCATCCTGCCGACGGGCCTGTTCCTCCTGCCGACGGGCCTGTTCCTCCTGCCAACGGGCCTGTTCCTCCTGCCGCCGCGACTGCTCTTGAAGCATCGCCATCAAGGCTGCAAAGTCTGGAGCTGCAGGCACTGAAGTCGCGGTGGAAGGGCCGGCTTCCATTGCTATCAGCTGACCACTCGATAATTGCGAAGTATCTCCAAATCGTCTCTGATCCGTCTCTTGCTGACGCTGACTCCTAGTACGGATACCATCCGTGTCCTCCTTTGGTAGAATCGGCATGATTTATCGCACTTCTGACACCAATTGTTACGTGCTGGGGTTCGTCGATTCTGAAGATAAACACTAGGTATAACTTTCGAAACTTTATTACACACTAATTTACTCAAAACACACTTTAAAGTTATGAACAGTCGCACTGAATATCACTCGTCACTATTCACTTTGTTGTATCACAAGTTAACTCGCTCGTAATTCACAAAGAACTGTTTGTGACGCGCAAACCGTCCCTTTATATACTAAAACAACAACGCCTAGAAAATTCGCTGAGAGAACTCTCTACAAATAAACAGGAAGCTTCTATAAATAAACAACAACACGTGACAAGCAACCTTGAACCTTATACACTTGTAATAAGGTCGCTTGTCAGTAGCGCCAAACAAATATGAACCTTAAGTCTAGGTGTTACGATCCAATTGTTAATTCGGTATGTCTAAGCGAGAATGTTCGTGGAATTTATCTTGCGCGCGAGTCTTCTAGAACGTTCGAGTGCTTGTACGTTACAATAACAATACCTATCCATTTAATTGTAGGTATTCTAACCAATGCATAGGACAAGACTTATAATAAAAAAGTAAGATCGTATGAGGCTAGCTACCTACAACACAAGTTCTCCTAGGGTGGGAGCTAGGTACCCTTAATTACTAGTTTATTCTGTCTCCCTTATTACTAAACTAAATCTAATCTGTTGTTACAATTTATTTTATTTTCATACATGGACCTTATTAATACCTACCTAAGCATATCTTAGATAAGCAAGTTAATATTACTCTGAGCTATGATTTGTGAGGCTCAAATGCACATTGAATTGGCAAGCGACGCGACAATTAGTTTTTTTTTTTTTTTTTTTTTTATGATGAATGGGTCGACTCTTGACCTCGAAACTTACATAGGTAAGAATGAGGTCTACGATGGAGCGAGCCTACCCAGAAGGTGCCTATTAACTCTCTTAGTTTTATAGCAAGCCATTATAAACCTTACTAGCTCATGCGCGCAGCTTCGCCCACGTGGTACCAACATTTTGAATAGCCATTGCATATTGCTATTCCTACGCCTATTCTAAGTTTCACTGGTTTAGGCGTGATTGTTACACAAACATACTAACAACCTTTCAGATTTATTATATTACTTGCTTCTGCGCGCGGCTTCGCCCGCGTGGTACCAATATTTGGAATAGCCCATATTCTTTACCAAGTTTCATCCAAATCGGTTCACTGGTTTAGGCTTGATTGAAACACAAACATACAAACATCCAAATATCCAAACATCTAAACAAACTCACAAACTTTCAGCTTTATTATATGAGTGGGATTAGGATAGGCTGCACAATGGTACAAGATATAGATACTGTAGGTACTGCGAGTGTCCACGTTTTGGTTCCATATGTCATGATAGGTACGACGCACTAATAGTAGTTTTGTTGAGTAGGTAAGTAGGTATACTATACATTCAAAAACATCGTAGCTTGAAATCTAGGCTAGGTATAAGAATTTTTTTTTACGTTTACCTAATTTCTGTACTAGGTACAGCAAACTTCTCCCCCCCCCCCCAAATCAAAAATCACGATTAATAACATTTTCTATTAAATTAATGAACCTGTGTGCCAATTTTCGTCAAGTGGTTGAAACTGTAGGCGAGAACGATCGTGCACTTATTCGATAGAGAGGAAATGACATTTAATTTGGCAATAATTTCACCGCTCTGTGGCGCAGTGGGTGAAAGCCCGCTTGTGACACCGAAGGTTGTGGGTTCGATCTCCGCCGCGGGATAAATGTTTGTATGATCTGCAAATATTTATCTCGGGTTTATGTATAAAATGTATGTATTTACTTACAAGCAAAAAAGTATATAAGTAGTATATCAGTTGTCTGGTTCCCATAGCTTGTACAGCTATGCTTAGTTTGGGGCTAGATGATGCTGTGTGAAAATGTCCAGCATTTTTATTTTATTTTATTTATTTATTTATCTCCAAATCACTGTGCCGACTCAATGGCAAGCTTCACACTCGAGCAAGCGAGACTTGATATTCATTAGTGACAAATCACTGTTAAGCTTCGTAATTTTAATGACTACCTACATTGCCACTGCCACGGGCAAATGCATTTTTTGCCAATCTCGAAACGGAGACGATTCGCTCGCTCGGTCAAATTTTTCTTAAAATTCTATAATTATAGTTACTTTTATTATGCAGTCAGTATGGCAAACTAATTAAGTCATTTATTTATTTATAACTTCGGCTATTATACTAATGAACTAGACTGACAAGCTGGCGAAGTTTAAATTAGAAACAAAGTGAAGCTGGGTGAGTTAACTAGTTTTAAGTCTTTCATAATACTTCAGTCTACTTTGTCTATGGATTTAGACAGCTGAGTCCAGCTTCGCCATCTATCGCACGGTTGAAGAAGCGCAGTCCCGTTCCGTCGTCATCCGACCGCTCCACACGTCTTTTTCCATTGCCTTGTTTTCTGTCATTTCCATTTGCTAAAAATCGTAACTACGATAATTTCTGTAGTGTTTATTTCCTTACTAAACACTGCCGTGAAGACGATCGTGCAGCGGATAAATACTGTTCAATGGAATTACAAGAGTAGGGGAACTTAATTTTTTACGGTGAGTACTGTTTCTGTACATCTGACAGACAATCATTTGCTGCGATTTCATTCTTTATTTTGCTAGTGGCCGTATCTATTGTACACTACAAGAACTTCCGCAGTCGTATTTTCTAGGATTCGAACCGGTTCAAATCTAGCTGAAAATTTATTACAGTCAAACACTTCACCTGCCGTTTTCAGCCGATAAATCGGTATTTTTATATTATGTTATCTAGATAATAGTTATTCAATAACAAGATCGTGATTATACGCTCACAATGGTGAGTACATGCGTCATCATGAACCTTTCAAGGTGGTAGGGTGCCTAAATATGGTTCACACAATCGTAGTCTGCTCTAAGTGACTTCCTATCCACACCAATTCGATCGTAACCAAGGCTAATCATATCATTTTGTTTGGCTGTTTGCCAATGCAGCAGCACTTGCAGTTTAGGGAACAAAATGAGATAAAATCTCTTTGTTTATTTATTTTATTCCATAGTGACTCACTCGGTTTTATAGGTACAAAACAAACCTACCAACCATAGCTCGTTATCTTAACTGGCTGAGTCACAATGGTAACTTAGCTTTTAAGTTGGCATTTCTTGAATAAATCATTGTTAAGATAGCCATAGTATATATCTAAGTATTCAAAAACCAATATAGGTTCACTTCAATTGTTTATGTGCATTATAATCAATATTAAAAATGTATCAAGATACATTTTACTAATTCAATTAAACATTTTTTACTATCACTCAAAGCATTATAATCTTTTGCACTTACTTTATCTTGTACATTAAATTCTGAAAGTCCTGTTTGGGATGATGAAAACGAAAAATTGCTATTCAGATCTATTCTCAAAATAAAAACTGCGATTCAAACTCGTGGACAAAGGGTTCCGCTTCTGTACCATTATCTATAAAAATGGCAAGAAAATAACGTTTGTAGTATGAGAGCTTAGCCCTTTATTCTGTTTTTTATTATTGTTATTGCGGCAACAAAAATTTTCAACTGTCTATCACGGTTCATGAGATACAGCCTGGTGACAGATGGACAGACAGACAGCAAGTCAAAATAGGGTTCCCGTTTGAATACGGAACCTACGGAACCATAAAATGAAATTGTTGAAGCTCTTAGCTTGAGAATGTTTATTGTAATAAAATAAACTGGGTCAATTTATTCCTGATTCTTAAAAAAATTACATCAAATAAAAAAAAAAAAAAAAAAATCAGTTGTGGTTGTTTTTTTGACATTGAACTTGTGAAATTCTGTCAGGTTAGACTGACCTACAAAAGTTTGTTAAAATGAATAGAATACTTAAAAATATGTTGGGTTACATCACAACCATTCCTACTTTTAATAGGAGTAAACCTCTTTGATGTTATATTATGTGAACTTGTTAACCTTGGCAGTAAAACTAGCTATGAGAGCATCAGAATGCATTGTTTAAGTTCTTTTCTTGCGCCATTTCTTGTCATGAGTTTTTGTTCAGTTTTAAGTTAGAAAAACTATTTAGTGCTTTGTTCGGACAGACTTTTGAAGACTAGCTTCTTAACCGTGTCTCAGACTACGCTATAATATAATAGCTTATAGCTCATAGCATAACAATATCGTGCATTCATTAAGTCTCTTGGCCAACAATTGTTTGATTTATATATTACTAGCTTCTGCGCGCGGCTTCGCCCGCGTGGTACCAACATTTTGAATAGCCTATATGCTATTCCAGGTCACTATCTATGCCTATATCAAGTTTCATCCAAATCGATACACTGGTTTAAGCGTGATTGATACACAAACATACAAACATCTAAACAAACTCACAAACTTTCAGCTTTATTATATGAGTGGGAAGTGGGATATTATTATATTATATTAGGAATTAGGATTAGGAATATTAGGAATTAGGATTATTAGGATATTAGGATAATCCCTGACCTTGTCATTGAAAATACGCTAAAAGAGAAGTAAAATTAACATAGCAACTAAAACGAGACTAATAAAACTAATATGGTCACAAAAAATGGCTACCTACACTCAGGTCTAATTAACCGGGAGTCCTTCAAATAGCATATTAACTTTTATTATGAAGTTCGTATGATAATGAGTGGTATGCTATTGTTAATTGTGATAATGATAGGTACATCGTTTATATTTCGTTCCGAAATACAATATTATTAATTTATTATACACCAGCTGTCCGTCGCGGTGTTACCCGCGGTCCCTCGGGAAAACAT
Source organism: Epirrhoe alternata (assembly GCA_963565295.1). Taxonomy (NCBI): domain Eukaryota; kingdom Metazoa; phylum Arthropoda; class Insecta; order Lepidoptera; family Geometridae; genus Epirrhoe; species Epirrhoe alternata. The sequence continues at coordinate 4,523,119 of OY751400.1, forward strand.
CACTTTCCCGGGATAAAATATAGCCTACGTTAATCAGGGATAATGTAGAATTCTAATGGTGAAATAATTTTTCAAATCGGCCCAGTAGTTTCGGAGCCTACTCAATTCAAACAAACAAACAAATCTTTCCTCCTTATAATATTTATTAGTATAGATAGACTAGCTTCTGCGCGCGGCTTCGCCCGCGTGGTACCAACATTTTGTTTACCAGTTCACTATCTATACCACTGCATATACCAAGTTTCATCCAAATCAGTTCACTGGTTAAGGCGTGATTGATACACACACATACAAACATCCAAATATCCAAACATCTAAACAAACTCGCAAATTTTCAGCTTTATTATATGAGTGGGATAGATATAGATATTACCTACTTGCTCATTAGTTTTCTATCTTTTTTTTGCGTCTTGATCCCGTGGGAATTCCGGGAATAAAAGAAGCACATAAATGTTGCCCAACTACTAATCAGTTCAGCCGTTCTAGAGAAGCGCGAACAGACAAAAAGTTAAACATAGATTCGGATTCTATTGCCTTCATAGATAACCTTAAAGTTCGTTTTTAAGCACTCTGTTGATAATGCCATTAACGGTCACCCATCCACTTACTGACCGTTTCGAACGTTGCTTAACTTCGACGATCTATAAGGAACGATGTTAGGTAGTGTTTTTTTACTAGGTACGTAGGTACAAGGTGGAGAGAGTTCATTCAAGCTTTCAATACTTCATGTTGACGGCATTGTGATCTGCTTCTCGTAACTCTTCAAGTTTCAAGTCCTTGGAACGTGTGTTTGTCGAGCGACTGAATGAAACCTTGCGCCATGCATCAATGCATCGATTTACATGGCGTAAAGCATTGTTCATTCTATGCCTATAGTTTTATGATTTACAAATTACAAGTTACCATAACCTCTTACAGTACTCTTAAAGACTTCTAATGATATATGCATGTATATGAAATAGGCTGTTGCGTAGAAAAATATATGGTTCATCATCATCATCTCAGCCACATAACGTCCACTGCTGAAAATAAGCCTCCTCTATTGAGTTCCAGACCAATCGATCTTGTGCGGCCTGCACCCAACGACATTGTTGGCTTAATAAATAAATATTGCTAGACATTTCACACAGCATAATCTAGCTCCAAAGTAAGCAGATGTTATGGGTACCACACAACTGATTTACCTAGGTTTGACTACACTTTAATCCACACAGATCTTCAGGTATTGAAATTTATTCATGACTAGCTGTCCGTCGCAGTGTTACCCGCGGTCCCTCGGGAAAACTTTACTTCCCCTGTATAAAATATAGCCTATGTTCATCAGGGATAATGCAGGATTCTAATAGTGAAAGAATTTTTCAAATCGGACCAGTAGTGTCGGAGCCTATTCAATTCAAACAAACAAACAGACATACATACAAACAAACAAATCTAAATGTAGATGTCTAAATTGAATAGTCAGAGTCAGATGCTGGCAAAAGAGGTTCTTTATTAATTCATATTATTTTTTAATTTTTAAAGTGTTAAACCACACTTGGGTATTTCATTGAGAAATGAAATGTCTTATCAAAAATATCGATTGCGACGTCAGTGATTTCGTGGCCGAGCGGTAAGCACTCCGGCTTTAGGAGGATCGTCTGATCGTCGCGGTTTCGGATCCCGTTGGAATCAAAAATTTTGATAAGACTTTTCATTTATCAAATTCATATTAGCTTAGATTTTGTTCGTGTGATTTTACGATACTGAAAATACAGCTCCAAAAGTAGGTATCACTTTATATTTTATGACCGACCTTCTCATATGAGCGCTCACAGCTCATCTGAACCCTCTGATTTATTCACAGTGCTGTTAACATTACGAATTAAGGATCTCTTTCGTCAGCGAAAACTCTGGCTTTAACATTTTTTCACCTAGTTTTAAGACGTTTCAAAGTGATCCCAGCGGTCCTACTGAATAAATGCTTTTTGACTTTGACTTTGAACAGAAACGATATTAGCATGAAAATTCAAAGCATAAGCATTTTTCATTATCCGTTTAGGAATCTTGTGATTAGAGCATTATTAAACTCTACAATACAACTCATACAATCTACACTAATATTATAAAGAGGATAGATTTGTTTGTATGTTTGTTCGTTTGAATTGAAGGCTCCGAAACTACTTGAGCGATTTGAAAAATTCTTTCACCATTAGAATCCTGCATTATCCCTGATGAACATAGACTATATTTTATCCCGGGAAAGTGTAATTTTTACGAGCGACTGCGGGTAACACGACGGACAGCTAGTCCCACTCATATAATAAAGCTGAAAGTTTGTGAGTTTGTCTAGATGTTTGTGTTTCAATCACGCCTAAACCAGTGAACCGATTTGGATGAAACTTGGTATAGGCATAGGTAGTGACCTGGAATAGCATATAGGCTACTCAAAATGTTGGTACCACGCGGGCGAAGCCGCGCGCAGAAGATAGTATGTAATATTTGTGTGTAAAACAAAATCACACACAACCTTGATAACATTATCCGATACGGCATATTATGTTCGTCCATTAAAAGAATCATTTTTATGATACTGTATGGTTCAAATTAGTCGTATTTCCTGTTTTGAAAATTCCGAGTGAGTAAATGTTTGCATTTTACTTGCGGCTCACGGCTATTTATCCAGGTACGGTAGACATCTGAGGCAAGACAAGCAAACAAGGCTAGGATCGCCACGGATTGAACCCTGTCTGTTTGAATCTTGCATGGCTGCAATTTTTGTGTTGTTTTTGAAAAATGCATAGACAAATTCCTATTTCATACGATGTTGGGCACTTACGAAAATAACTAAATTAATTGATGGAAAGACGATCTGGTAAAGGTTGCTGGGAGCCGTTGGGTGCAGGCGGCACAATATCGATCGCAGTGGAAATCGATGGGGGATGCCTATGTTCAGCAGTGATAGATGGCTGAGATGATGATGATGATATGATTTGATTAAACGTGTACTCCCCGCTATTATAGTTTATGTAACTTTGCACTCGGTCTGTACTTATGAAAATATGTGACAAGTTGGCAAACAGCCCAGTGAAATCCGCACAGTTGTTTGAAAACAGCGGATTTAAAAGCTGACCACACATTTTTTGTATGTTCAATACGTCAGAGAATTTCTAGTGTAGAGTTAATCCACGCATATAATAGACACTTCTCGACCCGCGACTAAATTCATTTTGAAGTGATAGTGGGTTGTAGTTCTATCGATACTAAACGATTATACTTCCTAATAATTCTACTCGTACTAAATAATAATAATATTATAAAGAGGAAAGATTTGTTTGTTTGTTTGAAGTGAATAGGCTCCGAAACTACTGGACCGATTTGAAAAATTCTTTCACCAATATAATCCTACATTATCCCCGATGAACATAATAATAATATAATATTATAAAAAGGAAAGATTTGTTTGTTTGTTTGTTTGAAATGAATAGGCTCCGAAACTACTGGGCCGATTTGAAAAAGTCTTTCACCAATATAATCCTACATTATCCCCGATGAACATAGGCTATATTTTATCCCGGGGAAGTGAAGTTTTCCCGAGGGATCGCGGGTAACACCGCGGCGGACAGCTAGTATTAAATAAAGCTCCGATCAATAAAAAAACCATTTCCGAGTAAAATATCATACCAGTATCATACATGTTTTCGCAGACAAAATTCATGGATGGACGAACAGATGAGGGACAGTTTGAACTGCGTCTTGGAAATCGAGTCGTGCTCCTGTTTGTCTATTTTGTGGTTTTGTTGTAGGTTCCCAGTGTCAGGCTTTAAGTAGCTCTTAGCCAGGGCATAAGTTCACATCCCGTCCGGCAACTAACAGCCTATTAAATCATTACTGGTCATTATTCAAGTGCAGTCTATCTACACAGGAAATAATACTGACTCATTCCGTTATCTTTGATTGGGTTCTGGTTATGTTTGTTTGTCCGATGAAGAGTCGCATAAGTTTTTAACCAAGAGCAAAAAAAAAGTGTGAATCTGTTTATGTGGCCTTGTAGCTCCTTAACGGATGAACCAATAACGATTAAGTTTTATTTTTGTTCGAAAATAACTTCATAAAATTATGAATATCAGTTCAGCAGTTCGAAAATCATCAGCATTTTTCTATGGCGGAAGTTTCTTTCACATATTCATTCCAGATACGATATCTCTAACCGTTCTCATATTATAAAACACTCTTAACCAGTCTATTTATCGACCTATCTACTACTTCCTCGTTTGAACCCTAATCATAATTTTGTCTACGCTCGAGGTCATTGATAAAGAGGTCAACTTTAAAACATTACAAAACTAATTTGGATAATGATATCATGTCATTGTTATAACTCTGTCAAGCGTGAAAGTAATGACTATGATATTTTTCTGTATAATGTGTTGCGTATCAGATACAAATTCTCATTATTTAATAGCTGTTTCAGGGGTCCCATATGACGGTATCACTTCGCCATTGGCGAGTAGTCTTGATAGATAGGTAGGTAAATTCTCTCAGGCAACATCAACATCTCTAATAGGTACGGGCCTCGGCTTGGACTGCAGTCCAAGCCGAGGCCCGTACCTATTAGAGATGCCCTTGCGCATGTTGTCGTAACTTCTCTCTAGGAAACCTTCAGTGCTTCAGTGCCGGCCATAGTCCGATAAAACTGCAACGGCCTCATAGGCCATTAGTAAGTAGTAGACCCAGAAAAGCTATTTCAGCGATTTAAAAAAATTTATATTTATTTTGTTGCATATTTTATCAGATGATCCGATGGTTGGATGATATTGTTTAAGTAGCTGGGAAAGGACACTGCACAGATTGGCGTTATAGAGAAGAGTCCTATTATACCCAACTGTGAGTGCAACCGGGCTGATTAGATAATAGATTTTGCGGCAGTTATACTAAGAACGATCTATATTTGTAATAGTAAATCTAGATTGTGCCGTCATTATTAGCACACAAATCATATGGACAAAAGCCTCCAAATAGGTTAATCGTTAGTCTTATCTCATTAAATGAACCGCTTTTGCTATTAAAACTGACTCTAATTCTTATAGTGACATGCGATTTAAGTCTAGTCCATAAACATGCTTTCGGTTAGTCATTGCTGTAACTGATAGTTAAGTTACCGTACCTTCTAATCTAATGTGATCGATAAATATACTCGTAATTATGCTTGACGGTTACAGGCAAATTACATCTCAGTATCACAGTAATATTGTAAATGCAAGTTTGTGTGTACTTTTCCCCTCCTTAAGCTGAAACGGCTAAGAAGAGATGGATGGATTGTGTGAAAGATGATATGAGTAAGAAAGGAGTGAGTGCTGAGATGACGGCTGATAGAGGGAAATGAAAGAGGAATACATGTTGTGCTGACCCCACATAGAGTGGGACAAGAGCAAGAAGATGATGATGAAGCTGAAACGGCCAAACGGTTTCGGATGTTTGTTATGATGGCAGTTTGATTAACACATCTATAGTCTAATTTTATCATGAAAAAGTGAAGTATTTCGAGGGACCGCGGGTTACGCCTCGGCTAGTTTCTGCATAATGGATTTTCGTCTATGATGGTTCATGACGAGCGAAATTCTAATGGTTTTCGTTGTATCTCTTGTAACAAGCCTTTGCGGCTTTCATATATAGTATCATGTATAGATATTTAGAGGTTATTTTCCACACTCTTCAACAGGCAAGTACAAAGCCAGTTGAACCGATAAGCTCTCGTATATAGAAAACATGAGATCTGCACTTAATGCCTCGATACCAGCCAATAGCTGGCGACCTGCCAACGTAGTACACTCCATCATTATTTACTCTTCGCTATTTATTCACGAGATACTTGAAATGGTAAGGTACACAGACTTGAAATCTACGCTGACAACTCATAGGTACATCTTTCAGCGTACTGACTATCTAGAATTCTAGATCTTACTAATATTATAAATGCGAAAGTCTGTGTGTGCGAATGTTTGTTGCCACGTATCTCCGTGACGACTTAACCGATTGTTATGAAATTCGGAATGTAGATGGTCTAAGTTCTGGAACAACATTTAAGCGTATAAAATTTTCGAAAATAGGCCCTGTATAATACAGAATGTTAAAAATTCTATAGAAAACATTTTTTTGGTCTGATTCACTCCAGACTCGCTTAAAATATACTTTAAGTAAATAATGAAACACGTGTTTTTTATACAGTTCTTGCTATTCAAAAAAAATTACCGTAAAATTATTTTTGTATCAAGCGAGGGAGTTTAATAGTTTGTATATTTTTTCGATTCACTTAAAACTTCTGCACTTTGTTCCTAATAATGCGCAGACGAAGTCGCGCGGGTCATCTAGTTTATTAATAATTAGCTGTGCTCCGTCCTGTGTCACTGTTCCTCGGGAATACTACAGTTTCCGGATAATCTATGCGTTACTGGGTTAAAGCTACCTTACTCCATTACAAATTTCATCCAAATCACAGCGTAAAAGGACAAAAACAAACTTTCACATTCATAGTCCTGATGCCATACTAGAATTCCATGTATCATGGGTATCTGAAATTACGAGTTCGATTTTACTTACCATAACAACCAGGCCTGGAATTTAGCTGTATATGTAATGTAACTAACATATGTCCTATTGCGGAAATCTAAATATCATCACAGAATTGCTATCAAGGCCGTCAAAATTTGGCGGCTATTGAGATCCTGATCTGATGATGGATTTTAAATAACAGCGATAGTTTTCTGAAGCGTAACGACTCGTACACGTACAAACAAATCCGCCTTACACTGACAACTTGAGAAGTGGTTGAGATTTAAAAAAAAAAAAAAACTTAAGGGTCGATTCACATCTGACCGAAGATCCGTCGCGTATTATCGGTCGCGGAACGCCAGAACTGACAAATGTATAGAAAAACACTCGACCGTTCACACTCGACGGACTAACGTATCATCGGTCGAGTGTGAACGGTCGAGTGTTTTTCTATACATTTGTCAGTTCTGGCGTTCCGCGACCGATAATACGCGACGGATCTTCGGTCAGATGTGAATCGACCCTAAACGTATGACGTGCTTTCAAAAGTAATAGATGAGATGTTAATTTAGTTGTAGAATTGCTAATATTTCAACTATTCATTCCGGATTTACTTTGTCTGATCTTCGTAGCTTCCTGCATTGCAAATTACAAGAGAATATTATGCTTGTTTGATATTTTATTTTCTATCTTATTTAATACCTACGGTAACACTATTGGTTTATGCAGGGTGAAATTTTCCCGAAGTTTCATCGTCAGCCTATACAAGTCCACTGCTGAACATAGGTCTTCATACACTTCTATACAGTTTCCATGTACGGCATGTGCCAGCACTGATAGTATTAGTATTAGGTTTGTGTTGATTGATTTTTCATGCACAATTTCCTTCCAGAAATCAGCAATGGCGCTCAAACCGAAGACTCACTCGTAGTTCCTACTTCAATCAGATGGATACCCTGCATGTGCTGCACGGGCACAGCAAAGGCTCGAGTCGCAGCCAGTCGCCTTCCACCGCTGACCTGGCGCAGGTGACTGATGACGTCATCCGGTCCAGGGTTCAGTCGCCTTCGACGCACCATGTCGTTAGCGTGAGTAGACCTTCATACTAGATCGGCATACTTACCATGGCCAGTAGGCCAAATCATTTCTGCCACATGATGTCCAATTGTCCACTGCTGATCATAGGCCTCTCTTAAGTGCCTCATCGATTTCTAGAGCGATTGATCTTGTGTGACCTGCACCCAATGGTTTCCAGCAATCTTTACTAGACCGTCTTTCCATCTCTTCCATTCATTTCCAATCATTTCTACAAACACGATAAAATTATTATATTCTAGAGATGCGCCTGATTCTTCTAGAGATGACCAACTTGTCAGTTCCAAACGCTCACGGAGGAAAGTCCTACAACTTTTTTCAGAATATTTATACTTATGAAATGCTTAGTAATTTATAATTTCCCGCTCATAATGAGCCTGCCTGGGAAAGTATAAAAAACTGTAGCCAAGTGATACAATTTCATAGGTGTTGTGTTTCTTAAACAAGTTCTTTAGCCTTTGACCGAAATACCGATAATGAATCAGAATGCCGTGTGGTATCCGTGTTGCATAACTACTTCCTGAATAATCAATGGATTCATCATAAAGGAATTCCATCAATTCTATACCACGCATGTTTACAAACCATTAAAATTTGAAAATTGAAGTTTTGTTTCACGAACTGGGAGTTGGGTAATCGATTTCTGTTTATTTGGTTAACGAGCTGGTTTGTTTTGCTTGATTCATTGCCGCTGTCCTTGGATATTAGTGCGATTTGAACGCATTCACATAGAAAATAGGCGGGTCTTAGTTCTGACTCGCTATCTCATCATCTTCCTGCCCTTTTCCCACATTACGTGGGGTCGGCACAACATGTGTTCTTCTTCCATTCTCCTCTATCATCCGTCATCTCAACACTCACTTCTTTCTTACTCATGTCATCCTTCACACAATCCATCTTGTCTTTGGCCTACCTCTACTCGTGAATCCATCAACATTCTGACTCGCATCATCATCATCATCCGCAGCCTTTTTCATCCCACTGCTGGGCATAGGCCTCTCTTCGCCTGTGCCAACCTTTCCTAGCTTGTCTCACCCATGTACGACCTGCTGTTTTTATAATGTCGTCAACCCATCTAGCTGCCGGACGACCCACTCTCGCATACCTACAGTTATTAATATTATTGTCGTACACATCATAAAGTAACTAAAGTCTACTTACCCTTACAAACCATGAGATAGAAAGTTTTTATCAGTAAGCTAAGCTACTTAGTTTTTGTCAGAGCTGCCTTTATAAATGACGTAACAAGACTTGCTTACATCCCACTATCCCACTATCCCACTTCCCACTTCAATTTCAAAATTTCTTTATTGAGATATATCTTATGAACTAGTACAATTTCCAGTGTGAATTTTATCCTAGAATGTACAACTAATAATTGCACTTCCCACTAATATAATAAAGTTGACAGTTTGTGAGTTTGTTTAGATGTTTGTATGTTTGTGTTTCAATCACGCCTAAACCAGTGAACCGATTTGGATGAAACTTGGAATAGGAGTAGATAGTGACCTGGAATAGCATATTGGCTTTACGCGCGCAGTAGCTTCTAATTATGTTATCTGTGCTTCTACTTACCGATAGAAAGTTACCTGCTTTGTATGTAAGTGCAACCCACGAGTACGATATGAGTCATATTAGATTGTAAACCTCGTAGTACAATACCATGAACCTTCTAATGAGATCTGACTAATAGGTGCGCAGACGAGACGCTTTAGACCGAGCTATGAGACCTTCTGTCTGAGAACTGAGAAGCTAAGTCATAAATCATAAACAGTAGGACCGCTGGGATCACTTTAAATAGTATTAGGTTTATTTTACTCCTGTTCCTTCGCGACCAATATCGTAAAGAACCGGCTAGTGATGAGTAGTGTCATGATCCTCATTTTCAATCGTTGTACCACCTCAAAAATTTTGTCACACTCACGAGTAGACACATTCGAGTGAGACAGAGCGAGACGAACGAGGGAGGAATCACCTCACCAAATAAAATGAGGCCCTCATACAAACTCATTTTGAAACCGTGTCCTACCCAACACTAGAACCGGCAATACGGTTTGGGGGCCTACCTTTTTTTAAGCTTCTGTGTCATAGAAGCATGTTTGTGAAGTGAATATCGTTGTGCAAAGGTATCATGATTATTAAGATTTCATTAGGTATGACGATCTTTGTAGACGACGAGAATGTGGGTGTAGGCCTGATGCATAATCGTTTAGATATCTTCTACAGTTATACTATAGTTATGTAGATGATATCCGAAACCACTCATTCAATTGAAAAATGAACCAAATTTTTTATCGTGTTATGTGGTAGAACATAGACTGTATTTCATTCACAAAAAATTACCGGTATTTGAACCGCCGCGAGAATCGAACTCGCACGTCATGCCTCCCTTCCCTCGACACGTCAGTATTTTAGTACAAGATCTCTGAAGATCTGGCATCTTTTCAGTGCAACGTAAAATTTTAACTACATACTAAAGAAATAAAAACCATCTTATCAGAGAAATAAACTTAATGTGCCATAACAAAGTTTACGAGTGTACTGAAAATTAAATCGATTCATCATTCAGCATGTAGTACTATTTGTATATTTGAAATTGTGTTTTACACTTTTTATGGTCCTTTTAAACAGAGGCACTGACGTTTTAGAGGAGAGCCAGTTCAAAGGTAATTCGTCTTATTGGACGCGGACAAGCTTCGTCTCTTCGAAGTCCAAGGGTTCCTGAAGCTGTATAATCTTCTTAGTCGTTATCTTCATTGCTGAAGGTCGTGTCTAGTGTGGATTGTTGACCACTCGATGCATCATGCCTTTCTCGCTGTCTTCAGCAGCCATTATAGTTTCAGGTATTGGTAGGTTGAGTTTTTTGACTGCGCCTATCCAACAGTTATGTAAGCGCTGTATGATCTAGTCAGATGAAAAGGCTTAGTTTCGTGTAAACAAACTCACAATTCTGTCCTTGAGCTTGATAAATCTCTGACAAACTTTCGAGGAGATGACAGCATGTCTAACTTTACATTTTGCTGCCTATCAATGTTTTGAAAATGAGAGTTTTGACACGGTTAATTGGATTTGAAACGGGTCGAACAATAATCTTGTTGTCAGAAACTGGGGCAGCTATTTTTGCGAATGCCAGTGATATAAAATCATACTAATTAGATCTGAAAATCGTGAGTTCTGACTTCAAGTAAATATTTAAAAAAATAACTTAACGTGCGAAACGTACAAAAAGCTTGATTTAATTTGTTGTGTGCTATCTTCTCGTAGTGGTGAAATAAAAGAAGATTTTTATGAGCATCTAAACTCATTTAACGAGCCTCAATTTTCTTTGACTGGCTCCCCACTGGAGCTTGACTTTTTAGTTTTAAGACGGATCACCTAAAATAAATCTAGGCCCCAAACCGTGTTTGTTGCCCTGATTCTTCACGGTATTGGTCGCGCAAGAACAGGAGTAAAATTCGTTTTAAGACTTCTAAGTGATTCCAGCGGTCCTACTGAATAAATGCTTTTTGAGTTTGACTTTGATTTAAAGCTTGGACTCATCAGAAAATTACAACATATAGTTAGATTCTTTAAATATCTTAAAAGGAGAATATTATCTGAGAAAATGTCTATCGCGCCTATGAGATACAGTCATCCCAGAAAAGATGCGGAGGTACAAGTGGGCGTGCACCCACGTAATAAAGAATCACGTTAAACGCGTAGTTCCACCTATTTTGAGATCTTGATGACATGGGAATGTTTGATTTTCATATGCTTGTATGAAGTCTAGATTTCATGATACTCATCTATATTTTTTGATGCTTTGGGGTACACCAGTTGCCATCACGGCTCCTGCTCCTTTTTTTCGTCACCGACGAAATCGCGTTCCTTTTTTCGGTCGTTGGATGAATATTCGGAGGCTTCCTACCACGATTTCTGATTCAAACGTATTTTTTGTATGTACCCCGATTGGTTGCTGGAAGACGGCTGAAACCAAAGGGTTCTTCACTGGTGGTCCCATATACAGCATTGCATTCCTGAATGAAGGATTGATAGTTTTCCGCAAAACTTAAAAAACATCACCTCTGCAATTTTCGAACAGAGTCGAACATTTAAGTCGGTTTCCATTTTAGTTTTTAAACGTAATAATTAGTTGTTGCTGTTGTTTCGGACCAACAAAACTAATTTTACCGTCAACATAAATAGAACGGTATTTCTATTGAAAACAAGTTGTTACCTAAGTTAGCATAAGTTTAGATTTAAGATGGATCACCTAAAAGAAAGCTAGGCCCCAAACCGTGTTTGTTGCCCTGATTCTTCAAGGTATTGGTCGCGAAGGAACAGGAGTAAAATCACCTAGTTTTAAGACGTTTCAAAGTGATCCCAGCGGTCCTACTGAATAAATGCTCTTTGACTTTGTTGTTTTACTAAAAAACCACCAAGAGAGTTTCTTTGAATAATTTATACCTCATTGATTTAAAACCTCTATTAATACGTTATCGATTACCGCAATACCATTGTTGCATAGTTTAAGTAATCTAGGTTAAAGCAGTTAAACCTCGCTGTATATATAAAACCTGACGTTCGGTTTGTTTGTTTCCTTATTCAGAAGTCCAACAACTAGATTAGATTCGAGCGGATCATTACATTAGTGATTAATTATACATAATCATCATTCCACCACTCGGTCACTGCCTTTATTTGTCCACCTACCGTCTTCCCGTCTTGCCAGGTCATAAATATGTAATAGGTAAAGACAAGAAAAAATATGTGATGCTAACAAAAGAAAAGGGGTATTTTCCAAAATCATTAATTTGTTAAATATAACGGTAGGTATATTTATTAAGAACATCATAGAAGGAAAAGTGGAAGGATATGAGGAAGAGGAAGGCCTAGTTATATTATAATCAATTTCATGAGTCAGATAAAAGAGAAGATCGCTGTCATCTACTATATAAAAATAAGTCGGGTTTTCCTTCCTGACGCTATAACTCCAGAACGCACCAACCGATTTCCACGGTTTTGCATTCGTCGGAAAGGTCTCGGGCTCCGTGAGGTTTATAGCAAAGAAAATTCAGGAAAAATCTGGTGGCATCTGGTGGCGAAACGGAGTTCGCTGGGTTTGCTAGTGTCGTATAAAGAAGTAAAGGAGACCGCATTGGACAAGAGCTCGACAAGAGCTGAGCTCTTAAATTTGATGATAAACAGTAGGTACTCGTTTTCAGTGCCGTAGTTGTAGCCACCTTGATAAAATGATAAAAGTTTTAAAGATTGTAACATCGAATACAAATCTGATACTGTAACACGCGAGCGGAGCAGTATGCAAATGATAAAGTTAGATTAATTTGTAATGATTGTTAAATATGCACAACTGATCGTCTTCTAAATAGGTTGACGTAGTACTCGTAGAATCCTAATCAACAATCGATGCTACAGTGAAGAGGTTCTTAGGGACAAATGTTCTACAATTGTTGGCGGATTTGTTTTAATTGTGTGTGTTGCGTCCATGGAGCGTTCCAGAGCTTACGGACACATGAACAATGTGCATGTGCATGCTAGAACAATTAGGCTCAATGCACATTGAATTGGCAAGCGACGCGTCAATTAGTTTTATAGAAAGCCATTATAAACCTTATGTATGAACAATAGTATAAGATAAAGTAACGCTTGTAGAGTTGCCAATTCAATGTGCATTGAGCCTTATACTCAGGCCTTGATCTTAAATTAAACATTACTATTATTATTTATTTGTCCAAGTTGAACATGTCGGGACTATCATCCTATATTTCCCAAAACTCAGGAATGGCTTCAGTCGCTAACATATTCAAATACGGAAGACCTACTGGTTCCACTTAGGTAACTCAACAACACACACACACAGACACATACACACATACACATACACACACACACACACACATACACACACATTTAACCTAAGCATATTTTTTTTGTACGTCAGTACTGTACGTCAGACTTGAAATTTTCAGGGTATGTCCCGGTAGCACCCACTGCTCGGTATAGGCATCCCTTCTTTATGCCAGCCTCTATCTTGCGCCTCTCGCGTCATTCCCTAAGACCTTCACAATGTCGTCGAGCCCACGTACTCTCTGACGACCTTGAACCTCCACCATCGTATACAATTTCTCCCTCTTTCTTAGTACACTGCAGGCAGGGGTAGAGAACACGTTAAAACATCTTAAACAGATGTCTTTTCTTAAAGTTAGCCTGTTAGAAACTCAATTAAAGTTTCTCAAGTTTCTGAGCAATACAAACCTCGTTATGAAGTTGGTAATTCAAGGATTGAGAAATGTTTCAATGTATGTTCATTCACCACATTAATTCTCCATCCACGTCTCCTTCATCTGAGTTGATATATCATTATATCTGGATTTCAAAAGTTTTTAAAAATAATGTGTATAACTGATACTCACAGGCTAGTTGGAAATGGAACCATTTCGAAAATATCACTACTAGCTTCTGCCACCTAGCCAGTACCAACATTTTGCCACCAATAGCCTATATGCTATTCCAGGTCACTACGCCTAGTCCAAGTTTCATCCAAATCGGTTCACTGGTTTAGGCGTGATTGAAACACAAACATCTGAACAAACTCGCAAACTTATAGCTTTATTATATGAGTGGGATTGTAACTATGGCATACTTAACGCGTTTGTTGCCGCCCTCTGCGGTACCATTCGTAAAGGGTGTCCCAATAAGTGCGCACTTTTATAAAAACACGTGATATTCAGGAGTTGTTTCCGTTTTAATCGTACAAACATTGGAAATCAGTGTTAGGAATGTTGCGTAAATTTAGCATCTTGGATTTGGCTAGAATAAGCTAAGCATGTGTGTGTGTCTCCCCTAATCGCTATCAGACTATTTGGGTGAATGAACGTATTAGTTGCAAAAAAAGGTAGACGTTAGAAAGGTCACCCGAAAAGGAACCGAAAACAATCTACAATGGCAATCAGAATTTCACTTCGGGGTCGGATAGGCGTAACTTGAACTTTCGCTCAGTAATGGCATTGTCGTGATGTGTGCTAGACCGATTCGTTTCTACTCGTAGCTGGATCGAATTAAAAAGTTTAAAATTGTAGCAGTTTTGTGAAATTCTGTATTTTATTTTGTGAAATAAGTGAAATTATAGAGATGACGGTAGAACGGAAGGTACATTGTATTTTGTAGTTTTGTTATTGGAGCAAACTGTATTAAATATTGGACTATCGGCTCATCCCGACATTTTTAGGTTAAATAACCTAAAAATGTCGGGGTAAATTTTCCAAATAAGTTTTTCATTTGTATTCGGCGGTGTTTATTTCATGGAATCCATATTAGCCAAAGTGTAGGCTAAGATTTGCTCTTAAACCAAGTCTTTCTAAAATTGGTTCAAGTAGATGCTTGAATATAAATTTCATATTTAACATTCATAAGTTATTAAAGTCTGAAGTGTTTTAATATCTCTCGTGGTATTCTTCAACCCGATTAAGTTTTTACTACGCTGGGAACATTACTTTTGTTATAAGTCCAATGCCTTCAAATGCATAGCCCGCATACTATTCGAACCCTAAACAACAGCTGACCCCCATTACAATAGGAGAATAGGGATCGACAGGGACTATTTGAACGCTATTGTGTACAATTCATGGTTATAATGGTTTTAGATTGTGTTTTAGATAAGGGCTTTAATGGAGAGACTGTTTCGCAGAAGATTGTAGTATTTCTTGGTTCAAAGTAAAAAAAGCATTATAATCTGTAGAACCGCTGGCTTAGAATAGTCTGAAAACTAAGTAGGTAATCCAATTCCTTCGCGCAATAAAATTTTAGTGATCGCAATCAGACTTCCAAACAGTACTTCGATCATACGAAACGAGAATGACTTACGAAATAATAATTATTGTTGTGTTTAATTAAAACAGTCAGGACAAGGTTTACGTGAAAAAAAACCCTGCAGGAACAACCTTGAGGTCGGGGCGCAGCTAGTATCTGCACGAAGTATAGTAAGAAGGTGTGCAAAGCATTTTCATTCCTGCGGCACACCGAAACGAAGATGGTGGATGAGCTTGACCAATTCTTGCCGAAGTAGATGAGCACAGCTCGAGATCGTGACTTTAGCAGTGGACATAAAATACTAGTTTGGGGGTAACTAGGTGGAATTCCCCCAATCTACGGCAAAGAGGGAGATCTCGCCTCACTAAGGTCGACGCTAACTGGTCCACTTACCTTAGGGCCTTTCAGCCGACAATTAATGTCGGATAGTTCTTTATAGGCTAATTGCCGAGACTAATGTTGCTTGCGCGATCGAGGATTCAAATCGCTTCGGTTGTATTACGGGATCATGAAAACTGCACTCATTTAATTTACTAAGCACTTTATTCACTTGCAAACATTTTCAGGTTAGCTACACACAAATCATTTAACCAGTAATATTTATTATTAGCAACCACTCAAGGCAACAGTCAGCGTTCGAGAGGCTCAGGCTCGAGGGTATTCTAAAAGAACGACTTCCTTTTTGCTCAAGTTGTCAGACTGGAGTGCCGCAACTTCAGTCTGGCAAGTCAAGTCGATTGACAGTCCAGTCTACAGGAAGTAAATAAAAAATATCCGAAGTATCGCACAATTAACTGATAAGATAAGAATGATTATTTAGCAATATTATATTAATGAAACTATAATTTGTAACAGCTCGGCCATCCGATCGTCAACGAGTGCCTTCGTTGTTAGTTTATTTAAAACGATTTATCTATTAAACTACCTATTTTTACACATTGTATCACTTAGTTCACGAATATCTTATACTGAGAATGTATCATTATTAACAATCTTAACCACCTTACCATTTAAAACATCTTAACATCTGCACCTTTAAAACATCTAAACATCCAAACATCCAAACTTCGAAACATCTAAACATCTAAACTTCTAAACATCTAAACATCTAAACATCTAAACATCTAAACATCTAAACATCTAAACATCTAAACATCTAAACATCTAAACATCTAAACATCTAAACATCTAAACATCTAAACATCTAAACATCTAAACATCTAAACATCTAAACATCTAAACATCTAAACATCTAAACATCTAAACATCTAAACATCTAAACATCTAAACATCTAAACATCTAAACATCTAAACATCTAAACATCTAAACATCTAAACATCTGCACATCTAAAACATCTAAACATCCAAACTTCTAAACTTCTAAACATCTAAAACATCTAAACATCTGAACATATTGAAACTTTAATGTTATCGACATTTAAATTAATCAAAGGATCGATTATTGTTTTTCCTTGGGCGATACATCATTGTACCCGGCATGCCCACAATAATCCTTGGGCGATACATCTTTGTACCCGGCATGCCCAGAATGATCCTTGGGCGATACATCATGTACCCGGCATGCCCATAGTAATCCTAATCACTTACTCAATAAATGCATCACTTGTTTCCTGGGCGACACATCATTGTGCCCGGCCTGCCCATAATGTATTTATATCACTATTCCCAAAAGGTTTATTATTTTTCATTAGGCGACACAATCATTGTGCCCGGCATGCCCATAATACACGTTTTGCAATTGAAACCCTACATAACTAGTTGCATTATAGTTAGGAATCAAATCAATTTTATGAAATCAAAGGTATGAAATCACTATGTAGGTATCAATATAGTCACTATTAAGCCTATTTATAAACAAAATAAATCAAGTAGGTACCTATCACTTATGAATTATTGTCGACCGAGAAGTTTTCATTCATTGCGTCATGATTAAGGTAACATTGACCAATTTCGGTATCAGTACCTATCATCATTATTAGAAATGGATCTGAAATATAACCAAGGATGCATCATAACCGTAAGTCATCGCGATGCTAGAATAGTCCTATTCGATATTCCAATCTAACCGTTAGTGACCGTTAGTAGGTAATGATGTTAACAGTTAACCGAGCTCTAACTATCACTGTGAAATCCTTCAGCTTTGGGACACGCGTTAGATAAGTGTCCTATCAAATTACATCGACTACATTTTAATATAGGTTTACTACATCTGTAACTAGGGTGACCAGCTTGGTTGCAATTAAAGCAGACAATTGAACTAGACTCTTGTTTACTTGATTTATCAGCTGTTTTAGCCTGAATATTTGACAAGCTTTTGTCTTTATCCTTTCCTGACCTGTCAGAATCTCTCGGAACCCCAGGCTTAACAGATTTAAAGAATTTTAGTAATTGTTCTGGCTCAGAAAACTGAGCAGCTTGAGCTCCTAATCTCATACTCCTATCTTCTATTCCGGAAACAATGCAGTCTACGGCGTTTTCACCATGAATTTTGCAGCGGTTTAGAAGGTTTATTTTTTCATAGTAGTACAACTCGGGGGCTTCGCCAAAACGTAGTTTTTTGTTCAACATTTCCGTGAGTAGCTCACCATAATTTTGATTAGATGGAAACGATTCTGAAAGCTTGGTTTTCCACTCACGCCACGAATACAGTAATGACGGTAGACTTTGGTACCACGTTTTGGCAACGCCCACGAGCTTAGGTAGGGCGTAATGTATTACTTGTTTTTCTGACCAGTTATAGATCTGTTTACATTCTTCTACTTTCATAAGCCATGCAGTAATGGTTTGCTCTTTAAGCGTTGGGTCAAATTCGGGAATGACGTTGTGCAAAGATGAAAACTTCTCATTCGTACTTGTTTTCATAGACTTTAACACATCTAAAAATGACTCTAACAAGCGGTTACTATTATTATGATCACTCATTGCAGAATATCTACTTCGTTTAGATGCGCGATCCTCACTGTCACTCTCAGGCGCATTCCTAGCCCTGCTGCGTTTCCTACGACGATCAACGTCGCGGCCCTCACTATCAATTCTACTATTGCGTCGGTTTCGTGGCAAACTTCGAGTACGGCTACGGAGCTCACCTGACCGTTCACTGCGACGCTCCTTGCTACGTCTACTGTGGCGCTCACCAGGGCTGCGGCCGTGGTCTCTAGTGTAAGCCCGTCGACTGCTGTGATCACTCCGGCTCCGACGCCTTGCCGACTGGAACTCACAGCGCCTGCTGCTGCGCCGACGATCACTGCTTGGACTGCCATCAGAACCACGTGACGGTGTCCGGTCGCTCTCCATGACAAATCAACTGCAAAAACAATAAAGACCCGCATCAATGCTCACTAACCCATCATATTTTGTATAAGTCCTTTGATCATTAAATAAGTAAATAAAAATATATACATAAAACAAAATACTATGAAAACTTCTGGAATGGTTTTTTTTATTTTAATCTAGGTATACTATCTATACTAATAATAATATTATAAAGGTAAAAGATTTGTTTGTTTGTTTGTTTGAAATGAATAGGCTCCGAAACTACTGGACCGATTTGAAAAATTATTTTACCAATAGAATCCCACATTATCCCCGATGAACATAGGCTATATTTTATTCCGAGGGATCGCGGGTAACACCGCGGCGGACAGCTAGTAAACAATAAAGATAAGCATCATGCTCGCTAATCTATAAATTTTTTTGTTTAAATACTTAGATAATTAAATAAGTAATAACCCATTCGTAGGACGGTGGTAGATATTATGGTTAGTATAGTAAAAGTACGAATAAAATATAAAAAAATATAATAAAATATAATAAAAACATAAAATAGTTTTCAATTAATTAGGTCCTGGTACTCTTGCTTCACCTTCCATAATCACTATCAGGGAGTATTCTGATCGAATGAACCCACCCAGTGTGTATACCCATAAAATTATTTGTCACAATTTAATCCTGCGGCCCTACCAGGGAATAGGTAGCACTAGTAAATACCGCCGGTTTTAAATCGGTCACCTTGCTAAATACTGCCAGGGAGTGCCCTGACCAAGCTTTCAGCATGTCAACGCAATAGTTGTGGGCTAATGGACGATAACAAGAAAGTCCAGAACACAGGAAAATTCAAAATCGAGAAAAAATAAAAAAAAAATATCACAATAGGGTACCTTGTTATCGTTACGTTCCACTTCTGAGATATTACGGGATCATGAAAACTGCACTCATTTAATTTACTAAGCACTTTATTCACTTGCAAACATTTTCAGGTTAGCTACACACAAATCATTTAACCAGTAATATTTATTATTAGCAACCACTCAAGGCAACAGTCAGCGTTCGAGAGGCTCAGGCTCGAGGGTATTCTAAAAGAACGACTTCCTTTTTGCTCAAGTTGTCAGACTGGAGTGCCGCAACTTCAGTCTGGCAAGTCAAGTCGATTGACAGTCCAGTCTACAGGAAGTAAATAAAAAATATCCGAAGTATCGCACAATTAACTGATAAGATAAGAATGATTATTTAGCAATATTATATTAATGAAACTATAATTTGTAACAGTTGGTAGCGCGCCATCTAGCGGTGAAGCTCTGAAGTAGCTAGGTCGCTGTAATTGGGAACTCTATTACGATGCCCTTGTAGTTCAGGCGCTCGTAGTTAGAGGTCGCCATACTAGTAATAAAAGAATAATAACACTGAATTTCTCCTTGTCTTAGGAGCCGTCATCGAGCTCGTCGTCGCGGCACGGCGAGCGGCCGCATCACGTGAAGTCACATTCCAGAGACCTGGGCAACAGCCCCATGTCCGGGAACAACACCGCTAATAGTTCTAGAGAGTGAGTTACCCTGTTTTAACTAGCTTCGAGCTGCGGCTTCGCGGTAAGATTTGTGTAAGTTACGTTTCGTATTTTTCAGATTTCGGAACTGATGGGTTTCAAAATGTGAATTGCCCAACATCTATTTCAAGTTCATCCAAGTATGATTGAAACAAATCCAAGTGCCCATGTTTGATATCACGTAAATCCCCTCAAAAACTAAATCATTATACTCCTGTTTCTTCGCGATCAATACCTTCGTATACCCAATCACACAATACGAAAATGAAGTATTTTGTCATGATACGTCATTTTCGTATTGTGTGATTGGTTGGGATGGGAAATGGGAATGGATTTCAAGTTAGACAATAAGCCCTCAGGCCAGGGCAACAAACACCATAACGAATCAAGTGAGGCTCGTCAATTTAGAATGTTTTTTAGCCGAGACTGACAAATAGACATAAAACGTAGAGAAGAAAAAATAAAAATGGCATTTTGAATAAATAAAAACCATAAATTCCTTTTCAGATTAGAAGATTCGCCACAAAAGAAGATAATATCTGGTCTGATAGCGCCAGGCGACTACTCTAACACAGTGTACAGTCCCAATGTTTCCTACGGGCTTTCGTCAGACGAATATGGATCTCCTGCGTATAGGGGTAAGGCTTGTTTTCCATTGAAATTAATGTAATAAATATACTGTTGGAAGATCTCGTATAAATTTATTCCTAAGGTAAAACTTTAAAAACCTCGTCGGTTATCAAGTAGTTTTTAGTTTTATTGTGCTATAAGTAATTATTACTAAATAAAATTTATAAATTTGCATTTGTCTTTTTGGGTATTTCTATTTATAATATGTATGTATGTATTTACAAACAAAAAAGTATATCAGTTATCTAGTTCCCATAGTACACAAGCTTTGCTTAGTTTGGAGCTAGATGATGATGTGTGAATTGTCCAGCATTATTTATTTATTTATTAGTTTCGATAAAATTTTGTAAATAAGTGTTTTCTAAATATTTGGCCTTAAATTCTTATCTGACAAAATATTAACCCCAGTTTTACAAAGATATTACACAAATCAATGTTTATAATTTAGCGTTATTGTTTCAGGACAGGATGGAGATTACTCAAATCACGGTAAATTTAATACAAATTTATTACCTACACTAATATTATACATAAGTTTGTATGTTTGTGTTATAATCACACCAATAGAGTTATTTGGGTGAAACGAAGTCAAAGTCAAAAATCATTTATTCAGTAGGACCGCTGGGATCACTTACAATAGTCTTAAAACTTTCTTTTACTCCTGTTCTTGCGTGAGTAATACCGTGAAGAATCAGGGCCACAAACACGGTTTGGGGCCTAGCATTCTTTACATGATAAAAAAATAGCACATAAATGGCGAAGGAAAAAGTCTTTAATGAACCAGTTAGAATTCTGGTAGGCGGCGATGGGCTTGCAACCTGTCACGTATGAAATGTAAACTATGCAAAATGTGTATCAAACATACTTATCTCGTATATAATGTATGTTCCTAATACTATTATTACTTCAGTAGGTATTAATATGATAATTTTAATTATAAATAATGTTAGTTTAGATTACGGGTCAAAGTAATTAACATATATAAATTAAATAAATACATTTGTATAACTGACTGACTGACAATTAGTCAATTATATTTATAATCAATCACTTTTAGCCTGTTTCCACTGCTAGTTATTGCCCTATAGTATTATTATGTTATACATAGGTATGGCCCAATAATAATTATATTAATTATCTAGCTATGCCGAGTTGGCCGAATGGGGTTGTACCTCGACTTTACACAGACAGACGACAGAGTAAAACAAGAACAAATTAGAAAAAAAAAAATCTCTTCTCCGTCATAAAAAGTAGCTGATGCGTTAGTCCATAAGAAATTTCATCCAAATCCGTTCAGCATAAAGGAGCAACAGACATCCATCCATCAAAACTATCACATTTATAATCATATTAAGATTTGAAATTGAATAAATTGACAACTGGTTTCATCTAAATTTTCTAAATCAACTCGAGTCAAACAAAACCGACGGCGATGTTTATAGAGACAGTTTATATTTAGCAGCTCGGTTATCCTGTTGTTATTATAAATGAAAACTATTCAGTAGTGAAGTATAATGTATCTGAAGCGGCGGTGGACTGTCAGTGGGACTTTTAAAACTATCTACGAAAATGGTGTGTATTTTGATCCTTTGCTCCCGTACCATGACCTTACTTATTCAGTACTTTGTCGAGGCGTTAGTTTTTGACGTGACAACGTCTTATAATTCGATAGAGCCGGCTGCACGCACGAAAAAATGCGGCGTTACCTCGCTCTGAGGCGTTCCATGTAAGGCTTGAAGTGCAAGCGAGAGCGCGGAACGAGCGACAAAGAAGCACAAACGTTGTCACGTTCAACTATCGTCAGTAAACCGACTTTACAGACAACCAATTTTTTTTGTACGTTCTTCTCTTCTTGGTCGCGTTCTTCATTGCTGAAGGTCGGGTCCCTGAAAGGTTTTCGTAGCCTTGTGAATAAGCTGCTTCCACTTAGTCCGGTTTTCGGCTTCTCTTAGAGCGGCAACAACAGGGAGACCAGTAAGGGCGGTAACCCCGAGGTCGATACCTCGGGGTCTTTTCCCATCTACTTTGCCTACCACAACCAACTTATCCGGATTATCTGGTTGGCGGCGGGCAATGTGACCAAAATACGTTTTGTACGTTATGAGCATCTAAACTTACTTTGACGAGCATCAGTTCTCTTTGACTGGCTCCCCACTGGTCGCGAAAAAACAGGAGTAAAATTAGTTCTAAGATTCTAAGTGATCCGAGCGGTCCTACTGAATAAATGATTTTTGACTTTGAGTTTGGGTGCTATCCAGTTTAGGGTCGATTCACATCTGACCGAAGATCCGTCGCGTATTATCGGTCGCGGAACGCCAGAACTGACAAATGTATAGAAAAACACTCGACCGTTCACACTCGACGGACTAACGTATCATCGGTCGAGTGTGAACGGTCGAGTGTTTTTCTATACATTTGTCAGTTCTGGCGTTCCGCGACCGATAATACGCGACGGATCTTCGGTCAGATGTGAATCGACCCTCAGGCTCCTAATCTGAATCGCAAAGTTTTCGTACCGTGACGACGTGACGTTTTAATATTGTATTTATAACACTTTAAATATTATATTATTTAAATATTATATTGCAAAAAGCTTCAGTTTTTACGACGACTTTTATTATCACACGTTATGGTAGGTTATAGCGAAGCAGATCAGTTTGGGACCTAAACTGGATCGCTAAAAAGCTAGTAGGGCCCCTGAAAGCGAGTAACACCGCTGAGACTTGAAAATAAATAAATTGTGTGAAATATACGTCTTTTTAGTTTCTGTTTTAGAACTTAGTTTTTAGTTAAACTTTGCAAACTTACATTAGTTTGTGAATCATACCTAAGTTTCCTGTTCTGTATTCTCCAGCGATTTTATGTTAGTAAAACAGTAAAATTGCTGGTAAATGGTGTTAAACTAGAAATGATCATGATGATGATGATGATAATCTTTTCATTTCATAATAAACTAGAAATGGATGGTATACGTAAGGGCGGGCCATGTCTCAAAGTGATCCCAGTGTTCCTACTGCATTTTGACTTTGACTTCTCATCCCACATTATATGCCAAAAACTTTCATCACTATCTCACTAATATAATAAAGCGGAAAGTTTGTGAGTTTGTTTAGATGTTTGTATGTTTGTGTTTCAATCACGCCTAAACCAGTGAACCGATTTGAATGAAACTTTAAATAGGCGTAGATAATGACCTGGAATAGCATATAGGCTATTCAAAATGTTGGTACCACGCACTAGCTAGTAATATAATATTTTACAACCACCAATTATATTTATATTTATTTAAAATTGCAGATGAAAGCGACAGCGGTAACGTGACGTCATCGAAGGCACAGAACGCGATCGCACACCTCAACTCGAAGATTGAACGGACGAAGGACTTGATAAGGCTGGAACAGAAAATAAGAGATGGTAAATTATCTTTGGTTTCTTTCACTCTTATTACATTCTTGTTTCCTTCTCTTTCATAGAAGTTTGGATTAGAGTACTATTGAACTGGCCCTTTAAAATAATACCTTGCTTCACTCGCTCTAGAAATATAAATAATGTGTGCTATCAGGCACTTGATTAGCATCTGGTATGTTTGCCGAAGAGAGGGTGGACGGCTTTCATGCTATCATTAGAAAAAGATGCGCTTCTATACGCAACAGAGTGCAAGCCAGCCCTAACAGTATCCTCAACGTATTGTCCAACAGACTAGATTGTCCAATAAACCACCACTGGATGCTCCTTCATGTAGGAGTTGGATAGATTAGGCTAAGTTTATATTATGTTATATTTTTATCTGTAGGTATGTACTAACTCACTTATTTTATTTTATTTTGTTTGTAATGTAACTAACAATTTATGGATTTTTTTGTCTGAATTAATAAATGAAATTGAAATTGATAATAATAGTTTTGCTTAGTTTATAAAAAACAAAAAACGCCCGCGGCTTCGCTCACTTAATACCAACATTTTTTTCCTTTTCACCCCATTTAGAATTTCCAATTTATTTCTTGGTTCTCCCCGTTACCGTTGAAATGACCCTCCTTTCATGTTTATTCGACTTATGGTTTAGGCTGTGTGACACAAAAGCCTAAGATAGATAATCTATCTTTCAGACAACGTAGACGAATATCTGAAGCTAGCGGCGAACGCAGATAAGCAACAACTACAGCGTATAAAAGCAGTGTTCGAGAAGAAAAACCAGAAAAGTGCGCTTTGTATCGCACAGCTGCAGAAGAAACTCGAGGGATACAACAAGAGGATCACAAGCTGGGAGGTAATTAGAGTCAGTATCTAATTGAGTCAAAAAATATGTAACAAATGCTTTTTTTGAATTTGCCCCTGACTAACTCAGACATTTCAAAACAACCGTATTTTAAGAGAATGGCGTTACAGTCGTGATACTGTTTTTTCCCGAGATTTCAAGCCAGAGAATCCCACTAGGATTATAAGGCACTTGTCCGACCGCAAGCGAGTGAGCGGTAAAACATAGATTCCATGTCAATAAAAGATAGTTCAACGCCGGCTGTTCACACTGTTGACGATACGCGATAAAACTATCAAAATGTACTCGCTCAGCGTCGCGTGGCGTTCAAAAATGTTGAATTTTGTATCAAAATTTACGCCGAGCGATGAACTAGTCATAGCCAACCGATAGAACTCGCTTCAACGCTCGCAGTGAGACTTTTAATTTTTTTAATGCAGTTGTTAATTTTATCAATATCGAGCCCGTGACTCCTAACAGCATTTTTCCATAACTGTAGCCGTTTAGATTTTCCCCTCAAGAGGGCCCTCGACAAAACTCCTGTAGAAATTATGAATCATACTTCTCGCCCCGCACCAATTGCGTTTATTTTTGTGTATCAGAAAGTACCATCATGTACCGGGTACTACAACACCCAGACCCGGAACAAAGATCATATAATTAAAACTGTTTTATGCAATTCATTTCATGTATATGAGTGTGGCTGGGTATGCACTATGCATGTAGAAGAAGGCCGAAGAAGTGGTTGCATTTTGAGAGATGATATGAATGTGAAGGATTCACAGTTAACGAATAATAGGAGTGAGTGGAGAAGGAAGACATGTTATGTCCCTCTTAGCGTGAGATAGCGCAGGGAAATGATGGTGATAGTTCAATACATATTTGTTTAAAAATACATTTGTCCACAGCTCCACGGCACAAGCGGACAGGCACACAGACAACCGAGAGAAGTTTTACGAGATATGGGACAAGGTTTGAAGTGAGTATCGTTCTTAAATGCATACAAAATGTAGTGTTCAATGGATCTAAGCATTCGTGAAGTTACGCGCTTTTATTACAAAGCTGAAAGAAAACATCGTGAGGAATCCAGTAGATTGTAGAATGTGTTACTAATCACTACATAGTCTAAAACAAAGTCGCTTTCTCTATCCCTATATCCCTATGTCCCTATTTATGCTTAAATCTTTATTAAAACTAAGCAACGGATTTTGATGCGGTTTTTTTTTAATAGATACAGTGATTCAAGAGGAAGGTTTATATGTATAATACATGCATAATACAGTAGAGAAACACTGGTAATTTTAGAGGTTTCTAATGTGATGTCGTAAATAAACAATTTTTTTGCGCTTACGTTGCAAACGCTGGCTGAACCCTAATATTTAGTATCAGCATTGCACCCGTGCGAAGCCAGCATAATAAATCTGAAAGTTTGTGAGTATGTTTGTGTAACAATCACGCCTAAACCAGTGAAACGATGGATGAAATTTGGAATAGGCGTAGATACCTGGAATAGCATATAGGCTATTCAAAATGTTGGTACCACGCGGGCGAAGCCGCGCGCATTAGCTAGTTTTTTTATAAATAAATGCGTAGGCGACGTGAGGCTTGCATGTTACGTTTGCTAGCTTTTGCAGTGGGCATGTGTAAAATTTGTGTTTAAAAAGCATCTGATTAGCCCTTTAGACATTCAAAAGCTCTTGATCTCCATATAGATCTGAGAGGATGTCTACGTTCCTTGGTGATACAGGTGTGATACTAATTTCTTTGTCTCCAATGATGTCTCATCAATACCATAGGGCCTTATCTAAGACATCTAAGGATGTCTGAGATAAGGTCTTGATTTCCCTATAGATCTGAGTCTACCATACCTTGGTGATACAATTGTGATTCTATTGTCTTCAGAAATGTTGGCGGAAACATCCGCGACGGCATCACTGGATTAGGCGGAAGCGTAATGGCGGCGCCGAGGGAGTTCGCGCATCTCTTCTCTCGCTCTAACCGCTTCGGCTCCGCGGACAATATATCACAGCTAGCCGGTCTGTATCTCCCTCTCTTTCTTACTATACTGTTTATGTATTATACTATCTCTTTCCTATCATCGTTTCCATACAGTTTTCTTCTATATCTATCATATTATCCCCGTCATTTTCCCCTTCACTCGTGCCCTCTCTTTCCTTCCAATATTTATTCTCCTAAGATCCATACTATCTGACTTCTCTCCACTTTTTCCTTACCAAGAAAAACAGCTTTCTACTTCCACTCTCTATGATGTAACTCTTTTCTAATCCATATCTTTGAACCCAATCTTCTGTTACTTCTATATTACTCCCCCTCTTTTTTCATCTTCTATCTCTCTCTTTCGTTCTTAAAGGATAAGAAGCATCTTAGACAATATATTAGAATAATTTTATGATATCATACATAAAAAATACTATACATAAACACATAAAATACTACATTTCTATTAGGTGCTTAACCCAATTTTATATTATGTCAATGTCGAGCTTCCAACACATTATTATTTATTATGTATATTTTTATAACATTTATGTATTTTGTCTCACAGAGAACACGGGTCCTTGTGAGTATTTCAATACATAATTATGTATGTACTGGTTGTAGATTTGTGACTAACATCATTATAAATAGTTCGTCATTTAATATATAACACATGTATGTTTTGTGTCATTTAAAATATAGTCAGCCCTTAGTCTAGGAGCAAACACCGCCATATAAAAACAAACAAAAAAAATCATTTTCATTTTTCATCTAATTTATCTAAAACCATATTGATTATCAAGAAATCTCATCAATTATCATACAGCTCAGTTGCTAATTTAATAATTAAATAATATTAAATAATGCTGGATATTTCACACAGCGTCATCTAGCCACAAACTAAGCAAAGCTTGTACTATGGGAACCAGATAACTGATATAAACTTATATACTTTTTTTTTGTAAATACTTAGAAACACACAGACCCGAATATTTGCAGATCATACAAACATTTATCCCACGGCGGGAATCGAACCCGCAACCTTCTGCGTTGCAGGCGGGCTTCGGCCCACTGTGCCACAGAGGTCGTCACAATGTTTATCTTCATAAACCGGAATAAACCACGGTCAAAGTAATCTAGATAAGTGCCTAGGTACTGTTAATTATTACCAACGTATGGTTAAGTTCTCACGCGTCAACATAAAATAACAGGTTTTTATAAAACAACTAGCTGTTTTCCCCGGTGTTACCCACGGTCCCTCGAAAGTACTTTTCCGAGATAAAAAGTAGATGTGCTATTCCAGAGTACAATCTATCTCTGTGCCAAATTTTATCCAAATCTATTCAGTAATTTTTGCGTAAAAGAGTAACAAACATCAAAACATATGCACAAACATTCGCATACAAAAATAATAATTATAGTATCATCTGTTAATTATTTTTCTACGAGTAAGAAAGGAAAAAAATATAAAGGCCATGTGTCAATTGTAAACTACCATTCGTTTTCAAAAGGTCTAAGGTAAAGGTAGGTAAAGGTTATACTTTGGGGTAATCATTGAGGCGTTTACGTGTTTTTACCCGACTGAAAAAAGAAGGGTTATGTTTTTATAATAATAAAAATAAATAAATATTGTTTATTTCAGAATACTTTCCATATCAATTAGATACAATTATGTTAGAGGAAGTTTGAAAGTTGCGCCAGTGACGGACAGGTTGAGGAGTAATAGGTTGTCGTGGTATGGGCATGTTATGAGGAGGGAAGAGAGTCATGTAACGAGAAGAATGTTAGGTTTGAGTGTGGAGGGATGTAGCAGAAGAGGCAGACCAAAGAAAAGATGGATGGACTGTGTGAAGGATGATATGGGTAAGAAAGGAGTGAGTGTTGAGATGACGGCTGATAGAGCGGAGTGGAAGAGGAAAACCTGTTGTGCCGACCCCACATGTAAGTGGGATAAGGGCAGGGAAATGATGATCAATTAGGTACAATTATATTAGGTTTTGTCTTTTCTAGTATTGTTTATCATCCGATAACGAAGATCTGTATTATCTTAAAACAATCATTCATGGTTATATGAGTCATACAAATCGTCACACTTTGTTATGTAAGACTACTTGAAAACATGTCTTTACGCAGAGTGAGTTGTGTGCGTAAGACTTGACGCTGTTTTTAGTATAAAACATAAAATTAAAACAAATATATTTAAAGGAACTCAATGTGTTTTGGAAAAGTGTCAATGGCTAAAAATAAATAGTTTGGTGTTCATGTCAGATCTAAAGAATTTGTTGTTTTGCATAATAAATAATGAATTTTCAAGTGAATATATTGAATGTATGAAGTTTATGTAACTTAGTAAGTGAATAATGTTCTTCAAAAAGTGTAAGAAATGCCGAAAGAAATGTAATTATATATTTTTGTTTTTGTCTTCTCTACCACGACATACATTTGACACACATAGGTACATTTGTTTCTTTGCTATTTCAATAGCTAGAGTTCTATATTTTTTACTGCCATTTACAAACATTACCCTACATACATATTATTTACGAGCTCATATAACGCTTACTACATTTGTCTATGTATTTACTTGTTATATGTAATTGTTTTCGCACACTTCACGTATACTCACAGCTACTTACACTAAAATGAATCTTTAAAACTGTACTCTATGTCTGAGTCTTAGAGTTCATATTGTGTCGTCAGATCATTAATGGTTTTACATGTTTTAAAGTTTTAATATGCTACTTGTGGTTCTTTTTTTATTTCGTTTAATTATTACATAACTGAGACTCGTACTCTAATGTACTCAATCTTATGGCCTGTTCAAAAAGTAATTAATAAAAAGTAAGTATGAACGATTGATGCATTTTTTTTTGTTAAATCATATTGTTTTTTTGGCATGTTACTTTGGAAAAATGTTCATGGTTTGAATATCCTTGGTTTTTTTTATTCTATATTCTCTAAACAGCCTGACTGCAATTTTTTTCAAAAATCAAAATATGTAATTGTTTTTTCATAATATAAATTATACTTTCCTAAGAATAAGAGAGCAAGCTACAAAAGATAGTCGGTAGCTGCTGTCAATGTGTATAAATAAAGTTTGTCACACCCCTATACTGTTAGTTTCGGTAAATTTTGAGTACAGTTGAGTACGGGATTCAAAGAGCTTCTCATTGAGCTTTATCTACCGTTTATGTACTGTGTGAATATGTTGCTTATATGCCGTCTCCTTTTGCACGCTAGCCCCACCACACGCGGAGCTGAGAGGTAAATATATTTCGCAAAATCAACATATAAGTGGCGACATCTGAAGAAACATTTCAGAACTTTATAAATATGAACTTCTGAAATACTCTTGTTTCCCTTGTTTATAAAATAGTGCAGAATGTTCTGCTATTTTTTGACAAAGGTGCTGCCTGATTTGAGATTGTAAATTCCACTAAAAGTTTACGATAAACTATAAAGGATTGACTTGACTTTTAATTTTTAGACAATTTTTCGTCGTGTGAACTCGAAAGATGTTTTTTCTAAATGATTTATTTTAATACGCCAGGCTTCGCTTTATACAAAACAATATTTATAATCATTAAAATCATTATTCAAAATAAAATCAACCATATTTATAAATTAAGTACGAAAAATGTATTCAATTCGTTATCCATTACAGCGTTCATAATAAATGAAAATAATTCTGATCTCTTTCATCGCGCTTTATATTACATGTTAGGGTAAAATAATTTTCCACATCTCCCTAAATCAGGGTAAATTTGCAATAAGTCCACAGTGCAATATTTCTTCTCCGTAATTGGATTCCTCTACTGAGGGGCGGGATTATCATATAACATTTTAAACTTCCTAAATTGGGGTAATATAGACGTCAACAATACGTAATACCCCACTCATCCCTACATCCTTGTTATATCCATCATGTATTGAGTTTTGCTACAACATGGCAGCGAACGCGTCGTCCGAAGGCTCCCGAGCGTCTGAAGCCGGTGAAGCAGCGCCAAGGGGCTCCACGTTACCTCGCGCCGCCACCAGCCCAGCGCCCAAATACTCGCCTGACGCCTCTCCTAGCTCATCTGTCACCAGTGAGGGAGCTCCGTAAGTGATTAAAATTTTAATGTTTCACAATTCTGAATATATTTTTTTATCATTATCGAAACTTTGATAAATATTTGATAAGTCTTAGCGTACTCACAGATTTATTGTTTAGATATTAAATAACTATAGAGTAATGTATAGTTTTTTTTACTTTTTAAAGTGTTAAACCACACTTAGGTATTTCATTGAGAAATGAAATTATTGCGACGTCAGTGATTCCGTGGCCGAGCGGTAAGGCACTCCGGCTTTAGGAGGATCGTCTGATCGATGCGGGTTCGAATCCCGTCGGAATCCAAAATTTTGATAAGACTATTCATTTCTTAATTTAACTCCTGTTCCTTCGCGAATACCGTGAAGAACCAGGGCAACAAACACGGTTTGGAGCCTAGCTTTCTTTTAGGTGGGCGCGAACACAAACCTAAAAAAAAAAACTGGTTTATGATATTAGTAAGATCGATTCTAAAATATTATTTTTGTTGATAGATATCCAGCACAACCCGGCGCAAACAACATATCGGAGACTGCGTTCACAATAAAGCCCATTCTGAATGAGCTGCGCGAGCGCAGAGAGGACTACGAGCGACTGTCAGAGAAGTTTGATGCACTCAAGGTTAGATATATACTTTTATTTCTATTACATATTGAAGAAGTGCTCGTGGTCGTGCTTGCTTAGTCGTTCTTGATAGATCGTCAAAGTTAAGCAACGTTCGAAACGGTCTACAAGTGGATTGGTGACCGCCAGTGGCATTTTCATCTGAGCGCTTCCGTGCTTCAGAGGGCACGTTAAATTGTCGGTCCCGGCTATTTAAGTCGTTAAGCCATGACGGAGGCCTTAAGGCGGCCTAAAAACTCCGTCACCAGAGTTGGCCACTGACTCATACAAACCTACTTTTTTTTTATTACATATAAATAAAATTGAATGGTCTCTCTGTGATTTCGAAATAACGATGTTTTCTCATATAACACAAACAAAGCTTTTTTTAATTTATTGTCTGTTTGTCCGCTGAACCTATTTTACTGGCACGTTAACTGCAAGATAAAAGAGGTTACACACGAACACGAAATAATAAAGTTCCTTCACTCAATTCACCTTACTATCTCAGTTAGCTTGTCTGGGTTAGAACGTTTTTCCAAAATGTAAGCACAGATAATAATAGACTTATACATATAATTCAGTACATAAAATAGTATGTATCTCATTCTATGCCTGTCCATACGTGGATAGATACACGTAAGAAACTTGGCAAGTATCATCATTATAGCGGCTATACCATTATACATTTTACTTATAATATCCATACTAATATATTTATATAAAATGTGAAAGTAACTTTCTGTGTGTTACCTTTTTACACCCGAACCGCTGAACAGATTAGACTTCAATACTTAAATGAATAAAAAATGCATTTCAAAATAGAGCAAATTCTTCTCGTTATATCTAAAAAAATATAATGGAGGGTTGAAATTTTAGATAGGAAACTGAGATACAGCATTTAATCCGAAGTCGCGGGAAAGATGTAGTCCCACTCATATAATAAAACTGAAAGTTTATGAGTTTGTTTAGATGTTTGGATATTTGTATGTTTGTGTTTCAATCACGCCTAAACCAGTGAACCGGTTTGGATGAAACTTGGTATAGGTGTAGATAGTGACCTGGAATAGCATATAGGCTATTCAAAATGCTAGTACCACGCGGGCGAAGCCGCGCGCAGAAGCTAGTATTAGATGGTTTTTAAATGTATTTGGCCTTGAAATCTTTCAAGACATTTTCAAAGAATCTTGAATGCCTGATGATGGGATAGAATGTCTAACATGATGTGACTGTATCCTTTCATTCTACTTTTCAATCGTTTTACATTATCCAATTAGTAATTACCTACTTCCTGTAGTTGAACTTGCACTACTCCTAACAAAGAAATCATAAAATATCAATAGAGTTTTAAACATACCCTGAATCATTAGATTCCATCATTACTCCATCGTGTTGAATAAGCATTTCTGTTTTTATAGTGGTAAAAAATTAGTTAATATAGGTTGCTACTTGATATTAACATCACGCGCACTTGAATCGACCAATCACAAAGCTCGAACGAAGATTTTGAGTCTTTCTGATTGGTCAGTTCAAATATCACGTGATATCTGCCTTGCGTATCACCCTATATTTAACAAACTGTATGTTGGAAGTGTGTTATTAATTGTGTGTGTTTGTTGTGATTTTTCAGAATTTATCACAAGAGGTGTCATTTCTATCGGCTGCGTTGCAAGAGGAACGATTCAAGACTGAGCGGTTGGAGGAGCAAATCAATGATCTCACGGAGTTGCACCAAAACGAGGTAAAACTCCATTATAACCTAGGCCTAATCCAGTTCAGCCTAAGGTTGTCTGGAAGAAATCGCTCACAGCGATAAGACCGCCCATTGTACTTCGCTTTAAATGTTTTCTTGTAATACACATTTTAAACTTTCGCGACTCGAAGACATTTTAAATTTTATAACGGAACTTAATCGCGTAGGTATAACATTTGTTTATTTACCTCGACGTTTCAGTAGCGTTACAGCTACCGTGGTCACGAGAAGACTTGTCTTCTCGTGAGTCCCGTTATAAAATTTAAAATGTTTTCTTGTATCTTTGTCTGTATTTTGTAATGTCCATGTGGTGTACAATAAAGTATTTTCTATCTTCTATCTATCTATCTAATCGTATTCAAGCAAATTGTTGCAACATAAGACATTGAGAAATGAAAAGTCTTATAAAAAAAATCGATTCGAACCCGCAACGATCAGACGATCCTTCAAAAGTCGGAGCGCCTTACCGCTCGGCCAAACCCTTAGTCGTCGCAATCGAAATTCTTGATAAGCTTATAGGTTAAGCACCGGTAAGCGCCATCTACACGTTTCACTAGTGAACTCATGCTCATTGTCCGAAGTTACATTCAGAATCAAATGATGTAGAATATCAACGAACCAATATTCAAGTTGTGTTAAAAATGTGTGTCATTCCAGGTGGAAAACCTAAAGCAAGCGTTAACGGACGTGGAGGAGAAAGTACAATACCAGAGCGAGGAACGGATACGAGATATACATGAAGCTTTGGACCTTTGTCAGACTAAAGTGAGTTCTTATAAAATTGTATATAAAAAAAAAAAAAAAAAACAGGGTCACGACTGTATCCCCAAGGCGCGGTAGACATTCTCTCAGATCTTTATATTCCAGATCCTTTGAAGATGTCTAAGGGGGTAGTCAGAGGCATGTACAAATACATATTTGATACATGCCCACATCTTGCAGAAGTTAGTATTCCATACGTGACAGGTTGCAAGCCCATCGCCGCCTGTAAGAATACTAACTGGTTTCCTCACGATGTTTTCCTTCACCGTTCAGAGCTTGTGTTAAAGCGCATATAAATTTCACGAAACGCAAAATCCATTGATGCACGGCCGGGATTCGATCCCACGACCTTCGGATTGAAAGTCGAGGTACAACCCCATTCGGCCAACACGGCTATAACAAAATTGTATATACATACATAAAATCACGCCTCTTTCCCAAAGGGACCAGAGACCACGGATCTCCACTCGCTACGATCCTGACACACAACTTTCGCCTCATTCACTCTCATTACATTCTTCATACATGCTCGTCGGTTTAGGGTACTTTTGACCTGGCCCTTCTCCAAAATGTCGCCAATTTGATCCAAGAAGGTTCGCCTAGGCCTTCCCCTTCCAGCTTTCCCATACACACTCGCCATTCATTCTCTCTACATGCCCAAACCATCTTAACATACCTTTTTATTTCTATGATATTTTTTTTAAATTAAATTTAGCATTTGATGTCACTCTCCCTGACGTTAAGCAGTAGTGAGGTCTAAGATGGAGCATACTTACCTAAAAGGAACCTATTAACTCTTGATTTGAAAATCCCTATATATTGTACTTTTCGGGAAATACAGTGCCCGGCAATGAGCTCTACAAAAATTGTCGGTCTATTAAATCGTTAAGTCATGACTCCATTCCCATTCCAACCAATCACACAATACGAAAATGACGTATTTTGTCATGATACGTCATTTTCGTATTGTGTGATTGGTTGGAATGGGAAATGGGAATGGATTTCAAGTAAGACAATAAGCCCTCATGTTGGCCACTCTCCAACCAACTTACTTTCTATATATCCTTATCTCCACACATTAATACCCATACTTCCTTCTATAGATAAGCAAACTAGAACAATGGGCAGCGGGCGGAGGCGGCGGCGGGGCGGGGGCGGGCGGCGCGGGGGAAACCGGCGCGGGGGGGACACTACCCCCACGTCTATTACTGGTGAAGTTGCTGAACGTTGCATTGACTCTGCTACAGCTGGCTTTGCTACTGGTGGCTACGGTCGCTGGAGTCGCCATGCCTTTTCTACGCACCAGGTATGAAACGATCTCCGAACCATAAATATACCGTTATTATAGTCGGTCCATTTTAATAAGCCACATTTGACATTTCATCAAAATTTAACAACGTAACTTTGTACCGGCGGGCATAAAATACTACTATTTTATCGAAGTTAGTACTGCACAATTGCTTAACTTTTTTTCAATTCCGGTTAAATAATTTATTTGTCTTAACGACAAAAGAAGGTAATTTTATGATTTATTTCCTTATTACACCATCCAAACATATTATGTTTCAGAACAATTTCTGTTTTCGAGAGAACTGAACGTTGTTACAATGTTGCGTCAGTAAACCCTTGTTCTCTTTTGACACTAGGTATGTTACCCAAAATAATCGAAATTTGAGAGTTGGAATCGAATGAAATGATTTCTCGTAAGGGAATATTTCACCGTTAATGATGATGATGGCGCATTAAATACTTATTGTTTTTTTTTTTTTAAATAAACTTAGGTATTTATCCCGAAAAACGTTACTAAATACCAAAAAGTACTTTTGTAAAAGGACAATGGGAATATCGCATAAAAACTTTTTTTCTCTGTTTGACATGACAACCATAAACTTTTGAACAATTTTTATCAAAAAATAAGTAATGGGTTTGTGACGCAGTCTTGATCGTTGTGCAAAGTGACTTTGCGTTCTTGGTTTGCTATTTTTTTCAGTCCCGGTTTTTTTTAACTGATCTTACCTACTCTTAGTTTACGGTTTACCTGGCGATACATTTTAATTCATGTGAATGAATCGATACGGACTTCGAACATAATCGAAGTTTTTAAGAAGGTCACCTCACTAGAAAGCTCAAACTGACAAACGTCAAATGTGGCCTATTATGTTGGACCGACTATAGTGTTAATTTAGCTAGAACATAAACAAAAAGTATATAAGTAATATATCAGTCATCTTAGTACCCATAACACAAGCTCTGCTTACTTTGGGGCTAGATGATGCTGTGTGAATAGTCCAGCATTATTTATTTATTTAACATCAAGAGGCTACCCTCGTCTATGGTGAAACTAGTGGTAGAGTAAAAAAATTAAGCTAAAACGCTAAAAAAAGTAGTATTTTAAAGCAGAACCATCCAAAACGAGATTTTTACTAAAGCCGTATTCATTTTTCAATTTCCCCAGAGTACGAGTAATAACGACAAGCGTAGCGGTCATGCTCGGCGTGGTGGTGCTGAAGCAATGGCCGGAGGTCAGCCAACTGTCGGAGCATCTACTGCGGCGGTTCAAGGAGTACTTGTTGGATAAGCATCACGACAGGTAATGGAACTGTGCTGGTTGACTGGGTGTTTTTGGGCGCAAATTGATAATCAATGTATGCAAGGCTACAGATCGTTTTTTTTGAGAACTGTCAATATCATGGCTTGAATTTTTTTGTATGTCGCATAAACCAAAAATATATAAATAGCGATAGAAATCTCTAAGAAAAGGCGAAGATTTTAAGGTTTTTTCATCAAGTTTTTATTTGTTGTTCCTCTGGTGGCAAAATGTCTCCCCAAAACTATAAAATAAAAAAAATATTGTCTATATTTTCAAAAATTGGTTTATTTGGTTTCGTAAATAGCATATTAAACTTCATTTGTATTAACATAGCAAAATGGTGTCCAACTAATTGGGATCCTTGAGAATCTAATATAACATTACGGAAACTAGTTTTGTATTATCAAATCTTTATATGGGGTCTTTCATTTTAAACGAACTTAATTCAGGAATTGGGTTCAATAAATAAATTAAAAAATATTTTATATGTTGATTTATTTGTTTTAAGGACTATCCTATCCTTTCAATTGATTGTATAACTTAGTCCAATCGAGCGTGTGACGTGATGTAGCTGCGCTGTGATTGGTGATACGTCTGTTCTTGAAAATATTATGCGACATGTCCTAAAAAATCAATAAAAGATAGATAGATAGATAATTCTTTATTGTTACACCATAAATACAATTTAAAAAAAAACTTAAAAATCTTAAAACTAATCTAAAAATTAATCTTAAAGATACATTTTGAAGTGAAAACTTAAATCGGCTTAGGAATTCGGTCAAACGTCTATTTACAACCCAAAAATGAGGCCTTGTCAATTTGTGTAGTTTAAAATGAAAAACCCTGTAGTTCTGTCATTCCTATGTATTCCGTTTTTCTGATCTGCTTCATACAATTTTACAGAACTTAGATCTTGTAGTAAGTAGTGAAATGGTCATCTTAGTCCGTCCAATATCTCAATTAAAATTTAATATGAATTTGTTTTCAACTGAACAAAAAGTATATAAGTAGTATATCAGTTATCTGGTTCCCATAGTACAAGCGTGGCTTAGTTTGGGGCTAGATGATGCTGTGTGAAATGTCCAGCATTATTTATTTAACTCTTGCACTTTATAGACACTCGATTGCAATTTTAGGCCGCCTTAAGGCCTCCGAGACCTAATGGGACCGCCAATTTATGCTCCGAAGCACGGAATCAAATAATTTAATTAAAATTTATCATAGACAAGCCTTATTTGCTTCAACTTTATTTCAATGATTGTGCCCAAAAACCCACTAGTTAAGTGCTGTCCAGGTAGTAAGGTTAAGTGGATTGTATTGTTACTTAACAAAATATTGGGATATTAATAAAGTTGATATTTGAAGATTCAATAGGTATGTACTACTTATCCAACTGTATTTTTACTGCAATCTAATTTGAATGGTTGCAAGCGGCGATGGGCTTGCAACCTGTCACGTATGGAATACTAACTTCTGCAAGATGTGGGCATGTATCAAATATGTATTTGTACATGCCTCTGACTACCCCCTTAGACATCTTCAAAGGATCTGGAATATAAAGATCTGAGAGAATGTCTACCGCGCCTTGGGGATACAGACGTGACCCTGTTTACGGTCTAATTTGAAGGAATTATGTAGATTATAGTGTCTTTTTAGGTTCCGTACCCAAAAGCTCAATGCAGACTGCTATAGCTGAGCATCTAAACTTATCTAACGAGTCTCAATTTTGTTTGACTGGCTCCCCACTGGAGCTTGACTTTAGTTTTAAGATGGATCACCTGAAAGAATGATAGGCCCCAAACCGTGTTTGTTGCCCTGATTCTTGACGGTATTGGTCGCGCAAGAACAGAGTAATATTAGTTTTAAGACTATTCTAAGTGATCCCAGCGGTCCTACTCAATAAATACTTTTGATCTATGTTCACTAGAACCTGATTTTCTATGGTTTTGTAACTGAATTGTATCTTCATATATCAATTTTGGTGAGGGATAGAAATAATTAATAAAATCTCAATTAATGTTGACTCAGTAAAGTATATTTTGTATAATGATTTGAAGGGAAGCGCTTGTTATTATATTGTTATAAAGTTTGCATGTAGAATTAACTGGATTATGATAATTGTTGAAAAATTCAGAATGTTTATTTTTTTGCTTCAACTAATGTTATATTCTTTGTAAACAATTTAATATAATACTTTTAAATATGCTAACAAAATAAATGCATGCGCACTTTAGGTATTATTTCTATTGAATTGTAATTTTTTGTACTTTTGTTTATTTTTTGTTTCTTAATTTTGTTTTTTTTTACTGCAGGTATGAATGCAATGCATTATGTGGTTGATAGTACCAATTGGCTGTCTAGTGGAATATAGGTAAATTCAATTAATGTGATATACGAGGAGTGCATATTTTGAATCATGCTATTCAAAATTCAACCACATTCACTTTCACAGGTAATTTTTTTTACATCGAAATTAGCGAAAGGTTTTTTGGATTAAAAAAAAAATTATAACCTATACAATCCCACTGCTGGGCAAAGGTCTCCCCCATATCCCTCCAACCATCTCTCTCCTTCGAAATCTCTCACCACTCTCTCACGAAGGAGTCGAGGTCGTCCCGCCAACGCTTCCTCGGCCGACCGCAAAAAAAATAATAGATCTTTAATAAAATTAAAAGTTGATGAAATAATTGAACTGGACTCATCATCATCACAGCCCATTTGCAAAATAGAAATAAAAACCTGAAGTAATGTCTTAATAGCTAACTGTGTTTATGAACGAAATGTATGTGGTTGAATTTTGGATTTATTTTGATTGTTATGAGCTGATTTGTTTATTAGTGAAAACCTCTTATTACAAACAATTCTGTACGCGACAGTATAGGCAATTTGATATGTACAATTTTTAACGTTTTAAGAACAATCTATTGTGATATTTTCCTTTAGTTAATTTCAGTAGGTATTTTGAATAGTTATTTTAATTTATTTATTACATTTTATTGGTTATCGGCAGTTTTAATCTAAGTAGTGTTTTTTCTAAATTTTATTTAAACTGATGTTTTCTCGAATTGCGAATGACGAAAACTATTAATGGTGTTGGAGTTTTGTATAAATAGGGAAAGAAATTGAGGAGTTGTTCTTTTGAGTTTTAAAATTGAAAAGCTGGTTCCTTTATTTTAAAAGGATATTTCAACTTGACAGCAAAATCGTGATAAAGATTTCTAAAAGGAGGCCATTCACGCTCCATACAAGGCTGGGCCCAAAAGTCAAAAGTGCCGGCCAATGAAACTAAAGGCCTCACTACTATTGGGAATGTCACTCCGAGTATTTTTATGGCACTAACACCGGTATTCACAAACATTACTTTGACGTTTCACAGTGCGCGCGGACGCACAGGGTCCCAAAATCAGTCGATTTTTGGGACCCTGTGCGTCCGCGCGCACAGTGAGACCTCATAGTAATGTTTGTGAATACAGGTGTAAGGGTCGGTTCATATCTAACGGAAGATCCGTCGCGTATTATCGGTCGCGGAACGCCATAACTGACAAATGTATAGAAAAACACTCGACCGTTCACACTCAACCGATGATACGTTAGTCCGTCGAGTGTGAACGGTCGAGTGTTTTTCTATACATTTGTCAGTTCTGGCGACCCTTAGTCTCCAAGTCCACTACTTCAAACAGATTTCTTAAGTTGAAAAATCTGGATTTCTATACAATTAAATTTTTTGACTAAAAAAATCATTTGAACTTCGCTTAGAGACTTGATGCCATATCGAAAAATACTCCGATTGACTTCTCCAATAGTGGTGGCACCTTTATTTTCGTTGGCCGGCACTATTGACTTTTGCGCCCAAAATGAATGGCATCCTTTATTTATAGTTTTAAGATCTTTGATCAGTGCTTGGTGTTTTATCATTTTTCTATTTCAATAAATAGGGAGGGTGGTTTTGATATCTTAATACTCAATTAATGTATAATTAAATTCAAACTTTTCTACCTGTAGTTTCGTCTTAAGCGATTGTTTAGATTTGTATCAATTATAGTACTTGCTAGAGTCAAAATTCTCTCTTTAAGAAAGAATAGTCAAAATTGTAGAAACCATCCTCTGATTAAGTTCGTTTTTATATCATAAATACATTCCAAATTATGTATAATTTTGATACTCTTGAATCGACAGTTCACCAACAAAGAACAAGTTTAAAAAATAATTTGTGTTATTTTTTGTTAACCACTGGTTAAATCAATCGCCCATTTGTACTGGTGAACTTTGTGTCCTATTCATTCATCTTTATTTATCAAGTGTTTATTGTTACACTTCGTCCATTGTGTTAAAATGTTTTTAATTTGTGAATATTCTGTAAATATTTGTATTACTTAACGAAACTATTTACGTTAAGTTTGTACTGTGACTAGATATTTCGAAGCAGTTTTGTAAAGTAGATAGTTGAAAGGAGAAATAAAACTTTAAGGCTGTGGACTCATTAGGCGTACTGTGAGCGGCTGGCTGTTTCTCTAGTTCGCCTCTCTATTTTACTGTCCATTGTCCATATTGCGCGTACTGTACGTAGTTTGCGACGTTTCTCTTACCGACTCACTCAGTCACAGGTACGGTCGCAGCCTGAAATTTGGGGGGGGGGGGGGGTCACTACACTAATATCGAGTAAAATTAGACTTTATTGCACAATACACAAGATTTTTCAATTGGACGTGTACGATTTTGGGACCACACACCTCGGACCGCGCCTGCTCAGTCAGCGGCTGAGTCGCATGCAAAGAGAATTTAGCTGAGTTTAGAGACATTTTCTTGCTATGTACGATAACTGGTCAAATTCGGTAAATGTACGATAATTCTACGCCCTTTCTACGATAATCAGCTCGCTCCAAGTTGCGGGGCCTCAGTTCGCTCACTACGCCCGCGCAGTGCGACGTTACGCGTTCACTCAGTTGGAACGAACCCTATAGAAAAATACTATTTATGAGCGAACAGTCCGTTGTTCAAGTTCGCCTAATCGGTCCACGGCAGTATTCATTATTTTTTTAATGTAGTCATCAGAGTTCTATTGGTACATTTTAAAAACTGTTGTAAATTCAGGATTTGATTATATTTTTGTAATATTCGTGGCGTATTTCTTTGCTTACCCAGTATGTATTAGTATCCCATGTTGCCGGCCATGAATGTAATAAAGCAACACGATTTTATTCTATACTTTGGTTTTATTTCCACATATATTACCATCTTCTCCTATCCTGTTTTATCTGTACAAAAGGCAGATTATCATAAACACTAGAATTAGGTATAGCAATTTTAGCAATGTGATCTTTCAGTTTTAAAAATATCATCTGGATTAAGGGTGGTCGCACAGTCTAGTCGAGCCGAACGCGCCGAACTGTCAATTCAATAGAGGAAATGCTGCTGACGTCAGAAGCGAGCCGCATTTTCTGACGTCATCAGCATTTTTTGTATAGATAAATGGCTGCGGCGCGTACGGTGCGGACAAGTGTGCGAACAGGTTTAAGCAAATATCTGCTCTTCGTAATTTGAAAACAATCCAGGCAATAGCCTTGATGTATTGTTGACCTTGAATCAAAACTAAGCACCTTAACACTAGCTGAAATAAACTGTTAGAAGCTGGATTAGCACGTTTACCTATCTACATCATAATATGTCATCACTAATGTAGGAGACACTTTCCAGCTTGGGTGACGTAAAACGAAATAAAAAAACAAATAAGTATTGAAAATAATTTATAAAATTCAAGTGCGCCAAGCACACGTAAAATAAAAAATAATACAAGCTATAAACCAACTAATGTTTAAATGGAGCAAAATTGTATACAATTTTTTGATAGAATCCACACTCAACCTTTTCAATTCCCATTCATTATCAATAACTTATAAATAAAGTCAACGAATTGTTGTGAAAGATAAAACAAGACTAAATTAATGAATGTCAATGGAAATCAACACACATCGCTTCACGCACTCCTTGTAAGGAGTGTACCTAGTAGTCTCCTAAAGTTACTCCAGGGAACTCAAATAAAATATGGACGCATTCCTTCAGACATTTGATGCTCTTTTTGATAAAAAATAAAAAGTACATAATCGGTCACATACATAGCTACCTAGGACCCTACATCCTTGTATCGTGGGCATCAGAATTAAAGTGCCTACAGTGGTAGGTACTAGGTACAATTGATATTTGCAGTTCATACATTTGTTCAACGAACTCGCATCTCACGCCATGAGATCTCATGCTTTATTTGAATTCACTGTTTTATATTTCCAATAGTATATCTTCAAATTAAATATGGGTTATATAGCTAGATAAATATGTATACTAGTTTTCTAATGTACTCTCGTTAACCGGTGGTTTGGGTAAAATCTCTGGCTTTGGCGGCAGAGCTGGCTTTTCCAATGGCGATCCTAAACCTGAGTCTTTGGAATCGTTGAGACTCTCTTCAGAGTCTACCTTGGCAGAATCCACGCTATCAGCTACAAGGCCTTCGTCCTGAACTGAGTTATTGATTTCGTCAGATTTATCAACAATCTGAACGGAGTTATCGATTTCGTCAGATTTATCAACAACCTGAACTGAGTTTTCTAAAACCTCGTTAGGATTCTCAAGTGGCGTCGTGAGGAAGACATCGACTGGATCTGACCTGAAATATAAGAAAGCATTCAATTTTAATATTTACTAGGTACTTAAGCTTCGTAAATCTAGATTATGGGTAATTTTATGCATTTGTTGGACACAAAAAAAAACAATAATTTGGATTATAATCGGTCGATATAGACTCAAGTTCGTTAC
The DNA here is from genome assembly GCA_963565295.1 of Epirrhoe alternata. Classification (NCBI taxonomy): domain Eukaryota; kingdom Metazoa; phylum Arthropoda; class Insecta; order Lepidoptera; family Geometridae; genus Epirrhoe; species Epirrhoe alternata. Next base: position 4,566,880 of record OY751400.1, read on the forward strand.
AGATTGTTTCGACTCTTAATCAATATAACTTGAGCTTTGTCTAGCTTTGAGTCTCCTCTTCCATTGGTCTTATTTTAGAATGGTTATCAAATTACGCTCAGTTTTTGTGAGCAAAACTGTCATTGCTTATGAGCAACCACAGGCAGTAGGTAATCCATACGCAAGCGTGCTCAAGAGACCTCACTTAGATTTAAGGTGGTCACACAGTCCAGCCGAGCCGCCTCTAGGCGCCTCGGCACCTTCAGTGCCCGCCATAGTCCGGTAACACTAAAACGGCCTTATAGGCCATTAGTATTAGGCCCTCCGAAAAAAAAAAAAAAAAAAAAAAAAAAAAAACAGCCGAGCCGAACGCGGCGAACTGTCAATTCAATAGAGCAAATGCTACTTTCTGACGTCATTTTTTATGTAGAAAAGACTCCGGCGCGGATAGTGTGCAATCATGTTTAATTGTCCGTTGAGTTTGAACCGATATCAATTAGGAATATGTCAATATACTTTTTAGTCAGATTAAAGTTAGCCAAAGTTTCCGGCAAAGCAACTTAGATTTAGCCTTATTAGCCCCAAACGTGCTATACTTATTATAGTGTGATAGAGTATATAAAAAGGAAATAAAACTTACCCATTGCCCGTCAGCCCGTAAGCAATATCTCCCAGTTAAAACACCAAGTGACACCACAAAGCTTAAAAATATACACCCATTAAAATTATTAAACCAAAAACACCACTATATCTAAAGGTGCATTTACACGATGCGATTTTCGTACGATTTGCTAAGCCCCGCCCATTGAATGTGATGACGAGTGTCGCGCTATGACAAATCGCAATGATGTGCGTTTTACACGCGAAAATTGCCGTGCGATACGATATCGTATGAGTTGAAATCGCATCATGTAAATGAACCTTTAGCCAGGGATAAATAAAATAAATATATTATTTACCAATTCCTTTTATTTAGGCTTACACTTCTTTTATATAAAGTAAGCTAGCTATTTCTAAGATTATTAGTGATTCGGTATAATAATTACGTAAAAATTAGTTCTCAAAAAGCTTAAAATGTAACAAAATAAAAATTTACAATTAATAATATTTTTTTTGTAAATAATCGTTGTATCCCATAGGAATGTTAAAATGCTCTAAAAATAATTCACAAAACTTAATGTATAAGAAATATACAATTTAATACTAAAATAAGAGGTTTCATAATAAATTGTTTTAAATGCCAATCAAGGGAATGAATATACAGGAATGTAAATTATAAGATCCTTTATATATAGAAATATATAAGTTATCAATTACGTTCTAGAATCAAACTGTTTTTAGAAAAAATATTTTAGGATTTAAGAAAAATATGTCATATAGTCAAAATTAATATCTGGTCGAAACTAAATATATTTATTAAGACACGATTAAAAAAGTTTAACCCAAGAAAAATAATAGATACAAAATTTTAATAACAGTCATAGCTGAATTCTAGAACGTAAATAACGAATACATAGCTTGATGAGTATATATGGCGGTATATAATTATCACATACACAAATCCACAATATTGCCAATTCCCACACAGATATACACTTAAATATATAAAATTGAAATACACACAGATTTAATGGTAAAAAACTTTTGGAAGCCAATAATACATTTCCAATTTAAAAAACTGAAAATAAAGGACGAAAATAATAAAATTTTGATGAATTGACTAATTAAGTACTCGATTACTTAATTATTTATATATGAGGCTCAATTTACACTGAATTGGCAGCGACGCGACGCGACGCGACTTAACAAAACATTATAAACCTTATGAACGTAACAAGATTTAGAATGTGCGAGGTGTGACGAAGCCTCGAGCCGGCTCGAGCAGTCTCGCGTCATTCATTCTATCAAGCGTTTCTATATCTTGTAACATTGTTCATAAGGTTTATAATGTCTTGTTACATCTCGTCGCTGCCAACCCAGACTGCATTGAGCCTAAAGCGCAATACACACTGAGCCCGCCGGGCCGCCGACAAAGCCCGGCGACACAACCCGGCGGCCTGTATGAAAAGAATCATGTCGGCAACATGCGACCCCGCGTGTTACCCGCCGACATGTTGGCGGCTTGGGTTGCCTGCGCTCAGTTGCCCGGCGGCATAAATTATCTGACACAACCACACAACTCATCTCAAGCCGACGACATGCCGCCGACCAAAAAGTTGCCGACATATGTCGGCGGCCCGGCGGGCTCAGTGTGTATTGCGCTTAAGAGTATACTCATAGTCTAAAAAGCTTGGTACTTTTATAACCTAAACTATCTAAATTACCTTCTTTACTAAGTCGGTTATTTCGTTGTAAAAATGTATAAAACCGTTGACAAGGGGTAATACTACACGTTCAATACTTTCTAAACGTAGTGCTTAGTGCAAATGTTTGGCTCAAGACACATTGAATTGGCAAGCGGCGCGTCAATTAGTTTTATAGCAAGCCATTATGAACCTTATGAAGCACGGTAAAAGATATAGAAACGCTTGTAGAATTAACGAGATCTGGCGAAGCTATCTAGCGGGCCGCGCTGGCTCGAGTACTTTCGTGCGGTTCATTCTACAAGCGTTTCTATATCTTGTAACATTGTTCATAATGGTGCGCTATAAAACTAATTGACGCGTCGCTTACCAATTCACTGTGGCTTGAGCCTTTGCCTATACGACCGCGTTACGTAATCTATTTTCATTAGTTATGATTGAGTACCAATAGATGGCGTTGTACTTTTGCCATAAATATAGTACGTCAAAGAGAAAGATTATGTGCACGTTTTAGCTTCTGCAAAATATATAGAAGCACATAAAAGGGTACAAATTATGAATTTGTTATCTATCTAGATATTACCATACAATAACTTAAAACTTATCCGTTATTTACTTAATATTATCACGATTACATACAAAGTTTTGCATAGAAATGTTATTAAGTGTAGATTAAAATTGACATCTGTAGCTTTGTAGACAGAAACAGAAATACAAATCACGGGTCCCAAGGCACGGTAGACTTCCTCATAGATTAAGGTGATCATCCTTGAACATGTCAAAGGGGGTAATCAGAGGCATGTCCAAATGCTTGGCACATGCTTCTGCAAAAAATCGGTATAACATTTCTATGCCTCATATAAATAGTATAATCCCACCCGAAGCGAATTTACGCACAAGAATTGCAAGCCTTCACCCAAACTGTGTGGAATGCCATAGGAAATGTAACTTTAAAGCATTATGTATAAATGCTATATTCGCTTAATAGACAAAAGCAAGATGGCGCCTTGCAGCCAATCAGATCAAGCTAAAATCGCGTGATATTTTCAGCCATTGGAAATGCTTAATGTATGTCTTTTATTTAATCTTTAGGTGGGTGTTTTAATACAATGGAATCATGATTACGCTTACAATAACACGAAAAGTGTAAATTCACATGACGTCACAAACAATTAATATACAATACTAGGCCCATGTTTTGTCGATTTTTTCATACAATTTTTGTTCTAACGTAGAATATTTTCCATTACAAAATGTAGCGAATATATTAAAAATTGCATAAAAAAATCGCCAACATAGAACGCCAAAAAGATTTATCAAAATTGATAAAATACATATAAATAATGAAGGCCTGTGATTGGACCTTTTTACATGAGAACGGATTTTTTTTTAAATTACGATGTGACAATTCAAAATCATGTAATGTTTTACTAAACTCACTTATCATTAAAGTCTAGGTTTGATTCTCAACAGGAGTATCGGTATGATAAACAGCCTGTGTATTCGTTTTTTTTTTTACTTAAAATAATTGTTTTCTAACATTTTGGATGTCACAACACAAAGTAAAAATATTTCCGTCCTCAATGACCTTTTGAACGCCAATACCTACCTCTAAAAAGCCAATGATTTTTTTTATTTATGATGATTGTTCTAGATTGAATTGGCGTCCAAATGGCTTAAACAAATCCCCTTACACTATGTGGCTTGGCTTATTACACTGCGTTTGGTTTTTTCCATTTTGTTCTATTTGAAGTTTGACTATGCTAGCATGCATTCACAAAAAATTACTTATGTGACCATTCTCGTTAGAGTCAAACCACTTTTTGGAAATTAAAATAGAATTTTTCTCGTTAAGTTTCTTTATCTAACTGTAAGTTAACTTACCTTACTGATAGATATTTAATATAAGGAATAATAAATACCTTAGCACAGTAAGCAACACGACTGACTGAATTATCAACCAGACCTGCCAACTAAAGCCTGAACGGTCAAAGAAATATGGCATTGACAAGCCAATATGGGCTAAAACTTTGCATACATAGCTAAACTGACAAATAGAACAATCCTGGCTTGAACGCTTGATGGCTTAACTTACGCCTTGACGGGAGCGTCCATAGTGGGGATATAATCCAAGGCCATGAGGCAAGCGAACACTGTCATGATCATTTTCGGCTTGCGTTCGGTGATGTCTTCTGGTAACGCGTACACTCTGGCGCCGCAACGTCTCGCCATTGAGATGGCGTATTTCGCGTTGGCTAGGTTATCCTGTAAGGAATTTTTATCAGTTAAATTGTCGGTCCCGGCTATAAAGTCTTAAACCATGACGGAGGCAACTCCGTCACCAGAGTTAGCTATTAAAGAAAGAAAGAAAGAAACTTTTATTTTGTGCCACAGACAGAAGAATATATAATGCAGGTACATTGTAATATTATTGAATTAAATTAATTTAGACATAATCTGATTAGTACCTACACTCTTAACTTAAATAACTATAAGTGACCGCAAAATAGGTACAAATAAGTACTACAGACAACAATCGCGTACGCACTCTCATTCGAACTATGTATTCGTATCATCCCCAGTCAGTAAAGCCGCAGTAGCTATCATAAATCCATGTCTGACTCGTCTCGTCTTTTTTAGGTTATAAATTTTTTTTTGAGTTCTAACTACATAAATGTAATCAATAACAGACACCAAGACCGTGTTTATTTATTTTTTTTAATTAAAAAATAGGGGTGTACACTTACCTCATTAGTTCCGCTGGAGAGAACCAAATCGTAGTTGATGGATCCTGGCTTGATGGCGTCGATCAGGTCTATCACCACCTTCCCATCAGCCAATACTTCGTCCTGGAATTATTATTTAAATCAACAGTCTTATAAAGAAAAACTAATCTCTGTTCGCTTAAACTCAAAAGCGGCTGAACCGATTTGGGTAATTTTGTCTTTGTAATAGCCAGGATAAGGTTCGTACAGGACATGTATGTAAAAACCGAAATTGTCCTGTGAAAATTATCTTTTCTTTAAAATAATGATACTCTCTATGAAAACGAGTCTAGAAAATTATGACACGTCTAACGAATGGCAAATCTTTAAATCGCTCAATTAATTCTTATTTTGAATAGCCTACATGCTATTCCAGGTCACTATCTACGCCTATTCCAAGTTTCATCCAAATCGGTTCACTGGTTAAGGCGTGAATTGAAACACAAACATCTAAACAAACTCACAAACTTTCAGCTTTATTAAATGAGTGGGATGGGATTTCTTTGTAAATAGTAGCTTAATTTCTTGTAAAAAATATCTACAGTATAATAACGAACCTGGAAACTCCTGATAGAGGAAGTCTTGCCAGCTCCTTGCAGCTTATTGTTCACCCATTGTACGATCTCCTTCTCGATGATAGGGTTGCCAGTGTTCGCCAGTCGGGTCAGCACGGACAGTGTGTATGCGCGCATTAGTTGCCAGATTAGAGCTGAAATTTTTTTGTAAAGTTATTACGTCACACATTAGAGGTCTTCACACGTACAATCTATCGCGCAGGATTGCGTGCAGGAAAGAAAAAATATATAAAGCTTGAAGCTACGCGTTCTTTCGCGAGCGATTGCTCGTTAGTTCTTGTCTATACTAATATTATAAAGAGGAAAGATTTGTTTGTTTGTTTGAATTGAATAGGCTCCGATACTACTGGACCGATTTGAAAAACTCTTTCACTATTAGAATCCTACATTATCCCTGACGAACATAGGCTATATTTTATCCCGGGAAAGTGATGTTTTCCCGAGGGACCGCGGGTAACACCGCGACGGACATCTAGTCAAATATAAAGACAACCTCGGCATGTGCCTTTCCCACACGATTGCCTGTGAGCGCAATCGCGCGCGATTGTTTTTTTGCAACTTGAAGCTTCGCGTTCGCGCACGATTTTCTGTATCACTCGCGATAGATAGTGCGTGTAAAAGCCGCTGTTCTTATAAAAAGTAGCAAGGAAAATTCAGCGTTTTGATTACAGCGCCATCTACCGAGCAAATAAAGGTTAACTAGGTTACAAAATATATAAAACTGATCCTAGAGTGCTGCGACGTGAGTATCTAATTACCAAAAGTACCGAACCCAGAACAAAATGATAACCTTGTGACACCGAGCGACACGAGGGAGGTAGCTGCAGTTCTAACAGTTTTGAAGCTAGAACGAGCGTCACAAGGGAGATAGCTAGGATAGTATCTGCAGGGGAGCCAGGAGAGTAAATCACCGAGCGTCACGAGGGAGCTATTGTAGGTCTAACAATACAGGAGCTAGGAAAGTATCTTACCGGGGGTTAAAGATGCCCACAAGAGTGAAGCCGAGTTGTCGACCTAGATCAGCCGAGCGTCACGAGGGAGTGCAGTTCTAACAACACAGGAGCTAGGAAAGTGGCTTACCAAGGGTTAAAGTTGCGTTGCCCTCGTTAATATCAGCGCCGGCGATGCCCACAAGAGAGAAGCCGAGTTGTCGGCCTAGTTCAACGGCGTAGTTGCAGTTTTCCAAGCGCTCCATAAACTTGCGGAGTTTCGAGAACTGACGGTGTACCTGCAAACGAATTTGTGAATTAGAATATCTTTGAAAATAGAATATATATCTTTATTGAAAAATACCTAATAACAGCAACATACAAAATGAAATAAAGAAAAACAGAAAATATAAAACATAGGTATAACAATTGGTCCAGGCAGGATTAGTTATGACTTGTACTCAATAAAATTACACAAAACTACTCGGGTCGGGTGAAGACATTTGGAGATCTGCCTCATAAAGAAATAGTTACAAAACATGTAGGTTACGTCTACCCAAACTTTTTTGCTCACATCACACTTAAAAGTAGCTACTTAAGTAAAATTTGAAAAAGCGGGACAGCGAGTGCGATTTGTGCGGTGTGTGAGGAGTACAGAGCTATAGATACGCAACGTCATTTACAGCGCCAAAACACTTTTTATCTAATTACAAGTTAACTAATCAACCAATCGAAAAAGAAAAAGACAACTAAAGAAATACTTGTAGGTTTCTTGACAAAACAAAAACCCACCAAAATAGTGTGCAGTTCCTGAGATAAATAGCAACATGTATTTTACAAACAAATATTTTATCTAGAAAACTTTCACCAATCGTGTTTTTAAAACACGTAATCCAAGATAAAACAATGAAGTATCATTTACCTAAATAAAAATGTTGTAGCTTTCACAGATTCTGAGATAAATAACGATTTCGAACTACAAAATTGCTTAAGGCGAAGTGAGCTCTGGCTTACGCCGCGCTTGCCACCCTCCTAGCCCCCTAGGCCGTCAGATGGTGTGCTAGCCGGCCCGCGCACAATTACACTGAACGTTATTTATAAATTTATTTTTTGCTAGAAAATAATACTCCTGGGCAGTAAAATAAATCCGTAATTCTCTACCGTATTTATTAGGGAACACGTGGACGAAATTTAATTAAAAAAAAAAATTACCAGCAAATGAAACTGCTTTATGATGAAGATTTAGAGGTAACTTTGTGTTTCTTTTCTATCGAGTCAAATTAAGTCAATCGTGTTTCGACTCCCACTATCTTATAAAGTAATATCTTAAACTATTCATTGTCATCAAAAAATATAAAATCGGTTTTTTTTTTATTCAACCTATACTGTCCCAATGCTGGGCAAAGGTCTCCCCCAATTCTTTCCAACCATCTCTCTTCTTCGATAGCGGTGTTTTTACGCCTTAAAAATGACTTGACGTACAGTCAAAGCGTCAGTTTTGCGACATACATCACCTTAAATCTCTAAGTAAAAAAAAAAAAAAAAAAAAAAGTAAGTTTCTTTCTTTTCTTTCTTTCTTTAAGTTGTAATGTAAACGGTAAGTAGTTACCTTCTTCCAGTTAACGATGCCTGGCTTGATGATATCGTATAGTTGGAAGATGACGAGTCCGTCAGTCAGGTCGGAGTAAAGCCAGTTGACGTGAGGGGCCACGCCCATCGAGTTCATCCAGTTGCGGTAAGCTGTGAGATAACATTTATTTGAGACACAACAGACACAAAAAAGTAAAAAAATACATATAAATAAAGACGCGTCTATCTGTGATTTCTGACGTGCTTAAATTATTTCCTTAAACGATACTTAAACACATAAAACTTTTTTTGTCTGTCTTTCTGTTTGTCCAGGCAAATTTCTGGAACGGCTAAACTGATTTTAATTGGACATTATTTATTTATTTATTCAGAAGTCAGTAGTTAGCTTACAATTTAAACCAAAGCACTAACTACTACTAACTACTTTGACTGGAAGATGAAGGTGTACTACTAAGGCCGCTTTTATAAGTCAAAAAGCATTTATTGAGTAGGACCGCTGGGATCACTTAGAATAGTCTTCAAACTAATTTTACTCCTGTTCTTGCGCGACCAATACCGTGAAGAATCAGGGCAACAAACACCGTTTGGGGGCTAGCATTCTTTTAGGTGATCCATCTTAAAACTAAAAAGTCAAGCTCCAGTGGGGAGCCAGTCAAACGGCTTGATATGGATCATGTTGTTTTTCTCCTTTACATCCTCTTAGGGGAAAAAACATTATTTTTTTAGATCTCCCCTTTATCATAATGTACCCTTCAAGTTAAGGCTGTCTCACGATCTTTCAGTCATCATCGAAGCGCTCGTGGTCGTGCTTGCTTAGTCGTTCTTGATAGATCGTCGAAGTTAAGCAACGTTCGAAACAGTCTGTAAGTGGATGGGTGACCGCCAGTGGCATTTTCATCTGAGCGCTTCCGTGCTTCGGAGGGCACGTTAAATTGTCGGTCCCGGCTATTTAAGTCGTTAAGCCATGACGGAGGCCTTAAGGCGGCCTAAAAACTCCGTCACCAGAGTTGGCCACTGACTCATACGAACTTACTTTTTTTTTTTAGTCAATCACAGCCTCATATTATATTAGACTAGCGACCCGCCTAAATATTAGGGTTCAGCCAGCGTTTGCAATGTTAGCGCAAAAAAATGTGTTTATTTACATCACTAGGAAACCTCTAAATCTATCAGTGTTTCTGCTATATTATACATATAAACCTTCCTCTTAAATCACTCTATCTATTTAAAAAAACCGCATCAAAAACCGTTGCGTAGTTAAAGATCTAAGAATCACAGACAGCGGGAAGCGACTTTGTTTTATACTATGTGACGATGACGACCTCTGTGGCGCAGTGGGTGAAAGCCCGCTTGGGACGCAGAAGGTTGCAGGTTCGATCCCCGCCGCGGGATAAATGTTTGTATGATCTGCAAATATTTATCTCGGGTCTGGGTGTTTTTATGTATAATATGTATGTATTTACAAACAAAAAGTATATAAGTAGTATATCAGTTATCTGGTTCCCATAGTACAAGCTTTGCTTAGCTTGGGGCTAGATGATGCTGTGTGAAATGTCCAGCATTATTTATTTATTATTATTAAAAAAACTGCATCAAAATCCGTTGCGTAGTTAAAGATCTAAGCATGCATAGGGACAGAGCGGGAAGCGACTTTGTACTATGTACTATGTAGTAATAAACAAGGACTCACTCTTCTCCTCCCTAGTCTCATCTAACTGATGATACTCCTGCGCATCACTCGTCCTCTGCAACCCCGGGTGTTGGTTGAAGAGATTGGCCACGAACGCGAGATTAAGTTTATAGACGCCTCCCACTACATCGGCCGGGCTAACGAAAGCGCGACAACGGAGCTTCGCCGCTTGCTGCAGCATTATCTCAGCACGACGGAGTAGGTCTGTTTCCTGAAAAGTTAAGTGGTTAGTGAAAATGAGTACCTCAAATCAAACACCAACAAATCAAAACAATATTTTCTACTCGTTTAATAGGCATGATGACAGTAATCAAGGATTCAAGGATTGAGAAAAATGCATTTATTGTCCTAATAATGTCGAGATTATTAAATTATTTAATATAATAAATCTACAAAATACAACAATCCGATATGATAGCTGTACACCAATCAGAGCGCGTGACGTCATTACTCAATATAATAGAGCAAAACTGCGCCTTTGAGGTGTCTATGCACGTAGTTTTTGCTATTGGCGTGGTGAGCTGTGACGTCAAAACAGCCACCATGACACCGACGAGCGTTTTGGCGTGAATTTCAAATTTTACTGTTAAATTTGATTTTTATGTTTGAAAACCTTTATTTTCTACTCCAGAATGGGCATTCCTTGCTCCGAACCATATGCGTCTCTCCCGAGTTTTAACGAAGAGCGCATTACTAGTTTCCGGCTGGAAGTTGATGTGTAGTTCTGTCTCACTCACTCTAAGGGCGTCGAGCGAGACGGCAGCATCTGCCGGCGCGATCTGCTTCAGGAGATGCGAGTATATCTCGGAGTCGGCCACGTCCTGTTGGAAGTTGTTGCAGCGACGAGTGACTCCTGCGCATTGTAGTTGGTGGTTCACCCAGCGGAGCAGGATGGCTTCCGGTGACAACGCCAGGAGATCTTCGATACGCTCCTAGAAAACGGAAGAAATTGTAGTTAGAATTAGAAAGTGAACAATAATGCTGGACATTTCACACAGCATCATCTAGCCCCAAACTAAGCAAAGTTTGTAAATAAATACATATTTATACATAGAAACACCCAGACCCGAGATAAATATTTGCAGATCATACACACATTTATCCCGCGGCGGGGATCGAACCCGCAACCTTCTGCGTCCCAAGCGGGCTTTCACCCACTGCACCACAGAGGTCGTCACAAAGTCTTGATTTTGACTGTTATCCAGTAAATAACGATACTAACATGACGATTCTAAGTAATCCAAAGTAATTTCAATGAATAAACAAATTTTTATTTTGACTCTACATTATTTATGCTCTTTTTAACTGTTTATGAAACTTTGGGGGTATGTGTAATTCCCACAATCTAAGACAAAGAGGAAAACTAACCTCACCAAGGTCGACACCATCTGGTCCACTTACCTTGGGGCCTTGCGGCCAACGGTTAATGTCGGATAGTTCTATATAGGTTAGATGTGCTTGAAAACATCGATATCGCGATTCAGGATCTATTACATTTCTACGTCATTTGTATGGGAATTCGCTTATCTAAATCCCAGCGCCATCTAGTGATACAGCTCTGGAGTAAGTAGTTTGCTGTCGTTGGCAACTCTATTACGATGCCCTTTTAGTTCAGGCGATCGTAGTTAGAGGTCGCCATAAAACTAACCATTTCAATTACATTATTAGTTAATTTAAAAAACTAAAAAGAAAACCAACTTCAATGTTGGACGAGGCAGAAAATACATACAGCCAAAAAAAAACAGTCAAAAATGCATGGCATTCAGAGTCCGTTGAAAATATCTTGAAAAGCTATAATACCTGGTCATTGAGCAGCTCTGTAAGACCGGGGCAGTGCTCCAACGTGATCTGGTTGAATAGACCGATTCTGATGATCTGCCAGAGAAGACCCAGCACAAGATGAGGCTTGCCTGCAAATAAGTTGATATTATTCTCTGTTCTTCAAGATAAAAAAAATCAAAAACTGAACATCATTACGACTGTATTCCCAAGGCGCGGTAGACCATCTTAAAGATCTCACTGATAAACTAGGAAAACTATTATATATTCATACAGATTGTATAATACATACAATATATGTATAGTGGATATTTTTTCAAATCTTCAGGAATTCTCCGTCTTCAACGTACATAGTCGTTCGTATGAGTCAGTGGTCAACTCTGGTGACGGAGTTTTTAGGCCGCCTTAAGGCCTCCGTCATAGCTTAACGACTTAATAGCTGGGACCGACAATGTAACGTGCCCTCCGAAGCACCGAAGTGTTCAGTTGAAAATGCCACTAGCGGTCACCCATCCACTTACTTCGACGATCTATCAAGAACGTAGAGTGCGACAAGGGCAGGAAGATTACCTTTAGCCAAATCATGTGCGTCAATATTAACTATATTGCAGCCGATAGCCTGAGAGGAAACCAGTGCTAGCGTCAGATTCTCATGCTTGGTGTACAGCGTCAGATTCTTCTTGTTGATCGCACGCTCGTCAATTGTGTCGGGGCAGGAGTGGTTGATCACTTTGCTGAGGACAGAGTAAAAATAACATTAAAGTGGGTAAACCAAGGGTACACGTTCAATTGTACCCTTGGTTTACCCACTGAGATACAGTTTCTCAACTAGTTCAGGGGCTGGTTAATACCCAAAGTGGGGAACTCCGTTGTCTGTTGTCTTACATTTTACCTAGTTTTAGTTTACTATAGTAAAACGGTTGTCTGGAAGACATCGCCTCGAGCGATAAGACCGCCGATTGCAGGACCTATCCCTATCTAAACCTAGCACCTAAGTTTATCGCTAAGGTATGTAAATTGGTGTCCTCAATAAAGGTTTTTATTTATTATTATATATTTATATTTAATTTAAAGATTCCATTACATAGAAATAGATAAATTGTGGAACTCATTGCCGGGCTCTGCATTTCCCGAAAAGTACAATATAGGGGTCTTCAAATCAAGAGTAAATAGGTTCCTTCTAGGTAAGCATGCTCCATCTTAGACCTCACTACTGCTTAACATCTGAGTGAAGTCGAATGCTGACCTGTTTAATAAAAAAAAATACCCAACATGCTAATAAAAGCGTGTACACAAGATCACGGCTGTTTCCCCGTGGCGCGGTAGACATTATCTCAGATCTTTTCGACCCTTGAAGTCTAAGGGGGTAGTCAGAGGCATGTCCAAATACATATTTCAAACACACATTTTGCAGAAGATAGTTACATACGTGACAGGTTGCAAGCCCATCGCTCCATACGAGTATAACGATGTTTTCCTTCACCGTTCAGAGCACGTGTTAAAACGTATACTAATTTTACGAAACTTCGGATTGAATGTCGAGATTACATTACAGGCCAACACGGCTTTTGTTTTGTTTCGTCACAAGTTCACTCAAACTTGTGTGCTGAAAGGATTTTATTTAAGGGAGTCCAAAGACACTCCTATGGTCCTGACCGGTGAACACGGAAGGCTCAGTGGTTTATTAATCATCATCAAATATAAGAGCTCAGCTCTTGTCGGTGCAATGATGCAGCTTCCTCCACCTCTCCCTTTCCAATGCGGATTCCTTTACTTCTTTGTACGACATGACAGCGATCTTCTCTTTTATCTGACTCACGAAATTGATTCTAGGCCTGCCTCTTCCTCGTCTTCCTTCCAATTTACTTTCTATATAATATAATGTTCTTAATAAAGCTGTCATGTCGTATAAGATGTCCAATCATTTTGAACGGTGTTCATCAAAACCCGTATTTATTAATTTAATAGGTTTATTAATAGAATTAATAAATAATAATGTGTATAGAAAAGAAATACCACCAAATATATAAGATATAGAAACTATGTAGCAGACTAGATTATGTACAATGTAATGTATTTCAGTGAAACAGTTGAGGAACTTACCACAATATAAGTCCGTCCTTCAGCTTCTCATACAACTGCTTGCCCTCGTGGTCGATTGGCAGCAAGTGGTGGAGATCAGGGTCGTGCTCCAGATTGCTGTTGATCCACCCGGAGAAGGCCATCTGTTCCTCCAATCTGACCGAGTGGGTCGTGCCTGAAAGGTAAATCAATAATGTTCAAGATAAAATGCATTCCGAAAATTAGAATTATTACCGTCTGCCAGTCTGCCACCACGAACTGCCCTCACGCGGTGGCAGACGGTTTCAACCCTGGATCGGCGAATGTTGTGGGTTCAAACCCCGTAGAGGGGGTGGATGAAGCAGAGGATTTTCTCTACACATACCATCACTTGAAGCTTCGCTCATGCCGCCAAGATGTTCCAGATTTTCCTTTTTACTGACCGCCTGCTTGAATGTGCTGGACACCTGGAGAATAAAGAACATTCTAGATTATAGAAAACAGTATTGAGCATTTATGACATAGGAAGCATTAGCCGTGCATGCAAAGTGGGGAAGTGCCTCGACTTTTAATCCGAAGGTGCCAGGTACGGAACGCTAACTTCTGCAATATGTAAATCGGACATGTCTCAGCCTGTCGTTAAAAGATCTGTAAATGTCTATCATGACAATGTTTTGTTTCCTATTTCCTACGATACTCAAAAATTGCCTAATAAATGCCTAAGTATTTGATTGTTTTACATAACAAACAGGGTCACGACTGGATCCCCAAGGCGCGGTAGACATTCTCTCAGATCTTTATATTCCAGATCCTTTGAAGATGTCTAAGGGGGTAGTCAGAGGCATGTACAAATACATATTTGATACATGCCCACCATCTTGCAGAAGTTAGTATTCCATACGTGACAGGTCATTGTTTTACATACTTGCGCAAAATTTTACAAAAATGATATAGCATAATTTATTTCCCATAGAAAATTTATGGAATTTTCCAAAACAAAGAATAAACCAGTAGCATTGAATCATAATAAAATTAATATGAATACAATGACATTAATGCTTCTACAACGCAACGCATGCCGTCATCTGTCCGACCTCAATGATGATAATTTATTACTTTATTGACGAAGACAAGCTAAATCTATAGCCGTTTTATAACGTACTCAGGGAAGGGCCATAAATATTGCTTCAATGTCTTTTAGCACAGATACTAATAAAAAAAAGTATTTTATGTCATTGAAAAATACGTGACACGAGCTCAAAACATTGGTGACAAATGCAAGAATGCATTTGATTTCGTTACTTTTTTAAATTCATTAAAAAAAAAATTACCTCATACTTGCGGGTTCGATCCCCGCGGCGGGACCAGTGTTTGTATGATCTACAAATATTTGTCTCGGGTCTGGGTGTTTCTATGTATAATATGTAATGTATTTACAAACAAAAAGTATATGTAAGTAATATATCAGTTATCTGGTTCCCAAAACACAAGCTCTGCTTACTTTGGGGCTAGATGATGCTGTGTGGCTAGCATTATTTTTATACTTCTAAAATTTTTCGTTGGGGATACTCACGGTGTGGCCCCTAAAAATTTACTTAAATTTTCAACGTCAAAATAATTTTTATTTTTGTTTTCAAATCATAAAATTAATAATTTCTTCAAGAACCATTTGAGCATTCCTGAGTCCGTCCTATGCCCGTAAACAAACAACAGTCAAGCCATTTCACATTTACATTGGGTTCAAGCGATTGACCCATACTTATCTCAGCAATTTAATAAATTATCTACCGGTTCGACCACTTTTTATAATTAATTGTGTTATTTAATAAAAACTTGTACTATCACAATTATAAAAAGAATCAGCTTAAGCGGTCGTTCAACCATTATTGATGTACACGTTGAAATATCATTATAAATGACGACCTCTGTGGCGCAGTGGGTGAAAGCCCGCTTGGGACGCAGAAGGTTGCGGGTTCGATCCCTGCCGCGGGATAAATGTTTGTATGATCTACAAATATTTATCTCGGGTCTGGGTGTTTCTATGTATAATATGTATGTATTTACAAACAAAAAGTATATAAGTAGTATATCAGTTATCTGGTTCCCATAGTACAAGCTATGCTTAGTTTGGGGCTAGATGATGCTGTGCGAAATGTCCAGCATTATTTTATTTTTATTTTAAATGAAACAGGATCGCGGCTGTATTCCAAAGATACTTTAGGTAAAATACATATTTTTGGCACAGATATCCATTTTATAGTAGTTAGCATACCATACGTGACAAGTTACAGGCCCATTGACAAAAACAAATAGTTTGTATGGAGCTATGACACAAAAAAACTCATCCGATTTCAAAAAATCTTTACTTTTCCTATCCCTGAGCTACGAAGGCAATGTGTAGTGTAGTTTAATAATCGAATATTAACCAAGGGAAAGCACTAGTTAGTAGCTGGGGCAGACCAGCAACTGATGGATGGTTTAGGCCCTCTATGGCCTAAACCAGCCATCAACTAATCTGCCTGGAAAGACTTGGCTGAGAACAGCACAGGGCCAATTGGCGTTTGAGGGAGGAGAGGAGTCTTATGTCCAGTTGGACTATCATTTAAGCTGTCGATGCTGATATATTCTTCTCAGGGCTTACCTGCTGAGCTTTTAAATTCGCGCAGAGCTCCTCAAACTCGTTGAGGCTGATGTCATTCTTCCTCGCGTTGCCGTTCATGCCCCCGTTCACTCCCTTGCCGTTTCTGCCGCCGTTGTCGTACTCTTCGATCATGCATCGGACCTGGAACGAGGTTTCAAGGTAATGATAGAAGACTTGTGAGTGATTAACTAATAGTTCGTCGTGTCTGGTAGAGATCGCTATTTAGCGATAAGACCGCCGATTGTATGTCATTGTGTTTTTTTGTTTAGTTTTCCATTTTTGTTTATTTTTATTATGTGGTGTGCAATAAAGTATTTTCTATCTATCTATCTAGTTCGTATTAAGAAGTGGCTAATCCTCGTGACGGAGCTTTTAGGCTGTCTACTGGCCTCCATCATGGCTTAACGGCTTTAAAGCCGGGTCCGACAATCGCTGTCTCTGGTGTTTTATTTGGTAAATAAACTTATTTGTAAGTACCTTCTACTAGAATTTTATTTGGTTGGACAAATTGGTGACATTTTAGAGAAGAGCCAGGTCAATAGGTGAACATGAATGAAGATTGTGATGAGAGAGAATGAGACGAAGGTTGTTTGTCAGGATCGTCGCATGTGTAAATCTGGAGTCTGTACTCTACCCCTACGGAAAAGCGCGTTATTTTGGGAAAAAATCACGCCTCTTTCCCAAAGGGGTAGGCAGAGACCACGGATCTCCACTCGCTACGATCCTGACACACAACTTTCGCCTCATTCACTCTCATTACATTCTTCACACATGCTCGTCGGTTTAGGGTACTTTTGACCTGGCCCTTCTCCAAAATGTCGCCAATTTGATCCAAGAAGGTTCGCCTAGGCCTTCCCCTTCCAGCTGTCCCATACACACTCGCCTCATACACTTGCTTTGTCAAACGACTGTCAACCATCCTCTCTACATGCTCTCTAGATGTGAATATTTAGGTCTCTTTATTTTTTTCAAAAGTGTTCTAGCCTTCGTATCTTCTTACATCCAAATGCATTATTTATTACGTATTTCGAAAGGAAAAACCTAAATAAATCTAGATCCATGCGTTATTGCAAAATGAGTTACCAATTTCTGCATTAAATTACACACAACCTTGATTTTTATGTTTCTTAAAAACCTGTCGTTTGCAATGACATACTTAGCTAGTGCATTGATCTTAGGGGACTTTGAACTTTACCTTATCATAAATAAAAATCAAATTATGTTTGAAAAAATAACTTGAAAGTAAACTTGACAATCTTAAAAGTAAACTAAGCACTCTGGTGGCGATTGGCATAGGCAGCCTAAAGGTCTCCGTCATGGCTACTTAATAGCCGAGACTGACGATTTAAAGCCACTAGCTGTCACCCATCCACTTTTGTGGACGCACTTAACGTTGCTTCTCTTCTACGATCTATCTAGAACGTCTAAGCAAGCTTGCAAGCAACACCACGAGTTTTCATGTTGTCTTGCATTCAGCGTCACCAATTGGTAACCCCCCTTAGTAAAGCGGTTTGTACTGCAAGGGATACCAGTTGGTGACCCCGACCGTACGTCATACCCTCGAAACATTATGTACTTACCAGGCGAAACATTTTAATTTGGTATCAGGCGTAATAGTATATGTTTAGTGTTATTATTATATGAACAGCAATAATTCAAAGGACTATTGAAAATTGTTCAGCTGCAGAACAAACTGCCTTTGTCTACAGAAAGCGATGTTTCACAATAAACAGTGGTATTTACCTTCCATTGTGGGATTTTATAGCCGACGCTGTCTAGTGCGTCTTTGAGCTCCTTCAAGTCAATAAAGCCATTGCCGCTTGTGTCAATCTGGAACAAAACAAAACAGTTATTAGATGAGCAACGATCATTGAGAAGACAAGTGTTGTCTCTGACCATCCTGGGAGGTTATTCCCGTTCGTTTTTTCGTTCGTTTGATGAATATTCGGATGCTTCCCACCACGATTTCTGACTTCAAAGGTCAATTTTTTTAACGTTAAAACATGGTCCTAACCTAGGACCAAATATTCCAAACCGAAAAATTTACGCTTGAAGTCAGAAATCGTGGTGGGAAGAATCCGAATATTCATCAAACGAACGAAAAAAGGAACGCGAATACGGTCCCAGATCGGAGGGTGAAACATTCCAACGTTTATCAAAGTCTGAAATGCTTACATTCATATTGATGTAAAGAATTATTCAAAACAAACGCCAAGGGTTGAAAGAATTGAATATTATTCAATAGCGCCAGTACATCAGACAATTGTGTTTATCTAACAAAACGGATAAACTGGCGTTACTCATACATGATAACATATTATAATTATTATTTCTGGTAATCTATAACTAGCTTATAACTTCGGCTTCACTCGGCACCACAGTTCCAACATAACCACCATTGTGTAATTTCCAAGCCAGATACTTCCAAGTTTCATTAGTATAAAGCGGTTGAGGCGTGATTGAAACATACATGAACTGGCGTCACACTCTCATCCAAAGATCCTGGTCAATTATCCTGGCTAAGTTGTCGATTATAGCAACTAATCGACAACTTAGCTTATAAACTACTGTATGTCATTTCTTTTGCAAATAAATACTTTTGAATTTACCAAGGTACATAAACAAAGAAAGAATAAATCGGTGTTGCCGATAAATAAAGGTGCATTTACACGGTGCGATACGATTTAGCATCGCACGTCAATTTTCCCGTGTGAACGCTCATCGTATGCGATTTGTCTTAGTAAAATCGTATACGATGAGCGTTCACACGGGAAAATTTACTTGCGATGCTAAATCGTATCGCACCGTGTAAATGCACCTTATGAGCTTATCAAGAATTTCGATTGCGACGACTAAGCGTTCCGTGGCCGAGCGGTAAGGCACTCCGGCTTTAGAAGGATCGTCTGATCGTTGCGGGTTCGAATCCCGTCAGAATCGAATTTATTTTTAAAGAATTTTCATTTCTCAATAAACAAAGAAGTTATATGTTTTATAGAAAAGGGATTGTTAGGACAAGGCTTCGATATGATCGAAGGGACAAGGCTAGTCTTTCGAGCAGAACCATTGTATAAATCAAACATTAGCCATTTGAGTAGAAAGCATATAATCCTAAAACCGCACTGACCCTATGCAACGATCAAAACCAAACGATAGCGCGATCTAGAAAACTGCCAAAATTAAGGGCGACATCTAGTTATTTTTCTTGAACTAAAGTTGACTATACATTTTAGATATTTTCTTCTCTGGAAGTCTATTAACAAATAATACATAAAATCCTCTAAACAACCATTGAGAACCTTCTCCCTTTGGAAGGCATTTAAAAAAGTGGCATCCGTTAGTATAAAAACCCTAAGATTACATTACACATCGGAATTTTACGTACAAAAAATCCATGTTATCGGTTGTGGAAACCGTATAGGGGCTGTTACAGTTTTAAGTGATAAACGTAAATTTTAATCGCCATTACGCATCGACCTTGCCTCCGAAACAGACAAACAGACCGTGACCTCATTAGTATTCAGATGGATCAATTACAAGTTTTAAAACTGTTACGAAATTAAGTAAAGCTTCCGGTAAAAGTGGACGATAATTTGCAATTTCGCTGAAAAAAGTGAAAATGACTAGCGAACATTTTTTTAATGTTCTTGTAACACTGTGTAACAATTAAATGTTTACTGAGTAAATAAAATAGTGTTATGTATGTCACAGGAGCTATATTGAATCCTGAAAGCTTCGATGGTTTCTAGAGTTTACTCTCGAGTGAAACGAGGGAGTTGTAACTTGAATCCTGAACAAAGCATGAGATTTGATGATTTGGTTTTCTTTACTAACAATAAATAGTGCCTGTTATTTTTTCATACAAATCGTAGTATACGTCAAAGAGAAAATATTTATTTATTTATTTATAGGAAAACCAACAGCTACAATAACTGATAGATTACTTAGATAGAAGCAGAAAGCCAATAACAGGTTTTCACGTATAAGTACGGGACATTATCCTAATTATTCAAATAATTTATTAACAGCTTTTAATTTGTAGTCGTTGTGAAATTATAACGATAATGTTATCGAAGTACTTATAAATTAGATTAAAGGCATGTAATTTGGTGATAACTGTCGTTAAATTTAAATAGGTACTCTGCATTATTCTATAGCCATTGTGAAATTAAGTTTTAGTCATACATTTTTAAATTATTAGTCATATAAATAACTAGCTGTCCGCCGCGGTGTTACCCGCGATCCCTCGGGAAAACTTCACTTCCCCGGGATAAAATATAGCCTATGTTCATCAGGGATAATGTAGGATTCTATTGGTGAAAGAATTTTTCAAATTGGTGCAGTAGTTTCGGAGCCTATTCATTTCAAACAAACAAACAAATCTTTCATCTTTATAATATTATAGTATAGAAGTAGAAATTTTGTTCATGGTTAAGTGGATGTGTAAGAAGAAAAAAGTTTATTGCTCCGCAGCATTTTTTTCTCATTCAATCATTATGTTTATCCCGGATAAATGAAGTATTCATGAGGGACCGCGTAAAACAATACAAAATATGGGACAGATAACTTTCAGGTGCGCACTTGTCAGAAATCAGTAACACTAGGCATTGATAAGGTCGGAACAGAGACAACTCAGTTGTCTGTGGGTCGGAAACAGCCGGCCATCACCAGATTAGCCAGAACAATAGATAACTGATAACAAGGACTCGTTGGAACTGTTCGCTGAACTGCACTGTTCAATCAGTAGTGAGTTCCTCTTATCCATAAATATGTGTGTCTGTCTGTTTGTTTTAGCGTGGGATAAGGGCAAGGGAATGATGATGTGTGTTTGTCTGTTCGTTATCTTTCACGTCCAAACCGCTGAACATATTAGGCTGAAAATTGGCATGGATTAAGGTTGTATCCCAGGGAAGGACGTATAGGCTACTTTTTATCCCGAAAAATCCCGAGGGACCGCGGGTCACGCCGCGGGAGCTAGTAAATAAATAGGTAATGCTGGACATTTCACATAGCATCATCTAGCCCCAAATTAAGCAAAGCTTGTACAGTCACGGACAATAAGATGTATACACTCCATACTTTTAAAATTAAAACAAAAAGCGGAAATTGATTTCACATTGAACTAGTGGCGAAATCAATAAAAATACCAGAACATTGTTGGACATGTTGACCTGTACATGGGTTGAAACATTATGGAGTGTTATACATCTTATTGCACGTGACTGTACCGTAAAATCAAATTCAATATCGTCGTTTTGATCAAATTGTACAAATATTAAAAAAAAAGAGTTTAGGAACTCTCCAATCATCAAATTAATTATGAAATGCCTGTTTGACCTTCAGTGGAAACTGGAGGCTAAATACCTCTCTTCTATACTTTTCTCTACAGTGAGATTTGTGAGCTACTCTGGTCTAATGTAGGGAATGAGTGAAGGTATCAAAGTTAGAATCGAATACAGTTTTATCAGGTACATAAACGAATGATTCCAGTGAATAGCTCTATCTTATCGATTCTTTGTTTTAATATTAATCGATCAATTTTATTGATATTCAACGTCATTAGCACGAAATGATGTCAGTCCTAGAAGTGTTCGGCTACATCAAGACATTCAATACAACTTTTGAACACTTCAGACGGTCAGCAAAAGAGAAAAGTAATGAAAATGATACAAACAATCTTATAATTAATGGTGAAAGAAAAGATGGGTCGACGACATCGTGAAATCCGCAGGTCGTACATGGGCAAGACTGACTAAGGATTGAGGCGACTGGCACAAGCGAAGAGAGGCCTATGCGCAGCAGTGGGATGAAGGCTGATGATAATAAATGTTTAAAATCGAAATAGTGTCAATGCAACCACATAAAAGGTAAAGCTGACTTTTAGGCTATTTATCAACTACTAGCTGTCCGCCGCGGTGATACCCGCGATCCCTCGGGAAAACTTCACTTCCCCGGGATAAAATATAGCCTATGTTCATCGGGGATGATGTAGGATTCTATTGGTGAAAGAATATTTTAAATCGGTCCAGTAGTTTCGGAGCCTATTCATTTCAAACAAACAAACAAACAAATCTTTCCTCTTTATAATATTATTATTATATTTAAATATATATATATAGTATAGACATGTTCTGCTTGCAAAAAGTTTGGCTAGTCATACCTATAACCACGCTAGTTCAGCAATATCTGCCATAAAACTGGGTAAAACGGAATCACGACTGGTTTCCCGAGGCCCGATAGACATTCTCTCAGATCTTTTATGAATTCTAGATCCTTTGAAGATGTCTTTTTTATGAATAATGGGTCGGCTCTTGACCTCGAAACGAACATAGGCAAGAATGAGGTCTACGATGGAGCGAGCCTACCCAGAAGGTGCCTATCAACTCTCTTCTTAAAAACAACAGGGTAGGTCGTCTTAGGTGGTAGTCAGAGGCTTGAAACTGGGTAGTGATATGATATGTTAATGATATTATTGTAAATGATTCTTGACGATGACGCAAAAGTTTGAACAGATGGTTTGTTGTGGTCTACGTACTCAACGCAAGATATCGCAATACCATGGTAATCATAACTATGTTTTTTCAGGTATTTTTAAATATACATTTTTGCATAATATCCTAAGCATTATAAAAAGTATTTATAAGTCTTTATATCAATTTCATAAGGATTAAGATAATCCACAGACTAATCATTATCTTTTACGTAATTCAATAATAAAAGATTATCTGCAAGAAAATGCAGAATTAATCCTCATGCTATTTTAGAAACGAAACGAATTGATTAATTTATCTATTAAAACTAGCTCTACAATAATAGATAACAAGTGAAAAAAAAGTTACGGACGACATCATAAAAACCAAGTACGTATTACTTTATTAAAACCTTCTCCAAGCTCATTTCTATTAGCCAGACGAAAAAAGGGAGTCTGGTAGCGTATCCCAGATAGACGCAGACACGCAGCATGTTGCGGAAATCGATATAGCGATGCCTTAAACAAGATGTCTGTAAGATTTTTATATTCAACGAACGCGTTATGTGAAAAACTACGGGCAACATCTTACGGTTACGACACAAACCGAGTTGTATTGAATTCGTCATTATTTACACAACAACGATGAGGCAATAGTCGCAATAGATTTGAATGCATGCCTTCAACACTTGAGATATACTACGAACTTAGTGCTAGCTAACGATAGCCCAACCCAAAGAACAATATACTAATGTCGGCCCAACCTGTTTTGTCAGCTGATTAATTAGGCTCGCAGTCAGCAACCTATCACTTATGGAATGCTGGCTTCTGTGAAATGTAGTACCAAAATATTATTTGACATGCACCTGACTGCTCCCTTAGATATCTTCAAAGCATCTTAAGCTCGCTATAAATCTGCCTAATCGAGCTAATTCAAACACAATGTCCTAGGCACTATACAGCATCCCGTTGAGCAGGCTAGGTTTCCGCCTGATCTAGAAAGGCATAAATTTTAATAGATCTGAGAGACCGTCTTGGGATACAGTTCTGATCGTGTTTATCTACGCTCATGCACATCGTATACCTACCTACACTCTCATGAGATCAAAACATATGGTAATTTATTAGGTACCATAACAAACCCATAAACAGCACTCTTGATAAACAAAGAATAAACCCTTTCCAACAATTTAATGTATTTCCTTATCAATATTGAAAAGCACCTTTGTTTATGTTTTGCCTTGAAGGCAATACCTTCCTTGTACAAGGACTAGGGCCACATAAATCACTAAAAGGTAAGACCACGTTGAATCATGCATGCGCAAATTGCAAAATGCGCAATGAATATGAGGTTATGCGATGTCCATATTGCGCAGTTTGTGCATTTGAGTGATTTTTGTTTTTGCATATGCTACTATTTGCCCAAATAATGCAGTATCCTAATAATCCTTCTATGTATAATATGTATGTATTTACAAACAAAAAGTATATAAGTAATATATCAGTTATCTGGTTCCCATAGTACAAGCTTTGCTTAGTTTGGGGCTAGATGCTGTCTGGAATGTCCAGCATTATTTATTTATTCTATGCTATCTTATTAAGAATACCAAAGTTTGTTACTCTTTCACGCAAAACCGAATGGATCTGGAATGAAATTGGACACATACATAGATATAATAATAGTCTGGAATAGCATAGGCATCCTAGAAAAGTAAGGAACGCAACTAGTGCTAAATGAAACACCACTAAAACACTTCTTTCTCTCCTTTTATTCTGTTGCCTAAGTTCTCTTGGCTGTGCGTACTGATTGTGCAAGTTAGGGTTTGTGCAAGTAAACAAGTGTGTTTACTCTCTAAGGACATGACAACAGCATACCAGTGACTCATTGAACTGTGGGTGAATCACGTATAAGTCGGCTTTACATAACATCCTTTGTCATGTTTACGAGAATATTACTTAGTAATATTTTTTTAAATAGGTTTTATTTAGGCATGTAACTAGAAGAGTACTTGGTATGACATGTAACTAGAAGAGTACTTGGTATGAATGTTGAGGGATTTACGAGTAGAGGTAGGCCAAAGAAAAGATGGATGGATTGTGTGAAGGATGACATGAGTAAGAAAGGGGTGAGTGTTGAGATGACGGCTGATAGAGGAGAATGGAAGAAGAACACATGTTGTGCCGACCCCACATAATGTGGGAAAAGGGCAGGGAGATGATGAGGTTTAAAACTGTTTTGATAGACACACTTGATTCCTGGTATGATAAGAATGGCTTTTTTGTTGTGCTTTCTAAAAATAGCAATGAGTTGATTTCTGTTAAAATCGCACTATGGCATACGCATATTCGATGGTTAGGTAGGAAGTACTCGATGCGAGATTAAGTTGAATACCCAATATTTTTCACATAATTTATGCTTAAATATTCAGAAAGATAAGCATAATTACCGCCATAAGATAAAAGCGACAGAGATTTTGAAGTTTACGCCTTTTTAACTTAAAAAAATGCCAGGACTTCAGCGTCGTACAGTCTGCATCGGTTTACTTTCCGACCGGAAATGGAATAAATCTTTTTACAAATATTATCACTTCTTAGAATCGAGTCGAAATCGACTTTAAAAAAACCTGCCCTTACTACCCCGCCTCAAAAATCACCCAAAACGGCCGGGTCAGATCTTGATGTCCCTTTGCACAAGGATGTAGAAGAGCTATCTCCAGAAATACCATTACAGTTATCGCTTCAAATTAAAACTAAAAAGAAAGCTCGAATAGTTTTAATACATCCCAAACCTAAAATTACAATAAAATAATTAGTAATCAACCCACACATCAACATCCTCAATGGACTAATACCACCATAATAAGGTTATCGTAGAATCCGTAGATGATCACACCGTTTGTAATGCGATCACGTTACCTGTCGATATCGACACTTTACACCAGGTAGATGCTAGTCAAGTGCATCTAGGACTCACAACTTCCGTGTAGGTGGGTTGTTTCGTTGGAAAGACACGAATTTCGTAGTTCCCGGCGAATTGAAACCACCAGGTGAATATTATGAACTCTTATTTCCAATCAGCTTGAGGCGTCACAGCCTTAAATATTCTGGAAGAGTTCATTCATTCATTCGTCGTGACAATGTGCTCATACTAAATTAGCTTGCTCCAATGAAGCCACCGCTATGGCCCTATCTGAAGCCGCAACAAGGTCTGCCTGGGTGCAGCTGGTTGGGCACAAAGGGCAGGAAAGGAGATGCGACATATTTTGTGTTGGGGCTCCGCACTCACACTGGATTTGGGAAGGATCCCCTATGCCCCATTTGGCTAGGTTACTTGGAAGAGTTTATATTAACCCACCATAGCTTTACCACCATATTTTTGGGGACCGTGTCACCCCCGTCCGTGGGAGTATACCCCTTTATTCTGTAACCCCACACGTGGTCCCCGGGTGGTGCAAAGCAGGTGACACAAAATACTGGTGGTAGGCACAGCCGTGGTTAGTGACCACCCACCAGACAAAAACACGGCGCCAAACAGCCCAAACTGTGTTCCGTCGTGATGTCTGGTGACACCAATGGTAGGTCGGGTCAGATCTGAGGCGTTCCCGTGGTGAATGTGCTTCGTGCTTGGTTGCTTCATCGGGAGACTAGTTGTGGAGACTAGCGGGATCCGAGGCACGGTGCCGCCGCTCGCCGACCGGAGTCAGTAGGGGGCCCAATTATGGGTTAGCCGCCCATGAGAGGTTGCCCCGCCAACTACCGAAAAATCCTAGAGATGGGTCGTCGTGCCGGTTGGCTACCGGACGAGAGGGCACGATGGACATCACTGGGGGGGCTCGGGCGTCCCCGCAGTCTCCAAACTAGTTACCTACATGATGTACGCAATCCATGGTATGTAGTTCAGGACCTGCAAGTGGGTCGCCTCGATCT
This sequence comes from Epirrhoe alternata, assembly GCA_963565295.1. NCBI lineage: Eukaryota > Metazoa > Arthropoda > Insecta > Lepidoptera > Geometridae > Epirrhoe > Epirrhoe alternata. Next base: position 4,593,585 of record OY751400.1, read on the forward strand.
ACTTCCGACCTCCAACCTATAAACCCTTGAACAAAATGAATAGAAACAAAAGGAATAAGAAAGTTTCACAGCGGCTGCACTCCCTCTCGCTTAAAGTGCACTTCACTAATATAAGGGGCTTGCACTCCAATATCACTCCTGTTCATCACCATCTTGAGACAGAAAAGCCTCACCTCTTGTTTCTATCGGAGACGCAGATCAGATGTCCGCCTGACACTTCCTATCTTTCTTACCCAGGCTATAGCCTGGAGCACAAATTTAAGCAACGGGCAGGCGTATGTGTATATGCTCGGGATGACATCTGTATTCGGCGACTTCGAAAATTTGAAGACCCCACTTTCTCAGTACTTTGGATTCTTGTTGACACTGGCATAGACAAGATTCTTTATGCCTTTGTCTATCGTTCACACAGTGGAGACCTGGAGACAACCCGGCTTATAGAATACCTCAGTGAGGCTGCAGACTCAGCTCAACAGGAGTACCCGTCGGCCCAAATGGTGTTTCTGGGGGATTTTAATGCCCATCACCAAGATTGGCTTTTCCCATACCGGGACACCGATCATGCTGGTTATGAAACACGTAGGCTTGCCCTCACGTTAGATCTTACCCAGCTGGTCCAAAGTGCCACACGAGTACCCGATGTTCATACACACACAGCCTACTGCCTGGACCTTTTGCTGACAACAGATCCAGACCGCTACTCAGTGTCAGTTTCTTCACCGCTTGGCACTTCTGACCATTGTCTGGTGAAATCTGTATCCGTCTACTCCCCCCCTGACCCCAGCCCTAAGGGCACCCGGCGGTTGTGGCGGTACAAGTCAGCGGATTGGGACGAGATGCGGTCGTTTTTTGCATCGTTCCCATGGCAGCCTGTTTGCTTCGCTTCTAGTGACCCCTCTGCTTGCGCCGACGCCGTGACCGAGGTTCTACGTCTGGCAATGGAATATTATGTTCCATACTCTGACGTCACACAATCGGATAAAGCTCGCCCATGGTTTGGGCCCGAATGTGGACGTGCTGAGGCACTGAAACATCAGGCATACCTGGCATGGGCTGATGCTCGCGGGCGCAAAGCATCGGATATTCACGCAAAGAAGCAAGCCTTTAACAAGGCGTCCAAATCCTGCAAAAAGGCTCTTCAGAAGGCACGCTTTGACCACATTAGGCGTATTGGGAACAAACTGGCTTCCTACCCAGCGGGTAGCAAGGCATTTTGGTCCCTGGCTAAGTCGGTCGAGGCGAATTTCTGTCGCTCCTCACTGCCTCCATTGCAGAATCCTGATGGTTCCCTGGCTCACGCCGCTGAAGAGAAGGCTAATTTATTTGCCTCTCTTTTTGCGGAATCTTCGCGTCTTTTTACTGGTAGCGCGGTCCCTCCCACACTTCCTAACTGCGAGTATGTCATGAATGACATCCACATTCGCCAAAAAGAAGTTCTGAGGACACTGCGCAATCTGGACGTGAATAAGGCCAGTGGACCTGACGGTATTCCTGCTGTTGTCTTGAGAACTTGTGCCCCTGAGTTGTCTCCAGTGTTAACACGCCTATTTAGGCTCTCTCTTGAGAGTGGTCAAGTGCCGAGCTCTTGGAAGCTGGCTAATGTGCAACCTGTGCCCAAAAAAGGCAGTCGTGCTGACCCTACCAACTACAGGCCCATTTCGGTTACTTCCATACTCTGTAAGAGCATGGAACGTGTCTTGAACCGCAGGCTCCTGGCATACCTGGAAGCAAATGATCTCCTCAGTGACCGGCAATATGGCTTTCGCCGGAACCGGTCTACTGGGGATCTTCTAGCGTATGCCATCCACATCTGGAGTGAAGCCATCGAGAAATACGGAGAAGCGTTAGCTGTTTCTCTGGATATTTCCAAGGCCTTCGACAGGGTCTGGCATGACGGTCTTATTAGTAAGCTTCCATCCTACGGCTTGCCCTCTGGTTTCTGTGCGTGGATTTCTGACTTCCTGAAGGATCGATCGCTACGAGTAGTCGTTGACGGGTGCTCGTCCGATCAAATGGCAATTAATGCCGGTGTTCCCCAGGGGTCAGTACTCTCAGCAACGCTCTTCCTGCTGCATATAAACGATCTGCTGAATCCCGGTATCTTTGGGTATGCAGACGACAGCACGGTAGTTGAAAGCTACACGTCTACTTCGGGAGCCAGTGGGCCTGAGATAATGTCACTCAGAGAGGCCATGGTCGAACGACTGAACTTGTCACTGAAAGCTGTCTCCGATTGGGGTGACGCCAACCTGGTCAAGTTCAATGCCAGCAAAACACAGGCGTGTTTATTCTCTGCAAAAAGGAGACCTTTCCAGCTGGCTCCTTCTTTTCGAGATGTGTCCGTACCGATAACAGACCGCCTCGAGCTTCTTGGTGTCTCTCTATCATCGTCGCTAAATTTTGGCTCGTATATCGAGTCAAAAGCTCAGATAGCCTCAAAAAAGTTAGGTATCCTCTCAAAGGTGAGGCGTTATTTTACTCCTATGCAGCTGCTCACTTTGTATAAAGCGCAGGTTAGAGCCTGTATGGAGTACTGCTCTCACCTCTGGGATGGCTCTGCCAAGCACCATCTCCAGGCATTAGAGTCGATTGAGAGGCGAGCCAAGAGGCTAATAGGTGATGACACTCTGGTTGAGTCTCGGCTTCAAAGCCTTGAGCATCGCCGTAGAGTCGCGTGTCTGTCGGTCTTTTATCGACTTCATTTCGGAGAGTGTGCACAAGAACTCCATAATTTAGTTCCACCATCCCCATTCTATTATCGGGCCAACAGGTTCCCGGAAAGACGCCACTTGTACATGGTCGAGATTCCCAGAGTTCGTACAAAGCGTTTTGAGTCCACATTTTTCATACGCACCGCCAAATTGTGGAACTTATTGCCGGGCTCTGTATTTCCCGAAAAGTACAATTTAGGGGTCTTCAAATCAAGAGTAAATAGGTTCCTTCTAGGTAAGCATGCTCCATCTTAGACCTCACTACTGCTTAACATCAGGCAGAGTGAGGTCAAATGCTGACCTATTTAATTAAAAAAAAAAAAAAAAAAAAAACCATAGCACTCACACTTAATTCGGAGTACAATAAAGAAACGTTATCATAGTTCACCGAATCGATGCTTCCGAATGGAGTGTGAATTGCCACGCTGGTTTTGGTTAGACTTGGTGCTGTTATTGTTTTACAACAATGTACCGTTACTTAAGGGCCTATAATACGCCAACATTTTGTAAGCGGGACAGCGAGTGTGATTTGTTCGGCGTGTGAGGAGTACAGAGCTATGGATGCGCAGCGTTATTTACGGAGCTAAAACACTTTTTAGCTAATTAAAAGTACAAAAAACAAAAAAGATCAAAATTCGGAACAACGGGACCACGTAGTGTACAAGTTGAGTTTAGATACAAAGTCTTACTAGTCTAGCTAAAGTATTAATGGAGTACTTTTGTTTTTAAGTAAAATTCAGAGGGAAGTTTGTGATTATTTTCTATCGAGAAAATATTTAGTAATCATGTTTTTACTACAATGGAGCAACAGTTTATATCCTCAACTATAATATATATTTCCTCAACTGTAATAATATTGGTTCAATACTTTTATAGATATGATCCAGAGTCGAAGCAGTTTTGAGGTAGTACGCGCCCTTAATAAAAAACGGTTGGTTTAGCTTGTCTAGCGTTAGACAGTTTTCGATACACGTTGGGAATATTTCAGTAAAAGGCATAAGATCAATGGATAACTGGGATTATAAATGTCATAAGTGTGTTCTTTACAACCATACTGAGAATAAGATCAGTCCAATTGATTTTATTCACGGCTTAACGTTAAGCTCTCTTTAGTCTTTACACAGTTCAATTAAAAATATGTAGGTACTTATGATCTTGGAGAATTTTTATCTGTTGCATTGACTGTATTGATTAGTGGAATAAAATAGCAAGTTTCTTTTAGCTAGTTAGATAGATAGATAGATAGATAGATAGATAAACGCTTTATTGTACACAAAAACATAATACAGAGAATACATAAAATAGACATTGTACAATGGGCGGCCATATCGCTAAAAGCGATTTCTTCCTGGCAACCATTTGTATGGACAGGATAGTCGAATACAGAAATACAGCGGTGTACAAAAGTTAATCTCGCAAGAAAACAGTAACAAACTAAGTACCTACCTATACACACACAACACACAAACTACACATAGAGCACTGTAAAAGCAAACCTACAAATAACTTACTTACTATTATACAATACTAACAGTTAGCAGTAACCAGACATGGAAAGATAATGATCACAGACACTGGATTTAAAAATATGCAAAGATTTAGATAATCGAATGGAAACAGGTAGGGAGTTCCATAGCTGCACAGCTTGTACGGTGAAAGAGTCACCATACATAGTGGTGCTATGGACGGGGGTTGCAAGCTGGAGAGAATTTGAAGATCGAAGATTCCGGTCATTTGCCTGATGAAGGAAAACAAAGCGTTCTTTTAAATAGCGAGGGGAGGAAGATAAAAAGAGAATATTGTACAGTAAGGACAGTATATGAACATTCCAGCGAAAACGTATTGGTAGCCACTTGAGCTTTGCACGAAATTCGGAGACATGGTCGTATTTGCGCAAGCCAAATACGAATCGAATGCAGAGATTAGTTAGATGCCTGAGTAAAGCAAGTGACTTTTAGAAATAAAGGAATGTTTCCTTAATCTAGAATAGAATAGAAAAACACTTTATTGTACACAAAAGAAACACATAATAGGAAATACACAAAGACAAGTAAGTAGGTACAATGGGCGGCCTTATCGCTAAAAGCGATCTCTTCCAGAAAACCTTTAATCTATCTTAAAGATTTAAAGAGGTTTCCATCCAAGGCCCATTGAAATTTCCCACCCTGTATATACATATTACATATATACAGCCAAACATAGAACCTCCTCCCTTTTTTGGAAGTCGGTAAAAAATTAGGCAGTTCAAAACTAGTAAAGTACCAGACCCATTAAAGTGACAATTAAGCCAGACTTTAGTATTCAACTTGAGCACCACATTGCAAGGTGAAGGAACCCAGCCACAGAATAAACGCGATGACCACGCGATTAGGGGACCAATGAGTCAACGACCCGATCGAAACTCACTTTGGGCATGGTATGCTTTTAATCATTGTCATGTGAAAGGTACAGTAACTATCTCACTAAGGCGGTTTAGTCTAAGTCGTGTGTGTAGATGCACATGCACGTTGTTTGTTTCTGTGTGCGTAAGCTCAGGAACGCTCCATAGACGAATGAGCGCTCAAGTATCGCTTACGCACACAGAGAATAATACACACACAATTAAGACCGACCCGCCTTATACCGAGATCATCGGATTACTATTGATATTGAGGTCACTTGCGCAGTAATTTGTTGTCTGTCAGATATTCCACATTAGGCACACATTGGAAAGCATAATTTGTTTTAAGAGAGCCAAAGGGCAGTATCATTCTTATACTCCTACTTTCTACTAAGTATAATAAATACGAATGTTTTCTACGATTTATGACTGAATACATGGCTACTTTAATCCCCAAAATGTAAGTTTCTAGAGTCAGTGGCCAACTCTAGTGACGGAGTTTTTAGGCCGCTTCAAGACCTCCATCATGGCTTAACGACTTCAACAGCCGGAACCGACAATTTAACGTGCCCTCCGAAGCACGGAAGCGCTCAAATCGAAGCACGGAAGCGCTTAGATTTTTATCCCAGTATGAAGAATCCCCAAGGGACTGTGGGTAACACCGCGGTTCTAGTTATTGATAAAAGTAAGTTCGTATGAGTCAGTGGCCAACTCTGGTGACGGAGTTTTTAGGCCGCCTTAAGGCCTCCGTCATGGCTTAACGACTTAAATAGCCGGGACCGACAATTTAACGTGCCCTCCGAAGCACGGAAGCGCTCAGATGAAAATGCCACTGGCGGTCACCCATCCACTTACAGACCGTTTCGAACGTTGCTTAACTTCGACGATCTATCAAGAACGACTAAGCAAGCACGACCACGAGCGCTTCATTATTGATAAGGTACAATGATTTTTTTTGTAAGCGAGAGCTCTGGTTTTATGTCTGCAAAAACTAACGGAATAAAAAGTGCTCATGGTTTATACGTGCTATTGTCAAAGACGTATTCAAGAATTTTTTGCGAGATCTATAAGTTCCGCTAGGTAACATGGCGTATATTCGTTCTCAGCATGGTTTGTCCACGTGTGTTCAAACTTTTAATGTATTTTAAAACTATAGAAGTGGTCAATACTCAAAATAAATCCTTCTCAATAATTTAATTAATCTTCAACCTTCCCTTGCAGTCGTATTGTTCACGAAACAAACCATATGACGTCACAACATGGCGGCTCGCGTTTTCGGGAGACAACTAAACATCATAAATTAAAAGGCATTTTTAAGGTACTTTACGGTTTTAAAAAAAAAACAATAAAAATTCTACTGGTTTATTCAGGATTGATTTAAAACAGTTTTCAAAATAGTGAAAAATTGCCTATTGTGTGCGACACTAGATAGGTTAGGTAATAATATCTTTGTTTATAGCTACTGTGTACCTACCTATTGTTTCCTGTTTTGTACTGAGTAATAAATATTTTTTCATTTTTAATTTTCAACCTCTGTAGCGCAGTGGGCGAAGGCCCGCCTGCGACGCAAAAGGTTGCGGGTTCGATCCCCGCGGCGGGACCAATGTTTGTATGATCTGCAAATATTTGTCTCGGGTCTGGGTGTTTCTATGTATAATATGTATGTATTTACAAACAAAAAAGTATATAAGTAATATATCAGTCATCTTAGTACCCATAACACAAGCTCTGCTTACTTTGGGGCTAGATGATGCTGTGTGAATAGTCCAGCATTATTTAATAGTCCAGCATTATTTAACCTCTGGTACCGAGTTTAAAGAATTACAGGAGTTGACTAATAAATTGAATATTAACGCACACTGTATCACAATCACAACTATACCCACAAAGCACGATAAACTTCTGTAAGATTAATAAATTAAATAACCGACTCTTTTATTAAGAAAAAGTGATTCCAATTACACGACATTTAACGGTGATCGTTTAAGATAGACACGATAACGTCGAACACTGTATTACAAGTAAATAAAAATATAATTCAATATCAAATACCAATACTTTCTCAGTTAGAATCACCACGTGTGACACTTTTACTTTGAAGACAAAAAAAGGGAAACTTAGTTTATCTCGTCAAAGTTTTTCACGGTTGCGTGCGGATTACCAATTAACGACAGAAATGCAGATGGACGTTGCATGCGTTGCAACGCGAAATGTGTGACTTTCTTACACGCAACGTATAGCTTATGTTATTGTTTTGGAAGAATGTTGACCCTACCACGTGCAAAGCCATAAAAGTTCCGCTTCTAACTTGTTCAACTTGGAATGGGAATTGGAATGAGTTTCTGCTTTGAAATGATTGTTCGCGGGGAAAAAGTTTAATTTTTCGTACATCTGAAATATACTAGCAATAAAAAAAATCCAAATTGTGGGTAGATTAGATTTTGACACCGAATAGACTTCTGAGAACCCTTTCAAATATACATTTGAAAGTGATATGGTTAACTTTCTATGTTTACAATATGAGGAGGTAAATGTTTACATTCAAATCCATTAGCAAGCCATGTCGTAGTCACCTCTAGACGTTCTGTAGTCAAAACAAACAATTTTGGTTTCTCAGAAGGGATGGATATCTACATTGTCAAAAATGTTCGTTCTAGCCTCAAAGTGTACTTGAAAAACTGCCAAGCTTAGGCTGATTTCTTTGTTATATCAAGTATCAAGTCTTTAGTACAAACTGTTCAGAGCTAAGTTGAAGATTAATATAGAATCTGCTTTAACTCGTATACAGATACCTAGTTTACTATTGTATGTCACGTCAAAGCTTTAATATAAAGTTTACTTGAGCAAAGCGAACAAAATATAACATCGTGACCTTAGAAATTTCTTAGATTATAATTCCTCCTGAAAACGAGAAGGTCGCAAAAATATAGATCGTATAGAGCCATGGTTGTATTGAAACTGAAAGGCCATAAAAAGATTATGTTAATGGCACATGCCTACGAAACATGAGATAGGGGTGCCTATTCTGACTCATATTTCCCCCTTAAGAAACCCTGTAAAGATTTGAAGTTCAACCAATGTTTATGCTTTGATACGAGACATTTTACCTTCGTAAATATTGGGGTAACATTTTCTGGGCTTTATGTAAGACGTTTCGAAGCAAACAATGTCAAGCAAACTTATCAAACAAAGAACATTGTGCTAAAACATGCGACAAAATCTACCATGTCATTTATCAGCATTGTAATGCGCATTTTATGATACAAGTAAACCTGGATCTTTAGGTTCCTTTTCACAACAATGTCAATTGTAACCTATTTATAATCTATGTTACGAGACCGGACGCACGTAAGTGGACTAGCGACATCGTAAAGGGACAACTGATATATCCATTATTATACAGTCCCATAACACACCCATATATTTTAGGGTAGGACATTTTGATCCTGGATAATTTATTTGGATAACTACACTTCGACTGCCTCAGTAGTTGCTCTGATACACAAAATGATTTCTCAAAAAATCGATTTGTTTTATCACCATATTGAGTTTACAATTGAAATTCAACTTTATGTAATCGATATCAGGAACTTGGCTCAATTCCATAACCGAAAGCTGGTGTGCAGCTGACATTGCTTGTTGAACCATACTCGGATATAAAGATACATTGCAACATAGTTAATCAAAGCCTCTTCTGTGAGATTCTGATAGTAGCACACACTCCTACAAACGTCATAATCATTTATGTCTGTCAGCTTATTTTTGGTATGACGAACAAGTCCCAGTAAGGAGATTAGGCTATAAAATAGCTGCATTTAAACATCCTCATGTAAACTTTAACCGTAAAAATATCCCACATTCAAATAAAGAGAATCGAAGAAATAAGGACCTAGTAAAGTAAAAAGACGCCAACTAATGATGATGATACAAATCCTGAAATGAAATGGCCGTTTTCTGAAACCACTTTTTTAAACGAGTTTTTGTGAACGTATTGAGAAATAAAATATCACACATTCGTATAAGAGAGTCGAATAAATAGGGACCCATTAAAGTAGCTGATACGAATGTACGATACAAAGATCTAGATTCAAGTTAAGATGCAAAACACCAACTTTCCTTAGCATCTGATCTGTCACGCGTCAAAGGTCAGGTAGCTGACATTAGCGAACAATAGCCTGTTGGGAAGCGGAGCATGGGAAGCCATTGAATGGTGCACGGTGGAAAGTTCGCAGGTGGTAACGGTAGGAAGGAATTGGGGCTCGGTTGATTCTGCGATGCATCTCATCCGAATCCACCAAGATCCAGCCAAGATTGGGCATCCAAAAAGATCGGTTGTTAGTTTCATACTCCTGAATTGGTTGGGTGTGAGTTGTAAGGGCTTTCACTACCTGACTGCGGTATTCCTACAAAGGCCAGATAACAGGGTTTTCCAAGACCACCTCCAGCACCCTTGCGTCGTTGACACTCAATGAAGAATGCATGTTTTGCATCACGGATGTAGTAACTGGGACATGTTGAATCGTAACCCAGAATAATCATAATCGAAGAAAATCTCACTGAATAAACAAAATGAATGAAGCAATACAACATACCAAGATCTTTATCTGGAACGGTTCTATCTGATCGCAGCACGGTAGTAATAACATCAAAATCGTAAATCAAGGTGCGGTGGCGAATCAGAATTGGAACAGAGCAACTTATTACAGTATTGGTAAACAATGGAAATTGCAACGACGATCTTGATTTAAAATAGCCAATTAAAATAGAAAAACGGTGAAACCAGCAACAGTTTGTTTTATACTTGCTACCCCCGGCGTGTGACCAGTATTTTATAGTCTCTAATGCTATTCCAGTCCACAATTTACATCCTATATGGTCCAGGATGCCATAGCCCCGAAATGTACAACTTTGACAAAGAAATAATAACGTAAAGAGGTAAATCATTGTTTTTCAACATACTACACAAGTCAATTTCAAAATACCTTTAATTTTTGTCACGTTTCTTGTATGTCATATAAATTCGCATGCCTTGCGTGTTCTCAAATTTTATGCAACGCGCAACATTGGAACTGTTACGAATGGGATTTTTTGTTGTCGCAACACGTTTGAGCATGCACGCTACTTTTCACACAGCTTCGGTTTACATTGTCTAAATTATTTCTAGTTCAATTTCGACTGGTAGTGCTTATTGTCTAAATTATTTCTAGTTCAATTTCGACTGGTAGTGCTTGTTCTTTTTAACCGACTTCAAAAAAGGAGGAGGTTCTCAATTCGACTGTATGTTACAAGATCATTCCTCCAATCATATTTTGATTTCACCAGCATTTTGATGATTTTTTTGTTGTATTCCTGAGGGATTAAAACTTTTCCCGTAAAACTCAAAAAACCTCAATCCTTGCTTGATTTTCGACCTGAGTCTGTGCCTGAGTCTAACATTGAAGTCGTTTTTTTTAGTTATTAAAATGTAAATAAAATAATAACTCTTGTGGCTTGAGAGTCCGGTTATATGATAAATTGAGAACATTAGCAAACGCCAATACTTACGTGTATCTGATCGATTATAGTGCACGAGTGCCATTGAGGACTCCTTTCACCACACTGGTAAAATATATTTTATGATCGTATTATCGAATTTAATAAACAATCGATTGTCATTCTCAATGTCAATAGTTATTAGTGTCCGGCAGTTCTGCGAATTAGCAAGTAGGCAAGCTGTGAAATAAACAGTCTAGATTTTAGACTTTTGGGGCTTCATTTAGGTGTCTGCTAGTCTAAAATCCATTAGTTTAGAGTTTATTGATTTATAAAGCTTCTTATTACTATTGGGCCTTGTTATTTGGGTATTATAATAATAAATAAAAAGTTGCATAGTACTTTTATACTCTTACTTTATACTAGCTGTCCGTCGCGGTGTTACCCGCGGTCCTTCGGGATAACTTCACTTTCCCGGGATAAAATATAGCCTATGTTCATATGGGATAATGTAGAATTCTAATAGTGAAAGAATTTTTCAAATCAGTCCAGTAGTTTCGGAGCCTATTCAATTCAAACAAACAAACAAATCTTTCCTCTTTATCATATTAGTGTAGAAAAACTTTATTTTACTCATCAAACAGCAGAATTTGGTATACCAAATTAAAAATTATAATTTTACCTTGAATTAAAACAGACAAATGCCTACTTTTTAAACAAAATCTGGGTTTACGTTCTACTACGGAAATCAATGTTTCAAATACGTATTTTTCTGTTTTTACTTAGTATAAGTTAATGCACAATTCCCCTTAGCCCTACAAGGTAAAGTATACAGCTATTTATGGGTCAAACTTGACCGGCGCACGCGCATCGTTTCCTTCATGACGTCATCCAGGACACATTTTCTAATGTACGTTTTGTATATTTCCTGTAATAAATTGCATTTTGGGAAGACATGGAAGCAAATTCAATTTAATAAGAAAAACCTACGGGATTGTCATAAATAATGTTTGATTTCATTGACGTCACAATTTGTGGTCTCTGATACAATGTTTCTCCCCTTAATCAGTGTGTGAGTACTATGTAGGGTATTATTACTAGGCTTGTATGGTGACGGTGCGGAGGCACACTCATACAAAAATGATGCGCAGTAAGTTCCCGACCTTACCTACACGTCTATATTATATTATACCTACACAAAGTTTAAAAAAACACACTGTAGTCTTATCCCCGGGACAATGTGTTTGTGATTTCTTTAGTATCCCTTTTAGATTACTGTTTTTGTAACAAGAAAACAGCACTCTATAGTGGATTGTAAAATTTAGCCCTCACCTATGAGTCAGAGTCTGTTGACCCACCAAAGTGTAGCGGTTACGTACACCGCGGTAAGTGAATGTGTCCTTGTGTGAGTGCGCTGTTGCGAGAAATCAAAGAGCACCTCTTACAGAAACATGCTAGCCTGGTACTTCAGAGCGTTGAAAGCTTTCGGATTCTAGCTTTCGATGTTGCGAAACTTATTTTAAGAATCACACTTATACATTTTGGATGGATGTATGTTCGTTACTCCTCAATGTAATGCTAACGGATTTGGATGAAATTTTTATAAAGGATTAAAAACCTGGATGTTTTCACTTGAACCCATAACCCATTGGGCCTCACAAGGAATTTGCTAAGTCAACTGAAGATGGGTTATTGACCTCGGAGTCTGACTCTCAGATAGTGATGACAATCTACCAACACAAAAAAAGAGATCACAAAACTACACCATAATAATTCGTCTATTGTCAAAAATAATCTTGCTGCAGAATGATACGTCTATGTGCAGTGTCCACTATGTGCATTTTAAGTAGATATTTTGCAAGCTTATTGATTTTTAACCCTATTTCGTCACCCTACCCTACGAATGTCCAATTAAAATAGGGCAGAATAACCAGTTCCACTGGTCGGCGTGACGTATTATAAGTTTTCAAATGACTCATTGTTGGTATAGGATTCAAAGCATGGTTTCGTAAGCAAATATTTGAAGTTAAACCGTGAAATGACTAACACAATACCTTAACCACAAACAATGTGAGCACATAGAAACACAAAGCCTTGAGGCCCTCAGGCGACCTAATAACGTCACTAGAACTAGATCATATGAACTTGTTAATACTACATAGAGTAGTACAAAAATTGTTTTAAGTGAAAACTTCTTTAGGTGCGTTTGGCAGTTTTGAGATGAGAAAAAATTCTTGGATTCGCCTCGAAAAGGTCACGTGCAAATCACGTGACTGCTCACCGACACCAAGTTTAGTTTAGAACCGTTCAAGTTTTCACTTCTGCCGGCACTCCGAGTGCCCGCCCGTTTGTCTTACGTACCTATACCTACTATCCAAAAATCGGTCCACAATTGTTAAAGCTATCGGTGATACTCGTTTTTAATAATAATTTATGAATGACTCTTGAAAGGTTTATTATTCAAATGTACAAACGTCTCTACTCCTTTTTTGAAGTCGGCTAAAACAAAATTGTTTTGTGGGTCACCGAAGAATAGACTCCGAGTTGGTCTGATACGTTTTTAATTCATCACACGTGGTGATTCATACTCCTCCTATTCCTATAACGTAGTTCCAGCACGTGTAGCAAGAAACATGAATACGCAGTGTAAGTTTAAAATTAAAAAAAAAAACGATGCAAACTAACTGATTAAAAAAGTTTGATCTGTCTCTCTGAATCAGATCACCCTTTCCGAACAAGACCCCTTTCCAAAAAAAAGTCTTAACTTATAACCAAAAACGGATTATCCGTTTTTTAGCTACATGACACGACACACGCACGTCTTACAATAATAATTTTTTACGTCGTCGTTAAATTGTTGCATTAAATCTTAGAAAATGTGCGAGAGTACTCAAAGTAAGTACGTACAAAAATCTGTTATCAAATTAGGTAAGTAGGGCATTAATGACCCATTACCGAATCAATTCTCAGTATGTTATCAGTTTAATATGTAATTGTTGGCTGTTTAATAATTGGAAAGCTAATGAGCATGCGCGATCCACACATGCAGAACTAAGTGGAGTTTTGCACGAGAAGAGCGTCGAGCAGAGCGATTGGCGAGAGCGATTAGTAGTGATAAACGATTACGATAAGAAGATTTTAAGGATTATCTTCGCACGCGTGGAGTTCGCAGAGCTCAATTGGACAAGTCTATAGAGATCATAATCTTTAGGTTTTTCTTTTATAATGATGAAATAATTTATTTTTTTATTTTTATTTATTTTCAGCCTATGATGTCCCACTGCAGGGCAAAGGCCTCCCTCCCTTTTTTCCAGGTCTTTCTATCCATGGCTGCAGTGGGCCAATCTGGAAGATGCACATCTAACTCGTCCCGCCATCTCCGTGGTGGTCTGCTGCGTCATGATGAAATAAGGCAAATTTAAATTATCGCTCCGTTTAACGCACCGCTTTCATGTGCACATTGGACTAGAATAGGCAGCTAATGTCCGATGACGCTCTTATCTGATAAAGAGTAATGTAGCGTGGAGAAACTGAAGAAACAAAGTAATGTCGAATCAGCAATATCATTTACTTTTATGGGATAAATAAGATGAATAAGGATGACTGTTTCATTGTCCTCGCAGGAGCTTGACTATTTAGTTAACACCTACTTACATACACGGACATGAGAATGGGTCGGCTCTTGGCAAGAATAGGGTCTACGATGGAGCGAGCCTACCCAGAAGGTGCCAATTAACTCTCTTCTTTAAAACAACAGGGTCGTAGCTAAGCGGAAATACAGACGCTGGAAGCTGATTCAATTTTTTTGCAGTGCGCATAATAAAATAACTTTTAAAGCGCTTAGTTCTAGTGAAATATCAACCAGGTAAAGTAAGCTCGTATGAGTCAGTGGCCAACTCTGGCGACGGAGTTTTTAGGCCGCCTTAAGGCCTCCGTCATGGTTACACGACTTAAATAGCCGGGACCGACAATTTAACGTGCCCTCCGAAGCAAGGAAGCGCTCAGATGAAAATGCCACTGGCGGTCACCCATCCGCTTACAGACCGTTTTGAACGTTGCTTAACTTCGACGATCTATCAAGAACGACTAAGCAAGCACGACAACGAGCGCTTCTTCTTCTTCATCAACCAGGTGAGGATGATAATCAGCTGTGCGTCTATCTGGCTGGACCAAACGGGATCTAGTCCAAAGGCGATGTAGTCATGTCGAGATTTGGTTTAATAGCGACATACAGATAACTGACTAGTCAAATTGAGATGCGGTCCAAACGCTAGGACCTAAACCGTGCTTGTTGCCCTGGTTTTTCACGATATGAGTACTGGCGAAGGCACCCACCCCGGAGTAAAATCCCTATTTCTTAAGACAATTCTGTGATCCAAGCAGTCTTACTGAAAAAATAAATTACTAGGGTTGATTAATTACCATTCCGACTTTTTAGACCTACCATTTAGTCAGTTTTGTTTTCTGAGATGACTCAGTTTTGTGATTGTAAAAATAATTCTATTATTAACTCCGGAAAAACACCTCAATACGCAGTAAACAATATATTTTTCAACGAATAACCAAGACGGCAATCATGTTAAAAATAGAATCACAGTTCACATACTTAAAATCAGGTACCAATTAATACGTCAATGGCAGAAAAAGATACGCAGAAAAGATGAATCATCTTTACCGTTTTTCATTCATCACGTAAACACGCGGTTGTTTATTTATCAAAAGAATCAAATGAATCACTGTTTTCTAATTCAACCGCATTTGGTTACCGCGGTGAGAGAAATTGATCGGCTTTCACAGTAACAAGATATTTAATTTCAATTTGAAATCAATTTAATCATACTATGGCACCTAGTTTAACATTAAATCAGGATAAAGATGATCATAGAGTTTTTATTCAATGGCAGTTATTAGAATAGAATAGATTTTATTTGACACACATGGAAAAAGTTTACAAACAGAACGACAACACAACTTAACCTAGAACACATAACAGTCAAACAGTCAATTTTTTTTTATGATGAATGGGTCGGCTCTTGACCTCGAAACTAACATAGGCAAGAAGGGTCTACGATGGAGCGAGTCTACCCAGAAGGTGCCTATTAATCTCTTCTTTAAAACAACAGGGTCATAGCTCAGCGGAAATACAGACGCGGGAAGCTGATTCCAAATTTTTATGGACGAAATACTACTAGGTATACCTAACAGCAAGGTATAATAATATTATTTCTTGATCTTCGTCATACTGACCCATGTATACGTACAGTCAGTGACTTGAAAAAGCTTAAACCAAGAGGTAATCTTTAATTGAATTCAATGATAAATCTCAGTAGGTACTTTTTTGCGCACGGCATTCTGCAAGACATCGACCTTGGTAAGGAATGCTGCTTTTAATCTTCTTGTTTCAACCTTATGACGTAGAAATTAAGGTCTTATATGGTTTAATAACCTAGTCCTTAGGCTTTGTTGCGGCGTATCAGGTAAAGGATGATTTAAAGGCTTGTTTGTTACGTCACAAAAATTGCAATGGTTCAATAATACTTTGAAAAATCTTGAAACAGCCAAAGATTTTTCTGAAAAATACAGCCTCTATTTTACGTTACAAATCCCTTTGTACTTACTGTAGGCACGTAATGTAATACATATTGGATATTCTCTGCTCTTGGTGTAATAAAAGTACATGCGTTAACACCGATAAAATCCGCGGTAACCCGACCTACCAACACAGAGAGACCCCTCGAGCTTTGAGACGTCATTTAACCCAGAAAGCAAGTTCACCGAGAGAATGACCTGACGGGGGTCAAGCGATGCTGGTTTCGCTACAGATTTGAAATGGCAATGACCGAGAACTTGCTGATAAAATGGCCAAATCCAACGTTACTTCACTGTCATAGTTTTGTGTGGTTTTTTTTTTCTTAATAGCACCTGGTTTAGAAACTAGAGCTCATTAAAGAAATACTGTGATCGAGGAACTGTTTTTGCATTTTTAGCTGTCGAAAAATATAGTAACTTTTATTCCAAGACAAGCAATTGTTTTATCTTGGGTCAACCATGCCCATTCTCCTTTACAGTGAACATAAAATAAATTATGAAACTATAGTCATCATATTAGCTCCCCAATAGGCCTTGGAGACTGGAACCTGCGGAGGCTCCTTGTATTCACACGTTCAAAACATTCCATGCAAAGTAAATATTGCGTCAACTCAACTTACTCATTCCACCCACACTGCGCACGATGTCTTTGGCTAGACAAAAGCCGGTTTTGCGACTTCCTTGGGCAATAAGCAAACAAATTGTTTCGGAATTGCGAAATCCTATAGAAAGTGATAATAAGTCACGCAAACTTAAACTATATTGGAGCTAGACTAAGCCACACTTGCCTCAAAAGTATCAGTCCATATTTCATGTTTTCTAACTTCTATCCAAAACTTATCCACCGATGGATCCAGAAGCGACCAATGTACAAGCAATTCTACAATTGGCTCGTAGTGTGTTAGTTGATACAATATGATCTTCAAAGATTAGCCTATACTAAGACAATAAGGCAATAAGGGTAAGACAATAAGGCCTCTGGTCTGGGGGCCAGAGTGGTGACGTATGTTTATAGTCCTTATTTGGTAAGAATTGAAAAACTGTTTTTATTTAAGAATGTTACATTCCAAAATCAGTTTGCAAGCTTTCGTCATAAGCAAGACAGTCTCGAGGAAGTTGATGACAATCTTAAACGGTACTTAATAGCAGTGTCAAATGAGTCATAATGACCCTGTACTTTAATCTGATTCCGGAAACGACACGACCTTTGAAGGCCATCGAGTAAAAATATGGTAAAAAGCAATTTGAGAGCAACTCATGGCATACCTTTGAAAATGTTGACTGTCTGTTGGTCTTTGTCAATAGCGATGCATTTATTCGGTCTCTCATTGCGTTTTTGGAATTGGAAAACGCTAGTTCAGAGACTTTTTTGTCTATTGTCTCAAAATACAAGCGATGCTTAATTTGGGGTTAGATGTCGCTGTGTGAAATGTTTTTAGTGTGTTACAGTCAAAAATAGTGTATTATTCTACTATTCTTGAAGGCAAAGTCACGGGAACAGTTTGTTTAAGCAACCGTCTGACAGGGCCAGTTATTTATGGAAATGACTTCCTCAAAAAATTAAGCTTCGACTTGTATTAATGAGACTTTTCAGTACAGTTAAAGGTCAAGAGAAATCTCATATTTAACTACTTTTCTCACGGATTTTTATGAGAAATTGTGTACATGGAATGTACTTCATCAGTCATTCTGTAGCTAAAAGTTAAAACGTTATTTGGTATGTGTACTGTTTTTACCCGACTGTCTGTCAAGTCATAGGTTATGCTTATCGCGTGTGTATTCATTCTTATAATCTTTAAGCGCTTGTGGTCTAACCTATGGCCGCAAGCGGTCACCCATCCACTTAGAGGGAACGACTGAGCAAGCTACACCATCGCTTATCGAGGCTATGTTGGTTGAAACCACGTAAGGACCGATAATCACTATTCTAAGTAGGTAACTGTTCTATTAAGCGTAATGAAGTCGTGCATTCTGCATTAAAAATAAATTGCTTTGTTTAACATTATCACAATATGTTATTTTTAACTGCACATTGTGCTTGCGATAACTTGTTGCAAAATGATTCATAAAGTACTTGGAAAAAAGTACTCTTTGAACTCTGTCTACCCCGGGAATCATCATTGGCCTGCCCTTATCCCGCTCATGCGGGGTCGGCACAACATGTTCTCTTCTTCCACTCTCCCCTATCACTCGTCATCTCTGTATCAACTCCTTTCTTTTCCATATCTTCTTTCACACAATCCATCCATCTTTTCTTAGGTCTACCTCTACTCACATATCCATTCACATTCATTTCCATCACCCTTTTAGTAACATGACTTTCATCCCTCCGCATTACATGCGACTACCCCCGGGAATAAGATTAATTAAGTACAAAGTTACAATTCAAAGAGAGAGTTTCAATCCATAGGCTATTGTATCGCCGACCGAATTAAAATTGTACCTAGCTCAAAATGCCGGGAAACTAAAGTGGTACTGGGCAGAGCACGTCTGCCGCATGCCGGACGAACTGTGGACCAAAATAACTGCGGCAGACCACGCAAGCGATGGCGCGACGAGCTGGACACCTTCAGTGACTATCAGTGGCAACTGGCAGGCAATGGCGTTAGACCGGAAAGCTTGGAAAACTCGAGGGAGGCTTTTGCCCAGTAGCGAGACACTGCGGGCTAGACACAACATAACAACAATATCGTACATCTAAAATTTTTTGACGGGTAAACGGTCATCGGCTGCTTAGTAAGTGCGACTCTCGCTCGGCAGCTAAATGACATCGGCTTAGCAAAACGAGCCAATAATTGCATCCTGTCATCTTAAACTGCTATCATCATTTTATTTATTTACTAGAGACGGCTCACGAATTCTCTTAGATCCATCAGTTGTGGTGTAACTTCCTATTCTGAGAACACAACTGGTCTGGTCGTATAGGGAGATTAGATTAGCTATCTGCTTCTTCTGCTATAGACTAGCTACTGCGCGCGTGTGGTACCAACATTTTGAATAGCCTATATGCTATTCCAGGTCACTATCTACGTCTATTACAAGTTTCATCCAAATCGGTTCACTGGTTATGGCGTGATTGAAACACAAACATCCAAACATCTCAAACTTTCAGCTTTATTATAAGAGTGGGATAGTATAATAAGTATCAGTTGTATTGTACACAGACGCACTTAGGATTGTACTAATTTTTAATTCTCATTTTTGGCGCTTTCACCGCCACAGGCGGCCCATATTTAAATTAAGATGCACATTTTTTTTATCTATTTTTATTTACTTTTTACTTAAGTGTGGAATTAAAGCTCATTTATTTATTTATTTAATTCTCATTTCAATTTCCCTTTATTAGCCATCATCGCAGATCGCATACAAAAAATGAAATTACTTCAATTCGATGCTGTTGTTTTTGATAATCAAAGAATTATTCACCTTTTAAATTCTGAAAAACTCATACATATATCTGTTGCTGTCTGTACCAATAGCGTTCGTATTCTAGTTATGCAAGACAATAATTACTCAAACAAGGTTACTAGATGCTTAAGTAGCTGTAATGTGGTGTTTAGCAATTTACGCTTGCCTGAGTGCAAGCGCATCTTTATTGTAGTACCTAAGCCTACCTAAGCCTAAGGCCAAGAATCTCTGCATTCTTGTGTACCTATTTATTAATTATTGCCCGTCGATAAATTGTAGTCACAAGCCCAGAATAAATTGCGTGAACAGAGCGAGGCTGACCCCCAACAGTTGGATATCAGCTGCGGATGATGATGATAAGTTTCTTGTCGTAAAGTATTTTGACGACCTCTGTGGCGTAGTGGGTGAAAGCCTGCTTGGAACGCAGAAGGTTGCGGGTTCGATCCCCGCCGCGGGATAAATGTTTGTATGATCTGCAAATGTTTATCTCGGGTCTGGGTGTTACTATGTATAGTATGTATTATTTACAAACAAAAAGTATATAAGTAGTTTATCAGTTATCTGGTTCCCATAGTACAAGCTTTGCTTAGTTTGGGGCTAGATGATGCTGTGTGAAAAGTCCAGCATTCATCATCTCCCTGCCCTTTTCCCACATTACGTGAGGTCGGCACAACAATGTGTTCTTCTTCCATTCTCCTCTATCAGCCGTCATCTCAATACTCACAGCATTATTTATTTATTATAAGTTTTTTTATCGTACAGACTTCGCGCGTCTTCACCGATCCAAAATTTGCAGATTATATAAGCATTTTGATCTGAATTTGCACCTCTTTCGTAGCAGGCCCTTCACCCACTGCATCACAGAGGTTATGAAAAACAATTTCCCAATCCCGCTCCCATCTCGGTTTTCGGCAGCCTAGTGCCGACTAGTATATGAAATCAGAATGATACAACTCCTCTTGGTAATTCAATAACCATCCATTTAAACATGTCAAGGCTGAAGCAAATCCACCTGTTTTGAATACTTAAGCATATGGCATGAAAATTGTACTTGGGTATATCATGATGACGCATAATTACACCATGTTGGACAAATATTGAGGATCAATTTGAGGATTCTGGAGCTTGACTTTTAGTTTTAAGATGGATCACCTAAAAGAATGATAGGCCCTAAACCGTGTCTGTTGCCCTGATTCTTCACGGTATTGGTCGCGAAAGAACAGGAGTAAAATTAGTTCTAAGACTATTCTAAGTGATCTCAGCGGTCCTACTGAATAAATGCTTTTTGACTTTGATTCATTTAAAACTAGAAAATAGCTGTTGGAAATTTAGGAATTTACAAAATGAGGTAGCGAAAATTTTCTAATTGTTGTAGGTACTGTATTTTATGTTGGGACATCGAGACAAACAAACGAAAAATGCTATAATAGGTAATACCTTTTTAATAGCTTACTTTTTCGAATTTATATGAGAACCATTGGTCTGGGATTTGGTACCACAACTACTTATATAGGTACATTTATATAATACTTATATGTATTGTACACAACATATTGTATTCTGTGCCACAGGTTGTCTGGTCGAGATCGCTTCTTAGCGATAAAACCGTCGATTGTATATCATAGTAAAGTTTTTTTGTTTCGTTTTATATTTTTGTTTAAATTTTTATGTGGTGTGCAATAAAGTATTTTCTATCTATGTAAGATCGAACTTCGAGAAATCGTACTTTAATAATCCAAATGTAGTATTCAAATAAAAGAATTCAGAATTTGCACTGTATTAAACTATTAGCATAATATAATTTGTATTCATGAAAGCTTATTTTACAAATGTGAGCAATGCATTTTGCATTCCGCTTGCATACAAAGTAGATGAGCGAGCAAAAACCTACTTTGGGTTTTGTTGACAAATCAAAGAAATTGCAATTTTTCAAACATGCCAATATGACAACCTAGTTTTAAGCAAAACTACTAAGATAATGGGTGGATCAACTTTTTAGTGTCATGAATCAACTTTTTGTGTAAAAAAATAAATGTTGAAATATTGCTATAATTACACCTAATATTGTTAAATAAATTTCTGCAGTTTATAATTCTACTACAAGCACCAAAAAATTTTGTCGTTTTCATGGATTTTTATGCCCTTATTCCAAAAGTGGCTCCCAAAAATGTCACCTAACTAACAATGACGTATTATGGTAAAAAGTGCAAAAAAAAACAATATTTGAAAAGTTAATCTGTTTTAATGTGAACTATAATTCAATTAAATCAATCTGGCATAATCAAAATTGGAATAAACTGTCACATTTTTTTTTAAATATACCTCATTGTGTCTCTGGGGTCACTAAATGAAAGAAATTTTATTTACTTTTCTTGTAATTCTGTTTCTAGAAACGTCAGAAAAATGCACTTTTTACATCACTATTGTTGGATATTCTTCAAACTTTTGTCATACAACATTTTGTATAATAACCTTTACTTTTTTAGTAATCTTGCTAACAATGTCAAAATTTTTGGGGACACTACGTGAGCCCGGAGACATACTTGGTGACTCCAGAGACATAAATGGTACAATGCCATAGGCAAATTACAGTATGATAACCCATACAAGGTACAAAAATATCTTTTAAATGTGACAGCCAGTTTACTTTTTATAGTTAACATAGAAAATAAACCCCTAACCTAACAAATAACTCACTTTTCTCTAAAATTAATGATAAAATTTAATGAAAATGGTGGTTTTCATTTATATAAACAGTCATCTGCGTAGTAAACCAGTCCTCTATTGCATTTTTTACAAAATAACTTACTTAAATCTCGCTTAATAGAAGGCCAAGAAAGGTTTTTGTAGATAAAGTAATTTCTGGCGCATTGGATCGTTGCTCGTCTTGAGCGTAGTTATTTTACTACTAACTTACAGACTGCACATATCTTTTAGAACAAAAGGCCAAAAATAATAATTTTACTACCTGTAGATTCATCAAAATCATCAGCCTTTCATCCCGTGGGATGAGATATGATGTGCCAGAGCTGAAGTCAGTGTGGCCAGCCTGGGTATAGGCCTTTCTTCAATTCTGCCATTTGTCTCTGTCCTGTTACAATGCCGTCGATCTATTTTTTATGTGATGACGACCATCACTCTTTTTACTATCTCTGGGCCACCCACCACTCGTTTACAACTTTGCACCTCTGTTATCACCGCACCTGGCCACTTGTTCTGCCCAAACAACTCCATTTGAGCCCCAATAACCACTTGTGTGTGTGTTTCGGTATCGAGGGCTCGATAGATCTAAGAGTGTAATACCGAGCATTGCTTATTCCATGGCTTCCAGTGCGACTCTGACCTTGTGCAGTCTCATTCGTGAGTGCCCATGTCTTGGCACCATAATTTCATAGTTAGCGGACTCAATTACAACTCTGCTACTGCTTTCATCACTGCGTCTGGCTAGTCCTGCCCAACCAACATCATTTGAGCCCCAATAACCACTTGTGCAGCTCGAAATTTTGGCTTGTTTATTCGGAATTTCGGTATTGGGGACACGATCGTATCAGTGTGATACTGAGCATTCCTGGCTCTATAGCTCTCGGTGCGACTTTGATATTCAGCACAGTCTCCTTCATGAGCGTCAATGTCTCATCACCTGATGTTATAGTTGGCAGATCTTATTTCCAATGGCAATGATTGGAACCGAGGAATTATATTCGATATAATTTTAGGTGGCCATGTTCATCTTCAAGATGTAATCACGCATCTCTAAAAGTAGGCCTGAAGCTTTCTAAAGATCTTTTTTAGTTCCACCAAAATAGGATGAGGTTGAGGTCGTCTACAAACTTAAGGTGCTACAGGAAGACACCTACCTACAGGGAGACTTTTAGTCCCGAGCTGTCTAATTCAAGAGCTTTTACGACGTCTCCTAGGACAGCCGTAAAAAGCTTGGGTGATAAGGTGTCTCCCTGTCAAGGTACTATTATTTTTTCTTCTTTACATGGGGGTTAGGAGAAATTTGCTATTTAGCCGTACTTGTATGATGGTATACATTATCCGCAGTATATCCATATAGTTAAAAACGATCTGACAGCGATGGAGAGAGATGATGAGAGCGATAAGAAGCATAGAACAATCTCTTTTTCGTCATCTACGAAAGCCATGCATATGAGCCAGTGACTTCTTGACTCTTCTCCGTCGCCGATATTGAGTGTGGGTAAAAATAGACCAAAAAAAGAAACATGGAATGCGTAAAATCAGAATCGAATGAAGTATGGTGTATTGTATCGACCCCACAAATGATTTGTTTTTTAAATCATATTTAAAGTTATTTTAAGCTTAAATACGAGGGTTTTTTATTCGAAACTGAAAATGTGCAATGGATCTCTATGTATTTAACACGTTTATCACTCACCAGATTGTTTATTGTATAAATTAAGGAAATTTTTATGCAGAATGTCTTTTGGGTCACTAAAAATTGTCTCTTGGGTCACAGTTTTTGTGAGCTAGTGGAACGGTGACTCAGGATACAAACTACGGTTTTTTACTCTTTTTCTTCAACGAATTTTATTAAAATAAAAAAATACGTGCATGCAAAGCATTTCAGAATCAAATGTCAAAATATAATAACCGAATTACTTTAATAAGTAGTTTACTTGTAGAAATTTCGTCGTGAGTTAGCGGATGAAAAACAAAGACACACAGTTCCGCTGTGCACTACGAACGTAATGGCAGAGTCCACAAAATGGTCAGGGGTCAGCAATCTTTATTTTACGACATGCAGATAAGTTTCCTATTAGCCTAGCCATTTATTGTCTATATTACATACACTTTGTTGTACTTTTTTATCGTTACCCAGTTGACAACGCGATTTGGGTAAAAGTCGGGGACAACTATTCAAACTGTATTTTTTTATAGTAAAAATTAATATTTTGTTTCGAAAATCAATATTTTAGAATACTGGTACATCAAGGAACAATGTAGATATAAAATATAAAGACAAGTCAAGGAAAAATTTTACACAGCAGCGTTGCATATGTGCGTAATTTGCGTTGGGGACAAGTGAAATTTGTATGAAAACCAATTTTCGTCTACTGGGTCACGACAATTTTAATTATAATTGACTAAATATTTTGAAAATGTTGATGAACAAGCGCAATGGTAAAGGATCTGATTTTATTAATTGATGTTAAAACCGACAATTAATGTAACTCGGCACCTTTTACGATTTTTTTTACGTCGGGGACAAGATTTTACACTAAAAAGTTGATCCACCCTAATCATTTTATTATAAAACTAGCTGTCCGCCGCGGTGTTAAGGGAAAACTTCACTTCCCCGGGATAAAATATAGCCTATGTTCATCAAGGATAATGTAGGATTCTATTGGTGAAAGAATTTTTAAAATTGGTGCAGTAGTTTCGGAGCCTATTCATTTCAAACAAACAAACATACATACAAACAAATCTTTCCTCTTTATAATATTAGTATAATATGTTAAGATGGTTTGGGCATGTAGAGAGGATAGATGACAGTCATTTGACAAGCAATGGTATGAGGCAAGTGTGTATGGGACAGCTGGAAGGGGAAGGCCTAGGCGAACCTTCTTGGATCAAATTGGCGACATTTTGGAGAAGGGCCAGGTAAAAAGTACCCTAAACCGACGAGCATGTATGAAGAATGTAATGAGAGTGAATGAGGCGAAAGTTGTGTCAGGATCGTAGCGAGTGGAGATCCGTGGTCTCTGCCTACCCCTTTGGGAAAGAGGCGTGATTTTATGTATGTATGTATGTATAGATATAGATGAAAAAGGGTCACAACTTAGTCTCTCAGATCAATTATAGTAGGTTTTATTTTGTTTGTTTATTTTATTTGGCATCTAACGAAGGAATCATAGAGAATGCTTAGCTGAGCTAATAGATATCTTAATTTCTATAGCGCAGTCCACCGGCGTGTGACACACACACAAGGTTTATCTTAGAACTTGGAACAAAGAAACTTTAGGCCGAGCGATCTTAGCCCGGTTTTTTGAAAACCTTTAAGGAAGACATAGTAAGGCTTTAGGAGTGTGCTAAGGGCTGAAATTGCATCATAATATGGTATGGTAAAGATAAGTATTTGTTGATATTTTAAAACAGCCTTCTTGATAAGATAATTGCTGGAGATTAAGGGTAAATACCATTGAACTGTCATTAATATATATCTAGATCTACACAAAGCCAGTGTTTCTGTAATATTTAGCTCTATCGAGTAAATTATGTATTTTATTATCTTTTATAATTATCAATTGCTTATCAGTATGCAGTATCCAATAGCTAATAGTTATTGAGCAATATGGTCAAGAATATAAAAGTGAAGTGTGGGACACTGTTGAGTGAAATGTTGATAAAATTCTATCAGGTCCTATCCAAATACTTGGTAGTTTCATCTAAATTATGATGATTATTATTAATTTTAGAATTGAAGAGTATTTCTTTGATATATTTATCCTACTTTAATAATTTGATATTGAACAGCAAACGGCTTAAAAACACAAAAACACTCAATGTATGCGTAAGGCTTGCAAAACATAAGCATGGGAGTAACAACCTCTGAAGAATTGCTGTGTATCTCGAAAGTGGCCGGCAAATAATCTTGTAAATACCTGCGCAAACTGCTCACGGATCTCCACAATCTCCTCTTCAGTCAATTTCGTATTATCAGCCATCGTAACACAAGTAAAAGCACAAAACACTGGTCACATCAACAATCCCACTCTGCAAAAACTAGATTTTCACCGTATTCTTAAAGTAACGATTTGTGTGATGTTTATTGAAATATAAAATGAGACGATACGATTGTTTACGAAAAATACCACTGAAACAAGTATTTGCCTGTGCTTTACACAATTTTCCGCAACAAAATATAATAATTGACCGACCGACACACACACAAGCGCTTTGCTTTTGCTTTGCTCAACGAATAGGTACACAGACGTACTAGGGATACTGCGAATAGGTACGTCTCGCTCGTCTCTTTTGAAACGGTCGAACGAAACGTCAATTTCGCATCATAGGCACTCGCTCGAGTACTCTTTGCACCACTCAACAGACGCATTAAAAAACTGAAACGGAACGTAATCTTTCTAGCGTTGGATAGAGTGCTGCCATTGCACAAATTTTAAACAAAAAAATCGAAGACTTTAGTTTTAACCTTCCGTATTTTTTTGGTCGTGATTCCTATGTCTGATGACGTGAACTATAAATTATTTTATTTTAAAATATTTTTAAGCTGAAAAAAAGATGTTTAAAAGTTGCCATGCAAAAATAAGTTAGTATTAAATTGGTTGCGCCATCTAGTGGCGAGTAGACCACTACTTACTTTTTAAGCTCCATCTAGTGGTCGTTGGCTCAAGCGTGGATAATATTTCTTAGGGTGAGTACACACGTAGGTGTAATAGTATAGATACTCCAAAATGTATGCATGGTAGGTACGTACTATACCTAATTATTTCATAACTGGCCACAGATACCTACGACTACAATAAAATCATTCGTTATGTTCAGATGATAAGTACTACCTACCTACCGTCAACAACGAAAGTCGATTAACATAAATTGATAATTCAAAAATTTTAATACGTCTGAAATCCATCACGACCAACCTTTTAAAAAATTCTGAAGAATTAGGTCTCAGTCCACAGTAAAATCTGAAGCAAAGTTGATTTTTTCGAAAAATATGGGCGTATTAAAAAAAATCAAACTGTATGGTCCAAGCGCTCCTAACCCAATTAAAGTTTATTTTGCTAAAGTGGTGAAGTCCGCAGTATAAAAAGCTATTGCGATCTAACTTTACACGAAGATACTAATACTTACGCCACACCGAAAGGACTTCAGTCGTGACGCGGACTCTAGGTTTTGCGTAGTTACATTCAAAGGTTACCACTCAGCATCGTGCAAGTGAAGATTAGAATTCCTCCCCTGCAAGCGCTGGTATTCTGTGCTGTGGCACTAGAGGCCAGCGCGCGACAGAACACCGCGACTACATGCACCTAGACCACTTATCTGAAATAACTTATACTAAGTAAGCTAAGTAAGCTAAAGATATACTAACAGTTGTGTATTTAGAGACTGTATGACAGCGGCTTTCATTGCTAACTGTATCTACCATACCAGTACCTACCTACAGACCTACTGAAAAGTGTTCACAGGGAAGTCAAGGCCCATACTAATAAACTTGACATTAGTTAAGTCATGCATAACCTACGAATAACCATACAAAATTTGATTTTATGCATGACCTATCTTTGTCAAGTTATGAGATATGCTTTAAAACACAACAGAAATTATATTTAGGTACTTATAACACACCTAGAATTTTCTCAGGACCTATTTAAATATTACCTAAAACACCGGTAACCTCTCAGGACTGTATTAATATGGAACAACTTTTGTTCTATGACTTTTTTTTACCTTCATCGTCATCATTTATTTATTTATTTAGAGCCACCAACACAATATACATTTAATTCATCATAATTTTTTTTCAAAAGATTGTCATCTATAAATAAGTTTTTTTCAAAAAAAATTCAACAAGTACAAGATTTTAATAGGTTAACGTGAGCTGATTGAACTCACCGATGTAAGTACAAAAATTCATTTCAATCAACCTATTTACAGAGGAGTTCCGTTCTCCATCATCGGATCAGCTCGCAGTCATCATAATTCAAAATAGTAAATGAAACTTGACCGATGTAGTGAGTTTCAACTCAATCAACCTATTATCTGAGGAGTTCCGTTCTCCATCATCAGATCAGCTCGCTGTCAACATATTTAAAAATTTTAGATGATACTTGATCTACAAATAGAGTTTCAACTCAATCGGCTGATTAACTGAGGAGTTCCGTTCTCCATCATCAGATCAGCTCGCTGTCACTATATTTTAAAATTTTAGATGATACTTGATCTACAAACCGAGTTTCAACCATTGAGTTATAATGTACTTACGTACCTCGATGGTTTCAACTCAATCGGCCAATTTTCCGAGGAGTTCCTTGGCACAGCTCTTGACTCCATCATCAGATCAGCTCGCTGTTACCATATTTTTGCATTGTCACCGAGGACTCACAAGTGTACCAAAATTCAGCTCAATCGGACACCGGGAAGTGGGTCAAATTAAGCTTGCAAGATTTGACCCGGACAAACATACATACATACAAACATGCAAACATACAAGCATACAGACATTGCAATTTAATGAAAAGCTTTTAAAATGAATCCCTATAGGTATCCCTTGGTCACGCCATCACGGGTGAACGGCTGGACCGATTTCACTAATTTTGTTGTGTTTGTTAATGTCAGGAGAAGGCACATAATTATGATAGAAAAAAGTAAAAAAATTGAACGGAAAATTATACACCGTGCGAAGCCGGGGCGGGCCGCTAGTATAACATTTTTATTTTTTAAATTGAACGTTCTGTACCAATGGTAGGTATGGTAGAAACAGCAGAAACCCAATACATTACGAAGTAGGTACACAGACCTACCTACTTGCTACGTGAGCTTTTCATAAAGATTTATTATCCCTAGAATTGGGTTCTAGATTGTTCCAGAATGTTCCAGAATGTTCGCGATAATTCTAAGCGACGCCATCTAGCGTTGAGTAGCAGTACTTTTTGTTAATTACTTGTATCCTCAACCTTTGGTCTCAATAATTGTATTTAATTCAGAAAATTCTGTTTAGATTTTTTTTTATTATTACAAAATATATACCGAATTATTCCTAAGATTTGTATCTGAAGACTGACAATCATTATTAAAGCATAACAATACCTAGGTCTAGGTACCTACCTACTCATTGATAACTGTTTTCACATTGTTTTTATTAAGTACTAGCTGACCCGCGCGATTTCGTCTGCGCATTTTTTTTCCCGCTTTTCTGTTGAAATTTTTCCTGAATTTTCTTTGCTATAAACCTCACGGAGCCCGAGACCTTTCCAACGAATGCAAAACCGTGGAAATCGGTTCGTGCGTTCTGGAGTTATAGCGTCAGGAAGGAAAACCCGACTTATTTTTATATACATAGTAGATAATTTTATTTTTATTTTTAACGTCAATGTTTGAAAATAATTATTAAAATATTAAGTTATAAGTACTTACTTACGGTCAAATATTATAATATTTATTTAGACACATTGGTAGGTTCATGCATTACACATCACTTATGTAATTTGTAATAAAAAATATTTCATTGCGAATGTTTCATTAGGTATAGGTATTTGTAATATTCGTTGCTGTTGTTTCTCTCAGAAAACATCAAATATTTATCCTAGGTAGGTTTACTTACTCTCTTGTTTTAATTATGTTTTATTGAAGAAGATAATTTTTCAGGAACGATGTTTATGAAAAAATAATAATCATGTTGGAGAAACGCATTATTTTATTTACAAAAAAAAACTACTAACTAGCTGCACCGCCGCGCAATAAATAACAGCGGTTTATACAAATTGAAGCCAAAGGTGCGATACCCCTGAGTCGCGAAATTTCCATTACCTTCTCGTAGAGTGCGCCACCGCTTAAATACGTTTGCGCGCACTCTTCGTCATTCAGTTAAAATCAAACAAGAGAGCAGCGAACTTGAAGAAGTGTGATCTCCAATTTCCGAGCGATAAGCTTACTCTCAAAGCATCTTTGTGTTGAAGAAAGTCGAAGAATATCAAGAAAAGAAAATGTCTCTGCTACCGTTCCTGTTTGACTACGAGATCGAGCGCCCTCGCCGCCTTATTGACCAGCACTACGGCATGGCGCTGACTCCTGAAGACCTCCTGCACGTCGCAGCCGGCCCTCTGGTGAACCGGGAATACTATCGTCCCTGGCGCCACCTCGCCGCGGCCGCTCGCGACATGGGATCAAACATCAAGTCCGACAAAGACAAATTCCAAGTGAATCTGGACGTCCAGCACTTTACCCCCGAGGAAATCAGCGTGAAGACAGCCGATGGTTACATCGTGGTTGAAGGCAAGCATGAGGAGAAGAAAGATCAGCATGGCTACATCTCTCGGCAGTTCACCCGACGTTACGCGTTGCCGGAAGGCTGCTTGCCCGAGACTGTGGAGTCTAGGCTTTCTTCGGACGGTGTGCTGACGGTTACTGCTCCAAAGAAGGTTCCTCAAGCGATCCAGGGTGAGCGCAGTGTTCCCATCGCCCAGACTGGACCGGTGCGCAAGGAAGTGAAAGACCAGGCTAACGGAGACAGCGCCGAGAAGTAGAGATCCTACCACCTACCCGCTTTCTGTGGTCAAAGTTAGTGAGATAAGCGTTCCAAGTGGTTTCTTATTTTTTTATTATTTCAAGACTGATTGTTTTAAGTTTCTGAATAAATGATTATTCCTTAGCAGAATTTTTACTCTATGAACTCCTAAAGCTAAATACCTACTAATCTAGGTACAACCGTAGGCCTAGCCTACCTAATGCTGATAGTAGGCATAGCTAATGCGCGCGGCTTCGCCCGCGTGGTACCAACATTTTGAATAGCCTAGGTATATGCTTTTCCAGGTCATTATCTACACCTATTCCAAGTTCCATCCAAATTGGTAAAACATACCCACAAACTTTCAGATTTAATATATTATTAGGATTAGGATTACCTCTACGTGCATAGGGTAGGTAGGTAAGGTAGGTACTAGCTACTAGCACAGAGTAGGGTACCTACTACCTACCTACTAGTAGTAGGTGCCTCCTCTGTTATTATATAATGTAGGTAGGTACAGCTACACAATACCAATACCACCCAATTGGTTTGCTTGTTGCCCTGGTTCTTCACGGTATTGGTCGCGAAAGAACAGGAGTAAGGGTCGATTCACATCTGACCGAAGATCCGTCGCGTATTATCGGTCGCGGAACGCCAGAACTGACAAATGTATAGAAAAACACTCGACCGTTCACACTCGACCGATGATACGTTAGTCCGTCGAGTGTGAACGGTCGAGTGTTTTTCTATACATTTGTCAGTTCTGGCGTTCCGCGACCGATAATACGCGACGGATCTTCGGTCAGATGTGAATCGACCCTATAACTCAATGGACCGTTCACACTCAACCGATGATACGTTAGTCCGTCAAGTGTGAACGGTCGAGTGTTTTTCTATACATTTGTCTGTTCTGGCGTTCCGCGACCGATAATACGCGACGGATCTTCGGTCAGATGTGAATCGACCCTATAACTCAATGGACCGTTCACACTCAACCGATGATACGTTAGTCCGTCAAGTGTGAACGGTCGAGTGTTTTTCTATACATTTGTCAGTTCTGGCGTTCCGCGACCGATAATACGCGACGGATCTTCGGTCAGATGTGAATCGACCCTAAAATTAGTTTTAGGGTCGAAGGCCCTAAGGTATTACTTTTAGGGTCGATTCACATCTGACCGAAGATCCGTCGCGTATTATCGGTCGCGGAACGCCAGAACTGACAAATGTATAGAAAAACACTCGACCGTTCACACTCGACGGATGATACGTTAGTCCGTCAAGTGTGAACGGTCGAGTGTTTTTCTATACATTTGTCAGTTCTGGCGTTCCGCGACCGATAATACGCGACGGATCTTCTGTCAGATGTGAATCGACCCTTAGAGTCATTTATTTATAACATAGCTAAAATTACAGATTATTATTCTACTATCTAAGGCGTTATACTAGTGAGATCTTTAAAAACTCATCTAGAGAAAGGCACAATGATTAATTCCATTTGCCTAATTTCAAAGGAACTCTAGACTATGGAATTTCTTGTGCATATTTTTTGACTTTCTGACATTCACAACCATACTAAACACATCGAGATAAATGAAGTACAATAAAACTCAATGACTAAACATGAAAAGGTTCAATGCTAAATCCATGTAAACATGTCATAATCTCCAGTTTCCTTTCAATGTCATTTCATTTAGTCACTGAATTCAGTCACATCGATTTCGCTATCATCTCCAAAATGCATAGAAAACGCAAATCAACATCATAAAACTATGATTCTCAGCCCATTTCTGAGTCTACAGCTTCGCCCAAAAGTCTGCTCATGGTTAAAATCAAGAAGCATCCGGCCATCAGTCAAAATCGGCAAAGACAAGTTCCAATTGACGATAGACGTGCACAACTTCAGCAAAGACGAGATCAGAGTGAAAGCTCGCCAGGAACATGTTATCATTGAGGGAAAACAGGAGAAGAAGACGAAGCAGGGTTACGTGATGAGGCAGTTTGTCAGAAAATTCCGGCTACCAGACGGTTGTAACCCTGAGACGATGGAATCTAAACTATCCTCTGATGGGATGCTAACGATAACAGCTCCTCGTAAAGTCTGCGAGCCAGAACTCCCCTGTGAAACCCTCATCCCCATATCACACCAGGAGCCTAAAAAGGAGGATGAACCTTTCGTAGATGTGAAGGATATCAAACCCAACCCGTGTACCAAGTTTGAAAAGGATAATAAACCTAGTGAAAATAAACCTGAGGATACAAAAGCAAAGTAGGATGGTTATGAATAGGTATTTATCTAATGTGATTTTATAAATGAGTTTTATTTTGATTGGTTTCTTTCCGAGTTCCTAGGTTTTTAGGCTGGTAAATAAAAAGTTACTTACCTAAATAAAAAATTTGCCCAAGGCATACAGTGGATGGGTGACTATATATATAGTCTTTTTATTATTAAGACTTCTACTGAAGCCGAAATCCCAACACAACCAAATCCAAAAGGATTTTACGAAAAAAGCATTATATCCGGAGAAAACAGCGTTTGAAGATTACTGTTTGCGTATGTTCTGGGCACGTTGTTTTACGTAGATTGCTGGATTTTGAGTTTTAATTGTTTTTTTCTACACTAATATTATAAAGAGGAAAGATTTGTTTGTTTGAATTGAATAGGCTCCGAAACTTCTGGACCAATTTAAAAAAATCTTTCACCATTAGAATCTTGCGTTGTCCCTGATGAACATAGTCTATATTTTATCCCGGGAAAGTGAAGTTTTCCCGAGGGACCCCGGGTAACGCTGCGACGGACAGCTAGTCTTTTATAAATGAAATTATTAGGTAGGTATGGTCGTATTAGAAGTTCTACTAATCATAGAGCTCAATGTAAATAACCAAAAATAACATAAAATTCGAATTAAGTATCCTAAAGATTTTCTTATTGCTCACTTATACCTACACCACGAAATCTTCCATCCAAAAATGTGTAACTAACTTCAGCCGTTTGGGCTCTGGACGTATGCCAATTTGTTAATCAGTCAATTTAGAGGTTTATATCTATATCTATAGATAGTAGGTACTTTCAGGTACAGTAAGTAAACAATTACACATAGATATTGTTGAGAGGGAGCATAGCTGCCTGCGCCTCGACTCTACATATAGACAAAGCTTCGACCGTGCCTCGACTTACCAGTGAGCGACGGGCCTTAGGGATGCTACCGTGCAAGGCTGGTTTTAGCACTACCAGAGCCCTAAGCGAGATTTGTACGGCACTCCCTAATCCCATTTTTTTAGCGAAGTAAGTATCCTAATGGGCGAGCGAAGCGAGCCGATTTTTTAAATCAAGACATCTGGTTCTTGACGATAGTATTAGGTACTTAGGTACCTACTTCTGTTTTGAATACCAATTACCTACCGTAGGTACCTACTGTTTTTATGTTCGAAAAAAATTGCCGACGGATGTAAAGGGGTACCACCCGGATTACCACTATTGCCTATGCCTGTTTAAGGGGAACCTGAGGCCGCTGGACGTAAAGGGGTGCCCGGCTGACTACTATTTCCTTTGCCTGCTACCAGAGCCCTAAGCGAGATTTGTACGGCACTCCCTAATCGCATTTTTTTAGCGAAGTAAGTATCCTAATCCTAATTGGGCGATCCTCATCCTGTGAACACTCAGCATACAGAGACCGCTCAGAATCTATATTCTGTGCTCATGGTGGAGCGAAGTCACGTTTTGACACGCCGTAACGTACTGAAAGACCTCTCTATACTTAGTACAGGTCGTACACGGTTGTGCCAGTACCTAAAATAGCAAGCGCAGTTTTTTGCTCGGATAAAACATTTCTGAATCCTTTACCAGTTCTGCCACTTCCATGTCTTTCAGAACATTCAATGTCATATTTTTTTTGTGTCGACTGACGCGAGTGTGAAATTGTAGGTTTGATTGGGTACCTTACAGGTCCAGGTCAGAGCCAGAGTGGGGCAAGCGCCCTATCCTGCCCCACAGTGGCTACGCCCATGGGTACGACCCCGGTCTACCTACGACGACGTGTTCCTGAGTTTATTTGCTAGAATCATGGTATGGTGTGTAACAGGCATGGGCGGATCCAGGATTTTTTTCCGGGGGGTGGCACAAGAAACAAAAACTGACAAAAATTTCACAATTCATTAATTTTTCGTAGTTAGTAGATATACAAAAATATCGTCTGGGGGGGGGGGGGGGACGTGCCCCCGTGCCCCCCCCCCCCTGGATCCGCCTATGGTAACAGGTGTTAATATAATTTTATGTCTCGAGCACGCTTCGCAAATTTTGTTCATTTAATTATCCTAAAAAATCTTTAACATGGTAGAAACTTAAAACTCATTATAGTTTTGTCTTAAATTGTCTTAAATGTAGTTCTCTTATGTCCTTTGGTATTTTATTAAAAACCTTTATGCACAATCTATGATAGGTAATAGTGCATAGGTGCATTGTAAACACAAACCTTCCAGTCAAAACCTAGACTCAAGAACAAGACAACGCAAACAAGAGAACCTTGAAGTACACCTACAAAGATAGAACAAACAAACAATGAACGTTAAAGTTCCAGAAAAATAAAATAAAATAAGTATCTTTATCAGGCGTAGTAGCAGCAGTTGATGTAAACATGTTTATCAACGCCGATTGGTGAATCAGCGTACCTACCTTCTCGAACGCGCTCCAAAGGCGGGAATCGCGGCGTAAATACAGTCCAGGAATCATCCTGGCCATGCCAAGTGAAGCGTAATAACACTGTATTTAAACTGCGCGCGCACGTTTCTCTCTTCAGTTTACAAACAATAGTAGCACACAGCGCAAAGTTCAGTTATTTCGTTGAGAAAACATATCAAGAGTTCAAGATGTCTCTACTCCCGTATTTCTTTGACTACGAACTGCCGCACCTCCCAAGGAGGCGTCCACTCGACCAGAATTTCGGGCTAGCCCTGACTCCAGACGACCTTCTCGTCGCACCAATCAACCCCCTCATTTCGCGCTTTCGACCCTTCTGGCAGAGGGACGGAAGCGGCATCAATCAAATTAGCAAAGACAAATGGCAGATCAACGTGGACGTCAAGCATTTCTCTCCAGAGGAAGTCACAGTGAAAATAGCAGATGGAAGTGTCATAATTGAAGGAAAACATGAAGAAAAGCGAGACGATCATGGATTCATCTCAAGGCAGTTTGTGAGGAAGTTTCAGCTGCCTGATGGTGTTAATTGTGATCTTGTTGAGTCCAGGCTGTCTTCGGACGGAGTTCTAACAGTGCTGGCGCCTACCAAAGGCCTACCTGGCGTAGAAGGGAAGGATGAAAAAGCAGTGCCTATTACTTACACAGGACCTGTGAGGAGAGAAGTTATCGAACCAAAGACAGAAGAGAAGAAGGAAATCATTTGTTAGACGTAAGGAATTGTAAAGACTGATTGTTTAGCCTCCTCGCCGACTGCACACTTTCTATCGGCCGATAGTTGAGACGGAATAGGTATACTTCGGCTCGTAATGAGTATGGAGAAGTATAGCCCGTCTCAACTATCAGCCGATAGAAAGTCTGTAGTCTGCGAGGGGTCTTTAAAGTATTACTTTAACTACCCTTAAAATCGTTAGATAAAGCATTTTATACTGAAGTTGTTTATAACCATTTTAACTACCGTTTAAAGTTAAGTACTGATCTAGTGTTATTTTTTTTGGAATTTAATAAAATGTGTGAATTAAATAGCATTGATTTAATTTTATTGTTTGTTTGGCATACTTAGGTAGGTACTTGCTAACTAGAACTACCTACTTGCAAAAACCTTTACCAACCCTCTATCCACCCAATGCAGGTGATGATTTACCAATGAGATGGTTGTTCAAAAATCTAACTCCAGCAATGTCATGTGCCTGAACGAAAACAAATAGCAATCCAGTAGCAATCACGTTTTGATTTGCTCAGAAACTTTGGCTTCGGATATTGATCTTAGAAATTCTTGGACCTTTAGTAACACGTATCGGAGACAATTAGAAGGTCTCTTGGTGGTACTACTACTGGAAAGATGTTGGGAATGAGCACTTTTACTTGTAACACTAAGCTCAATAACTATTGAAAGTGGTCTAATAAATAAAATAAAAAAATAAAATCTTTTTATTTCAGACAACCAGAATGAGGTCCATATTAAAGATAAAAATTAAAAACTAAAACTATGGACCGCCAAGAGACAGGAGATGATCAATCAGGGAAAAAGATCCCTTCATTGATCACCCTCTGCACAAAGCACCTCCATAGCGGAGATAATAGGCTCTCAGCCACAGTCCTCAGGATGCTGTTGCGACTGTCCCGTAATCTGCGCATCAGTGACACCGTTTTTTTGCGCATGATGGCATGAAAGCCGTCCGTTTGGTAATGCGCAAACATTCCTGATGCACTGCAGAAACGGGGCAGTCGCAGCATCATCCTAAATATATTATTGTAAAGATATTAATGAGAATGATATTTCCCACTATCCCACCGGTTGTACAGTGTGGTGGTAGGAACAAAGGGGTAGT
Organism: Epirrhoe alternata; assembly: GCA_963565295.1. Lineage (NCBI taxonomy): Eukaryota > Metazoa > Arthropoda > Insecta > Lepidoptera > Geometridae > Epirrhoe > Epirrhoe alternata. Next base: position 4,630,876 of record OY751400.1, read on the forward strand.
AGGTACCTAGTAGTAAAAGGTACCAACAGAGAATTATCCATAGGTAGTAAGTATACAAATATGGTAGAGATTAGAGTCGTAAAGGTGTGACTAGATTTTGAGATTCAAACACAACTTCGATTTCTTAATAAATTGTTTTATTAAAAATTAAGTCTTAGATAGGTAATTGTATCTCTTTTTAATAGAAAGTGTAGGTATCCTAACAAAAGCACCTATGTAATTTACAATCATTGTTACTATGTACAAACATTCGTTTCCAAAAACAATTTATAAGCATGGAGATTAAAACTAACTTTTCAAAACAGGCATGCAGAATCCTCAAGAATACAACATATTTTTCCCTAAAAAAATTTCACGTGCTTTTCCCAAAAACATAGCGTAGCGAAAATTTTTAGGTCTGTGGTTTTGCTGATTGATGATGATGCTGCTGACCAAGCCTCTATCCCAATGTCCCAGGACTCCCAGGCATTGATCAAAAGTCTCATTTTATCATAGTAGGTACAATAGTTACAACAAAATATATGTACTGTAGGTAAATAAGAATGCATTTCTGCTACACTTATTTTTAGTTTGGACCGCCCTGCGTTTTAAGTTACCTTCTTATCAGTTGCATGACTTGCATGTTATACCTACTCTTAGGTATGAACCATAAATTGGTAATTGTTATTCGTAGTTTACAACTACTTTATAAACGGTTTCTTTTTCTTAGCGTTGAATTGACAGAGATCACACAGTAGAGTAAGTTTGGGTGCCTTTTGTTTCGAATGTTAAGCTACATACGTAGGTCTGCTTATGGCCTTTGTCAGCTACTTTGTTAAGCATAGAAGATACCGGGACAACGACTGAATGCCTATAGGCTCAATGTACATTGAATTGGCAAGCGACGCGTCAATTAGTTTTATAGCAAGCCATTATAAACCTTATGAACAATGGTACAAGATACACAAACGCATGTAGAATGAACCGCACGAAAGTGCTCGAGCCAGCGCGGCCCGCTAGATGGCTTCGCCAGACCTCGTTCATATAGCAACGCTTGTAGAATGAAAGAGGTACCTACAAGATATTTTTCACACCCGGTTCTCGAAAACCATATAATTTTTCGTCTCACATTCCTAAGAGGAAGGAAACCATTACTCCCTCCTAAAAAACAAAATGGCCGGCGGGCGGTAAAGTTGTATGGGATTTCATTTCTCCCTCTGAACCTCATGTGAACAGATAAGTAATGAGATTTGAATTTCGAACTTCAACATTTCTATTTAAATTTTTACTATTGAGTCCTTAGATGATCGAACGCCGCCGCTCCGATTGAGTCCACACCCAATAGAACTTATACGAAAAAAAAAAGAAAAAATGTGGCAACTAATCTTTTTCTTCCGAATTGATTTTTGATGTTTCTATGGAAATGTTTACCATAGAGACCTGCACCAAGTAGAATTTATTCAAATATAAGGAAAAAGTGTGGCTAATGCCTCCAAACTATAGAGCGATCTAATGTTGTTGCATATTAATGCTAAAATATTTTTGAGAACAAACGGACGACCTCAATAAAATATTTTTTGAGAATAAACGGACGACCTCGACTCCTTCGATAGTGGGTGGTGGGAGCTATCGAAGGAGAGAGATGGTTGGAAAGAATTGGGGGAGACCTTTGCCCAGCAGTGGGACAGTATAGGTTGAATAAAAAAAACGAATAGATTATTATTATTCTACCTATAAAACCTGTTCATTAGACTTGCTTGCTATTTTCTGGGTGTAAGTATTCACTATTTTTCTCGCACCTATGTGTGAAAAGCAGAGTATTCACCTCGGGGTTAAAGCTGTCTTAGTCTTGGGCGCTCTTGACTCCCTTGCTGTCTCAGGATTCTAGTCATTAACTCCCTCGTTGCACTCGGGAGTTAACTATAAACACCCTCGCTTTCGCGAGTTAACTGGGGGGGGGGGGGGGGGAGTTAACTAAAGAATCCTTCGATGCGCTTGGGATTCAATATGGCGCCCGTGACATAATACACTGCTTTATCCCCTTGGTGAATAATCTACTATTGTACCATTATTCATAAGGTTTATAATGGCTTGCTATAAAACTAATTGTCGCGTCGCGTGCCAATTCAATGTGCATTGAGCCATAAGGGTCAATTATTCAATCTTGCGACAAAGAAGCAAACAAACAAGTTGGGTGACTGCTTAGAGTTTAATATCAAGAGCATTCGTTTCAGGTTGATTGTTTTTATCATTTTGCCGTGGTTGCATTTCCATACCTTTTTTACTATACAAACTATTCTCAATATCCTGCAAACTCTTGCCATTCGTCTCTGGCAGTGAGAAAGTAAGAGAAACAGCCGATACAAGAGTCAACACCGCAAAAATACAATACAATGCTGCGTCTCCGAAACTAGCTACAATCCCCGGAGTGATCTTAACAGATATGAACAGCAAACCGAACGATATCAACGAGCTGATCGCAGAACCTAACCCTCGCACGTTACTAGGAAAGAGTTCTGCTACAAATGACCAAGATATGCAAGTCAGCACACCAGCTATACCTAGATATGAAACAAGGCATGTGATTGAAACCCATAGCAGCCCTACTGGCTTGATAAACAAGTATGTTATCAGACCTAATAGGACTAGAACAGTCCCATAACAGCTCACCAAGAATGTGATCCGTTTCGGCACTCTATTTGCGAACAAACACATCACACTTGTAGTTATAACTCTTATAATATCAGTGACTAGCATGAGCATGAACGCATCAACTTTACCCGAGAAAGTAGATTTGAAAATATCCTGCGCGTAAAATGTAATGGTGTTGATACCACAGAACTGAACAGCTAAGAAAAGCAAGCAGACGTTTAGAATCGATTTAGCAAACGCTTTGCTATAGCAAATTGTTTTGAACTCTTCAAATGACGAGGTAACCTTATTCTCTTGCTTTTCCAGAACTGATTTCAACTCCCTTTCAGCTGCTTCTCCTTCCCCCCTGAACTCTTTAAACGACTCTATCCCCTCCTTCACTTTCCCTTTGTTTATCAACCACAAAGGACTTTCCTTGAGGAAGAGTAACATAACAAAACATACTATATTTGATAGGGAAAACACATAACATCCTATTCTCCAGGGTAAGTAATAACCAGCTATATGACTGAAGAGAGCACCAACGTACACAGCTAGAGAGGGACATACAAGAGTGACAGCTCTGTGTTTAGGTTCTGATAGTTCTCCAATATAAACCATTCCACATGGTCTGACCGCTCCAGCGCAGAGTCCAGTGATGAATCTTCCGAGGAGGAGGATGGTGTTGTCGCGGGCCAAGCCCATGGTCACCCAGCCGATGGTGTAGGGAATGATGAGGAGCATCTGGCCAGACTTTCTGCCGATGGCGTCGCTCATGGGCCCTGAGAAGACGCAGCCGAACAGCATCGCTAGCGGTGAGATTGATGCTGAAACAAATGAAAATAGGTTTTGTTTTACAATCCATACATATACAGGGTGGTCCGCAACAGTGACCGGGCCAGAAAATTCTCAATACTTAAGTACAAATTTTAAGCCTAAAATAACTCGAATACTACAAAAATATCGGATACCCCTGGGTCCGAGGACTTTTTTTCTTTTGCCGTCAATGTTTAGACCACCCTGTTTATACTTAGGTACCTAGACCTACCTACTTTATTATAAATATGAAATTAAGTAGGTATCTATGTATCTCCGTCTGTCACCTTTTCAACCATAAACCGCTGAAAAGATTTTGATATAGATGGCATCCATAGATTGCATCTCTCATGGAGGATGGAGGGGCTGAAATAAGTGATGAACGTATGGGAAAATGAGATAATAGCATAATGCGGACGAAGTCGCGGGGAACAAGTTACCTATAATCTAGATTCTTAGGTTTATAATCTAGAATCTTGTTTGTTTGTAGGTAGGTACTGTATGTTCCAGAACATAGTTTAAACGAGTAACTGGAAATCTGTGGTATCTTGGGTACCTACTTAGATCCCTCGCAGACTACCGACTTTCTATCGGCCGATAGTTGAGACGGGCTATACTTCTCCATGACTTCTCCATACTCAATATGAGTCGAAGTATATTCCGTCTCACTCAACTATCGGCCAATAGAAAGTCTGCAGTCTGCGAGGGGTCTTATCTGTTTACCACTACGGGAAAGAGGTGTGTTGTACATACCTAAAGTGAAAACAAACAAAAAGGGTCTCGACTGTATCCCAAAGGCGCGGTAGACATTCTCTTAGATCTTTTTATTTTATGAAAGTATTCCAGATTCCAGATCCTTCGAAGATGTCTAAGGGGCTACCCCCTTCAAAGGCATGTTCAAATACATATTTGATACATTACCAAAAACGTAAGCTTTGCCTCGCCCGAACGTGCCGCAGCCCGAGCCGAGCATTGTCGGTTATTGTCATGTGTCAATCATGGCGCAAATCGGCGCAATCATGTTTGCCTCGCCGAGGCAAACACCCGAGACTGCTCGCTCAGTCCGTACGCGGCTATTATGAGGGTGATATCATGACATTTTGAACGTAAGTACTTTCCTTTGCTCGTATGATAATATCCGTATCGTCCAAGTGGGATATACCCCGACCTTCGATCCGAAGGTCTAAATAAAGGGTACGAACTCCGGCTACGCAGTGTCATCAATGGTTTTTTCCTATGTAAAGTATTGCGGACCGACCTATAAGTACTTACAGGGTTGATTTTCGAGATGGGCCATGGAGGGCAGGTACTTTAACCGTTGTAGCTATAGGAAAACGCTCTTAGGTGACCTTCCCTAACTTTTTGAGATATTTTGAACTGCATTCACAGATTTTGGAAAAAATGTAGGTACAGTCAGCGACAAAAGTGCTAAAAGTACGCCAATCGATTCAGTTTCATGTAGGGATCAAAATATTATATGGGACTATCTACTAGAAAAGTCAGAAATTGACAAAAACTTTTCCCATACATTTTGTATTAAAATCGATGAAGAACTTAAAATTTTTTGACGTGACAACGTCATACAATTCGATAGAGCCGGCTGCACGCACGAAAAAATGCGGCGTTACCTCGCTCTGAGGCGTTCCATGTAAGGCTTGAAGTGCAAGCGAGAGCGCGGAACGAGCGACAAAGAAGCACAAATGTTGTCACGTTCAACTATCGTCAGTAAACCGACTTTACAGACAACCAATTTTTTTGGTGCCAAAAGATGCTATTTCTCATTGTAATATATATTTCTTGAGATCTTCGTTGATTTGACATAAACTCTAATAGTCTTTTTCAATATTCGATATCTAGTAAGTATCTAAGTTGGTATGAGACAGCGGCCAACTCTGGTGACGGAGTTTTTAGGCCGCTGTCATGGTTTAAGAACTTAATAGCCGGGACAGACAATTTAACGTTCCCTCCGAATCACGGAAGCGCTCAGTTGAAAATGCCACTGACTGACGGTCATTCATCCACTTACTGATATCTAACCTAGTACCTACTAAACACTCAGGCGCCTACTAATAAACCTGGTAAAGTTATTCCTGAGTGTAAACTGTCAAAATGTATGGTTATTCTTGGTTTATTTCGAGTGTTGGATATTGTTTTTCATATCTGCATAATTCGATAAATAGCAAATAACTTTATATGGCACGTTTCATGGTCAAGTTCATGGTAAGGATATCAGTTTAATAAATAAATAATAATAAATAAATAATGCTGAACATTTCACACAGCATCATCTAGCCCCAAACTAAGCAATGTGTCTTGTGTCGCAGGCAAAAAATAACTCACGTGTAGGTAGGTAACTTGGCGTTATGGAATGTTTTGTACAACAAAGTAATATAAAGTTGACCTAGAAATCAACAAGTTATGTACTAGTTATTATAATTTTGTAGGTATTAACACATTCACATAACTTAGTTATCTAAGCAAATGTTTTATATCAGCTACGTTCACTCTAAGCAAACATTGACTGAAGCAAAAATTTACGACCTCTGTGGCGCAGTGGGTGAAAGCCCGCTTGTGACGCAGAAAGTTGCGGGTTCGATCCCCGCGGCGGGATAAATGTTTGAATGATCTGCAAATATTTATCTCGGGTCTGGGTGTTACTATGTATAATATGTATATATTTACAAAACAAAAAGGTTATAAGGAGTATAACAGTTATCTGGTTCCCATAGTACCTACAAGCTTGGCTTAGTTTGGAGCTAGATGATGGTGTGTGAAATGTCCAGCATTATTACTTTATTTAATTACATTATTTCAACCAAGTTTAACCCGTGCCAATTAAAATAAATAGCTTCTTTCCATTTCTCCATCTGGAACTTTAAGCTCTGTTTTCTGTGCTTTAAGTTTAAATGGAACTTTACATGGTACCATTATTATTTACATTTTTTATTTTTTATTTAATACTAGCTGTCCGCCGCGGTTGTTGCGGTGTGGTCACGGGGGACATGACCCCCCCCCTAAAATCGGACACGAGCAATAGTAAAATCTTGTTTATTGTGCAATGAAGTCTATTATTAGTGTAGTGAACCCCCCCCCCCAAATTTCAGGCTGCGCCCGCGTCTGTACACAGTTTATTAAACTTTTGCAGTTCTCATCGTTCTATTGTAATCAATGTTTCTTTGTATTTTGTTCTGAATAAATAAGCCTGGAACGCGTAGTCCGAACGCAGCTTAATGTAGAGAAGGCCTAAGGTGCCTGGATCACCTGGGTGTAAACAGATGAGGTGCAGTGGTCCTTAGTGTTTTCCTAATTACAAAAAATAATAATTAAGTACGTACCTACCTAGGTAGCTACTTAATGATCGGCACTTGTAAAATGTCAAACGACATACTATTTGTATTGTATCTCATACTAGTGAGCCAACCCGGCTCTGCCCGTTTCACTTAATTTCGCGAATGTATTTTTTGTGTGTCTGTGCAATGTTTGAAATAAAGTTTTTATCTATCATCTATCTTTTTTAGGTTTTGCACGTTTTACACTAATACTAATAAAATATAATCCCACTCATATAATTGGCCGTGTTGGCTGAATGGGGTTGTACCTCGACTTTCAATCCGAAGGTCGTGGGATCGAATCCCGGCCGTGCATCAATGGATTTTGCGTTTCGTAAAATGTATATGCGCTTTAACACGAGCTCTGAACGGTGAAGGAAAACATCGTGAGGAAACCAGTTAGTATTCTTATAGGCGGCGATGGGCTTGCAACCTGTCACGTATGGAATACTAACTTCTGCAAGATGTGGGCATGTATCAAATATGTATTTGTACATGCCTCTGACTACCCCCTTAGACATTCTTCAAAGGATCTGGAATATAAAGATCTGAGAGAATGTCTACCGCGCCTTGGGGATACAGTCGTGACCCTGTTGTTTTCATATAATAAAGCTCAAAGTTTATGAGTTTGTTTAGATGTTTGGATATTTAGATGTTTTTGTTTAGGTTTAGGCGTGATTCAATCACGCCTAAACCAGTTAACCGATTTGGATGAAACTTGGTAAAGGCTTTAATAGTGACCTGGAATATCTTATAGGCTATTCAAAATGTTAGTATCACGCGGGCGAAGCCGCGCGGAAACTAGTTTAAACTAATAAAAATTAAAAACAGCCTGATTGAGAAATAAAGAAACAAAATAGTTCCCGACTATAACTTGTAAGGGTGTATGTTGTCTGACCTTACCACTGACTTTAAGAGCAGCTAAAGTTTATTCGTACCAACACAAAGACTGATGTTTCATTGCACTGAGCTAGTCGGCCTTGCATTAAATACCAGCTTCCTTGAATTTGCACCGGTTTGAAACGAGATCGCCCTTACGAGGTGGTAGATTTGTATATATAGGGTATAGCACTTTGTCAGTCATCAGTCGATCCAGACAGACTAACCAACAATGTTCAAGTTTGTAGTACTGTGTGTGTTCGCCGCGGCGGTGGCCGAGCCCGAGCCAGGGCTACTGTACGGAAATCCATGGGCCTACGCTTCCTATCCTTCAGTGATCCCAGCGACGACCATCAAGCAAGCCAGCCTCATCGCTCAACCATCGCTCTTCTACTCCAACCCCTACGGCTACTCTCACTTCATCAAGAAGCGTTCTGCCGACCCAGAGCCTGAAGCGAAGCCCGAGCCGGAAGCCAAGCCTGACCCTCAACTTCTCGCCTACAGCTCCTCCAACCTCTACTACCCCGGCGCCCTCACATCATCCGCAATCAACCCCTTCATCTCCTCATACCCCGGCTACTACCCGTACCAGACCCAAATTCCTCTAGCGACGCATCTGATCAAGAAACGCTCCGCCCAGTTCATCGCTCCTAGTACCTACCTCCCATCTACTTACGCCCTGCCTTCCTACAGTTCTTACTACCCGACCTCCTACCTTGGAAACCAGTTCTACCCCGGCGCAATTAACACTGTTGTCGGCCAGCATTTGATTAAGAAGAGGTCTGCTCTCCTCCCTTACGCTGCTTCTTACTCTACTCCTTACGGTCTGCCGAGTGCCTACTACGGTAACAGCTACTACCCATCAGTGCCTACCACCTACCTCAACAACTACTACGGTGGAGCTTCAGTCGTCGGTCTACATGCCATCAAGAAGCGTTCCGCCCAGCTGTCCATTCCCTCATTCTACACTCCTACAACTTACGCGGGAGCGTCTCATGTGTACTCTAACACGTACGCCGCTGGCTCTCCTCTCCTGTCTTCTCTTCCGTACGTCGCGTCTCCCTACGCCTACTCTACCTACATCAAGAAGTGAGTTCGCTACCTGCCGTGCTGTGAGCGCTTGTTGTTCTAAATCCAAAATTCACCATACACTGTAATAGTTTACAAATGTACTGTATATACTTGATTTTTCTCAATAAACCATGTTTCGTTCTATGAAATATTTTATTCACTTACTACCTATTATGATATTGATGTATTTTCATTTTATGTTAAGACCTCGCAGACTACAGACTTTCTATCGGCCGATAGTTGAGACGGAATATACTTCGGCTCGAAATGAGTATGGAGAAGTATAGTCCGTCTCAACTATCGGCCGATAGAAAGTCTGCAGTCTGCGAGGGGGCTTAATGAACAAAGTTGACCAATAGCAAAAACTTGTATCAGTATTTCATTCGTAGATGACTAGTAGCTGTTTCAAGTCGTAAAAGGCCCACGTTTCATCGTAAACAGTACAAGGTGTGGTTTTAGCGCCTGTCTAAATAAGCGCCACTTAGAGACCACACCCATCGCGTTGTCTCAGGAATTAGTGTATATAGCCCGTCTCAACTATCGGCCGATAGAAAGTCTGTAGTCTGCGAGGGGTCTTAATGCTCTACAATCTACATATTCATAAAATATAGAAAATTCTTTTTGCATCCCCAAAGAAAAAGTTATTTTACTGATTTATTATTATATGGTTTGTCTCAAATATCTGCTCTTTTTAAGCCACATACGTACTATTTTTAAGATCCGTACTATTTTTAAGATCCATCCACATCTGGTAGAGATCGCAGTTTAGCGATAAAACCGCCGATTGATAGTTATTTCTTGTATTATATTTCTTTTTGTGGTGTGCATTATACCTACGTCTGTGGCATTTTAGTATTTTCTATAATTATAATAATATTATGTTATCGGTCAATAGATATAATAGTTTATATCTATTTGACCGATAACATCATCATACAATACATAACCCTTTCTTTTGGATTAATCGGGTAAAATTTTTACCCGATTAAGTCAAACTACTGTATTGTACTTAAAGACCCCTCGCAGACTGCAGACTTTCTATCGGCCGATAGTTGAGACGGAATATACTTCGGCTCGTAATGAGTATGGAGAAGTATAGCCCGTCTCAACTATCGCCCGACAGAAAGTCTGTAGTCTGCGAGGGGTCTTACTGTAAGAGTACACTAACGGGCTGTACATTTTTTTTTAATCCGAAAATGCGGTTGTTTATTTCTTCAAACCTTTCTACAGAAGAAAAGCGTAGCTGCCCTCAATGTGGTAAAACCCTGTATCCAAAACATACCTATCCAAGAGTCGAAGGCAGGGTCGTAAGGGAAGTCAGGATCATCCTTCAGATGTGGTAGAAGAACTGCTGTGAGCCCGAAGGTCACGCCACCCGTCATGGAAAGTAGGCATGATGCTAACGTGGCTAGGATCTGGAAAAAAATATGTTTTAAATTTTATAACGTATAACATTTGTTTATTTAACTCGACGTTTCAGTAGCGTTACAGCTACCGTGGTCACGAGAAGACTCAAAATGTCTTCAAGTCGCGAAAGTTTAAAATGTGTAAAAAAATATTTTGTCAACGAGAAACACCATTATTATGAACATTAGGTACATTTGCAGCCGGTTTCTCGAGCGCAAATCATCTTCAAAATTCTAAGACCACTCGCAGATTACCGACTTTCTATCGGCGATAGTTGAGACGGAATATACTTCGGCTCGTAATGAGTATGGAGAAGTATAGCCCGTCTCAACTATCGGCCGATAGAAAGTCGGTAGTCTGCGAGGGGTCTAATCATTGGTCAAATCTGTCATTCGACCAATGAGGACCAATGAATTCAAGTTTAATCGGTTTGTGAATTTGAAAAGCGTACGAGAAACCAGCTAATTAAAATCTAGACGCGAAAAAAACCCAGTAGCATTCCAGGAGTACCGACAGAAGTAACAACTTGAACGAGGTCTCGGTAACGGTTCTTAACTAAAAAAGTACAAAAAAAAATTAAGTGCTATAAGTTACTGTTCCATTGGGATTCGAACTTGGGGCTGTCTCACCAGCAGCGGTCACTCTCACACGTCAACCATTGTGACGATAAAATGTACGAGTTTGACGAAATTAACACATTCGTTGCATTACGAGATCTATCAGATCTCTTGCAGGACTTTTGAATTGTGCGTTGACTATAATCGTGTTGTTTCACTCCTTGCGGAAGGCTCTAACGTGTAAAGTTCTTTAAGTGTATGAGTGAGACAAATATACATATTTGCTTCCTATTTAAAGGTGAATTCAAGGACTTACAAAACTGTATATTTAGGAGACTGATTAGGTCTCAAACGCACCAAAGGGTAGGTTAGTTTCGAGATCTTTTAGGTCTCCAAAGCATCAGCTGAAAGTTTTTTGAAAATGATGGCGCAGTGAACGTGTAAGCTAGGTATAGTAAGGATGGTGTCGTACCAGTCACGTGACTGGGTTTGATATTTTTATCCCATCTCAAAATAATGCCCAACGGAGCCCAAGGGGGCGATTATTGAAGTTTTCACTCCAATAATCGCCCCCTTACGTCTAGGGTAGAGTAGTAGTAGCACGTCCAATACCCATAGGACAAACAAACAAACCTGTCTATAGAGATGTATATTCTTCCGAAGAACTGGTGCTATGCTGACTACAACACTATTCGTCATCTTACTTGTTCAAGTCATTATTTCTGAAAAAAAAAAAAAAATTCTTTAGTTATTCATTTATTCATTAGGTATTCAGATTTGGATTCGTAATTTATTCATTACTAGCTTCTGCGCGCGGCTTCGCGTGGTACCAACATTTTGAATAGCCTTTCTTTATGCAAAGTCACTATCTACGCCTATTCAAAGTTTCTTCCAAATCGGTTTAGGCGTGATTGAAACACAACATACAAACATCTAAACAATCTCAAAAACTTTCAGAAAGAAAGAAAGAAAGAAACACATTTGACAACACTTAGTACATGGAACAAAAACGGGCAAAGGCTATATTAGCCTCAGCTTTATTAAACGAGTGGAATTTCTTGGGTTGGCTTCGGTGCCTGACAATTTGACGATGCTCTTCATACCTACTTGATGCATTGAGTTATAATGTACTTACATTATATCTCGATGACTGATGATGTTTTTTTTTTGGACGTCCTAAATCACTGTGGCCTAAATGATGGGCTGACGCATTATGGCCTCAGTCAGCTTTAACGAACAATAAATGTGACGGATGGCAAGTCCCTTGCCACTGAGTTATATGAAATGAAATGAATTTATTTGTTCGAAGAATGGTTACATAAGTTTTAAAATTTGTAGATAAGTGTCACATTCTCCACCGTATTAATACGGTATACAATTTTTTAGTAAGTTACATCATTATTAAATCATTAAAAAATAAATATCGTCATTAAGTCTCAATACAATTTCAATTCAACATGCAGAATAGTAAATAAGTATCGAAATAAAAATTCATGTCAAGCTCTACATTATCAAATTAACTAATAATTAAATTTTATGCATATTAAAATCTCTACTAATTATTTAAAAATTCTGAAACAGTATAAAATCCTCTATCATACAACCACAATTTTAACTTTTTTATAAATTGTCTATGAGGCAGTTCCTTAAAACTTTCTGGATTATTATTAAAAATGCGCCCACACATAGCATAGGAATTATTTAGATAAAGCTCCGTTTTAGGGACCCTTGAGAGAACAATTCTGTCCGGATTCCGCACACATCTATTGTAGATATCACGTGCTTTAACAAAAGTATCAAAATGCTCTTTAACAAATTTTGCAGCTTCAAAGATGTACATGCTTGGCAAGGTAAGTAACTTTAGCTTAGTGAAATAAGGTTTACACGAAACCCAAGGAGGAACTCCAACTATTGCACGAATACACTTTTTTTGTGCAATGAATGCCCTGTTAATATCAGTTGAGTTACCCCACAAAATAAGACCATATCTCAAGACATACATTGGCATATACCTACATCGAGTTACATACATGGTGGTCATCTTTTATTGCTAACTTGTAGGTTAACTATTTAATTTATACAAGATTTATTATTCTCAATAACGACATTAACACAACACAAAACAAGTTTTTTTAATAAGCATGATTTTTATTACAAAAAGGAGTTTTTAAGGTTACCTAAGTACCTATATCAACTTCAATTTGATCTATCTACTATCCGAAGGATCAAGGAACCCATATAGGATCACTTAGACCCCTCGCAGACTACAGACTTTCTATCGGCCGATAGTTAAGACGGGCTTCTCCATACTCATTACGAGCCGAAGTATACTTAGTCTGGCCATAAATACTGTTACAGTTGAAAATAAGAAAGATATTACATTTGAATTTGGAATCTGTCATTTTTATACGATTGTTCATTGAGTTTTCTAATTTTGGCGCCAATACATTGTACAATATTTTGCGATATTAAAATGGAGTGGAGTGATAAAGAGAACCGAATCGCTGTGATTGCATTACACAAAGTTGGTATGGAGCCAAATGCAATTTTTAAAACTCTCCATACGCTTGGTATTAGTCAAATGTTTGTGTACCGGGCTATTAATAGGTACAATGAGACCTCCTCTGTTTGTGACAGAAAAAGATCTGGCCGTCCACGTAGTGTTAGTACGAAAAAGGTGGTCATAGCAGTAAGGGAAAGAATTCGAAGAAATCCTGTCCGAAAGCAAAAGATTTTATCTCGGGAGATTAAGATAGCACCCAGAACCATGTCGCGTATTTTAAAAGATGACTTAGGACTAGCAGCCTATAAGAGACGCACTGGTCATTTTTTAACTGATAATTTAAAAAAGAATAGGGTGGTAAAATCGAAACAACTACTGAGGCGGTACGCAAACTTTTGTCACAGAAAAATTTTGTTTACGGATGAGAAAATCTTTACAATTGAGCAACATTTTAACAAACAAAATGACCGTATTTATGCTCAAAGCTCTAAGGAAGCTTCCCAATTAGTCGACAGAGTGCAACGTGGGCATTATCCGACTTCAGTGATGGTTTGGTGGGGTGTTAGCTATGAAGGAGTGACTGAGCCATATTTTTGTGAAAAAGCTATCAAAACATCGGCACAAGTGTATCAAAATACCATTCTTGAGAAGGTAGTTAAGCCCCTTAACAACACCATGTTCAATAACCAAGTATGGTCCTTCCAACAAGACTCGGCGCCAGGTCATAAAGCTCGGTCCACGCAGTCTTGGTTGGAAGTGAACGTTTCGGACTTCATCAGAGCTGAAGACTGGCCGTCGTCTAGTCCTGATCTTAATCCGCTGGATTATGATTTATGGTCAGTTTTAGAGAGTATGGCTTGCTCTAAACGCCATGATAATTTGGAGTCCCTAAAACAATCCATACGATTGGCAGAGAAGAATTTTCCCCTGGAAAGAGTGCGTGCTTCTATTGATAACTGGCCTCAACGTTTAAAGGACTGTATTGCAGCCAATGGAGATCACTTCGAATAAGCTTTTATATTTTAAATTGTTTTATATTTATGTATTAAACTAACACACTGTAAAAGTAATAAATATTATTTGCAATAAAAAAAAATTTTTTTTCTTCGTGACAATATTTATGGCAAGACTAGGTATTCCGTCTCAACTATCGGCCGATAGAAAGTCTGTAGTCCGCGAGGGGTCTTAGGGTGTCCGACTGTTTTATTAGGTACACGTTCACAACAAGCTACAAAACATAACAATGTATTCTCTATATAATTATGTATAGGTAAAGTAGTTAATAAAACTTGCGAAACGAAACCCTTAGTGCGTAAGTGCTGGACTCGCACTTGGCTGTTTTATTTTTTTGTAGAAACTTGTTGATTTGACATATTTTATTTTTTTAATCTTGGTTTAAAAAAACATGTTATTTATAGATATACCCGTCAAACCATGTCATAGTCAAATGTCAAAAAACATAAAAACGCCTTTTCCCCGAAGTGGAAGGCAGAGACCACAGATTTCAAATTTTTACGATCCTGACATACCTACTATCTTAGATCATAAAGACGAACCTACTATTTTGAAAATTATTGTGTTTTTAAAAAAAACTTTAAAACGACACATTTAAAAGTACCTTTTACCTACCAATACGGCAACAAAAACCGGTAACAAAGTCATTATTAATTTTATTTACGCACGATGTCATAAAAATAATGGTTTATCTGTTGCTGATTACATATAGTGCCACCAGTCTGTGTTTAGTTGACAGCGTCAGTTCTGCATTCGTCTCTGTTTCATTATCGTCATCCACATCTCGATTTAGCCCACTGCTGGGCATACGCCTCCCTTTTATGTCAACAATCCCCTGCGCCCCACGACTTTGGTTATATCGTCTCTGTTTATTTATAAAAAAATCAGAAGAAGGTAAATACTTATTTTAAAGATCTACGTAAAAACGTAAACAGGGTCACGACTGTATCCCCAAGGCGCGGTAGACATTCTCTCAGATCGTTATACTCCAGATCCTTTGAAGATGTCTAAGGGGGTAGTCAGAGGCATGTACAAATACATATTTGATACATGCCCACATCTTGCAGAAGTTAGTATTCCATACGTGACAGGTTGCAAGCCCATCGCCGCCTATACGAATACTAACTGGTTTCCTCACGATGTTTTCCTTTACCGTTCAGAGCTCGTGTTCAAGCGCATATAAATTTTACGAATAAATTTTAAAGATCTATTGGAATTATAATGTTTTACAGACTTTCTATCGGTCGATAGTTGAGGGCTATAGGTACTTCTCCATACTCATTACGAGCCGAAGTATATTCCGTCTCAACTATGGTCTTTTGTCTGCGAGGGGTCTAAGAAAACAAAAAATAAACCTACTAAATTAAATTACAATGAATTAACTACTAAGTACCTTAAAATTTGCATGCCTCAAATTTTGGCAGGACATAGAATGGACAAATAGACTAATTTTAAGACCTTATTCTATCACATGTGTTCGTGCAAATAAATTTCATTTTATCATTTAAACAAGGAAAAAATTAGTAAAAGTATGAGTCAACCTAAATGTCAACAGCCGGTACAGTTGAAGCCGGTTAACAAAGTTACTTACTTTTTACGAAAGCAAAACAAAATATTCCACAATACACTTATTTTTACACAAACACGTATTTTCGTTACTTCCAGCCCCACACAGCCGCGCTTCACTGTTGTTTTGATCAAAATAAAACTACCTACTTAGTTGCTGTCAATGAACGAAAACTTGTTTTTTCGTATATTACCTAACTCTAATAATGGGTCTTTCATTTAAACTAACTTTATTCTGGAATTGGGTTCAACAAATAAATTAAAAAATATTAATGTAATGATTTTTTTTGTTTTGTTATGAAAATCCCGAGAAAATCGATAATGACTATCCTTTCAATTCATTGTTGCTTTCCGTATAACTAGGTCCATTCGAGCGTGCATGTGTGTGCGCTCAGATAGCCGGGCTGGGATTGGCGGAATGTCTGTTCTCCTTGGTAATCATTATGCAACATGTCCTAAAAAATCAATAAAAGATAAAAACTTATTTCGGCTAAGGAACTAAATTGATACTAAGATATTGAATTGATTCAGGCGTGACTTTGCGGAAGTCCATTGTAAGATATTAAAAATGGTAAGGAAATATATAGTAACAATCCGCTAATCTATTCTCAAACAAAGGTTTCTTAAAACTAGTACTCACCCTAAAGCCACCCAACCACCCACTAACCTCTGCCAAGCCTCCTACAACTTAGGCTCGGCAATCTGGAACCGTGAGCAGCACCGGGGCGCAAGCAAAAGAACACCTTCATTTGATTTCGACACGTGTTTCGCCCCTCCACGGGGCATCCTCAGGAATAAACTTGACTACTTCCGTGCAAACGCAGACGTCTTGTCGCTACGAGCGCCGAACGAAAAGTGAGCCAGCTCCCTACCTAACCTCTATTTATATTCGCCTGAAAGTTGCCAGCTCCTACCGTCAACTCGCCATTTTTTGCAAATAATCGTAATAAAGGCGATCTTGGTGTACCAATGTTGATTTCGTTCAGCAAAGTAAATCTATTAGTGTTGTGTTTAGTTATTTCTAAGCATTCTAATACTGACATTCTAAAACCTTTTTCACACGTGTGTAAAATATTATATGAATGATTGTTATTTAATGTATGACCTGTATCTATTAAATGTTTTGCAAAATGAGACTTTTCTGGATAATTATTTCTGTGTGCTGCCATGTGTTCTTTATATCTTGTTTCAAAATTACGCCCTGTTTGTCCTATATAAACACTACTACATTCATCGCAGACGAGTTTATAAATACCAGATTTTTTATTATTTTCTAATTTATCTTTACTATTACAAATCTGTCTGAGTGAGTGATTTGTCTTGAAAGCCACTCTAATCTCATTCCTAAACAATGTTTTTGAAATTCTCTCACTAATTGAACCTAAATATGTTAAACTACCCACATAATTTCGAGATTGATCTGGAAGTACTGGATATTTAGGTTCAATTAGTGAGAGAATTTCAAAAACATTGTTTAGGAATGAGATTAGAGTGGCTTTCAAGACAAATCACTCACTCAGACAGATTTGTAATAGTAAAGATAAATTAGAAAATAATAAAAAATCTGGTATTTATAAACTCGTCTGCGATGAATGTAGTAGTGTTTATATAGGACAAACAGGGCGTAATTTTGAAACAAGATATAAAGAACACATGGCAGCACACAGAAATAATTATCCAGAAAAGTCTCATTTTGCAAAACATTTAATAGATACAGGTCATACATTAAATAACAATCATTCATATAATATTTTACACACGTGTGAAAAAGGTTTTAGAATGTCAGTATTAGAATGCTTAGAAATAACTAAACACAACACTAATAGATTTACTTTGCTGAACGAAATCAACATTGGTACACCAAGATCGCCTTTATTACGATTATTTGCAAAAAATGGCGAGTTGACGGTAGGAGCTGGCAACTTTCAGGCGAATATAAATAGAGGTTAGGTAGGGAGCTGGCTCACTTTTCGTTCGGCGCTCGTAGCGACAAGACGTCTGCGTTTGCACGGAAGTAGTCAAGTTTATTCCTGAGGATGCCCCGTGGAGGGGCGAAACACGTGTCGAAATCAAATGAAGGTGTTCTTTTGCTTGCGCCCCGGTGCTGCTCACGGTTCCAGATTGCCGAGCCTAAGTTGTAGGAGGCTTGGCAGAGGTTAGTGGGTGGTTGGGTGGCTTTAGGGTGAGTACTAGTTTTAAGAAACCTTTGTTTGAGAATAGATTAGCGGATTGTTACTATATATTTCCTTACCATTTTTAATATCTTTAAATTGATACTGTCAAACGTCTATTTACAACCCAAAAATGAAGCCCTGTCAGTTTGTGTAGTTTAAAATGAAAGACCCTGTATCTATAAATGGCAATCTGTGACATGAGCTTCTGCAATTTTGGTATGTGCGCATAATATGGCACATGCCAAAATTACAGAATCTTAAGTGGGTAATCAGAGGTACCAACGTCCAGATACATTGATCTGGACGTACCTCTGTTATTATGTATTCTTATCTTCAAAGGATAAAAAAAATAGATATAGGTAGGTCACACACTCAGCTGTCCATCTTCGTTAAAATTTGGATTGGTAAAATAAATATTGTTGTCCATTCTGTGTAAGTACTAAGTACCTACCTGATTTTAAACTTATTTTAAATTTTTCTGTAGCATTAACTTTTTTAATTTTAATATTTCTCGTTAATTATTCTGTACCTATGTAGTTTTAAGTGTGTGTGTGAAACAATTTGAATAAATTTGCGCAATGTGCATAATAAAAGAACTTTGAAAGCGCTTAGTTTGCTTATTCTGCGCATACAAATGGCTAACTTCACGAATGCCTAGATCCATTGAACGAGGTGTAACTAACACTTGACACACTAGACTTTGTCGGTAACATTGTGTCATTAAAAAGGTATTAATAGTCAATCTGGTTTATCAGCCGGTTCTTCAAGAAATATGTAGGTATCTAATGGTATAACCGTACTTGAGTTGAGTATACTTATAGATAGATACTGTGATGTTAGTTTAACAAGTAGGTATTGATAAAAAAGAGTAAAAGAATCTTCGATAAATAATATTATTATAGATAATAATAATAATAATTAATATTATAGATATACGTGACGTACAAAATCAAAGCTAAATTCTGTGCTCGTGACAAAAAAGTTAAGCAGATGTCCATTTCCAGTTGAGTGATACAATAGGGGGCCAGGCTTAAAGAAACTCCATTTTATTTTTATTATGAACTGTTTTTATTTAGCTACAACCAAATTCATGTTCCTCGCAGCAGGAGTCACAAATTATACAGACTTCATTATGTGTATAAAACAATTTATATTAATTTTTAGAAGCTCTGTTACGCATATCACTACAGTGCTGTGTATTCACATTTAATCAATATCGGTTTGGAAAAATAGTAACTAAAAAAAACGTCTAAATAGTAACTAAAAGTATGTTAAAGACACCCCTATTTTTTAATTACCAAAAAAAAATTAACGTCTCGGTGTCTGTTAGTTACTGATCACATATAAGTAGCTAAAACTAAAAAAAATAAAAAAAACCTAACCTAGAAAAAAATAGTAACTAAAAAAAACGACTAAATAGTAACTAAAAGTATGTTAAATACACCCCTTTTTTATTACTAGAAAAAAAATTACGTGGCCTCGGTGTCTGTTAGTTACTGATCACATATAAGTAAAAAAATATAGCTAAAACTCAAAAAAATAAAATAAAAACCTAACCTAGAATTAGTGTCCGACCGAAACAAGGTTTTCAGCCGAAACCGAAACCGTAACCGAACCTTCGGCCTTGACCCCAGTTTCGGCCGAAACCGAAACCGAAACCGAAACTTACACATATAAAAAACACATATAAACACATATAAAACTTACACATATAAACATACCTATATAAAAAAAATTGTTGAAGCCAGAAAATTTGTGTTTTTACCCGACTGCATCAAAAGGAGGGTTGTTTTTCGAGCGAATGTATGTAGGTAGTATGTATGTATGTCAATTTCTTTGCTACACCCTGCAGCCTTTGGGCTGTAGGGTGTGGCCAGCCGTTTGCGGCTGGAAGGATTTTGACATATGAGGTGTTCTTGAATTTTTCAGAATTGTTGTAGTGATTAGGCTATATAAATTTTGACAAATGGCGCCAATACCATGTACAAATGCAAATAGGGGCGAGGGGGGGATTTTCTTACAATACCATTATATACCTAAGTTGTAAGTATTGTTATACCTAAGTTTTATATTTTCTGTTTCTCTTTATTTCATTTTGTATATTTTTGTTATTAGGTATTTTTCAATAAAGATATATTCTATTCTATTCATTATGGACGTCAAATGAAAGCTAGTGAAAAGACTATTTCAAAAACATTATTTAGGTATTTTACACAGGTATTTTCTTACTTAAAAGAGGATCTCAACCCCATGAAGTTGTATTTAGATTAAGTTAAAGAAATAAAATATTTTGTATTTTGTATTTGTATTAAAAGGTATCATATCAGCACTTCACTTCCTGAATTCGCACACTTCAGATCAGCCTTTCTATTGAAAGTTAAGGCAAAAAATATCAAACTTGGACAACACGAGACAAGGAACGAACCGCCCCCACGCATTGGCAGACAGTAACACTTATGGCTATAGTAATTTAACAAGATGTATCTAAGATGCTGATAAGTTTACCGAGCAGGGCCAACTTTTAGTATTTCTACATACCTACCTCTCTTCTACTATTAAGAAACCGACACGTCGCAGGATCAAAACGGTGGTGAAACGGAATGCTAAGATAACAAATAATTAGATAGCAAAATCAGTTTCTATTTGCAAGAGAACATAAAATACTTCCAATCTCCATACAACTACCCCAGCAACTGCACCAGCACGCGGACTCAACTGGCGATAAACGCTAGCCACGAACTCACTAAAAGTTATCCGAAAATAACGTGATACTCCACTAACACTTCGGCACGGCCGAAGGTTCGGCCGATTTTTGGCCGAAACCGAAACTGTGGCCGAAACCCGTTTTTTTGGCCGAAACTGGCCGAAACCGAAACCGAAACCAAAACTTCGGTCGGAGACTACCTAGAATTGAGTCAATACGAGTCGGACATGGATTTATGGATAGCTGCTGCGGTATTGCTGACTAGGGATGATACGAGAGTATAGTTTGAATGAGAGTGCGTCTGCGTACCTACGCGATTGATGTCAGTAGTAGTTTGCTTGTATAGATTTCATAAAATGTTAGGTTTTGGTTGACAACAATCCTCGATAAAGTGATAGGTATCATTTTCTACATCTGCTGCAACTGTCCCTAATTTTTTTCTGGTAGTCATAAAATTGCGGTGTATAATTGCTATTTTTACTTTAACATTCATACACAGAGTTCAGCTATAGAGGAACTAGAACTAAGGGATGTAGGCACTAAGATAATATAACAAAAATGTATAAATTAATATTATTATGTAAACTAATCCTAACCGCCAAACGGACTTGATAAGAAAAAAACTTCAAAAAAATTTGGTTTATGTTTCATAAATAAAAAATACTTACTATATTAAATATTTCCAAACCGATATTAATTTCTACAATAATTAAGTAATATTGCTATACATTGAATCTACCTAAGGTCGCTGCAGAAACTACACACAACTCTTAAAAGCGACATCGTAACTAAAGTTTTATAAAAACGATTTCGTTCTAATTATAAACATTTATCTATATCAACATAACTATTAGTTCTGATTATAATGCTATTAGAAAACTAATATTATAACTTAAGTTCAATATTTGGGAAAACAGATTAAATTTTAAACTAAACTAAAATTAATTAATAATAATAAGTACGTATGTACATATATTTAAGTACTATATGAATAATAATAGCCTTATAAAATAAAATAAATGTTATATAGTATAAATAAAACAATGTATTATAACAATGACAATAAATAATTAATGTTTGAATAGTTTGCATAATATCTTTCGCTTCATGCGTTATGATAACAGTTAATATAATTTAATATATTTTTAAATTATGAAAAAACAATGAGTGAGTTTTAGTGATACGAATTGTATAATTTATGTGGTTTTTAAAGATGAATGTGAAGTTACAACAATTGTTAACAGAGTTTATACAATAAAACAGTGTACTTACTACAGTTGTTTTATCTCACGAAGGTTCATTGACTTTAATTGTGTGCATAGATTTGTTTCTGTGTGCGTAAGCGATAATGAGCGCTCATTCGTCCATGGAGCGCTCCCGAGTTTACGCACACAGACACAACGTGCATGTGCATCTACATACACGATACAAGATCAACGCGCCTACGTGAGATGTCAAAACTATCAGGAAATTACTTTTGCATAATATTATCTGAATCTACAAAAGAAAGTTTTGATATATCCATAGTACTGGCCAGATACTGGCGTCAATTTTGTTGTTCACTGACTAAAGTTAATTAAACTAAAACTTGAACGTTATTATTTTGTTCTCACTAATGACGAGAACGGCATATCATTGAAAGTGACATCACTAAAATTATAATCAAAATGGCGTGTCTGAGCTTCTTTAGCAGCTGTTCAAGCAAAATGGTCTAGACTAATTCTATCCACAGATAAATATTTTTTACTAAAAACGGAGAAATATAAAATAAGATATGGGTAAGAAGGGAGTGAATACGAAGATGACGAGTGATAGGGGAGAGTGGAAAAAGAGAACATGTTGTGCCGACCCCGCGTAAGCGGGATAAGGGCAGGCAAATGATGATGATAAAATAAGGAACGGAGCACTTTAGTTTTGTTAACTTTGGTCAGTGAACAACAGAATCGACGCCACTGATGTATAATCTATTATAATATTTAATCATTAATGAAATAAGTATTTTATTTACATGGAAGGTTTAAAGCGTGATATAAATCTTCCAGAAAAGATAGGACGTTTCTCATTCTAATAAAAACATTGAACAGTCAAAAGTATATTTACCAAATCCAAATTACATTATACCTCACTTAATTACAAATATTTTTACTATTTTCTGTATAATCTACTCTAAATCTATGCTACATAAAGATGTACTTTGCTTTGCAACTTCTAAATCTAATTATAGGTAAAAATTGAGCTTTGATGATATGTATCGTTTGATATTTTCACAAGCTTTTAATTTTAGGAGATTTTAATTTGGAATTGTTTCTAATAAAAAGATTATTGAACAACAAATTACAAAGATTATATATGTATATATTTGTAGATATTACTCGTATATATTTTTGTTTAAACTCATATTTAGGGATTAAAGTGTATGTGTCCAATGTAGCATATCTGGGACTATGCTCTAACTATATGAGCTAATGTGCTAATAATGATCACTGGACACTTGGTTAATTTTTTTCTGATGAGCATAGCTACGGCTTGATAGTGGATTCAAATACTGCATGTGGGCAATATTTATTTATTATTTATTTAAATACTTTATTGCACAAAATTTACACAAAAATTTGGCGAGCATAATGCCGAAGGCATTTTCTACCTGCTAACCAACGTGTTGTTGAAAAGGTATAAATGGCGTGCTAACAAAAATAAAGTAACAATTTAAACCTAAACTTAACATAACAACAAAATTTTTAACAATATAACAGAAAATAAATATAGTGACACATTAACAACAACCAAAGGTACCCATCTAAGACTTATCACGATAGGAAGAACTGTGGGCAGGAGTTTTAAGAATAGGGTTATTAGAAGATCTTAGTGGTCTGTCATGTGAGTCAGCTAATAAATTGAAACGATTTTTAAGGTAAACGGGAGTGGAAGGATCTTTGAGTATGGAAAAAAGAAGACACAGAACCCTCAGGTTTCTACGTTCACGGATAGGGAGCCACTTCAGTTTTGCTCGGTATTCGCTAATGTGGTCATATTTACGGAGACAAAATATGAAGCGTATACCAGCATTCAAAAGGCGATCAAGTTTATTGAGTAAATCTTGATTAAGATCTATAAAAGCTACATCGGCATAGTCTAATATTGGCATTAAAAGAGAATTTACTAAATTTATTTTTGTGGGAACAGGCAGAAAATTTTTTAGGCGAATTATAGAATGTAGAGTAGCGTAGAATCTACGTGAGAGCTCCTTGATGTAGGGCATCCAGCAAAGTTTGGAGTCCAGAATAAGACCAAGATTTTTTACCGTGGGAGAGAAAGGAATTGTGTGACCGTTGTAGGAAAGTTGAGGAAGGGCATCATAGGAAACTATTTTCGCAAGTTGACGAGACCCACCGATAATGATGGCCTGACATTTATCAGGATTTACTGTAATACCAAACATGGTGGACCACGACAACAGACGAGAAAGGTCATTATTGTCATTAAGGTCAATATTCGAGATGTATTTTAATATTAAATAAAACAAAATATAATTTGGGTACATAACTAATGTAAATACGTTTAATAAACCCTTTAATGGAATAGCTATTAACATCACTGCTCCAATTACTTAATTAGTTTCAACCATTAAATAACATTTAATGCAAATCCAAATTAATTCCACTAACCCGATAAATAACAATATAAATTAATATATTTATTTATACAACTAATGATATGTGTTTAGTTCACGATAAGTTTCAGTTTGTAAATTTATCAATAATAATAATAGCGACAGTACCTACCTACGTGCCTAAAAAAGATTATATAATTTTATACATCATATTATTTAAAATTCAGAATAATATAAACAAATGAAATAACACTGATATGTTTTTCAGTCATTTTGACTTTAATTTAGAAAGCAGTTTCTATTTATAACACAACTTATTTACAAAAGGACCCAAAATCTTGTGCTTAATAAGAAAAAATTGAATTTGCAATATCAATTCTTTCTAGGTACTGTGAGCTTCACCCCTTCACCTTCACAGGTAACCCCCCTCGTACGAAGTTCGCAGGAACAAACTGCCTAAAGGGGGTTACCAGTTGGTTACGCTGACCGTACATAACTTGTACATAACAATAAAAATATGGCGATACTTGTAGCACGAATCTAAATTTTGAACTCTAGATCATCGAACATTTTAGTTTATATTTGTAGCTGTCAATCTATATAATTCTATATAGACCTATATATTTCGAGAACATTCATGATATTTTTTCTATAAGAAGAATCATATTTCTAGAAGGGCCTAACCAATCTATTCGTTAAAACTTCTCGGAACACAATCAACTATTTCTACCTCAAATTAAAGCTTCCATTTTTACCATTTCACACTTATGATTGTAATCTGAACATTTAACTAAGTGTCACCTAACATTTATCGTAAATGAGCAAAATTAAAAATAACTTTACAAATAAAATATATCAAAAATAAAAAAAGATAATAACGAAATACTGAAAACTGACAGTACTGTGGAAGATGTGATTAATAATATAATAATAATGTAACTTTATAGAAATATAAAAGTATTTTTAGTTAATTTTGCTCATATACGTATCTCCTAATAGTGCATCCACATATATTTCTGAATTACTACTTATACAATATAGCCATCTAACGAAAAGGCGCGTAACACTATAAAATTCTACTTCTAACCATCAATGAAAGAACCAATACCCATAAATTTAATCGCAGACAATGAAACTTCTAAGGGAACAAAACAATATAATAGAAATAAGACCGTAAGAGGAAACAGGAAGAAAGAAAGAGATGGATACTTTTAAAGAGACAAATGTCTGCGATTTAAGTCTAGAGAAGAAAAATGAAACACTAACAGTGTAAAAGGCATACACACTTATATACAAAACCCAGCCTTAAGGATCGACCTACAAGCACCAGTTCTAAGTCGAAAATAAAAACAAAATACATTTAACTATGATATGTTTAGTTCATCTCAGTCTTCATACTACTACTAGAGTCAGTCCTAAGCTAGTGGATTTTACAATCCCATAAGAAGAGGACGCGATTTTTTCAAAACAGAAATCATCGAAAAGCTTCGAATCAATACATCCAATTTCATAATACACATCTCTAGAAAAATATTTAGGTATATCAGCAACAAGTTCATTAAAATTATCAAATATTGTAATATTCACAGCATTTTTGATATGTTTCTTTCCCTTATAGTTATTTACATCTATTTCACTTACATCTACCATCTCATCCGTGATATGTTTCTGTGCGTAACCTAAAGCGAGTGCATTGTGCAAAGTTTCCAAATTTACAACCGCTACATTTTGTTCTATAAATTCATCATAATTTTCCAAAATAGATAAAAAATCGATATTTAAAAAATATCTCTCTTTAACAAAAGGAACAACATCTAATGCGTTCGAAGACGAAACATCTTTAAGATTACTTAGTTTATCGAATAAACTCGACATAAAATTGACGATATTGATGTAAATAATGATAGTGAGAATGGTGACAATATTTTTAAGGGCTCTGAAGTGTTGAATCATAGTGAAGATGGTGATAAGAATATAAAAGTTGATGTTGGGTCCGTTGTAGGAGATAGCCGAGCTAGGAGGAGTTGGGTAGACCACGTCAACTTCGGCGATCTTGAAGATGGACAGGAGAAGATGAGAAGAGATGTCTTCGTGTTGCGAGTTGATCCGGGATTTCACGACCTTGAGTACGTCAATGCATTCCTCCTGCGAAGTGCTCAATATAATTATATAATCTTGATATTATCTTAATATTATTATTTCAATATAATCTTGATATTAAAGAACAAAACATATATCTGAAATACCTAGTGACAATTTGAGAAGTTCATGAACAATTTGAAAAATAAAAGGTTTTTCTTCATCAGGGGAGTTAGTATACGAAATTATTTTGGATACCATACCTTTTCTCTATCAAGCAATGCTTCACCAGCCTCCTTCATCATCTCTTGCTCCTTAGGAGGAACGCTCGCAGATATGATGACATTTTCATTGCTGATGTTAAAAAGCGTTAGGGTGCAGTTCGTCTGAAAACAGAAGATTTCATGAAAAGGTAGTTTCCAAGTTTACAAAATATACTTAGAGCTATCCTGACGATCAAGACGTCGGTCGTAGCTATCGCCATGAAAAGCACTGACCGCGTTCGCATTCGTTATTCTACAAACCATAAACTATTCTACTACGCACTGACCGTCAGGAGAGCACTAAATAGAGCTAAATCTTATTTTGAGTGTCGTTGTGGGTCAGAGGCAACTAAAACTACGTATCGAAGTTAGTTTTAGCCTTTTCTCCGTCTTTGTTTTTCTGTTTTCTGTGTGGTCAAAATTAACGTTTTTCTTTCTTATTACCTACGTTCTGTGCTAAAATCTATGGCACATGTGTCTCATTTACTTACTCCATCACGGCTAACCAAGTGCAGATACTGCTGCAAAAGTCTCACAGCATCTTCGGCCCCCAGGCCAGTGTGAGGCCTCAGCAGCGCCTCGTCCACCGCGCTGAAGCCCAGCAGGAGGTACACACCTTCAGGCAGCTTGTATTCACCTGGAACCAGAATCAAACGACTTAAAACCTGGTCAGAAAAGTACGAGTACAGAAAAGTACAAGTAAGAAGTAGGTGTGATTTATTCTGTTTTTCATAGTACTGTGTTAGCCTCATCCAAGTGCATCCACGCATGTACTTATATTCATTTTACCGCCTGCGAGAAAAGTAAGCCCAGTAAAACAATGCCCAGTTTTTCTGCATTACATATCTCGATAGTTTTCAATTCATATATTCAAATATCTTCCAAGTCTATTGGGCGATAGGATCCAGACTATCGCTAAGTTGGATTGCGTTCTTGTAAAAACGAATACGTGTAATTTCTCACCTGGGTTCGGCCTCATGCAGATGAAAGACCCCGAATAGCAGTAGCAACGTCCTCTATAAGCCTGGTAGGCAGGTGCAGCGTGGGAGTAGTGAGCAAGTCTGGAGGAGCAAGGAGCGCGGGGTACGCACGCCACCTTGCACGACACCTGGAGGGACACCTCGCAGACGCAGAGGTCAGTGCACTCTGCCAGTTCTGCTGAACGGTACAGCTGGAAAATCGAAATTCTGTTTGAAATTGAAATCTTAAAGATTTTTGAAAGAAGTTAATGATGGTTTTTTCACGATGTCATCCTTAGTTTTATAGTCGAATAAATTGTATTTTTAACCAACTTCAAAAAAAAGGAGGAAAAAATGTTCGTTTTGTGTGAGAGATTATATACTTTAAAAGAGTGGATTCACAGTTGATGGCTGAAGAAGACTATGTTCCGCCGACTCCACTTCAAGTGGAATAAATGTGTGGCAAAAGGAGATGGGCAATGGAATGACGTCGACCTTCAAGTTGTATAGTTACTGCTTAAAAGATACTTACTCGTCGTGTCTCCCCCATCTTGATATACTGCGCCTGATCATCGTTCTCTGGTTTCTTCACAATGCAGTACTTCGCTGGCTCCATGGTCGTAGTCGGCTTCGGCGTAGTCGTGGTTGTAGTCGTCGTGGTTGTTGTAGTCGTGGTGGTAGTCGGCGCTTTGGTTGTAGTCGTCGTCGCCTGAGTTGTAGTCTCGATCACAGGCTCCGAGATCTGGGCAACTTCGTTAGGTCCCACAGTTTGCTCCGACATGGTTGTAATTGGACTCAGTTCATGGTTGTCCTGAAAGTTTCGGATGGAATTGTTGTTTAGAAAGAGCTCTCTGTTTCCTGTCATCTAGTCATGGCACAAAAGTTGATTAACAGTTTTTGATTTGTATAACATCCTCGTTTTATTTGAATCTAGCATAGTTGCATGAGTTGCATCAAGATAATTCAATTCCCCCCCGTGGATTCCGATCTTGTCGCGATGTCGCATTAGCCGTGGTTTGAACGCCCACGGTGAAGCTAACAGGAATCCCAAGCGGGGACGCTCCGAGTGGGCTTGCGGTTGGGCCCACTCTGGATGCGTCTGAGGCGGGTGCGGAGGACGGAGTAATTTCTGTCCCCCGCAGTCAGGAGGGGTCGCGGGAGAGGAGGCGTGTCGGTGTTTCGTTGCCGTTCGCCCTATCTTCCGCGACCAAACGGTGGCGCACCGTTGTTGCGTTGGCGGTGGGGCCGCAGTGGAAGAGGAGTGTCGGTGTTAAGTTGCCGCTCTCCCTGTCCTCTGCGGCCGTTTGGAGGCTTCTCCACGCGCAGCTCTTTAATTAGAGCGCGCAGTGGACGAAGGTAGCGGAGAGCTCTAGTGGTGAGTAGCGGACGCTAGGTGCGGGGGCACCTTCGTCCGCCTTGCACTGCTCACCACGACGCGGGGCCCGCCGTAAGGGCGGGGATCGCCGGAGGGGGACTGGATGTAGAGGCTCTGCCGGTTGCCCGGGCCCCCTCCATTCCAGGCGACGCCGGAAAGGCGCTGGGATGTTTAGTGGGTATACCGGGAGTCCCCGGGAGTCCCACATACCCCTCTCGCCCCCCGGCGGAGGGGATGCGTAACGCATTTTACCCAGCGACAAAAAAAAAAAAAAAAAAAAAAAAAGATAATTCAATTGTTGGCTTATAAAAGCCTTTTAAAAGCCAACAAAGTTTAAATATATGTCAACAACTTTTGTGGCCGACTGGTATTTTTTTTTAAATCTATATTAGATACTCGTATTCTAAAACTAATAATAAGCCCTTTCATTTTTGCATCGCTACTAAATGCATTTGCAGCAACCTACAAAAGCTTAGTGGGTGGTAGACAGTAGAATTGTTGGATGATTTAGGTGCTGACTAGACTAAGCTTATAGCATCAACAATGTTATAGTTTACTAGGCGTAGGCAAGGCGTAGTTTGAGGGCATATGTTGACGCGAAGTTCTAGCTAAGATGGAAAGGCCCACTGTTTATGGGCCCTCTACATATTCGCCGATGATAGACGAAAGCCGACGGTCATGAACGTATAGAGGGCCTCATCGCCTGTATTCGCCTGTCATCTTCTATCTAAATAACAGTCCGGCGAATAGTTCGGTGAATGTATGGAGTGGCCGGTTCTACTGTTTGGAGTGTTCTGTCGAGCGGCGTTTTAGCCGTCTCCCTCAACATTCAAGCTCTTGTGAAGCGTCATGAACTATTCTAGCCGATTTAACTTCTATCTCGTGAATAATGGACATTGTGAAAAAAATCATACTCGTTACATCAATAAAATTTATTTTTTGTTGACTAACTGTTTCTAACTAGTTACTACGGCATATTTACAAAAATATTAAGACCCCTCGCAGACTACAGACTTTCTATCAGCCGATAGTTGAGACGGGCTATACTTCTCCAGACTCATTACGAGCCGAAGTATATTCCGTCTCAACTATCGGCCGATAGAAAGTCTGTAGTCTGCGAGGGGTCTAAATCTTACGAACGATGCTGGTGGCACAAAACAGTTTGTCCAGAAAGATCATCAGATTTTTCTTTACTTTCCTTCAGGACACTTTCAGGATGACACCGCACCGACGTCAATGTCTTGCTTGAGTTCTAATCATAGATCTTCCACAGGCTTTATGATGACTTAAAGTAAATTACCTCTAAATCACTATCAGCTAAGAAATGTACCTAGTGTACCTACCTGACTGACTTGTACACTCACGGGGAAGTGCGATCCATGGGTAGTCTTGTGTTGGGTGGTGGTGCGGTGGTACGGAGACTCAGGCGCCACGGTGATGTAGCGGATACCGGTGTCGAAAGGAGTTGTTGTTGGGATGGAACCGTAGGTTTTCTGGTGGTAGTCACTTTGGGATTCCACTGGAAATTTAAAGTAATTTACATAAGTGCTACCAACCTTACAGTTCAGTTGGTAATAAAAGCATTTATTTTTTATCCCCCAAGACACGGTAGACCAAAGTTTAGGCTCGGCGCACACGGGCCACTGACCACAGCCACCAGTGGTCAGTGTATAGTTATTTGTCACTACATGGCGGCAACCAGATAGGTCGCGCTATTAGTTCCGCTTGGCGGAATATAGCTTCTTAAAACCCTCAAAAGAGATTACTGGATAAAGTAAGTTCTTCTGTAGGCAAAGTCTGCATGAAACTGGGTTCCGCTCACAGCTACTATAGTAGTTTAGCAAGGAGTACCATCAAGGAGTTTTGAACTTTCATCCAACGATACATGAGTGCATTCTTAATAGCAAGCATAAGCTCGCTCCTTGCCAGACGATTTGGAACCTTCACTCACCGACACAAGGGTTTAGCCACAGCAGCCTCTGCCAGCCAAGGCAGTCGTACAGTTGAGCAAAGTCAGTTCCTCTGCATGCACAAGCAGCTCGGAGCTGGGTTCCGAGGACAGCCACCACGGCAGCTCTGCAGGCGGCAGGGGCTCCAGCACAGCCCTGGGTCACGGCATCCACTGCACACCATTGCTCGTAGTTCTCCAGGCGGATTCTGAGAAGATTAATTTGATATTTTGATTTTTTTTTTTACGAAATTATACTAGAGTCGAGATCCTGACGGCAAACACTCGAAGTATACAGTGGCTAAAGGTTTTGCACGACCAGCAAGTTTGCTTGTTAGAACCACGAGGGCTACACTTTTTCCCTAATGTTCTGATGTCTCATGCGCCTTATCAAAATGAAATAGCTAACATCAATAACAGATAAATATCGGTTAAAGTAAAGGAGAAATAACGTGTTTGAGAAAGCACGAAGGAAGTGACTTCTTAAATAAATCTGTCTTTTATTTTTAGCGCTCGTGGTCGTGCTTGCTTAGTCGTTCTTGATAGATCGTCGAAGTTAAGCAACGTTCGAAACGGTCTGTAAGTGGATGGGTGACCGCCAGTGGCTGTTTCATCTGAGCGCTTCCGTGCTTCGGAGGGCACGTTAAATTGTCGGTCCCGGCTATTTAAGTCGTTAAGCCATGACGGAGGCCTTAAGGCGGCCTAAAAAAAACTCCGTCACCAGAGTTGGCCACTGACTCATACGAACTTACTTTTTTTTTTTAGCGCATTCCGATAATATTTTTTTTAATGTGGGCAACATTTCTCACTAATCCCAGTTGTCCTCCTCCTACGCACATTTCTACCCATTCACCCTTCAGCATCAAAGGCTTATATTTAGAACTGCTCTTAATCGATACTATGGCATAATTCTGACCTTGCATCGCGACCTTTCAAGTCGACCTTCAGACATCGACCTAAGGCACATTTTATTTATAGGTTTTTTTCATGAAAATGTCCATTCTCGTTTAGTTAAAGGTTTCCCTAAAGGTTAGAACTAAAATGCGGTTGAAAATTAAGTAAAAAAACATTGGTTTATATCAGAGTCGGATGGGACAACGACATGGTCTAAATTTCGGGCCCACAAATGGCGCCACAACTTTTTTCGATTCGGTTGTTTGTTGTACGAACATTATCGCAATTTAGGTTTAGGTTTAAAGGCATTTATTCTCAAAAAGACACAATGCGTCACTTACATGAGAACACTAATGAAACATAGTAAATCTTATAAAGTAGGTAAGTCGATCTAGTTGGTAGGTTACACTTATGTAGGTATATTTTAGGGCCTCCTTTTGTAGTAGGTAGGTAGTACAAAGTTAAGTGGTAGGTAGATGAAATTTGCTTACCCATCTAACGCATTAACTGTGTTAGGTAGGTACTTATTTAGAATGAATACTTATTGCTTCTCAATAATGTATTGGGCGTAACGTGTTTTAAATGCGTTGGATGAGTTTACATTTTTAATATCCGAGGGTATTTTATTATAAAGTTGCGCGCCTGCATAATTTATGTTTATCATTTTAACAATATCTCCAAAATGGAACAGCGTTGAATTACAAAATGATATTAATTAATTCAGTACTTTATTGGTGCGGTTCGCGAAGCATCGGTGATTACACGCGCCAATTACCGACTACAAACTACTCGAATTAATCAAATTGAGACTGGAGTAGAGGTCTACTCAGAAAATAAAATGATAAATAAGCTCATTGCATACCCATCTGAACCTTCAATTAATTCAATAGAGGAATGCGCGAAGTCAGAAACGAGACGCATTTTCTGACGTCATCAGATTTTTTTCTATAGAAAAATTACAAAAACATCGTGAGGAAACCGGCGCATTGTATAACCTAAAAAGTTCGAAAACACGATGTCTCAAGTGCACGAGAGCAGCCTCTTTAATTTAAAGCACTCACATCACAGTGATACGACTAGATGAAGAAGCACCTAAACCATCCTCACTAGGTAAGCTGTGGGTTTCTTGACAACGTTAAATATTTTTTTTTAAATATCGGATTCATGCGCTTCAAATTATCGGAATCGTTGTGCAGAGTAGAACTGCCAGCTGTTACAGAATTGTTTTACAATTTATAATTGGGCTCTGAATAAGCGTTTATTAAGTACTGTGGGCTACTGTTTAGTTAATAATTACAATGATACTGTTTTTCATTGATTAATTTAGGTGAACGACTCAGGAGCGCACCAGCTTAAAGGTTCGGTTAAGCCTCCTCGCAGACTGCAGACTTTCTATCGGCCGATAGTTGAGACGGAACATACTTCGGCTCGTAATGAGTATGGAGAAGTAAGCCGAAGTATGTTCCGTCTCAACTATCGGCCGATAGAAAGTCTGCAGTCTGCGAGGGGTCTAAAGTATCAGCATTGCCATTCAGCGGGGTAATGCCGATGCTGCTGGTGTTTTGGATACACTTCCGACTGGCTGTGACCTGGATCAGCTATCAATAGATCGTTTTCAACGATCCTTTAGCTATAGAGTAAAACCTTGCTCTACATTTTCCGAAAAACTTTACGTTGATCTAAAGATGGTTCTTAGGTAGACCCCTCAAGCTACAGAACATATTCACATATTCACACTTTTTTCATCCATTCATTCATTCATACCTACCTCTACTCCACTCCACTCTCAATAAAAGCACGCCTTTAAATCACGTTAGAACGGATTTATTTCGGCGTCCAATCGGCTGAGGATAATGCTTTGTGGCGTTGTTTTGTGCAAATACTCTATCGTGAGAAACGCGACATGTCACCATGCCAAAAGACCGGACTAAAGACCGGACAATGTCCGGCTATTTCTCGTATGGGCACAGAGTACAGAATGGGGTGAGGCGCCAACCTAATCCCATTCGTTCTATTCTATAGGAAATATTTTTAATTATGTTACACTACATCGATGCAATAGTAGATTAAAACCAAGGGGATAAAGCAGTGTCACGGGCGCCATATTGAATCCCAAGCACATCGAAGAATTCTAGAGTTAACTCCCGAGCGATAGTAAGGGTGTTGATAGTAAATTACGAAGAATCGAGAGCGCTTTAAGCCTCCTCGCAGCCTGCAGAATTTCTATCGGCCGATAGTTGAGACGAAATTTACTTCGGCTCGTAATTAGTATGGAGAAGTATAGCCCGTCTCAACTATCGGTCGATAGAAAGTCTGTAGTCTGCAAGGGGTCTAAGAAGTACCTATCTTATCTTAGAAATATTATCTTATTTGTCCGTCTACATTGCCGGCTATTCAAGTTAGCTTCCAGCAATAGTCCATAAAATTGGTTTCCATAATATTCTGGTGTGTATTCGTGTTTTGATAACAGTAGTTAGCACGTTATTCTGTGGCTGACAGAGCTATGCAAATTGTCCTCGAGCGCATCATTTTGGAATTGGATTTAAAATGAAAACTGGACCGAAGTTTTCCAAATGAAATGATTGAGCTCGTTATTTCGGGGCTCAGGCTGCAACTACAACTTTTCCCATTTAAAAATAACTTTTCTACGTTTCAATGGTATAAAATATTTTCGTTCAATTGAATCTTCTTCTTTCTCTAATCTAATTTTTTTTAGTCCAATATTCAGCGACTCTTACTTGTTTAAGTCCTCTCGAGTGCAGGTGGTTGGACAAAGTGGGCATGAAAGTAGGTGTGCGATACTTTGGAAGAACGCTCCACAGGTACACCCGCTCCGGGATGGGTCGATGTAACCCCACTTGGTTAGATTTTGGCGGCAGAGACCAACTTGAGCTCAAAAGAAATTTTACGATTTCCAAGTTGACCACTGCAGATCTTGTTCAATTTAATAAAAAAATAACTTCCTCATACACCTTGCCTGATCACCAAGGCTTATCCAGTCAGAAGTATGGCTGGCAGAGTCAAGACTCCGGGACACTTGACCATGTTACTCACCGGCACTCCGGCTCTTCACGACAGGCGTGGGCGAGGGTGTGGCAGGCTGGCAGAGGAGATCCCACCGGTGGACGCTGGGCACATGATGGATGGAGGCGCTCCTGGGCGTTCATGCAAGAGTCCTCACGGTTGTCGGTTTTCCTGGAAGAGTATGGTAAGAATCAGTTTTTAAAGATTGTGTGGTCTACTGGAAGAGGCCTCGCTTTCCGATCGTGGGTTCGAATCCAGTACAACAAATTCACTAAGCTAGTTACAAAACGGTGAAGGAAAGCATCGTGATTATGAAACCAGCACGTCGCAGAGTCGCAAGTTCAAAACATAGCGTCGCATAGAGTACGAAAGGAGTGCTTTTGAGGCGCACTTAAAATCCTTTCACTACACTGTGCACTGGTTCAAACAAGTGACCTAACAAAAACGCGGCTCACTTCGCTCGTCGCTCGGCTTGCTTCGCTCGTAACCACATACTCGTAACTTACTTGCAAAGACAAAAAGCGATCTCCGTGTTCCACGCCACAGCCGGTTTCCTGTAGAAGGCGCGAAGAGCTGTCATGCACCCCTCTCTGTCGCAGTCGTTGTTATGGCACTTCTGTAGAACCGGGGTCAATGACGTCACGCACTCAGAGTCCTTGATGCAAGCGTCCAGGGCCACGTGGCAGGTCGACTGCAGCGCCACCTTCTCATCACCTGATCTACCGTTCTCTTTGCCAATTCTCTCTGCAGGATAATGTTGGCAAATTTGTATGATAGACCGTTGGTTACAGTTGCAGTCTTACGTGTATAATATATTTTGAAAAGATCGCAGCTTTGTGTATCTAGATTAGTTTTCAGATAAAGCGTGTTTATTTAATAAACTTTTTATAAACGCCGTGTATAAATAAACTTCCCTATTATTTTTAATCGTCATCGCTTAATTTTTTGGCAAATCTCCTCACAACAACGTTTTATTATATCCTATTGATTCACATTCAAAGCACTTATCCGTGTTTAAAAAATAATAAATATATAGATAAAGAAAATAAAATACATGATATTAACGAAAATAAAATCCAAAGTGTGTTGTTAAAATACAATAAATGCTCATGCCAAGACAAATTTACAAATTGTGTGTTTATAAAAATCAAGGTGTGGAACTCGAGAAAAAAACCGATGAGTTTGCCAATGAACGAATATCAGTCGTTTCGACATGCTATCGTGTCGTATTTAATGGAACATGCAGATTAATGAGAGTAAAATTCCATTAAATATATTTTCCCTTAACCAATAAAACTATCATGAAGACCTCTGAAACCAGGAACCCCCGTGTAGCCTCTTAAATCTCTGAATAAACCTACTTGAAGGAAAGGATGCAAACTTCTGGGGTATCTACGTTTTACATCTTAATCTACGCCAAGCTATCCCTTCTATCTTTTCTAGTGTACTATGTGCTTGGGGTTTGAAAAGTGATGGAAAAGGAGCACTTGAATTATGACAGTGTCGAAGAATGACCGGTCCGTGAAGTGACCTTCCTATTCAATCGAAGCTCGGTGTCTTACGATATCTATGGTTATATAGTTAGTTGTGTGTATCTATCGCATTTTGTCTACTAATCTTTCATACTCAAATATCCGAACAATTCGTCTGAAACAGAACGCAATGCGATTCAGCTTGTAGCAGATTTATGAGCGTCACATTGCGTTGTCATACAATACCGTGTGAGTTCCAGAAAGATTAGAGGACTTTACCATACGTACGGTTCTCATCAATGTATCCTGGACCGTAGACAGTCTTTGTCGCGTAAAGGGGATCCTCGCTCCCCCCGGGCTCATGGCTCCACCGGTGGTAGTGATGCCCATGCGGGTTGTAGTGGGGACTCGCGTAACGGTGCACGTGCGACATAATTTTGTCCGGGGCTATCAGGTTCCCATCCTGAGTTATGGACATACCGCCGATCCAGCTGGTCACGCCAGTTCCATTCCGATTCGAGGTTCGTCCGTCCGACATCAGCTTTACTGGAATTTCATCCATGGATTCGCTTAGCGGTTGCTACTTCCACGACCAACCGCGGCGCGACCGGACCCTTCGTATCAGCAGAGCCATCGCGCCGGCCGATCGTCACACATTTAATAAAAAGAACCCTACATTAATAAAAGATAAAACATCGGCAGACGTTACGACATCGATCGGGCAAAGAATCCGGCGAGAGGAGAGCCCCTCGGAGCAGGCCCGGTCGAACTATATAAGCCAAGTCTATGCCGCGCAGTAACCATAGAGATCGTAGAAATAGAGATGCAGGACGGCATGCAGCATGCGCAGCTCCACGAGTAGACTTTCCAGGCGTAAGGTGAATGCGATTGCACGAATGAAAGTCTAAAGTGGAAAAGGAAAAGGAAATAGCAGAAATTTAAAACATGCAGGCAAAGTAGGAGCGAATACTCGTTAATTATTCAAACGTTATGAAAACTCAAACCACCTTAGCTAAGTCCTTAACTATTTAAATGCGTAAGTAAAATCAGAGTTCGTATCATTATGAATTAAACGGGTTAGCCTTCGTTTAAATATTAAAACCTTGGAGTTACGTTCTAAAGCTTAGAAGTGTTACGGTCGTGTTGATCGTTATACAAACCCGATAGAGTATTTGAGAAGCCACGCTCCTACCTTACGAAGCGAGTGTGAAGCGTGCAGTGCAGAGGCGACGGACAGAGACACACAGAGAAAGAGAAGAGAAGAGGGTGCGGCGGCGGCTCACCGTGGCGGGGCCGAGGGGGGCGCGGGGAGAGGAGGGCGGCTCGGAGGAGGCTGGCGGCGGCGGCGCGTGTCATCAGGCGGGTGCCATTCTCGGTCAGCAGCAGCAGAGTGCCGTCGGGAGCGGCGTAGCGCGTCAGGGGAGGGGCGGAGGTCCGCGCGCTGGCCCGCGGAGCCTCGAACAGCGCAAGCACCGCCGGAGGGCATTCACCCCACGCCACCGCTGCCCCACAACACGTTACCGACTAGCCAACCCGGGCGCCGCACTGAATACCCTCAAAGGAAGCCACAGACAGAGCTCCGTTGAGAGTACTCCCAGAGACAAGGTTAGGGTAGTGTATGCTCTCGATCACCGAAGGCCGAAGGTGTGAAGCCAAGAGTTGGGTAACTGCGGGCATCTGTATGGTGTGTAGGTCAGGAGTACACTAAAAACAAGCTCGGTGTTTGTGAAACATAAACGACAGCCTGGTGTGGTAAAGTAGTGATCTAAGTCAATCCTAATGCCTAGGCATCTAGTTTGTGTACAAATAAAAAAGGCACGTATAATAAAGAAACAAAAATAACATAAAATAAATTACGTAAAACAACTAATAACACGTTGACGGCTATGGAGCTGAGTCTAATACTCGTACTCCTCAGAAGCGTTGGACAGTGTTAGTGTTGTGATTTCCATGAATAAACTTGTTTTGTATTTGACTTGTAGCTTATAATACCTACTCGTTTAACGTAAAATTTTACTAAACTCATAAACGCCGAAAATTGTGGTAATTTATTGATATTTCATGTTTGTTATCGTGGTGTCCCGCAAGGCACATTACTAGGTCACACGGAGTATATACACATAGTATACCATTTTATATTGTTAAGTGTAATATTACGCGTGTACCTAAACATAATGCATATTAAACACTTAAAGCTATGCTATATTATATTTAAAGCACGAGTTCTGAGTGAAAAACATCTAAGTATAATATAAATCATTCAATCCAAAACAATTAAAACAACTTTCGAAAATCAGAGGCACTTGATACGATAAAAAGTATAATCGGAGACATAAATTATAGTGTTAAAAGGATGTCATTTTTAGATTACACGCCAACAAGAGCTGAAATGGTATTTTTAACGGGATATTTTACCCGGAACTTGTAGAAAGTAATTTGAACAGTTGTGCTTGTTCCCACCGCATTGAAACCGAGCCGTGGGGTGGCTCTGTTGGAATTTAAACTGAGGACACGGCACTCGAAATTCTATTTTTATAACCGAACAAAATCATAGAAGAGGTATGGAGAAAGCTATTAACAATTTTTATCAAATTAGCCCACTTCCGCTCTAAATATGAACTATCATTTAAAGTTGAAGTGGGCTACTAAGGCCTACTTAGGCCTTTATGTCTTTTTCATTATCAAATATAGTGATATTAGTACCAAATCAAATATAATTATGTTGTAAGTAAAATACAAACATTGCAAGTTATATAAAAGCTTTCATATTTAAAATGGCTTTGTTGATATTTTATTTTGGTAAATAAGTAATCATCAGTTCCTTGCCTTATCCCACGCTAAGTGGGGTCGGCACAACATGTCTTCTTCCACTCACTCCTATCACTCGTCAACTGTGCATCAACTCCTTTCATATTCATACCATCTCTCACACAATCCACTTTTTCTTCGGCCTTAGTAAAAATATTTTTATGGTATTTATTTTTACTACGCAAAATTTTAATACATCTTTTTCTTTAGAACAAATGTTATCATGCGATGTACATGCTGTTGATACAAACATGGATGCTATCGATTCTATTGTGATGAAAGGCATCATTGTTCGATATACGAGTAACTTTGTTCGAAACTAATGTTATGTTGTTTACAAGTTTACTATCAGTTAGATCTAGCCACAGACGATCCGGTAGTACTGTGAAGGAACCAATATAAATGGTATGAATCCGGGCAGTGCAGAAATGATATGATGATGTGTTATAGATTTTTCGTTTCATAAAATGTATATTACCTATGCATAGGTATTAACACGAGCTCTAACCGGTAAAGGATATCACCGTAAGGTTTTTTTTATGATGAATGGGTCGGCTCTGGCCTCGAAACTTACACAGGCAAGAATGAGGTCTACGATGGCGCGAGCCTACCCAGAAGGTGCCTATTAACTCTCTTCTTAAGAACCGTAGCTCAGCGGAAATACAGACGCTGGAAGCTGATTCAAAATTTTTGCAGTGCGCATAATAAACTTTGAAAGCGCTTAGTTATAACCAGTTAGTAGTCTAACAGACGTGGCTTGCAACTTGTCACGTATAGAATGCTAATTTATGCACAATGTAGACGTCATGTATTGTGCCAAGACATTTCCTGACTATCCCCTTAGACATCTTCAAGGGTCTGTGACTTGAGAGTACTGTGCCTTTTTATATCCATGATTATAGAAGAATACATAGGTATGTTAAGATGGTTTGGGCATGTAGAGAGGATGGATGACAGTCGTTTGACAAAGCAAGTGTATGAGGCGAGTGTGCATGGGACAGCTGGAAGGGGAAGACCTAGGCGAACCTTCTTGGATCAAATTGGCGACATCTTGGAGAAGGGCCAGGTCAAAAGTACCCTAAACCGACAAGCATGTATGAAGAATGTAATGGGAGTGAATGAGGCGAAAGTTGTGTGTCAGGATCGTAGC
Organism: Epirrhoe alternata; assembly: GCA_963565295.1. Classification (NCBI taxonomy): domain Eukaryota; kingdom Metazoa; phylum Arthropoda; class Insecta; order Lepidoptera; family Geometridae; genus Epirrhoe; species Epirrhoe alternata. Next base: position 4,671,088 of record OY751400.1, read on the forward strand.
GACTGGAGATCCGTGGTCTCTTCCTACCCCTTTGGGAAAGAGGCGTGACTTTATGTATGTATGTATGTACATAGAAGTCGAGGTCGTCCAATTGCGCGATGGGTAGACGACATCAAGAGGCAGCATATATTTTGGATTCCGGTCCTGTGCGTGAGGCACAGGCAGGAATGAATGGCGTAAACAGAAGGAGGCCTATACCCAACAGTGGGATATTCTTAGCTGCGGATGATGATGATGATGATGATTACTAAACCTTCCCGCCTAGCCATTATAAATCGAATCGACAGATAAGTCAAAAACTCTTTATGCATTATGTCAAATTGTCGATTTACTAATGCCAGGAACTCACGTGAACAAACTTGACATAAATTGTATGCAGTTGTGGTAATTAATGTCCTTAGACGCCGGTGGAGCCTAAGCATTATCTGCCGATTTGATTTCTTTTCTTATTTCGATTTTTATGGATGGCTTATTGATTCCCTGAGTCACGCCGTGTGTAGAGTCGAACATTGAAGTCGGTTTTTCTTTTAGTTTTAAAACGTAATTATTAGTTTGAGCGTTGGAGGTTATACTTTATTTACATTCTTTCTTTTGAGGTTCGCAATCCATAAAATCATAGGAACTAAAACGCGGAAGAAAATGTCAAGGAAAAGCTCAAAGGCGCCTCAAAGTGCTCTGCAAGCGCCCTTTGTTTCTTCACGAAATGATCTTGAAATACGAATTAATATTCCATTGGTGTTATGCGTATGAGGGATAAGGGTCTGAACGTCATTTGAACTCTTTTGTGAAGCATTCTTTTAGTTTTGAATGTGGAATGTTCTTTAGTTAAAATGTGAATGAGGTTTTCAGCGTCTTTTTAAAAAAAAAGGCAAGTAAGACTAAGGAAAATAAGTAAAATAGGTAATTTTACAACGACAAAGTTGTATGTAAGTGGACCATTTTATACTCGTATCATAAATCACGCGTTAATTTAACTTTTGACAGGTGCTTGAGAAGGTGTTCCATTATTTGTAAAAGAAAACCTTTAAATGCGTGATGTAACAAATTGAATTAAAAATCGAATCGTATTGATCTTAATTCCCTATTATTATCTACTTTCCTACGATAGTTTTCAATCAGTGCGTCCTACCTGTCATGACCTACGGTGCCGAAACGTGGACATTCACAGTACGGCTAGTCCACCAGTTTAAAGTCGTTCAGCGAGCTATGGAACGAACTATGCTCGGAGTTTCTCTGAAGGATAGATTCCGCAATGAGACTATCCGACATAGAACCAAAGTTGTCGACATAGCTCAGAGAATTAGCAAGCTGAAGTGGCAGTGGGCTGGCCATATCTGCCGAAGAACCGATAACCGCTGGGGTAAACGAGTTCTTGAGTGGAGACCGCGACTCGGCAAACGTAGTGTAGGACGCCCTCCGGCCAGGTGGAGTGACGATCTGCGAAAGGCTGCTGGCAGAAGCTGGATGCGTCGAGCCGAGGACAGGGCGCAATGGCGCTCATTAGGGGAGGCCCTTGTCCAGCAATGGACTACTATAGGCTGATGATGATGATGATTACCTACTTAATTTAAATATTGGAATGACATAGTTATGATAAAATAAATATTGCAATGTTTACAAATGGTATAAATAAGTAGGTTTCACCGGTAACCGGTACAAATACCTATAATGGTAAAGAATTTGCGCGAAAAAAAGTAACATTCTATCGTTCGTATCCTCACAAGGACTATGAATTTACACATATTTCGTTTCATGTTTTGTAGCTTGGTGTGAACTGGGGCCGTATTCGCGTTCCATTTTTCGTTCGTTTGATGAATATTTGGATGATTCTCACCACGATTTTTGACATCAAGAGCCAATTTTTCAAATATTCATTAAACGGACGAAAAATGGAACGCGAATATGGACCCCTGGTTCTAATCTTTAGAAAAAATATTTAGTTCATAAATAGAACGGAAATGTAGGAATCTCTCCATATTTTCCACAAGAATAGTCAACTCTCGGCATCAGCTCGCCAAATATTTGGCGTCGTAATTGACGAAGTCGAATGAATCGGGCTTTTAAACGAAACGACACGAAATAGGTTCACACGGCGAATGTCAAATATTGTACAGTATAGGTACCTAGTCGGTATTTAGGTATTTATGATCGTTGGAGTAGGGCCTTAACAAAAATGGAATGAATTCAATTCAATTCAATTCAATTCATTTATTCATTGCGATAATGGGTAGTACAACAAAGAGTCATGTCAGATTAAATAAAAATTACAGATCAGCCATTATCAACTTTTCAGCATGCAATATTTGGTAGTACATAATCATAGAATATTTTTATTACTAGCTGCGCCCCGCGGTTTCACCCGCGTAAGTCCCGTTCCCGCGGGAATATCGGGATAAAAAGTAGCCTATGTGTTAATCCAGGGTATCACCTATCTACATACCAAATTTCAACCAAATCGGTCCAGCCGTTTTTGCGTGAAAGAGTAACAAACATCCATACATCCATACATCCATACTTACAAACTTTCGCCTTTATAATATTTATAGGATTAAGCTTAATTAATGTCATAAATTAGATTAATACTCTTTAAGTGTCCAAATAATTAATAAAAACACTACACTTTCAAATAACAATAAATAGTATGTCAGTAGTTTTCAAGTTTAAGTCAAAATTTGTCACATAAATAATGTTCAACACTATAATATGCCTTTTGTAAAAACAAACTTTTAACTTTACATTTAAAACCTTGTTGAGAAGCAGATTCGATGATGTGTGTGGGTAAATGGTTATAAAGCATTGGCCCCATGCAGAATATGCTATTATTAAGATAGGCAGTTTTATTTAAAGGACAGCACAGTTTTTTATTTAGACGGTTGCTTTTAAAATTAACAAACAAATGAATGTTGTTCCTAACAAACTGAACAACTTCCATAATATAAAGGCAGGGCAAAGTCAGTATACTTAGATTAACAAAATGTGGTCTGCAGCTATCAGTCTGTTTTAGTTTGCATATCGCCCTTACGCATCTCTTTTGTGCCCTAAATACCAATTCTATATCTGTAGAGTTACCCCAAAACATGACACCATATCTGAGAAGGGATGCTACGTACCCGTGATAAGCAGTAACTGTAGTCGAGATGCTTGCAGTCTTTGACAGCATAAGTAGAGCATAGGAAAATTTATTAATTTTAGAGCAGAGATTTTCTACGTGGTTCTTCCAATTTAGAGAAGAGTCAATGTTTAGGCCTAAGAATTTAGTTATGTCAGCTTCTTCAATTTTATGTCCAGAGTAATTAATATTTATATTGCTAATTTTAGTGGTCCTATTCTTAAAAATCATTAAATTTGTTTTAGATAAATTAATTTTCAAGTTATTTAATGTCAGCCAATTTATAATCTTCGTCAAGGTATCATTAAACTCAAGTTGAAGGGATGATTGATCAGAGCCTGTAAAAAGTATTGTACTATCATCTGCAAACAAAGTCATATGATGATTCGTTATATTCGGTAGATCGTTAATGTATATTATGAATAAAAGCGGTCCGAGTACGCTACGAATGTGGGATGGATGAAATGGCGACAGGTCTCTGGTGTTAATATGTGATCAGAAGATGCCCCTTAAACGCAAGGGGAAAATATACAAATCGATCATTAGACCTGTCGTATTGTATTGATCAGAGTGTTGGGCAACCAAAGTGACGGATGAAAGAAGAGTGCATGCGACAGAGATGAGAATGCTGAGATGGATGTGTGGAGTAACTAGAATGGACAAGATAATGAATGAGTACATCAGGGGAAGTTTGAAAGTGACTGACAAATTGAGAAGTGGAAGGTTGGCGTGGTATGGGCATGTCATGAGGAGGGATGAAAGTCATATAATACGACGAGTGATGAGTACCTATGAAGGTGGATGGATATACCGGTAGGGGTAGGCCTAACAAAAGATGGATGAACTGTGTGAAAGGAGTGAGTTCTGATATGACGAGTGATAGAGGGAAATGGAAGAAAGAAACATATTGTGCCGAACCCACTTAGTGGGATAAGGGCAGGAAAAAGAAGAGTAGGGCCTTAACCGAGTGGTGGCCAAGAGAAGGCTATCGAAACATTGGACGTCCGGCGGCGAGATGGGCAGATTTCATTACCAAGGCCGTGGGCCGTAGATGGGTGGTATTGGCGCGAGATCGTGTTGGATGGCACAAGTAAAGGGAGGCCTATACCCAGCAGTGGGCTAGATCGGGCTGTGGATGGTGAGGTATTGGATGAATAGCCGTGAGTTTGAATCCCATGAACACTTTTCAATCTTTTTCTATCATGCTACATGAGAAAATTGTATATTTTTTTTTACAAATGTTAATGCAAAGCATCTAACAAGAACCTAAAAACTTTGGTTCAACTAAAACATTAAAAAAATACAAGCCAGACCACGACTGTATTCTCAAGGCGCGGTACAATCTTTAAACAAGACTGTTCAAAATTGTATGGGACGTGGTCTACGAAGCTAGAGCGATACTGTCTTGGTATTTCAGTAGAGATGCCTCATCTACATCCTTGTGCAAAGGGGCATCAAAATCTGACTGGCCAGTTTTGAGATATAGAGGGTGGATTTTTGAGGCGGGATAGTAAGGGCGGTTTCTTAACCGTTCTAGTTACACGAAAACGTTCCTAGGAGACCATCCCTATTTTTTTGAGATATATATGAGAGGTACCTGCCCTTAAGACCCAGTCTCAAAACTCAAGCCCGTATATCCCAAAACTGCCGGGACAGATTTTGATGCACCTTTGCACAATGACGTAGTTGAGGTCTTACTTAAGAAACTGCCCTTACTACCCCGCCTCAAAAATCCACCCTCTATATCTCAAAACTGGCCAGTTAGATTTTGATGCCCCTTTGCACAAGGATGTAGATGAGGCATCTCTACTGAAATACCAAGACAGTATCACTCTAGCTTCATAGACCGCTTTTGAACAGTCTCCTTTGTTATATTGTGTTTGAAGATGTCTAATAAGGGTTTTGGATTATACGTACGTTCCGATTACGAATACGCGTTAAATGAATCAAAAATCGTATCGTGTTATGTGAAGTCTCGGATCACGCAGACAAAGGAAATAATTTTAGGAAAACTGAAATTTGTTGTGCTCAAATATTAGTGGAGGTAAATTGCAGAAGAGTTTCCGTTGCGTTTTATTTATGTTAATGAATGAAAAACAACGTAATTGTTATACGGTTATTTCAAACCCACTGTCTATTAAAGTCTATTTATTTTCAAATTATTGGATATTTCTTTTATTAACTTTAACATGGATTTATTTAATTAAAAATCTTGCAAAATATTTCATAATCATTACGCAATGTGGTACCTACTTAAATTGAACGAAAATATCATATTCAATTTAAAAGTGGCATAAAATATTGAGATTGGAAGACAAGTGTTTGTGATAAGTTTTCTAGTTAAAAAGCTTCAAAGCTTGTACTATGGGAACCAGATAATTGAATATACTTTTTGTTTGTAAATACATACATATTAAACATAGAAACACCCAGACCCGAGATAAATATTTGCAAATCATACAATACAAACATTTATACCGCGGCGGGGATCGAACCCGCAACCTTCTGCGTCCCAAGCGGGCTTTCACCCACTGCGCCACAGAGGTCGTCCTAAGTTTAACATGGATTTAACATAGATTTAACTTTAATTCTTGCAAAATATCTCATAATCATAACGCAATAACAAAAGATAGATCATATTCAATTTAAAAGTGGCATACAATATTCAGATTGAAAGACAAGTGTTTATTCAGATAAGTTTTCTAGACACTTGAATCTTGTCTTTTAACCTGTCCCATAAACCGTCTTCTAAACCTTTAATTTCTTTTTTACATTCCATCACTGTACCATAGAATGCGTATTTTTATATGATACGCTTTAGTGGAAAGTTAGCCTAACTTGAAATATTAATATTAATTTCGGTAAACAGGGCAATAATAAGGGAATTCGTAATCACTTATAAACACAGGAATTAAAAGTTCATTTTCTGTGGGTTGCTCAAGATGAACTGAGGATTTTCCTGCGAAACAATAAATACAAATATTTGAAAATAAAATTTTGTTATTTCGACATCACACTTTAATATATACACACACACACACACACAAACACAGCCAGTCGCACAGTCCACCGAGCCGAACGCGCCGAACTGTCAATTCAATAGAGAAAATGCTGCTGACGTCAGAGGCGAGCCGCATTTTCTGACGTCATCAGCATTTTTTGTATAGAAAAATTACTGCGGCGCGTACGGGGCGGATGAGTGTGCGGTCAGGTAAAACCGGTTATTTTATAGAAATTGACAAAACCGGTTTATTTTACTATTCCTGGTTTGTCTGTGATATGATAAGAAAACAGAGAAAAGTTTTTCAAAAGATTTTTAACTCTAAAATACCGTTATGAGACCCGATTGCTGATTGGTTCCCATTGTTGTGTTAATTTTGTGTGATGAACACGGATATGCTGGTATAAAAGCAGGGAGACATACCTATACCTACCCAGCAGTTGATGATGATGTGTCCATTTATTTACATTAAAAAGCCGAATCAAAAGGTCTAATTTTCATTGTACCCAATTATCCACCACAATCCTCATTTTCATTGTACACGATCGTAGCCATATTGTCCCATTTTTATTGTGTCCTCAATTTAACCTTTGCGGTTGTGTATTATTGTTGATTATTATAGAGGTTGTGGTACTTTTGTCCAGTAATTTTAACCGTCATAATCAGGTTTTGAATTCGGTATTTGCGTGCTATGTTTTTATAAATAACAATAATTTCGTGGGTCCGAATATCTACGAAAACTACAAAAATAATAAAAAAATAGAAAACCCGAAAGGGAGATTTTTTTGTTCGAAGCCGAGGGGACTTCTCGGTTTAACCGCAGTTACTCGGGAATAGACCTCTTCAAAGGATCTGGAATACTTACCTACATAAAAGATGTCTACCGCGCCTTGGGGATACAGTCGTGACCCTGTTTTTTACTCGGGAATACCGGGTTGTAAAGTAGTTTAGTTATTAAAAAGAGTCATTCCAATCCGTCATTTTATCACCAACATAAAAACAGACCAACTTTCTTAAAATAGGACCTAAAAAAACCTATTAGCGCACGCCATTTTGATAATACCGCGAAATTAAGAAAACAAAACAAACAATCTTTTATTTGTTTCTAAGCAAGCAAAAGAAAAGAAAAACAACTGTCACCAAAGTGTGTTTACGAAGTTAGAAACTTCTTGAGCAGGTACTTCACAAGTAGGTAAGGTGCATTTACACGGTGCGATTTGTCGTCGGATTTGCTAGGCCGCGCCCATTCGGTGTGCCAACTTGAGTTAGACTTAGCGCATTCACACGACAAACTGCGCTTGCGATGCGATGTCGCGTCGTCACTACGATGCGATATCGGAGATCCAACTCGCCATCGCATCGCGGCGAGTAGGGTTACCATACTAAAAATTGGAAACCCGGACAAATGCCAGACAAAATATACGATTTAAATGGAAACGCACGTGGCTTACAACATATTATGTTGGTACCACGTGAGTGAAGCCACGGTGCGTTCCGCAAGCTCACATACATAAATGTAGACATTGATATTTTAATGTTCAATATAATAGTCTTAATAACGAGAATTTCATTATTTTTCTACATAAAAAAATCTTGTAAGTACTTATTTTGTATCATAATATCTTAGAAAAATCTAAATAAAACGACAGGTCTGGAGAAATCTTAACGTATGGTTACTGTAAAATGGGCGGATTATAGGGGCGTATGCCACAGAATAAGTTTCATAGTTACCTAGACTTTTACTAACTGCGGAAGAGCGTACAATTTTTGGTAGATTGTAGCGTTGTTAAATTTCAACAATGTTCTCAAGGGATCGTTAGTGGAGTGGTCTAGCGTGCGGATTCCAAGAAGAGACATGCTGGTTCAATTCCTTGCACAAAAAATTTTTTTGCATTTTTTTTTATTTTTGCTTCTCTAGAATTTTTTTTTTATGTTAATGGTGAACATCTCAGTTTCATAAACTTTTTAATAAAAACTAAAGAAAATAAAATTAAAATTCAAGGTCCGAACAGAGTACTTACTTAGATGGTACCTAATACTAGCTGTCCGCCGCGGTGTTACCCGCGATCCCTCGGGAAAACTTCACTTCCCCGGGATAAAATATAGCCTATGTCAAAGATTTAAATCGTTAGATGTCCGGACGCCAAAAACTATGGCGTTGTCTTTACATGTGTGTTATCAAAATGCCGACGTAGGTACGCACACACACTAATGATTAGTTAAAAATTAGTGGATTTGCCAATAAACTAAACTTTTATTTCACCATTTATTGTGCAATAATATTGCACGAACTTTCGTGAAAAAATATATGTATGAAATTGAAAAATGTGTGGCTCAAAATACCTACGCACGCAACTTAGCTAATGAGTACGTATAACATATAAATAGTGTTATTGCCAATAACCTTAATTGAAATTATTATCATTTATTGTGCAACCATATTGCACAGACTTTTGTAAAAAACAAAGGTCCCATTATGCCCTGAAATGGAAAATAATGTACAAGTCTAAAAATGTGCAATCTGTGAGGTACGGTCAGCAAACTCATCAGATTAAGTATGTACGTACTGGCTTGGGTGAGTAAAACCAAAACAATATGAATTACATATTTATTTTATTTTATTTATTAGGGACAACAAACAGCTACAATATACAGCGTATTTGAACTTAATAGTAAGAAATGACCATTAAGTACTTAGAAGGTAAAATATACATGACAGGTAATATAATATTGTAGCCCACAACATTATCTAGACAAAGAGAGTTTATATAAAAAGTGCCAATAGAGGCAAATACAAATTATTTACCTAACACTATTTGTACAAGTATTAGGGTAAAGGCCCCAGTAGTCGGCCCCTCTCCAGTAGTCGGCCATTACTGGCTTTTAGTTTGAATAAATAGCAAAGTAATCCAGATTTCCGCGCCAAATTAATTTTGATTGCTACTATGATTTCTGATTGGTCGATGCAAGACGTTTCCTTGTCATTAGGTTGGTAGGATTGGCAGTAATTTCAGTTCATTCCGCCGGTGTCTCCAAGAGAGACGTCAAGTGCGTTGCGCGCTAATTTTTTACTAACTACCGGCGTCTGGAAAACAGGTAAGTTTATCTTTTTATCTCAAGTTATTTGAAACAACTTGTCGTCTAGGTACTTTATTATGAATTTTTACGTCTTTTTTACAAAAAAAATGTGCTTTTATATTATTTTTCTATATTTTACGAGACGGCCGACTACTGGTTATATATTTTTTTGTTATATATATTTTTTAAGGGCCGGTTGGACTGCAGCAGTAGACATTTAGCACTGTTTCAGGCCGCGCGCAAAATACTTCGCGTCGCCGCAGTGGCAGTGAACTCGCATGACATCGCCAGCGACATAGTGGAAATAAGCAGCAGGGTGATTTTATTTGACTTTAAAAATGCATTTTATTATGATCAAACATTGCTTAGTAGGTAGAGTAACAAATTTGAGTTTCGCAAATAAATGAAGTAACCTCTTTATTCTTGTTTTGTTTGTTTCATTATTATTTGTTATTTTGTTTGTCAGTAAATAAAAAAAGGGTGTCAAATAAAAATAATTTATTTAATTGGGTGACACACATTAAAATTGTCTGGGGAACAAGGGTATTTAGTGTTTAATTTTATTTCCACTTTGTTTTGTCCTAGCTGTTATACATCAAAAGAAGCTAAATGTATTATAGATTTCAGTTATGTAATTAAATAAAAAGCATGCAAGTAAAAAAAAATAAGTTTCATAAGGATAACTAAAACAGTACCTACTAAACAGTACCACAGCTCTAAATCACGCGTGGTATGCTGATATCAAGTTATCAATTGTCGACTGTGGAATAAGGCATCATATTCTAGAAAGATGTGAAAAAAAATAGTCAATCATTTAAGAAAAAAAGCGATAATTATGATGTAAACACTAGAAATAAGGATAAACTCGCTGTTCCCACTACTAGATTAGATAAAATTATGAAATCATTTAAAGGGCAATGTGTAAGCTTCTATAACAAAGTCCCAAGCGAATTGCAAAATATATCAATCACTAAATTTAAAAATACAATTAAACGTCATCTCTGTAAAAAAGCCTATTATAAGATATCTCAATATTTGGATGACAAAAAATCTTGGGACTTGCTCCAACTCAATGGATCCATGGATCACCTAAAAGAATGATAGGCCCCAGACCGTGTTTGTTGCTCTGATTCTTCACGGTATTGGTCGCGAAAGAACAGGAGTAAAATTAGTTTTAAGGCTATTCTAAGTGATCCCTGCTGTCCTACTGAATAAATGATTTTTGACTTTGACTTTGAGTGGCACTCCCAGGTGTGCCGCCAAAGTGAAGGCTTCGGTAACGGTTTTAAACAGCAAAAAGTTACTGTACCACTGGGATTCGAACTCGGGGCTATCCCACCAGAGGTCACTCAAACAACTCTACCAATATGACGAAATTAAGGTAGGTATAGTAAGAGGATGGTGTCGTTATATATTCATCTGGGTTGGTAGGTTCCTATGATAGGTACTGCCTACCTATGGTAGGTTTACCTAATGGTACCTAGGTAGGTAGGTACATAGGTATGTATAATAACAAAAATATATAGAAAAAACTCAAAGTAGGTAAACCTACCTACTTACATAGTTGTGTAGAATGTAGATATAGGTATCTAAGTAAGTTCGTATGATGGCCGTATATGGCCTCCGAAGCCGACAATTAAACTTACCCTCCCAAGCATGGAAGCTACAAAGTGACAATGACGCAGTTGCGAGTCTTTCTGTTGGAACTACCTACTATCTACTAGGTAGGTTAGGTACCTAGTAGGTATGTGAAGTTGTCTAGGTTACCTTTTTTTATTGCGTATTGCGGATAGGTAGTAGGTAAGGTAGCGCTCGTGGTCGTGCTTGCTTAGTCGTTCTTGATAGATCGTCGAAGTTAACCAACGTTCGAAACGGTCTGTAAGTGGATGGGTGACCGCCAGTGGCATTTTCATCTGAGCGCTTCCGTGCTTCGGAGGGCACGTTAAATTGTCGGTCCCGGCTATTTAAGTCGTTAAGCCGTGACGGAGGCCTTAAGGCGGCCTAAAAACTCCGTCGCCAGAGTTGGCCACTGACTCATTCGAACTTACTTACTTTTAGTAGGTAGCACAGCTGTAGTAGGTAGGTACCTTCTCGCAATAGTGTAAGGTACCTACCTACTAGGTAGGTGTTGAGATTATCTTTATTGTATTGGAAACATTTCGAAAAACTGAATCTACCTACCTAGCTAGTTGGCTAGCATACCTAAAAGTAGGTACACTATTGCGAAAAGGTACCTACCTACTACTGTGCTACTAGGTACTGCGAGCGATACCTGTGATGTATGTAACTTGGAGGAATAGGTAGGTAGGTACCTACTACCTACCTACCTACTTGCCTCGCATCGCATCGCACGCACTACGCTACCAACGCAACGCCTCTCTGAATTCTGTGCCAACGCTACGCAGCGCATTGTTGTTCACTGTTCAGTCAGTGTTCTGTTCACGTTTCAGCAGTGTTGCCAACTTAGTGGATTTTCCACTAAATCTGGTGGTTTTAAACTTTAAAATATGATGGCAGTAGGACTAGAACTAGGAGCGGTTCAATGGAACTCCTCCTGAATAATAGTATAATATCCATACTTGTCCCTATTGAAAAACCATTTTTCAATAAAACTTATTCTCAATACATTTTGCATGAAAACTAAAATTTAGTATTTTTAAGTGTTCCAATAAAATTAAGACCATAGTTATTTGAATTATTTGTTTGTAAACAGATAGAGCCTCCAAATACGCAAAAAAAAAATTCAATAATATCCTATCTCAAAAAATATAAAAACTTTTTGTTAATGTAGTTCTCTGCATTAAAAACAAGTGCGCTACGACTTCTCCGTGACGATCCTTTTTGTGAATATTATGACGCTAAGTATTTTTGTATTGTGTTTTTGAATTTGTATGGTGGTGTGAATGTGAGATACAAATTAATGTTGAATAATTTAAGTGGTAGTAGTAGCTATAAGTAACGTACCTAAATATTATATTAAAGGTTTATGAATATACTCTGTACATTATACAGTTTAGTTTTAAATAGATAAGACTTACTTATCCAAATATATATTAATATATTACACCTACCTACCAACTAAAATATTAAAATTTATAAATGAAATTATCTATTTCGACTTCCTTATTCAATAACATGATCTATTGAATCTGCTGACGCTACCGACCGTGAGGTTGCGTACTGCACAATGCACAACGCGCTTACCGAGAAAATTGTGTCATCTCTTTTTCTCCCAAGGTAGTTGCATTGCAAACTAAGAACTCTCCATCTCTTTCGTGCACTCGCCATAATTTTAATAAATGGCTTATCCATACTGGGTCCATACTAATATTATAATGAGGAAAGATTTGTTTGTTTGAATCGAATAGGCTCCAAAACTACTGGACCGATTTAAAAATTCTTTCACCATTAGAATCCTTCATTATCCCCGATAAACATAGGCTATATTTTATCCCGATTGGAATCCTTCGGGGGGGACAATAATATACCTACCTACTTAGCTCAATGTTCAAACGCAGTGTTGGAAACATTTCAAAAAACTGTAGGTAGTACCTAACTAAAGTTTAAACAGGTAGGTTGTGGATGTAAAGTTGGCTAGATAACCTAGCAGACTAGGTAGGTAGGTAACTAGGTAGGTAAGGTAGGTACTACCTACCTAGTTACCTACCTACCTAAATCGAAAAACTGGACCTACCTACTAGGTAGGTCCAGTTTTTCGAAATGTTTCCAATACAATAAAGAGGCGATTTGTACTTACCTACCTATATCACAATCAGTGTCTCCAGATGCACTGTAATTACAGTAGATTTACTGTAATTCTACTATTTTCACTGTACACTGTATTATGTGAATACAGTGTATGAAAGACACTGTAATTTCAAGTTTCTAAGAAGTTCTTAGTAAAAATAAAAAAAACTATCTAAATGGATGAAACGAAACGTTATAGTTTAGTGCTAGTCTATGATTCAGAGGCGGGCGGCGGTGGTGCGGGCGGTGGCGGGTTGATTTGATACCTACGCTACGCGGGAAGGGGAATTCCCTGACGAACTATCGAGTTATTATGCAGACAAGTTACGTAGACAGGTTTTACTATCGTTATGGGTTTAAATAACAGGCGTTTACATTTAGCAAGGTACCTACATTGTGTCTATTACTTCCTACTTAGTGCGCTAGACAAAAGTTGGTTTCTTTTGTTTTGTTGGGTTCAAGGGCTGATTGTATAATCTAAGGATTAACTGTCCAAAAAGGCTTGGCTTGGGTGTTAACAAACAGCTTTCATCCAACGAAATTGACAGTAGATTAAAGGTAGAGCTAAAAGAAAAATGCAGGAAGTTTATTGTTCAAGCATGTGTCGGTATACGCAAACGATACAGTCTTGATGATCCTGTTATGTCGGCAATTTCCAAACTTGACCTCGAAAACTTCTTAGAAGATACGAGAGATGATTCTCTCCAACCTCTTTTTACGCTGTTGCCAAGATTAGCACCAGAATCACTAACAGAGCAACAAAAGCTAGATGACCAATGGAGAAAGCTACCCTGCATTAGAAACACAATAAATATTAATCAAGCACCAGACACCTTTTGGCACGAAGTGAGTTATTTTTCTTTATTTTGACAAAATAGGATGGAACTATGAATCCTACAGTTTTTTTTTAATTTCAGGTGAGCCGTATGAACGAATTTTCACTAGTTGCCAAGTTTATGTTAGATATTTTGGCACTACCCAATTCAAATGCCGAATGTGAAAGGAAATTTAGTGAGATCAACGACATCAAAACCAAGAAAAGAAACCGCCTTATCACAAATACCATAAAAGGGAATATTCTAGCACAGCAGGCTATAAAACGTCATGCAACGAGTTGTGTCAATTTCAAGCCTAATGACAATATGATGAAGGCCTTTAACTCAACTATTTATAAAACTGAGCCAGCTCCTGGACTAAACCAAAGTGATAGTGATTAAATTTTTTTTACTCTTGTGACACGACATGAACCCGATCCCGATCCGATGCGCCCAATCTCGTTTTATCTTGGCAGCCTGCATGCCCCTTCGATTTATTAGTTAAAAAATGTTTAAAAAAAATAAAAATTTTATTACTATTTACTGTAAAACATACTGTATTTTAGGATTGGAAAACACTGTAATTTTATTAAATCTACTGTAATTTCAAATAGCCTTCACTGTAAATTCGCTTTTCCAATCTGGAGACACTGATCACAATGTAGGTACTTACTTACTTACCTATTTAGGTCAACGGTAGATAGTAGGTAGTTCCAACAGAAAGACTCGCAACTGCGTCATTGTCACTTTGTAGAAACGCTCATGGTCGTCGTAAATGGATGGGTGACCGCTAGTGGTATTTGAAAGCTTCCATGCTTGGGAGGGTAAGGTTAATTGTCGGCTTCGGAGGCCATATACGGCCATCATACGAACTTACTTAGATACCTATATCTACATTATACACACATATGTAAGTAGGTAGGTTTACCTAGTTTTGAGTTTTTGCTTTATATTTTCATGTTATTATACATACCTATGTACCTACATATCTCGGTACCATTAGGTACCACAGGTAGGTAGGTTCGTAGGTAGTAGCTACAAAAAACAGGGTCACGACTGTATCCCCAAGGCGCGGTAGACATTCTCTCAGATCTTTTATATTCCAGATCCTTTGAAGATTCAAAGGATCTGGAATATAAATGGTACCCCCTTAGACATCAGTCTAAGGGGGTAGTCAGAGGCATGTACAAATACATATTTGATACATGCCCACATCTTGCAGAAGTTAGTATTCCATACGTGACAGGTTGCAAGCCCATCGCCGCCTATTAGAATACTAACTGGTTTCCTCACGATGTTTTCCTTCACCGTTCAGAGCTCGAGTTAAAGCGCATATAAATTTTACGAAACGCAAAATCCATTGATGCACGGCCGGGATTCGATCCCACGACCTTCGGATTGAAGGATTTGAGTAGCTACATTATCCTTAAAATAAAAAATCTTTATTTCAGACATTTTTGTGTCCCTAATGTTATTACCTATTATTATAATAATAAATGGCCAGCTTATCTATACTAATATTATAAAGAGGAAAGATTTGTTTGTTTGAAATGAATAGGCTCCAAAACTACTGGACCGATTTAAAAATTCTTTCATCAATAGAATCCTACATTATCCCCGATGAACATAGGCTATACATATTTTATCCCGGGGAAGTGAAGTTTTCCCGAGGGATCGCGGGTAACACCGCGGCGGACAGCTAATATTAGGTAAAATAGTATTAGGTAAAATTACCATCTAAGTAAGTACTCTGTTCGGACCTTGAATTTTAATTTTATTTTCTTTAGTTTTTATTAAAAAGTTTATGAAACTGAGATGTTCACCATTAACATAAAAAAAAAATTCTAGAGAAGCAAAAATAAAAAAAAATGCAAAAAAATTTTTTGTGCAAGGAATTGAACCAGCATGTCTCTTCTTGGAATCCGCACGCTAGACCACTCCACTAACGATCCCTTGAGAACATTGTTGAAATTTAACAACGCTACAATCTACCAAAAATTGTACGCTCTTCCGCAGTTAGTAAAAGTCTAGGTAACTATGAAACTTATTCTGTGGCATACGCCCCTATAATCCGCCCATTTTACAGTAACCATACGTTAAGATTTCTCCAGACCTGTCGTTTTATTTAGATTTTTCTAAGATATTATGATACAAAATAAGTACTTACAAGATTTTTTTATGTAGAAAAATAATGAAATTCTCGTTATTAAGACTATTATATTGAACATTAAAATATCAATGTCTACATTTATGTATGTGAGCTTGCGGAACGCACCGTGGCTTCACTCACGTGGTACCAACATAATATGTTGTAAGCCACGTGCGTTTCCATTTAAATCGTACATTTTGTTTGGCATTTGTCCGGGTTTCCAATTTTTAGTATGGTAACCCTACTCTGTTCTCCGACGGCGCGTCGGAGCTACCGATGCCGCATCGCAAAACACTAAGTAAGTCCCGACGGCACATCGCATACTAAGACACATCGCATACGATGAGCGTTCACACGGGAAAAATTGGCGTGCGATGCTAAATCATATCGCACCGTGTAAATGCACCTGTACTTGTACAAACTCTGTTTTTAAAAAGCTGTGAGCGTTATTACCTACCCCCGACAAAACAAAGGTTATAGTTTATGCGTTTAGGGTTAGAGGTAATACATTTTATTATGCAAACGAAAAAAAAAATTGAGATAACGTCCGTAATTATTAAAAGAAAAAACTGAGACATTTACATCTATATTAGATGATTTATACAGCATCAGGAGGCAACCTTTGCCTACACTTATCGGGACGCTGTAGTGCCTGGGACATTGTTTGAGATGGAATAGGCTTGCCCAGCACCTAGGCCATCCTCTCAGCATAGTCAGTGGCCCACAGGAAAGAACGTCAATACGTGTGGAGCTGACTAAGCTGCGGGTTTCGTCACGATGTTTTCCTTCACCGTTAGGAGCTCATGTTAAAGCGCTTATGTTGAGCCGTGTTGGTCGATTAGGGTTGTGCCTCGACTTTCAATCCGAAGGTCGTGGGTTCGAATCCCGGCCGTGCATCAATGGATTTTTTGTTTTGTAAAATTATTAAAAGTACGTATTGATTATGATTTTTTTATGACATTTTCGAATAAAAAAACTTTTTTGAAAACCCTTATTTTGCTCTATTGGCTCCCCATTGGAGCTGATGGATGAAAGATTCTTCACGGTATTAGTCGCGAAGGAATTGAAGTCGAAACACGGTCTACTGAAAGAACATTGATTTTGTGGTTATTATTTGACGACCTCTGTGGCGCAGTGGGTGAAAGCCCGCTTGAGACGCAGAAGGTTCCGGGTTTGATCCCCGTCGCGGGATAAATGTTTGTATGATCTGCAAATATTTATCTCGGGTCTGGGTGTTTCTATGTATAATATGTATGTATTTACAAAACAAAAGTACGTAGACGTCTTTTTACACCCTATATAAGTAGTAGGTATATCAGTTATCTGGTTCCCATATCTTCTTTGGCGCATCAGCCGGACAGTAAACAGTGTATCAGTTCACCTCGTACTTGTATTTAATAATTTACAGTTTTAAAGTGATTTATCTCCTAAGATTTCACATTAACTATAATTCCCACCGCTTTAATTACAAGTTAATTACAATTCTGATCCAAACTCAGTGCGTATTTAAGTGTATTCGTCAATAATCACCGGATTCAAGAATATTTTCGTAATATTCGTTTGGGGGTACTAGTCGACGTAAGTGCCGACATTGCACGAAGCCCGCATAGCATTCTCGCGGTTATGCACTGTACTTAACCGTGAAAGTCGCTTGCATGTAACAAGATACCATTGTTAGCACGTCACAACCACGAAGTGGCATAGAGTAAACACCGCAGAACGGTCACTTGAGCCAGAGTGCATCGGTGAGTAATTTCCAAGACTTAATTACTAAATTAAGCCCAACCCACTAAAATAGCCAACATGAAGTGTGGGGGGTGCATGAAGTCTATTAAAGACTCCAACTCTACTAAATGCACAAATAACCAGTGTGACAGGATTTTCTGCTCCCTATGCATATCTATTACAACGGATAAGAGGAAACTATGGAAGTGCCCTGACTGCTGTGCTGCACAGAAAAAAGGAGGGGACAATACCCTTACTCCTATTCGCAGCGGCTCTGAAAATGTCACAAATCGTAAAAAAAACGATTCTACGGGTTCAGAGATAGGTCAGCTCGCGGAGCTCGCCCACCGTAAAAAATATGATTCCACGGGTTCTGAAATACATCTACTCACTGAGCAGCTACGGCTCTTGACCACTGAATTCTCCTCTGTGAAGACCAAATTGGAGGATGTGACCCAGTCCCTTTCCTTCACAAATGATAAAATGAGTGAAATTATGGTTAAGCTGGATGCCGCTGACGAACGCATTAAGTACCTGGAAAAACGGGATAAAGAAGTAGAAAATCTGCAACTCACAGTGATGCAACTCCAAGACGAACTAAAGGCTCAAGCTCAAGCTAGTCTGAGAAATGAGATTGAGATTGAGAGTAGGTATTCCAGAGTATCCATCTGAAAATCTCCACCATATCGTCCTGGTGGCTGGAAGGAAGTTGGGTGTTGAATTGGTCGACAGTGATTTAGACTGGGTGTCTCGCGTTGGACCACACAGGCCTCCGGTGACTACGATACTACCTGAAGATGGAGCTAAAATGCCACGCCCAGTTGTAGTCCGCCTACTCCGTCGGTCGAAACGCGATCAGCTTCTCAAAGCCTCCAAGTCGCGGAAAAACATCAGTAGTGCTGATCTAGAGGTGGCTGGCACACCCAGAAAAGTCTTTTTTAACGAAAGACTTACAAAAGGAAATAGGCTTCTCTTTCGAAACACTAGACTTCGTGCTAAAGAACATGGGTATGCCTATTGCTGGTGCAGCCATGGCGCTATCTACATCAGACAGCGTGAAGGAAAAAACGCAGTGCTCATACCTTCACAACAAACCCTGGATCGCCTCTTGCCTCCGATTCAGCACTCGGACAGCTCTTAGGCTCCTGACCTTACTGCGTGTGTCTGTGCTCCTGACTCTAATTCTTCTTTCACGCTTTGTTACAAACATTTATTTTGTGTTTATGCTTAGTACTAATGTTTTTCACCTTATCATGAACTCGTTTATTTGGCGAATCGCTGTTAAGGTTTTTGCTTTCATTCGCTATAATGGAACTTTCCTTGTAAGTCATACTATAAAGTTACTACTGTTTAAGACGATATTGTATTCTGTTACTTCGTGTTATTTTATGTATGTATTGCACTATATATTTACAAGCTTTCTGATGCCTTTTTGTACCGCATTTTATATTGTTAAATCCTTAAACCTTTTGCTACATGTTTGGCAACTTTCGCAGGTTATAAGTTTTGAACATGGGCAGCTTCTTTGGATATTGGATAATTTTTTTAATTCGC
Organism: Epirrhoe alternata; assembly: GCA_963565295.1. Lineage (NCBI taxonomy): Eukaryota > Metazoa > Arthropoda > Insecta > Lepidoptera > Geometridae > Epirrhoe > Epirrhoe alternata. The sequence goes on from OY751400.1 coordinate 4,690,266, forward strand.
AATGATGTTCACTGATGTATTAAGTTCAGACTTAGATTCGATGAAAATAAACTGTGTTGTGTTAAACGACTGGTCCAGCTGTAAGCAAATCTTTACTACCGAACATACCTTTAAATTGCTTACTTTTAATATTAGAAGTATACAACAAAACTTCGATGATTTATTAGTAGCTCTAAAACGCTTGGACACACCTCTTGATATTATTATTTTGACTGAATGCTGGCTAAACGACTCTGTAATCGTTCCCAAAATTCCCGAATATAACTCATTTCATACCATAAAACACAAAAACCAGAACAGTGGCGTTGTTGTATTCTTGAGGGATATCTGGAATGCAACTGTAACAGAGCCATTATGTGCAGACGCTGATATTTTAACTATAACTATTCCTAAAATTATCACCGTTATCGGTATCTACCGATCACCATCGGCCAAAAACCTGGGAACTTTTCTCGATACATTAGACTCAGTTTTAAGCGAACACCAAGATTTCCCTTGCATTACAGCTGGTGATATTAATGTAAATATAATGGATACGTTTGATGATAGAAATAGTTTGGAATATCAATGCTTTATGGCCGAGCATGGCCTGCTTCCGGCTATAACACAACCCACTAGAGGTCCTTCTTGCCTTGACCATATTTATGTTAAATCAGTGTCCAGTACTCAATCGGCTATCGGCGTAGTGGGTCAGCTTAAAATTACGGATCATTTCCCAGTTTTGCTAGGCATAAATATTTTAAACCCCAAAATAAGTCGCCCGAAACGCTACTTCAAGAAGACAGACTTCAGTGCTGTTAAAAACGATTTAAAAAATACTGATTGGTCCAAGGTTACTAGCAGCAATGATGTAGATTCAGCGACTGAGTTTTTTGCTGACATTCTATTAAATAGTATAGACAAACACTCAAGCCCAGTTAAGATAAGTAGATCGAAATACAATCTCAAGCCCTGGATAACTCCAGGACTAATGAGATGTATGCGTAATCGTGACAAGCTGCATCAAAGTGCTAGATCCGACCCTAAAAATGAAATCCTTCGCATAACTTATTCACGTTACCATAATTTTTTCCGAACACTGCTACGTGCACTTAAATCTGATCATGAAGAAAAAGAACTTGAAAAACACAAAAATAATCCAAAAAAAACTCTGGGAATCGGTTAGAAACATATGTAATTTAACTAATTATAACAAAGAACCAACAGAATTATTGTCCTTAGAGGGCTGCACAAATACTAGACAATCTATTAATCTAACAAATGATCACTTCTCTACAGTGGGACTACGGCTCGCGGATCAAATTCTTGCTAAATTAAATAAAAGTGAAACAGAACTAGCAAACGAGTCTAGAATATCAAACTCTCCAGCAGATTCCATCTTTTTGAAACCAGCAGACGATGAAGAAATAGAGAAACATATATTAAATCTTCAAACTGGTAAAGCTTCGGGTATTGACGGTATTAGCAATTCTCTCATCAAATACATTAAAGACGAAATCACTATACCGCTAACTTTCATTATAAATCTAAGCTTATCACAAGGAGTTTTTCCTCGTATCTGGAAACTCGCTATGATCTCACCAATCTTTAAAAATGGCTCGAAATTTTCTGTTAACAATTATAGACCAATCTCGCTCTTAGGTAGTTTCTCTAAACTTCTTGAGCGGTTAGTAAATGAACGTCTGGTCAATTTTCTGGAATCTCATAAACTCATATCGTCAAGGCAATTTGGTTTCCGAAAGGGCAAAAGCACCGAAGATGCAGTTTCACTTCTTACAAGCTCGGTTGCATCGTACCTAGATAAGGGAGAACGTTGCGTTGGTGTATTCCTGGATTTGGCCAAAGCCTTCGACACTGTCTCCGTTCCAATTCTCTTGAAGAAATTGGAGAGCTTCGGAATACGTGGTTTAGCTCTAGACTGGTTTAGTAGCTACCTAACGGATCGGAGACAGTGCGTAAGGATTGGTCAACTTACTAGTGACCCGCAATATATCCGCTTTGGAGTGCCGCAGGGCAGTATCCTGGGCCCCACGTTATTTTTGCTGTATATAAATGACATTCATGATATCTCTATTGGAAATGCAGACATGCTATGCTATGCGGACGATACCGCTATTCTTTTTCACGAGTCAACTTGGTCAGAGGTATGTTCATCGGCGGAACAAGGCATGTCCCTTATCTCAAACTGGTTAGAAAACAATCTCCTAACGTTAAACACAACTAAAACTATGTATTTATGTTTTCATAAAACTTCGGTATCTGCGCCGTCTCAAAATTTTAATATTAAATTTCATGATAAATTATGCAATAGAAATCGCTGTACCTGCGTAACACTGACGCGCACTAAGACCCTTAAATATCTGGGAGTATACCTTGACGAAAACCTCACGTTCCAATTTCATATTGAAGCCCTCTCAGCTCGAGTTAGAAAAATAATAAACGTCATGCGAAACCTCAGACATGTTGCTTGCCTTCAGACTCTCAAAACTGTATACTATGCGCTTTGCCAATCTCTCATAGTATATTGCATAACGTGCTGGGGTGGCGCCGCTAAATCCCATATGATTCGGGCTGAGAGAGCACAACGATCAGTCCTAAAAGTTATGCTCCGAAAGCCATACAGGTACCCAACCACAAGCCTCTACGCGGACGCTGGGGTTCTGAGTGTCCGTCAGCTCTACATAATTAAATCCGCCCTCTTGGTCCACAAGTCATTAAAAATCCAGCCTGATGAGTTTCAATTGGTAGCTAGTAAAAGAGTGTATAAATTAGTTACTCCTTTAGTTAAATCAAGTTTTGCCCAACGTCTCGGTATCTTCCATAAAATACATTTTTATAACGAAGTTGTCAAATTCTGTGATATTCGAAATAAATCAGTTAGAGAAGCAAAATTCATTATATCATTATGGCTTTCCTCATTAACATATGATGACACAGAAAACTTACTCAGTATCGCAACTTAGTAATATTTAGAATTAATATTTACATGATGTTTAATATATAGCTTTTATTTTGTAAGTTTTATAAAATATTTAATTTTAGTGTAAGTATTGTTATACATTATTTAACATATAAAAAACCTATTGTTTATTTAATGCCTGTACTAGCACAATATGTCTGCTGTGCGCTTATACTGTGTATTGTTAAACTGCGACACAGGCTCCCTCGATACAGGCCTTGCCTAGTGAGGGAACCAATAATATGGCTTCGAATCAGAATAAGTTCTCTGCAGAATATGAGTGTTCTGATGTTCTATGTATCTCTTATTATTTTAGATTGTAAGTTACCTAAGAATGTCCAAGATACTCTGTTTTTGCAGTAATAAATATTTTTTCATTTCATTTCATTTTCATAGTACAAGCTATGCTTAGTTTGGGGCTAGATGATGCTGTGTGAAAAGTCCAGCACTAAATCATTATTATTATTTCTTATTATGAGTATCCTATTTTACCTTGATCAGTTGAGCTATCTATAGATCGTTTTTACGACGGTTCTTAGATAGCTTGACTGATTCTATTGTATTTTGTAATTTTATGTACATAGTAGCTTAGTTTCTGTAAATAAATGATCCTATTTTTACAAGAATAGAACATCCATTAAGTTTTAATGAAGACGTGGGCGATTCTGGTTATCGTTTCATTCGTCAAGTAAAACGGTCCTAGATAAATAGGTTATTTCTGTTTGACAACAATTATATCAATTTACTCCGAAAATTCCGTTTCAATTATCTGACTCCCATAATAGCTTTGATTAATGGAATGTGATTATGAATGTTATGACTTGGGGTAAGAAAGACCATTTCAAGGAATTTGAACGGGACGAGATCTCGTAAAGGTTTGGATCATATTCGAACTATTACCTATCTTACCTCGTCTTTCGAGTTTAAAAAGTGAATTTCAACGAATCGTTAAGCACGAAAAGCGCTCCTTAGCCCCCTTACACACTAGCGTTTGAACTGCGCCTCACAGTTCAAATTTTAGTAGAATTTTGTGGCGGTTAGTGACGGTTATAGCCCGTAAGCCCGGAGACAATCTCCAGAAACTCATCGTCACGGGTAAAGTCGAGGGAAAGCGGCCAAGAGGTAGAAGCCCGATGCGTTGGTCAGATCAGATCCGCAGCACACTCGGTCTCAGTATGCCGGAAGCTGTGCATGTGGCTGAAAACCGTAATAAATGACGCAACATCGTACGGGAGAAGATACTTCCGTGATGGCTCACGAACCCCAGCATTGGGGAAACGACGCAAGGAGGAGTGACGGTTAGGTGCGAACAATGACAAACGGTTGCATACTAAAACTGGAAAAGCGGCCCACCACGCGGCTAGCTGCCCCGCGGTTCGACCGCTAGTGCGTAAGAGCGCTTAGAGACGCACATATAATGCTTATGGAAAGAGGAATTAGTGATACAACAAGAAGGAGAAGAAGGGTTTGTTTGCCACAGGACAAATGTTTTTTTTTATGATGAATGGGTCGACTCTTGACCTCGAAACTTACATAGGCAAGAATGAGGTCTACGATGGAGCGAGCCTACCCAGAAGGTGCCTATTAACTCTCTTCTTAAAAACAACAGGGTCGTAGCATGTTTGCATGTTCTGGAGATATTTGTTCCGGGTCTAGGTGTTGTGGTACGTCACAACACCCAGACCTGGAACTTCATCCATGTTCGGCTGTATGTTTACCGTTATCTCCGTCAATTTTCAAAATATTTTTTTTGTATGTAAGGGTACACTCTCCAGATGGTTCCATTATAAATTTTATTCCAATAATTTCCCGTAAATTTCAATAAACCTCATCGTGCCTTTCTTTTTAGTTTTTAAAACGCAATTATTGAATCTCTTCGTCTCGGATAATTAATCATTTTCCTCATTTACTTAATTGTTCGATAGTAAACACATTATTCAATTGAAATGAGCATCATTTGTTGACTGAATCCATTCTTTCAATTTACAAGTAAAACAAATCCCCACCCAATTAACTTTGTATGAAATCTTCTACAAATAATCTAGTTATTTTGCCTTCCTCCGTTTTCCATTAAAAAATGTTATCTTGTTATTCGTAATGTTCGCGAGTTTTTTGTTTCTTCTCATTTCTTTGTTATCTGAAGAGGCGATTTATGCCATATTCGTCCCTGTATTTCGGCCCACGTCTCTTCTTTCGTCCCGCACAATAATATTTGTCCATATTCGTCCCGCATGCCAAAATTATTGTAAGTACAGTTAGCGTCAAAACTATAATTTATAGCCAAAACCAAACTTGTGCTCATCAATCATTATTTGGAAGTGTGTTATCTACCAGGTAGCAACTATTAGCATCTAATAGAGGTTGGAATTACTAACATAATTAGGTAATATTATTTAGACATAGAGGTTTTTCGAAGCAATAATTGGTCTCTAGTACCTACTAGAGTAGTAATATAAGTATAGTTTAGTGGGCCTTGGGACGAAGCCTTCCGATTCGTAGGTCATGCGAAATTGCAACATTGAGTATTCCGTTATTTTTATGGACTTTTCACCCAGCATCATCTAACCCCAAAGTAAGCAGAGCTTGTGTTATGGGTACTAGATGTATTTCCTATGCCAATACTCTCAAACAGTGAAAAAAACATCGTGAGAGAACCGGCATCAAGGAACCTGCAGGGTTTCTGTTAGGCCCACTTCTTTTCGACAAAGGCCATAACAAGGGGCCGGTTATATTCGTGACACTTCTCCATCAGCTGCTTCACCGTGTGGATATGATCGATGGTAGAGTATCCGCTCCGGAAGCCGGCCTGTTCTATAGGCTGTGATTCGTCGAGCTCTCGGGTGATCCGAATAGTGATTATTTTAATAAATATCTTATAAATTTGGGATAGTAAGCTTATAGGACGGTAGTTGGATAATTTTGAAATGTCACCCTTTTTGTGGATAATGATGACGATGGCGTTTTTCCATTGCTCTGGTGTTCGAGTTTCAACAAGGACTTTGTTGAAGAGCTTAGTTAGTATATTTAAGACAGGTTGACCACCTGCTCGAAGTAGCTCTATAGAGACGCCATCTTCACCTGGAGACTTCCCTGTTTTCATCTTTGACAGAGCATTGCTAACTTCGCACGGTAGAATGTCAGGTATACGTTCTGTGTTGTGGTGTTCGATAGGTGGAGCTCTAATGTCATTTGCTGTTATAGCTGGTGCCGCAGATTTAGATTCATACAGTTTCTTGTAGAAATTTTCCACTATCGTTATTAATTGAACTCGATCTGTTACTAAGTGGTTATATTCATTCATAAGCTTCACTATTTGTTTGGTTCTTTTGCCACTTCTTTTGCCGCGTTGCGTTTTTGGTTCGAAAGATAAGTGGCACGACTCCACAATTTCAGCGATTTTAGAATTATTTTCTAGTCTCTTTTCTTTCGCGAATTATTATGTTATTTTTAATAGCCGCAAAAATATCTCGTTTCGAAAATTCTTACGGGATTTGAATCCTCCTATTTGTGTTTGTTTGTTAAAGCCCGCTAATCCCAAATCGGATGTTTCGTGTTACAAACGGAATTTCGTTGCGCAGGCCCAATGTAGGAGAGATGAGTGTTGGGAAACCAAGACTTGGTAAATTTTGTTATACCTAGGTTAAAAGAAAGTTACAGGATCGCGAGGGAATCCCCAAGCCACGATAGACACTCTCTCAAGATCCGTTGAAGATGTGACTAAGGCATTTGGCGAATGCATATGGGTATGTTCTAAATTAGCAGAAGTTAGTAGGAATAACACTGGTTGTACAAGGACAGGTTAGCCGCCTAGAAGACTAACTGGTTTCCTCCCCCAATACGAGTGGTGCTGGCAAGCAGCGGGTTTCCTCTCTATGTTTTCTATCATTGTTGCCTTTCCTGTAGCTAAGGCCGATCAAGCTGTAGGTGTTGATCAAGCCTGTTCCATCTCAAACAAAGTACCGCACTAGTAAAGGTTGCGGGTTCGATCCCCGCCGCGGGACAAAAGTTATAAAGTAAAAGTTAAGTTAAAGTTATATTTGTCTCGGGTCTGGGTGTTTTCGATGTAGGTATGTATTTACAAACAAAAAAGTATATAAAGCTCTGCTTACTTTGGGGCTAGATGATGCTGTGTGAAGAAGTCCAGCATTATTCATCTACCTATTTATTTTATTTAAAAGTCTATAAATTGTACCACCCTAAGAAGCCAGAGAAATACCGCGTTTTCAGTTTTTCTTGCGAATCAAAGCTCAGATCTGAGATGAAATTACGACTTTGTGTATCTTATGTTATTAACTTTTCCCTCTGTAAGTAAATACGACATAAATATGTAGGAAGCAGGGTCGTGAGTTCAAATCTTGCACGTGTCACGTGTACCTATAAGCAGGTACGGTCGCAGCCTGAAATTTGGTGGGGAGGGGAGGGATGGTGGACGCTAATATACTTTATTGCACAATACACAAGATTTTTCAATTTGACGTGTACGATAGGGGGGTGGGGTCATGTCCCCTGTGACCCCCCTCGGACCGCGCCTACCTATAAGTCAAAGTCTATTCAGTGGGGCCACTGGAATCACATAGAATAGTTTCTACTTAATACAGCTACTTACAAATATTTTAGGCCTTCCCATAAATAAAGGCATCTTTAAATGTATTTGAAGGTATTCAGAGGCATGTCTTAGCATAATATTTGGCTCGTAGTAAACCTACAGGTACCTACTGCGGTCCGCAGCGTTACCCGCGGTCCTAATAGAAAACTTTTTTAACTTCACTTCATGAAAAATTACCAAATTCCATCACCAAATTTCATACAAAATAAAGTAGTTTTTGCGTGTAAGACGCCTCGCAGACTACAGACTTTCTATCGGCCGATAGTTGAGACGGAATATACTTCGGCTCGTAATGAGTATGGAGAAGTATAGCCCGTCTCAACTATCGGATGATAGAAAGTCTGTAGTCTGCGACCCTCTAATAGTTACAAACATAATATATAGTACATCTTCACAATCTTGCTGCGTTCCCGCGGTGTGACCCGCGGTCCCTCGGGATTTTTTTTATTTTTTCGGGATAAAAAATAACCTAGGTATGTCTTTCCCAGGGATATAGCCTTTAACCAGCTTTATCTGTTCAGCGGTTTGGGCGTGAAAGGGTAACAAACAGACAGACATAGTTACTTTTACATTTATAATACTAGTATGGGTAGGACAACAACGTTGCAAACAACCAACAAATAAACAAAATTCCAAGAAAATTAAAACTTATCATAAATCAAGACGAAACTTTTCCAGTTCTCAAATAACAAACAGAGAAGCCAAAATTTATAGAAATAAACCGCTCGTCTAAATCCCGGGATTAACGCGGGATCGCAATAAGAACTCGCCCGGGATTAGAAGAAATGAATCAAACCCGGGGATATTGAATCCCGGAGATTAAAAGTGATAGATTCGAGAACAGTCAGAGGTCCGGAAGTGAAGATTCGGAGAGGTCAACATTTTATCTTCATTTGAAACTACTGCGAAAGTGGATGTTTACTGCTCCTTGAAACGGCTGGACGGATTTTGATGAAACTATACAGGTAGGTTCTATGTTCGGCTGTAGTATGTTTTTTTTTTAACTTTTTTTCTGTATCTCCTGATATCTCCGTCACTTGTGAACCGATTTCCAATACTTTTTTTATTTGAACGGTGGTCCCGAGGTGGTCTCATATTAAATGTATTCCTGAGATTTTGATAGTTTTTCCGTAAAACTCAAAAAACATCATCCTCACTTGACACCCTAAGTTACGCCGCGTTTGAAGTCGTTTTTCTCTTTAGTTTTTATAAAACTTTATTATTCTGTACTCTACCGTATGGTAAAAAGAGATCATACGACTAAATTGTAGTCTTATGCTCTTACTTATTATGTTATTCATGTTATTATTATTTTTTAATGACAATGCCCTTTTACAGCAGCTTGATAGATTATTATTTTATTTTATTTGACTTTTACCTTTATAAAAATGACTTAGTTTTACAATGTTAGTTAGATAACATTACATAAGGCTAGTTCCTTTATTTACCCGTCTTGTCTGTTATGGCTTTGACTGTTTTTTCAATTCAATTTAATCTATATAAATTAATTTATACATGACAAAACCAAGTGTGCCATGAGCTCCTACGGCGAATAAATGAGTATGAGTATGAGCTAGCTGTTTGCGCCAGTCTATCTTTAGTCCGTGTATTGGGTCTCCAATGATCGTAAATGGGTGGTATTGATTCCACTAATGGAAATAGTTCTTGGCAAGGGTTTAGCTGAGGGGTGCCTTAGGATAGGTTAATTAAAATTTAACGAATTGGGTATTTATTTCAGGGTTTTGTTTACGTTCGATTTGAGGTTGAGATTAATTTTTTCTTAATAAAGATGAAATAAAAAAGTTTTTAGATAATTTTTGTTTTCAGATACTTCCTGTTAAATTATGTTTTATTTTGCGAGAGAAAAATGTTGTTGTATAAATAATTCAGCATTGCCATAATGTAATAGAGTTTATGAATATTTCCACTTTGAAATGTGTTCATGGATTTTATCTGATGTAAGTCACCTAGCAACAAGTATATCTTTCGGTACTTAGTTCCCTCTTAAATTCCCATCGGTTCATTAATATGTATAACTACCACATAAGTGTGATCAAATATGCCAGGTGTTTTTTCAAGGTCACAAGCAAAAGCTGACACCGTGAGAGTCGATATGTAAGAAGTAATGGGTCGATTAAAAAACTTTTCGATAGCACTCACGTTCAACTTGCCTGAATGGCCCTAAAACACCCTATATCTTTACTATTTCTGTTACCCCTGATACCGATTTCAGTAGATTTCATAATATTTCCATATCTCAACAACTCGTCTCAAATTCTTTCTTAGTTCCGTTTCCAAATCTAAGCGACTCGTCTACGTTTTTATCTAGACTCGTCTTTCACTCAGAACCAGTGCCAGCGAGCATCAGCAGCACGACAAAACACTCACCGACACAGGGGTTGTGGTTCACCACGGAGAAGATCCTGTCGCAGCGTTTCTTCATGTGCGTGTTGGGGCAGATGCAGCCGAAGAGAGGGGACAGGCGGAGACCAGCCCAGGCCTCGCGACAGGCCTCCCTGCAGGAAATACAGCTTTATATTTAGGACATGAAGGTTCATATGATAGCACAAAAGGTTGCAGATTCTTAGGTCCAGGCAAGCGGTGTTGAAGGTTTGAGTAATTTGCGGTTAAAGAAAGGAAATAATCATAGATAATCTCACAGCTTGATACTTGGTTTTATACCCTAAAGTTACCCCTACATGTTTTGGAGGTTATGTTGACTTGACTATACACGATGCCACTGGTCGTGTCTTTTGAGCCCTTTTGAGCTTTTGAATGAGACTTGGCAAGCAGGAAAAAATCCTTCTCATCCCTGTGATCATCCCATACATTTTAAATCACATGTCTTGGCTATGAAGCAATGACTCAATCCTCTCCATCAGTCATTCTCCTGCTCCACTGAGCTTACAAATGAAATAGCCAAACCTGTCTTCCATCCTGCACTCTCCATCACGAGCCTTGCAGGCGTTCTTGAAGCGATCGAACAGCACGGAGCAGGACTTCTCGTTGTGGCAGACAGACAGAGCGTAAGTGCAGGTCGGTAGGGTCTCGACGGGGTACGGGTCTTTCTCTGTCGGCAAAAGAAGAGTTAATGGTTATTGTTTGAAGAGTTGATGAAGGATATCAATCAGCAACAAGCTAGTAGGTTTTTAATAGTTGTAGAGACACAAGCGAACATTTTCAAGTGAATTTTGTCAGTCATAATAGTCATAAGACCAAAGAAAAGATGGATGGATTGTGTGAAGGATGACAATATAAGTAAGAAAGGAGTGTTGAGATGACGGCTGATAGAGGAGAATGGAAGAAGAACACATGTTGTGCCGACCCAACATAATGTGGGAAAAGGGCAGGAAGATGATAAGTCATAATAGTCATACTGACACCAATTTCACGCTTCTTTTATCTTGTCTACTCATTCGTTACTCTGTCCATTCGCATCATCTCAGTGTTCGCATCTCAGCCACGTGTACCCTATAGCCAAGCATCTCTTTGGTAGCTTAACACTAAAATCCATACAAATACTACGTCTACATCGTACGACCGTTTTCTTTTCCCCCTTAAGCTTAGTGCACAGGGCTTAGCTTCAACAGTTTATCGAGAGGAGCGACATGAGAGCTTCACCGTTAAATGTTCACTCACCTTTCTTCATCACAAACACGCAGGGATGATCGAAGAGGAAGTCTCGGAAGGAGTTGCACTCGGGATCAACGTTCGGCTCCCGACAGAGACATGTTGGCTTGAAGAACGGGAACGCTTGCAGGGTCCGCAGAGCCGCCTGGCACTTCGTCACGGTTACCGTTGAACAGGCCACTGTAAACGATGATAAGAAGCTATAAAATTGTAACAGGCATGTCTGTGAATTACATATTGAAGAAAAACTTTTTGTCAGATGGGCTGGGCCTTATTACCTTCTATCTATCTATCTAATCAGCCCACATCTACCCACAGCTAGGCCTCCTCATTTTCACGCCACTCTTTCCGATCCTGCGCCGTCGAGTCCATTGCTTTCCCGCTACCGCCGCAATATCATCAGACCATCTGGCTGGTGGTCTGATGATATTAACTTAGGCAGTTAATTAACTTAGGCAGTAGTAAAAGTGAAGTGTTCCCTTAATATTACAGGTACCTATAAAATCAGGAGTACTTTAAAATGCTGTATAAGCAGACGAAACACGATAAAATGAATCAGGATATTCGGATATGAACTCTATAAACGTAAAATCGTTTTATTCTGAAATAAGAGTATATCCAATGTCCATATTTATGCTTTTTTAATATGGAACCGTTTGAGATTAATATCCAGTTTAATTCTGACAAAAGTTTATTGAGTAAGTAAAATTAAATACCTATCACAACAGGAGGTTCATTGCATTAACCAATAGCATCTCACGGCTGGGTATAATAAATAATAATAAATAATAAAAAGCTTTATTTAATTCCATGCAAATGTTACAATTAATTATAATACAATAATAATTTGATTCATATTAATTAGTAATAATTCAGTTCATAATAATAATCAAGGATAAAAAAAAAAAATAGTATTAATTAATTCATTTAAATGGACCCCTTTCGGGTAAAAGCCTCCTCCAAGGACCTCCATTTATCTCTGTCCACAGCTGTGTCTAGCCAGCTGCGACCCGCCAATGCCACTGTCGTCTACCCATCTAGCGTGTGGCCTGCCTCTCGCTTTAGTGCCTCGAGGACCTGGCCATGTGACAGCTCTCAGTGTCCATCTGTCATCGCTGTATCTTGCCAAATGACCTGCCCACTTACATTTTCTTTCTAGCGAGAATTTTAAGGCGTCAGTAACATTAGTTTTCTTGCGAATGGTCACATTCCTCACTTTGTCTTTTAATTTGATACCTAGGCAACTTCTTTCCATTTTTTTCTGAGCAGTCTGTATTTTGTTTTTAGTTTTTAAATCGAAGGTCCAAGTTTGGCAACCGTAGGTGAGACATGGTAAGATTTCTGAATCCATAACTATCTTCTTAGTTGGTAGTGGGAGCGGTGATTTGAAAATTTCTTTATGAGCCCAGTACTTCTTCCAGGTGATCGCTATTCTTCGGTTGACTTCTTCTATATTTCTTTCTTGGCTAAATGATAACTGTTTGCCTAGATATATGTATTTCTCTACATAATCGAGTGGAACATTATTTACTCTTATTGGTGTCAAGTCACGGCTGGGTAAGGTCTCCCCAAACTCTTTTACAGGATTTTTGACCCTCGCCAACAAAGTCTCTTCCAAATTCTTCCTCTATCTATAGACACATTCCCATCGATGTCATCTCAGAAATGTTTCCAAAATCGACCTCAACACCACCTACTAAAATCCATGGCAACGCTATTTATCCATTATTTCCTGTCTATCTAGCTCACAAGACCGGTTAGGAAAAAAAACTTTACGAAATCTATCGAAACTTTTCAAGATCGAAGAACTTTTAAGCCCATTTCGCCAAGCTCCTTTCCAGGAATCGATGAAAGCAAACGTATGGCAAAGTTAAAAAACAAACATATAAACACAGTTAGAAGTCAGCGGACCGTGCCTGACGAAGGGCAGTGCCCACTTCCGAACTATAACTAAAACACCTTAACTGAAACCCCATTAGGAGGCCCGAGTCGATCACGTCATGCCCTTAGAACAGGAGATAGCAGTCGTAATTTTATGCTAAAAGTAATTTCGTTTAAGCTAATGGCTGAGATTTTTAGCTAGCCTGGATACTCTAGTTATTAAGAGCGCCAAATGGTCTACGTTGTATCAATTTTTTTAAGAATTCAATGATAGGTGCTTCCATGAGTATGGAGAAGAATTACCTACCATTTATTCTGAAAAATTACAACCTATGGATCGTTGAGTTAAAACCATGAAAGCAATTTTAAAGTAATTAATGATGCCTGTATAAAATATAGGTAGGTAGTCATATTATCAACATCAGAAAAACGTAATAAGAAATTCCCCTCCAGCTCTCGGACTAAGACCGTCATGTTTCCCGCCCTAACAAGGTCCGGCAAAAACTACCGCTGAAAGGGAATCCGGCCATGACCAGATTATCCCAGGAATTAGTTGGGTTTTTTGTACTTGCCTCACATTAGGACCAGCTAGTCACATAGTTTGACCTCTGTGGTGCAGTAGGTGAAGGCCTGCCTACGGAAGAGGTGCGACTTCGATCCTCGCCGCGGGACAAATGTTTGTATGATCTGTCAATATTTGTCTCTCTTCACTTTCATAATGTCACTCATATTCAAAATCCCGGAAGAACTGTCAATCCTCTAGTAAATCATACTCGTAAATACACCATACGTAAACAGGGACTCTTGATCTCCGTCAAACCGACAATAGCCATCTGACAAGGGCCGCGACAGCCATTTTGTAGCGGCCATTTTGTCAATGTCAGCCATTTTGTGAAAGCTTTAAAAATCGAACGCACGTTCGCGGAAAAGGTTCCAGGAAACAATGCGATCCCAAAAGCAGCATTCATCTTAATTAATGTTAGGAACAAGTCGACTTATCATTGTCAACTGCTACCTATAATAGGTAATTTGTTTAGATGTTGATGTCCGATTTGGTTTAGATTGGCGGTATAATTTTGATATTGCGAAATTGGGCTTGTTATTAAAAATATGCAACCAAGAGCTTTTATCGCTGATTGTACCGTTTTACTTGAAGTGTATTTCAATAATGTCAAAGTAAGAAAGCATTATTCAGTAGGGCTACTGGGTTCATTATTTTAACTCAAATTTTGGCTCTATTCCTTTGCAAGCAATACTGTGAGGAACAACGTGACGTTTAGGAGCTAAGCTTTTTTTGGCAATCCCTTATAAATCTAGTTAGATTTAATTTTATGAGGGATCGCCTAAAAAAAGGTCAAGCTCAAGCCAGCCTGATAATAAGTGCAAAGTTGTTTAACATTCCCGAAAAGTACAAAACGAGTATAAGGGTCTTCAAATCAAGAGTAAATAGGTTCCTTCTAGGTAAGCATGCTCCATCTCAGACCTCAGTACTGCTTAGCTTAGCTTGAGTCAGGTCAAATGCAGACCTATTTAATAAAAAAAAACATACCTACAGAAATCACGATTCCAAGCATTATTTAAAACCTTTTAGCAACAAATGCGCTTGGAATGGTCGTGACTTCTGTTTCCGTCTCAAACGAGATTTTAAAATGACAAATCACCGGCGATATTTCAAAAGCTTAGAAGACCAAGAGGCAAATTAGCTGGAGCGTTCAAGAATTTCTGAACACGGTGGATGCTCAGGAAATGCGATAGACCCTTGTCAAGGTATTTTTGACACTTTCTGAAAGGTAAATGGCACCTTTTTATCTCGTTTTTATTTAAAACTTTTCACACTATAATAATTTTACTAAGCTATTTTCATCTTTATTCAATAAAACCTCGTATGAGTTCGACCAACTCTGGTGACTGCGGGCGTTGTTGCGGCCTGTCACTCATCTATCTGCTTCAATCTGCTTTACTCAATGATGTACCTAGTATTCCATTTCTCTGGCTTTACTATATTGAAACTACTTTTTTAATTTGTAATTTTTGGAAGATTTTTCATGACCTGATGACGGAGTTTGTAGGCCGCTTAAAGGTCTCCGTCGTGGCTAAACGACTTTATAGCCGGAATCGACAGAACGTGCCCTCCGAAGCATGGAAGCGCTCTATTGATAATAAAACTATTCACTATGTGACCACTCAAAACTTCTCACTTCGAACTCGAGCGCTTCAATAAAATTCAATACAATAAAACCCTAATGACTAAAGATTCTGTTTTTTTCGCCTGTTTCGATGATTTACAGCAAAAAGCTTTTTCATGTATTTTCTCTAAGTTACCAGATATTTACAAAACAACGCCCAAATCTATGAAATTAGCTGGCACGGGTAATATTTAATTTCCTTCCTAAAGACCTCTACTGGGAACAATGGTTTAGTACAACAATGGCTGTTTTTCATACGAAAAGGCGGCTAATTTGTTTTACATTGTTACTGAGCTGAATTGTCTAGACATTTTTAAGGAAATCAGAGAAAAATATTATGGTCTTGGGTTTTGACATGGTTATAACATCCCTTATTGAATGAATGAATGAATGAATGAATGAATGAAAATACTTTATTGTACAATGCACACCTTATAACTACAAAATACAGTGGAAAAGAGAACCATAATACAATGCACAATTGGCGGCCTTATCGCTGAGAAGCGATCTCTTCCAGGCAACCTTTATCCTTATTATCCTTATTAACCTTATTATCTGTCAACAAACAATTTTTCTAATACGAGTAGGTACACTCAGCAACAAATGTGGTCTACCACCCTAGAGGTTCATTTGAACGTTATGAAACAACAAGGTTTATTTTACTATTATGACAGTTAGAAAAGTAAACCTTGGCGGTAGTTAGATTTCACAGAAACTGTTGTCAATACCTACTCTTTATACTGTCACGGTTATGGACACTTTAAGGTTTGTAGGTAAAAAAAAAATTAAAAAAAAAATGTTGTTAGTGTTCAAAGTATTTTTATCTCCCATCTAGAACAATTTGATCAATCCAAATTCCTTTTCACGTTCAAAAATTGTTTATACTTATCGCTAGCAGACACAGTGTTGCCACAAGTAATCTACCTTGTTTTCCCTACATTAACTTAAGTACCTACAAAATTAAATTACTTACAATGAATTAGATAACTACTAGTATCTTAAAAGGAGAACGGGCAGGCATGTATGAAGCGCCGCCCAAGTCAAAAAACGATCGCCCGCAGAGTGGACGTATAGTGGAATGGGTAGACCTTCTAAAACACTACATTTGATTGTATGACAGCAAAAAAATCCATCCTACAGAAATCAAGATATTTGCAGTTCAAGGTGGTGACTTTTACCATCATGTTTTTTGACTTACAGCCTTTCCGCAGATAAGCCACTATGGGCAATCGATAGAACTTTAGAAGCACTACATTTCATTGTATGAAAGCTAAAAAATCCATCCTGCAGAAATCGAGATATTTGCAGTAAAAGGTGGTGACTTTTACCATCATGTTTTTTGACTTACAGGCTTCCCGCAGACAAGCCACTATGGGCATTCGATAGAACTTTAGAAGCACTACATTTCATTGTATCACAGCTAAAAAATCCATCCTGCAGAAATCAAGATATTTGCAGTTAAATGTGGTGACTTTTACCATCAATGTTTTTTGACTTATAGCCTTCCCGCAGACAAGCCACTATGGGCATTCGATAGAACTTTAGAAGCACTACATTTCATTGTATGACAGCTAAAAAATCTATCCTGCAGAAATCGAGATATTTGCAGTTAAAGGTGGTGACTTTAACCATCATGTTTTTTGACTTACAGGCTTCCCGCAGACAAGCCACTATGGGCATTCGATAGAACTTTAGAAGCACTACATTTCATTGTATCACAGCTAAAAAATCCATCCTGCAGAAATCAAGATATTTGCAGTTAAAGGTGGTGACTTTAACCATCATGTTTTTTGACTTATAGGGTGAGAGCCAGCGACCGGCAGACCTTCGTCATTTTATAAAGGCTGAGACTTTGTCTGTGTGTAGTCCCAGTATGGTTATGTACGATCCCCAAATATGAAGTTTGGGTCAGGGTGGCTTTGGGAGATATGAGGCATCAAAGGTGCCCAAAATAGCACCCAAGATTCGTCATTTTACCAAGGCTGAATTTTATAATGTTACTTAGGGAGCTATTAAAAGAGGTTTCCCAAGCGGGCAGACACCTGCGGTGGTTCCTTCATCATGTCAAAGTGTATAAAGCTCATTTTGATTTTTTGGCTTGAAACAGTATTAGAAATCACGTCGTCCTTTGTCAGATCCCTAGTACAGTTCCAACCCCCTGAAAGTCACCCTTAAACAAAAGTAATTGTAAGTATGCTTTCGTAGTAGTATAAAACCTGAACTTTGTGTATGTTACTTGAGGAGCTATAGCTTGAGGAGGAGGTGTTTGCCAAGCAGGCAGACACCTGCGGTTGTTCCTTCATCATGTCGGTCAGCCTCAAAGTCTGCCGTATAAAACATGTATGCAACATGTATGCAACAAGTATCAAATATGTATGCAACATGTATCAAACAAGTATGCAACAAGTATAAAACATGTATGCAACAAGTATAAAACATGTATGCAACAAGTATAAAACATGTATGCAACAAGTATAAAACATGTATGCAACAAGTATAAAACATGTATGCAACATGTATCAAACATGTATGCAACAAGTATAAAACATGTATGCAACAAGTATAAAACAAGTATCAAACATGTATGTAACAAGTATAAAACATGTATGCAACAAGTATAAAACATGTATGCAACAAGTATCAAACATGTATGCAACATGTATCAAACAAGTATGCAACAAGTATAAAATATGTATGCAACAAGTATAAAACAAACGGTAAACCAAAGTTATAAGTTTATATAAAATTCAGCCTTGGTAAAATGACTCGTAATTTTCCATACTTTGAGGCTGACCGACAACCTCTTTTTATAGCTCCCTAAGTAACATATTCAAATTCAGATTTTTTTGCTGTCATACAATGAAATGTAGTGCTTCTAAAGTTCTATCGAATGCCCATAGTGGCTTGTCTGCGGGAAGGCTGTAAGTCAAAAAACATGATGGTAAAAGTCACCACCTTTAAATGCAAATATCTCGATTTCTGCAGGATGGATTTTTTAGCCGTCATACAATGAAATTTAATGCTTTTAAAGTTCTATCGATTACCCATAGTGGCTTATCTGCGGGAAGCCTGTAAGTCAAAAAACATGATGGTAAGAGTCACCACCTTTAACTGCAAATATCTCGATTTCTGTAGGATGGATTTTTTAGCTGTCATACAATGAAATGGAGTGTTTTTGAAGGTCTACCCATTCCACCATACGCCTACTCTGCGGGCGATAGTTTTTTGATTTGGGCGGGAATGCCCATTCTCCTTTGCATGCCTCAAATTTTGGCAGGACATAGAATGGACAAATCTTATTTTAAGACCTTATTCTATCACATGTGTTCGTGCAAATAAATTTCATTTATCATTTATAAAGAACGGCACAGGCAGCTGAAAACTATTAGGTATTCAATAGTGCAGGGCAATGCATCTAGTATAGGCACTTACTTAAGCTTTCTAGTTACACACCTGCAGGTTCCAATGATACATACCTACATCAAAAAGGTTCATTAACTTTCATGGTTGACCGTGAGTGCGGGGCCCCCACACACACAATGTCACACTTGCTCTCCTGCCCACAGTGCCCCACTACCTGCACCCGGGAACAGCTCAACCAAGCAACAAAAGAGGCCGTAGCTTTTTTTTTTTTTTTTTTTTTTTCTTCGGACGGACCTAACGCTGATGGCCTTATGGGCCTCGGTCAGCTTTACCGGACTTTGGTGTGCGCAGAAGGCGCCGGCACCGAGAGAGTGGTTTTTAAGGCAGCATGCTCAAGGGCACCCCTAACGGGTACGAACCTCGGCTTGGGCTGCTGCCTGAGAGTGGGCGTCTGACTGGTTTTTCCGCCCTGAGGGGGCGGTGAAACCAAGGGACAACTACTACATCGATCCCGGCCGGCGGGATCGATGCGCGTTGATGTGGAGTGTACCTATTTATGTATCGCGGCTAGATGACGGCGTATCCTCGGCGTTCGCTCGAGTGATAGCGTCATCTGGATCGCCAAGAATATTTCTTGGTCTTCGGGGCATCGCGCGGAACTTGCGATTGTTTTGCCTACCTACCTCGGGCGGCCGACGCGGCTTTACGTAGTACAACGGGTAATCCGGTACCGTTGATACTAGCGAATTCGGATTATGAGGCCGTAGCTGAATACTGGTCTAAATATATATGAGTACCATTGACTCGAAATGAATGAATGAATGAATGGTTGACCGTACCACAAGTAGGACAAGGGGTTATCTGTCGAATTCAACCTAGACCTTGACTATCGATTGCATCTGTAGACGTCCCAAAATCAGTGACATAAAAATTCTCAATATAGGTCACGGTCCGAAATTCCCGGACAAAATTGAAGAGCTCTTATGGTCTAGAAGAACCCTTCAGTCGACCTCAAGCGCCCTCAACGAAGAACAAGATTATACAGAAACAGATATGTTTTAATACACCGCTGGAGTTTAATTTGCGAGATAATTTGCTAACTTGACATCGAATGGTCTTGTTTTATCACGACTGCATCCCCAAGCCGCAGTAGATTCTCTCACAAGACACTCAAGATCCTTTGAAGATGTCTAAGGTACCTCTACCACAGGCGCAGTGGGAAGGCGAAAGCCTGCCACGCAGTAGGTTGCAGTTTCAATTCTCCCCGCGGACAAAATTGTATGATCTACAAATATTTGGTCTCGGGTTTTGGGTGTGCTCTTTAATAATTTATGTATGTATGTACAAAAATGTATCAAAGTAACTGATTCCCATAGCACAAGCACTGCTTGATGACGCTGCGTGACATGTCCTCTTATATATATTTAATCAGCTTGTCCAAAATATATTTTCCGACATAATAGAAAGCCCATCGCCGAATATGATGCCCAATTATTGCTATACCGCTCCATTGCATGAGCAGATAATTCTATTCAATACGTAAAACCGTACATGCCAATTTGTCGCGTATAAAGCACGAATCGATATAAAGGTAAGTCTACGCTTGCCGAGGACGAGCCGAGCACAAATTCGTGAAGTGGACCGTCGAGTGCGCTCCGAGCATTTGGTTCGTGCTCGTCTGTGCTCCGCCAATTGACAGTTTTTTAAAGAACACAAAGGCGTCGACGTCGACCTAAATAACCTGATCGAACACTGCCCGCGCCGTACGCGCCGCAGTAATTTTTCTATACAAAAAATGCTGATGACGTCAGAAAATGCGGCTCGCGTCTGACGTCAGCAGCATTTTTTCTATTGAATTTACAGTTCGCCGCGTTCGGCTCAGCTGCACTGCTGAATGCGAGTGTGCGATCATCACGCGAGTTAGCGATGCAACATACAACATTTTGCTATCGCATCGCTCGAACGTCAATTAAACCTCATTTTTGTTTTAATAACGGGACGAGATCGCGTATAGGTCGCGTACAGATGGCTCCTTGAAACACACTGTGTTTAGGAAACCGACACACACAGATAAATACCTCAACGCTAAGTCTCATCATCATCCTCGACACCTTCGTTCAGTGCAGACATCGCTAATTAACAGAGCTCACGCATTATGTGACTCAGAGTTTTTAGACGAAGAATTGTTGCACGTCCAGAAGGTTCTTAAGAACAATGGCTATAGCGTAAGAAGGGAAAGTCGGCCTAGGCGAAAAAATAAGGGAAAACAACCAAATGTTGCTAGGCAACCAGCATTTTTGCCATATATTAGAGGGGTAACAGACAAGATTGGGACCATTTTAAGATCATACTCGATAGACACCATATTTACTCCTCTATCAAAAATGTCACAACAACTTGGATCGCCGAAAGACATTATCCCTTACCAGACACCTGGCGTTTATAAAATTGATTGTAGTTGCGGTAGTTCATACATAGGACAGACGAAGCGTACCATAGCTGAAAGAGTCAAGGAACATATCGCTGCTGTCAAAAACAACCAGGTGGAGAAATCTGCGATTGCTGAACATTTATTGTTATCAGGACCAAACCACTGGATTGAGTTGCACTCCCCGAAAACACTTTCTACTGAACGGCGTTACTACCCTAGGATTGTACGTGAAGCGGTAGAAATTAGAAAGTATAACAATTTCAACCGGGAAGGCGGTTATAAGCTCTCGTCTACGTGGAACCCAGTAATAAACATTTGTAAGCATCGTATCATAACTCCGGATATATCGCCGAACATAGTATCGGATATTGTGAGTGTGGTGTGTCGCAGACCTAATGACTGTTTAAACAACTAAGTGAGGGTACTTTTCAAGTTCCTTCACAAACGAATGAAGACGATGCCCGCTGCTCCAGTTCCCTCGTGACCACGATCGGTGCAACCCGGTCGAAACGTCGAGGTAAGATAATAGTTCGAATATTATCGAAAACCTATACGCGATCTCGTCCCGTTATTAAAACAAAAATGAGTTTAAATCGTGTGAGTTTAAGAAGTGAGTCAATTAAACCTGTTCGAAATCAATGTGTCTGATCGCGCGTTCGTGCGAACTAATTTCACGCGAACTTGCGATCCGTGCATTTGCGTTCCATCAGTTAGACTGACGCCTATGGGATAGCAAAAACTACGTTTGAGTATAGTGATCGTTGTAAGTTCGTTGTGTTCACTTGAAACCGCGAACGGCTCCGCTCGGCTCGGCTCGTCTAGCGTAGACCGACCTTAAGAAACTCTGACCTCCTTCTATTGTGTGGGCCATAAAGCAGGTATGTCGGCCATCTTTTGTTGCTTCTTTGCTTCTTTGTTCACCTGTGGATTATCTTTTTATGATATATCGCTCCAAAAATCCAGATAGGTATTGTTAGGGCATCGAGAGATTATTGTTTGAGATAGATTCTCTTTTTGTGTTGCTCTGATGTGTAAGGAATAGAATTGAATGTACTATTATTTAGGTATCTCAGGACTTAAACATTTTTTATAATAGGAAACCAATTGCCAGAAGGAAATTGAAAAAATATACTATTTTGCCTAGCTCAGCAAGTAGAACGGTTTTTAACCAAATCATACGCAGTAACCGTTTATTATATACGGTTTATTATATGTTTTTCATTTTAAACTAACTTAATTCAGGAAATGGGTTCTTATCAACAAATGAATTTAAAAACATTTGTGTAATGATTTTTTTTTGTTTTGATATGAAAATCCCGAGAAAATCGATAAAGACTGTCCTTTCAATTGATTGTTGCTTCTTGTAGCTTAGTTTATGCGAGCGTGTGACGTGATGTAACTGCGCTGCGATTGGTGGATCTTGAAAATCATTATGAAACATGTCCTAAAAAATCAATAGTAGATAAACGAAGTGAAAACTTAAATGGGCTTAGGAATTAAATTGATACGGTGAAACGTCTATTTACAACCCAAAAATGAAGCCCTGTCAGTTTGTGTAGTTTAAAATGAAAGACCCTGTATTTTAACCGAGTAGAGTGATAAACACACAAACATCCATACTATACTATATATACTATATACTATAATATTATAAATGTGAAAGTAACTCTGTCTGTCTGTCTGTCTGTCTGTTTGTTACCTTTTCACGCCCAAACCGCTGAACCGATTAAGCTGAAATTTGGCATGGATAAAGAGTATACCCCAGGGATGGACATACTTTTTTTTGTCAATTACCATAAGGGGGCGGGAAAATAAGGGTTGGAAGTTTGTATGGGGAAAAAAGTTAAGCAACCCTGGGCGCGGTCATAAAAAGGATGGGTGACCGCCGAAGCCACTTTTTGCACTCTAGATTTTTTACTTTTTTTTGTATTTTGCATAATAAATTATTTTAAAATTAATGATAAACATGTAACATGTGTATTCCCACCCATCAATATATCCCAACTCCGAAGTTATGATTTTTTTAAATATTAAAATATTTTTTCCTTGGCTATAGTTAGAACGCCATCTATCGGTCTAGAGGTCAAAACTACTTTACACTTTTTCTCCTAGGTGGCGCTTCTAAAAACGTTTTTCGAAATACGATCGAGTATAATTTTCTTCGATTTTGAGTTTTGAAAAGTTAATGGAGATTTTTGCTTAGAGTTTTCGATATTTTTATAGTGCTGACGAAGTCGCGGGTAGGAAATATTAGTTAATCGTTTTATTTCGAAATTCAACACCATACAGTAGGTACTTGCTATTCAAAAAAAATTATGTTTCGAGTCAATTTCTTCAAAAAAATTGCCGCTCGCTTCAGCGATTCTATACCAATTACCGTATTCGTTTTGTTCTTAGCATTGCAACATCTGGGTAAGATTTTCCCTACCTCTATCTATTATGGGATTCTTGAGAGAAACATAAATATAAAAAAAATATTATTATTATATCAAGCGACGGAGTTTTATATTTTGTATATACCTACTCTCGATTCACTCAAAACTCCTCTACTTTGTTCCTAATAATGCGCAGACGAAGTTGCGCGGGTCAGCTAGTTGAAATTTAAAGTTTAAATGAATTAAGCGTCTTTTGTTACATTAAGTAACAAAATTAAAAGGCAGAATTTAAATTTTCGCATGTATAGAGCAAATTATATAGTACTCTACTTATAGGCTCTCCTTTCTTTCTACATTCGGTTAATGAGCAATTTTTTTAAACAGAGCTTACACACGAAACTTTACATTCTTTACAGTTAGCGGCTGCTGTGTTGGTACATTGTGGATTCATTAATTATAAATCACATTTAAAAATAACGAATGCAGATAAGTAGTTATCTAAGCAGGCAGCTTAACCGGAAAACGCTCTTACTTTCTACCTTCCCTAACTTTTTGAGATATTTTGAACTGCATTCACAGATTTTGGAAAAAAATTACTGTTAGCGACAAAAATACTAAATTTTTTTCTAACCTATGTTGTCCCACAGCTGGGCAAAGGTCTTCCCCATATTAAAAATGATACTAGTAAATTTTTTTGATGCCAATCGATTCGGATTCATGTAGGGATCAAAATACTCTATTGAACCAATTATGATTTGAGTCTGGTAGAGATCGCTATTTAGCGATAAGACCGCCGATTGTATGTCATTGTGTTTTTTTGTTTAAATTTCCATTTTTGTTTATTTTTATTATGTGGTGTGCAATAAAGTATTTTCTATGTATCTATCTACTAGAAAAGTCAGAAATCGACAAAAACTTTCCCCATACATTTTGTACTAAAATCGATGAATAAACTAAAATTGTTTTATCGATGCTTTTTGTTGTATGCTTGGCAAAGAAATAAGCGGTAAGTCATATATTTATACAGTTTTTACGATTTCAATAGATTTTGATACGATTTCAATTGACTTTAAAAAATATTTAACGATTTCAGCATAAGCACATTAAATTGTCGGTCCCGGCTGTTTAAGTCGTTAAGCCATGACGGAGGCCTTAAGGCGGCCTAAAAATTCCGTTGCCAGAGTTGGCCACTGACTCATACGAACTTACTTTTTTTTTGCATAAGCAGAGTACGTGTCGAACTCATTAACGGATTTACTAAGCTAACCACTGTGTCCAATAAGTCTCCATAGTAGAACCCGTCGACTATTTCTTAACAAAAGGTTACAAGTCAGAGCTATTAAATAAAATGTCAGAAAGTCCGACTTAAGCTAAAAAGCTTTGAAACTTGATCATACGAAGTTTAAAGGCCGTAAGTGGCAAGTGCGTGAGATTAAGAAACTTTTTAACTTTTAAGTTACGTTGGTTGTAAATCATGCGTTTATAAAGAATTTTATACTTTAACCTTTTGACATAAATCTGGGGAAAGGTCTTTAAAGACAATCTTGTTGGCAAGCGAATGCTCGGCTTCTCAGACAAACTAGAACGGGGGGGTTAATATGAGCTCTTAATTCCAGGCAGTTTTTGAATCACATGGCAATTTAGATATAAAGAAACCAATCTGAAATGGCAGCGCTTATACTCTCTCGCTTGCACATTAGTGACTGCACTAGTGCGCAAGCGAGAGAAAATGTTAGGTTGCGACGTTTCTTTGATAAACCGTGCTATTATAAATTGACATGACAAACGAAAACTGCCAGGAAATAAGAGTTCATGATAACCTGGACGAGTTATTGACAGAATCTTCTTTTAACATTTTCTGCCGGTTTTGTGATGGAAGAGGTAGCACGATCGCTGTGGAAATCGATGGGGGAGGCCTTTATTCAGCAGTGGACGTCTTTAGGCTGAAATGATGATGATGAGGTAGCGCACGAACGCATTCTACACATAGGTTGATAATGACAATACTATCTATGTGTGTGTGTGTAAATAAATAAATAAATACTAACACACAGTTCACCAATCACATTCTGACTTAGATCATATAGACGGGATGAGCCTTTACCTTGTATTTCCCTCTGCCAAAATGTACACGATTCCGAATCATGTACGTCTTGTAGTATTACGTACGTGATATACGAAATTGCTTTCTGACCACACAAAACGTCATTCCTTCAACGATCTATCAAGAACGAAGCTGGGACCGTATTCGCGTTCAAGGGCCCTTGAAGTCAGAATTCGTGGTGGGAAGCATCCGAATATTCATCAAACGAACAAAAAATGGAACGCGAATACGACCCCTGCACGAACGCTTCACTAATATTATGCTTTTAGAGGTTTTTTGACCAAGACCAAGGTAAGACCTACCTACATTTGGTATGCTGTTTGTAATTTGATGCCATTTGAGTAAAGCTGCTTCAGATGTTTTATTCCTTGGGTCCCTAGTGCGGTGAGAGGTCAACACACTTGGCCGCATGTTACACTAATGTGTAACAAAAATTTAGGGGATAGTTTTCTAAAACCGTGTTCGTTGCCCTGGTTCTTCACGGTATTGGTCGCGAAGGAACAGAAGTAAAATCACCTAGCTCACGACGATTCAAAGTGATCCTAGCGGTCCTACTGAATAAATGATTTTTGACTTTGACTTTGAAAAAGCGCGTTGGGTCGACATCGCGAAAGACGTTTATTCCAGTGCCCGTTGACAGTGAACTTTTTGATCATTGTCAAAGAGGATTAGTGGTATTCTACAAAAAAAATCGTTGGGAAAACTTAGGTGAGAGATGCACTAAATTGAGCCAACTGAAAGCCTCCACCATGGCCTCGACGATCTATCAAGAACGCTTGAACCAACTACACAACGCGATTTTCGTGAGATTTTATCGAATATAATAATGTAATCGACTCAATTTAAACAAACAAATCTTTCTTCTTTATAATATTAGTGTAGATCTCCACCTTTTTAAATAAAATAAAAATACGTGTACTCAACTCACTTTGATTGTATAGAGGCTGTTTGAGGCGCAATTAAAATCCTTTCACCATACTCGTTAAAACTGTAAAGTGACTCGAGAAAAAGTAAAATTTTTGCTTTTATTTTTCACGTTACAGATCGGTGTAAATGCGTCCCCATTGGGAGAACGTGGTTATGTTCGCATGCTACCATGCATAAGAGTTTCTTCAACAAAAGAATCGTATATCTCTTTAACTAGTATCTTTTTTTCTTGGAAACTTTCGAGTTATTATACTTTTTGCGATCGTTATAAAGTTGGATTCAGTTGAAGTATGTTTTTATTTCTTTGCGCATTTCAGTTATATCCAAATATTTGTCTGTATTTTTCATATTGACTCCAAAGCTTTCCAATTACAGATAATAGGTTCATTTTCACATCCTACAATGTTTGTACCACATCATTCTACGTATCATAGAGGTATGTATGTATTTACAAACATAAAGTATGTAAGTAGGTAGGTAGTATATTAGTAACCTGGTTCCCATATGGTAGTACAAGCTTTGCGTAGTTCGGGGCTAGATGACGCTGTGTGAAATGCCCATGTCATTTATTTATATAAGGATAAATAAATAATACTGGACATTTCACACAGCATCATCTAGCCCCAAACTAAGCAAAGCTTGTACTATGGGAACCAGATAACTGATATAGGTACTACTTATATACTTTTTGTTTGTAAAAACATACTTTACATTTATTATACATAGAAACACCCACACCCAAGATAAATATTTGCAGATTATAATTTTTTTTATTTATTAACCCCGCGGCGAGGATCGAACATGCAACCTTCTGCGTCACAAGCAGGCTTTCACCCACTGCGCCACAGAGGTCGTCTAAATAATTCTTATAAAAAATAATCTTAGATATCGGACACCTGTATCGTTCTCAACTCAATTATGCACACTAGCATAAATAGCTCAAAGAACGAAGAATATATTCATATTTTTTGCGATTATAATCATTATTTCACCCAGCCTAACATTAGTCTAAGTACGAGTGTACTAGATATGGGTAGAGGGTACGTCCTTTCCCACCCTTGCGTACTTATGACACCGTCGACCTCTTTATTTCACTTTTACAATACTTATCGTTGCGCCGAACAGACTGAAATATTAATACTAAGATTTGCTTACAAAACAGTCACTGTAACATGACGGGCGTTAGAAATCTGCTCACTATATAATTTTAAGGCATAGAGTTTTTTAGTTACAAGTTTTGAGTGTTAGATATTTCCAAATATCTAACACTCAACAAAACTCTTTACAAAAAAAATGAAAATTGCTCGATAGTAATCAAAACCACAAGTAGATTGACTAATGCCTGTTCGCTACCGTTTCAGATAAGTTATTGAAAGTAAAAATACTTTTTTGTCACATGGACCATAGGTATATATACATATAATTTGAAAAGCTCCATGTAAACAATTACATTTATAAACATTTTTAAGATCTGAGAGACCCCAAACCGTGTTTGTTGCCCTGATTCCTCACGGTATTGGCCGCGAAAGTACATGAGTAAACTTAGTTTTAGGACTATTCTAAGTGATCCCAGCGGTCCTACTGAATAAATGCTTTTTGACTTTGACTTAGAAGAAGAAACTTGAGTGACGTAAGTAGTTATTTGAATTATCCCCGCTATGTAACGGTTTCAGTTTTATAAGAATGTAGAACTAAAATACAATTCAAGTAGGTTGTTTATTCTTTCAACTGCAAACCAAATTGAAATTTGCAATGGACTGTTTGTTTATATTACTTGTAACATTGTAACATTGAACTCGTTCGACCAAAATTTACTTTCATATGAACTGCAGGTATTTTACATAGGTAAAGGATATATTGTATGGTAATAGTAAGTTAATAAATGCTGGACTTTTCACACAGAATCATCTAGCCCCAAAGTAAGCAGAATTTGTGTTATGGGTTCTACATGACTGATAACACCCAGGCCCAAGACAAATATTATCTGTAGATCAAATTATTATTATTATACAAACATTTATCCCACGGCGGGGATCGAACCCGCAACCTACTGCGTCGCAAGGACCTTCACCCACTGCGCTACAGAGGTCGACAAACTTTCGTTCGATTGCTGTCTCGTTATTATCGTCATCCCTATACCTATATAGAAATTTATGAATTATGAGGAAAGTGGACTTACCAAGTTCAGAGCCGCAGACCCTGGGGATGATCTCCAGGATCGCAGAGCAGGAGGCGTCTTCGAAGCAGAGCTGCCGCGCCAGGAGGCAGTTCAGGATGGCCATGGTGCCCTTTAGACCGGGCCCTGGGGACAAAGAATAAACTTAGTAATCACGAAGGCTTTAGATAAAACGCCACCGTCCTTTCTATGTAATTTTCTATCCTATCCATCCAAAGTTTACCTGGAAGAAATCGCTTTCAGCGATAAGGTCGCCCATTGTTGCACATTAATTAAGAACTGTTTTTGTTACTATTGTGTTTCTTTCTTTTTGGTGTACAATAAAGTAATATTCCATTCTTCTATTCTATTCTAAAACTAGTTTAGCTTAAGTAGCTTTGCTCACTTGGTACCAAGGTTTTTTACACCATAATACCAGTATAATTTCTCAAATTCCTTTCCTTAAAATTTCTTCATCATTTCATGGTAGCGTTTATGCAAAAAACACTTTGTGAGTTCATACAATAGTTTCTCTGAGTTTCAAATTAGTTTAAATAATGTGATATTAAACAAGCAGGATGGACAGTTGAAGCAAAATATTGGTTCTGAGTAACTTATTTTCTGAACAAACAAAACCAAACTGCATTCAGAGAACCGTAAGAGATATTTCCATTTTCCAACTGTTTGAGTTCCAATTCAACTTTAGCTTTGCAAAATTCAGAATGGCACTGACGTCACTAAAAATACACGAATGAAAATAGCTACTCCAGATTTCAGGATTCATTACGGTGTAAATGCGGTTGAATAGCTCCAAATTCAAAGCTAAAGATAACAAGTCGGTAGTCTTATTTTGCTACCATGCCTCTGTTAAAACTGCATCCCTTAAAATCCTATAAAGGATTTTAAATGCCTAAAGATTTGAAATAAAGTCTACCGGATCATGTTTGTATTCGTTTTACCCAAATTGACTTGAGCAGTGGGGTCGTTGGGATTTTTTATTCCCACCCCACTGTTGTTGGGAATAAAAAGGTTAGTGGGATCATTAGGAATATTATCAATTATTTCGATTCATTTTCTTATATTTCTAAATCAAATGCCTTAAAAATTTAAGTAAGCAGCAGGTAGCTTACTTTTCTTTTAAACACAAGTCAATCTAAAATGTTTTATTTATAAAAACTTGTGAAATTAAATTAAACAGTTTACCTAAGTATCTATCTCATTTTCGTTCTCATTTCGATATTTTGCAAAAAAAACTTCTGTTACGGTACGGTGTAATTGTACGCTTGCGAGTCTGATACAATGCAGTGTAAATGCAGCCAGCTACAGTCAGATATTTGCTACGCTCGCTTGATCATTAAAAAGTTTCCACCCTGTATTTTAGTGGTATTTCGAAAGGGATGAATTCATATTAGTTACATGCTAATTATACTTTAGAGACCACTAGACGTAAGTCAAAGTGCGAGCGGGATGGTGCATTACTGTTTTCTCATGAGAGAGTGGGACAATGCGATAGGTCATTTTTCTCCTTTGGCTTTTATAGCATAAAAGTAAAAACCATTCAAGTGCCTAAATAAGTACCGACACAAAAAAGGAATCTGTTCAAGTCGCTTAGACACAGCTCAAAGGACGAGAAAATCTATTGAAAAACTGTGTATCTGAGTAGGATAGGTCAGGATACGTAATTGAATAACGGAGTCGATCGCCGCTTCAAATAGATATTTGCACAAATAGCTTAGCTCAATCGATATACATTCGACGCTAGCATTCAATGCACAGATTATATCTACGTAGCACACGTAATGGAACGAAAAAAATACGCCACGATTGTATAGATATGTTCTCAGATATCGCCATGATACGGTCGACATTCTTTTTTTCAGGCACGCGACGCAGAAGGTAGCGGGCTCGATCCCCGCCGCGACAAATTTTTGAATGATCTACAAATATTTGTCTCGGGTCTGGGTGTTTTCTATGTATAATATGTTTGTATTTCCAAACAAAATTACATAAGTAGTTTATCAGTCATGTAGTGCACACAAGCTCTGCTTACCTTGGGGCTAGATGATGTGTGAAAAGTCCAGCATTATTTATTTATCTATTCTCAACTATAATAGAGCTAAAGTAGAGCAAAGCTCGGTTCTGCGGCCAAAGTAACTATAGTTTAATCAGTAACTGTGGTCAGCCTGTTACCGACACCCGCGACCTTGTAGTAAAATTGCATTATAAGTTCCGCTATTTCGTTCTATCTCACTTCAGAATATTAAATAACTAGCTGCGCCCCGCGGTTTCACCCGCGTAAGTCCCGTTCCCGCGGGAATATCGGGATAAAAAGTAGCCTATGTGTTAATCCAGGGTATCACCTATCTACATACCAAATTTCAACCAAATCGGTCCAGCCGTTTTTGCGTGAAAGAGTAACAAACATCCATACATCCATACATCCATACTTACAAACTTTCGCCTTTATAATATTTATAGGATATTTATTTTGGTCTTTTAATATGATTCTATTAGTATGAGTATCAAGAACCGAGATATTGCTGAGCTTGTGGCCGAGCCCAATATAATCGGCGAAATTAAAGCACACAGAATACGTTGGCTCGGTTATGCGTATGAGAGGATCTTGCAGCTGGGCGGGGTTTTTATGGGTTGCCAGTCAGCCGTCGACCAGTCGGCCGTCCCAGATATAGGTGGAAGGATGAAGTGGAGAAAGACATTCACTCGTTCGATTGTGTTGGAGGCCAGGACCCACTTTTGGGTCGATGCGCCAGGATAGTAAGTAAGTATGAGTATCATCAGGATTTGTCCAGAAGTCACTTTAATGTGGGATTGGCACAAAAGATTTGGAAAACATTGTGAGGACACTGACACGTTGTAGAACCTAAAAAGAAAATTAAGCTGAAAATTGGCATGGATACAGGTTAGATTCCAGTAAAGGACGTGTAACATTATCCAAACCGTCAATAAAATAAGGTACCTAGGTACCTAAGTTAGCAATTTTCTCTTTAATTTCTATCAATCACGGACTATGATCGCGCAACTTTAGAAATACGAGTATTGATAAACCAGAGCCACTCAAAGAAAACAGTTTAGAACCAATATTAGCAAAGTGTCTAACTGTCAAACCTTCCAGAAAGAAAGTACTTTATTAGATTAGGGTGAGTTATACAGACGGTGATCGGCAGCTCTTTTCAAAAATTCTGCAGATTTATAATTCAGAACCACTTAAGATGTTATTTTCGTTCAAATTTTCAATTTTGTAAAAGGCGAAGAATTCATATTTCCATTTTATTGAACTGCATTAGATTATGTTCTCATAGCCTGATTTAACCCTAAGCGACAAATAAAAAAGAAATAACCAGTGGCACTCCAGGAGTGCCGGCAGAAGTGAAAACTTGAACGGTTCTAAACTTGACGAATAGCCCTGTGTCGGTGAGCAGTCCCGTCACCTTTTCCAGGCGAATCCAAAAATTTTTCTCATCTCAAAAATGCCCAAAGCGCCTAATGAAGTTTGAGCCTTTTTTTTTACATTTCAAAAATTTAATTCAAATAGTGCTTGCACTCTGTCACGTATAGAATGCTTATAGGGAGGTTAGATGTATAGACAGATAACTAACTTTAAATATGAACTACCACGCTCTTTGGATACATTATCGATCCTTTTTCGTTAAACGATTCTTCTTATCATATTTTTAATCCTTTATATATAATCCTTTAAAACCAATGTGGTGATAGGAAAGTGCGCCAAAAAAGGCATGTTTCGTTTAACAATAATTTGAGAAAAAAATCCAATCACAGCAACTCCAAAATCCGAATCTGCATGTGCATTCGACTGAAGTAATTTTAGCGTGAATGTGGTTAAAGCCAAAAATAGTCACCCACTCAACGGTCGGTACCAAAATCGATTACTGTCTGGGCTATTAGCCCCCTCGCAGACTGCAGACTTTCCATCGGCCGATAGTTGAGACGGAATATACTTCGGCTCGTAATGAGTATGGAGAAGCCCGTCTCAACTATCGGCCGATAGAAAGTCTGCAGTCTGCGAGGGGTCTTAACAAAGCCGTACACTCAACAAAACAGCACACGTGTCACCAGAAGTAAGTACCTAAACTCAATAAGTTAGGTGGCCAACTCTGGTGATGGAGTATTTAGGGTAGTCGCAGAGTCCAGACGAGCCAAACGCGCCTGTCAATAGCGAGCTGATGTCAGTAGCGAGCCGCATTTTCTGTCATCAGCATTTTTTGTATAGAAAAATGACTGCGGCGCGTACGGCGCTGACAAGTGTTTGATCAGGTTTTTAGTCCGCCTTAAGACCGTCATGGCTTAACGGGCACGTTTGGACGTGCCTCCGAATGACAGATCCGAATGATGATGGACTCTGTGGTGCAGTGGGCGAAGGCCCACCTGACCCAAAGGCGAGTTCGATTCTCATGCTGCTTGCACACGAGGGCAGGACAGTCAGGGCAGCAGCAAACATCAAGATGCTTGATAGAGCATGCTGTTTGTTGCTGCCCTATTGGTGCTGCCTCTTTGTCCTACCCTTGTGTCCAGGAATCTTCATGTGAAGTGTCCAGGAATATTTAATTTAGGATGAAATGCATATTGTAAATTCCCAAAAATCCAACTCAGAACTATGGCTCTCATCAGAATAATAAGCGAAATCCACACTGGCTTACAAATAGCAACGCTTAATTATTCAGTCTACGTCCACGATTTCAAGGCACAGAATATTATAGTTTCCAGTAGGAATGCTCGCGAATATAGCTCGATTGGACAATTGTGACAACATTGTATTTATGAATTCATTTTTCCGATCTGTTGACTTCATTTAAATAAATTATTTCAGTTGAAAGCTCCAATATAAAGAACTAAGAATATGTTGGTGAGAAGACTGATCTTTCAAAGAAGTATTCAATTTTTTTTGAAGAATTATCCTACAGTGGACCTCACAAAATGTGACGCGAAGACGTGGAAGACCCAGAATGAGATGGCGAGACGAACTTGACTCTCATCTAAGAACATGGCCTGTTACAGCGTTGGATCGCGAAGAGTGGAAGAAGGGAAGGGAGGCCTTTGCCTTGCAGTGGGACGAGAATGGCTAAATAATAAAAAAAAAAAAAAAAAAATATCCTACAAAGGTGGCCAGAGCCACGTCAAAACCATACACCCACATTTTGCAATAGTAGGTATTCCATACGTCCGCCACCTATTAGAATACTACAAACTGTGTTCCTCACGATGTTTCCTGCACCGCACGTTAAATTACCAATTGATCGAAGACCAAAACGTAAAATTCATTGAAACACGACAGATTCGGACTGCGGATAATACTTGGCCTAACGAAACAGTCGGAGCGACATCTAATTACCTAAATCCAGAATACCTGGTCTAAGGAGGCTTACGCAACGCACTAGCGCTACACAAACCTTCTGTTCTACATTGATCCATACTGTGCCAGTTCCAGGAAGCGTTGGAAATAAAGGCACTTATTTCGAGCTCGTCTGAACGCCGCCTAACGCCGACGTGACTTATATTGGGATATTTGCAGTAGTAATGGATATCTATTATTGTAATTAATCTGGACTGGATTTTGCTTTGATTTATAACTCTGTTGAAAAATAAGCGAGTTTTTCCTATGGTGGATAGAGGTGGAAAAAAATCCATTTTACCCTATCAGTAGGGATAGATTAGTAGGGATATGTGGAACTGGCGAAAAATAATGATTTTCGTATACTAGATTATTCGAATACTGACGTTATACTG
Source organism: Epirrhoe alternata (assembly GCA_963565295.1). Taxonomy (NCBI): domain Eukaryota; kingdom Metazoa; phylum Arthropoda; class Insecta; order Lepidoptera; family Geometridae; genus Epirrhoe; species Epirrhoe alternata. The sequence goes on from OY751400.1 coordinate 4,724,646, forward strand.
ACTTGGTAGTTGTGTTTGTTGGTAGGTGCAAACGAGAATTTAGAATCTTGATCCTTGGATCAAAATAGGTGTTTCGGTCTTTGAGTTATAAATAACGAAAACAATGATTATGGTCAAAAACAATACGGGAGGCTTTACGTATGTCCTCAGATTTAACGAAGGCAAAACTGATTTGCTCCTGCTTTGCTGCTTTGAAACTGACCTATCCTGACCTGAAGGACTTCATTTTTGACAAACTCCTAGTAGTCAAGAGCATCAAGTTTTGACCCCTTCTGCTTTGAAACTATGGCTTTCAAATAATCTGTTCCATCCATACCTACTGGCTCTCCCGTTGATATATGATTTTAGATGAGGTGAAACAGATCGCTAAAACCTACTATAAAATAAAACACCTATATTAAACCAACCATGTAATAAAACTATAAAATAAAATAAAATATAACGCAAAACTTAGTGCTTAGTCTCCCTCGTCGCCACCCTCTTCCTCTTCGTCGAACTCTCCCTCCTCCTCAGCAGTGGCATCCTGGTACTGCTGATATTCAGACACCAAGTCGTTCATGTTGCTCTCAGCCTCAGTGAACTCCATCTCATCCATGCCCTCACCAGTGTACCAATGCAGGAAAGCCTTTCGTCTGAACATAGCTGTAAACTGCTCAGAAATGCGCTTGAACAACTCCTGGATAGCTGTGGAGTTGCCGATAAATGTGGCAGACATCTTCAAACCACGGGGAGGGATGTCGCACACAGCCGTCTTCACGTTGTTTGGGATCCATTCGACGAAGTACGAAGAGTTCTTATTTTGAATGTTCATCATCTGCTCATCCACTTCCTTCATAGACATACGTCCTCTGAACACAGCAGCTACAGTCAAGTATCTTCCGTGGCGAGGGTCACAAGCAGCCATCATGTTTTTAGCATCAAACATTTGCTGCGTCAGCTCGGGGACAGTCAGCGCTCGGTACTGCTGGCTTCCTCTAGATGTCAGCGGTGCAAAGCCGGGGATGAAGAAGTGGAGACGAGGGAACGGCACCATGTTCACAGCGAGCTTCCTTAGATCCGCGTTCAGCTGGCCGGGGAAGCGTAGACAAGTGGTCACGCCAGACATCGTCGCTGATACCAAATGGTTCAAATCTCCGTAAGTTGGCGTAGTAAGTTTCAAAGTTCTAAAGCAAATGTCGTATAGGGCTTCGTTATCGATGCAGTAGGATTCATCAGTGTTTTCCACCAGCTGATGGACAGATAGTGTGGCGTTGTAAGGTTCGACGACAGTGTCTGACACTTTGGGCGAGGGGACTACGCTGAAGGTGTTCATGATACGGTCTGGGTACTCCTCTCGGATCTTCGAGATCAGCAGCGTTCCAAGTCCAGCGCCAGTGCCGCCGCCGAGCGAATGTGTCAGTTGGAAGCCCTGCAGGCAATCGCATCCTTCAGCCTCTTTCCTGACGACGTCCAATACAGAGTCTACGAGCTCAGCGCCTTCCGTGTAATGCCCCTTCGCCCAGTTGTTTCCAGCTCCTGATTGCCCGAAGACGAAGTTGTCTGGTCTGAAGATCTGTCCAAACGGGCCGGAACGGACCGAGTCCATAGTCCCCGGTTCAAGGTCCACCAGGATTGCCCTAGGAACGTACTTTCCTCCAGTGGCCTCATTGTAGTACACGTTGATGCGCTCCAGTTGGAGGTCAGAATCACCGTGGTAGGTGCCTGTGGGGTCTATTCCGTGCTCGTCAGATATCACTTCCCAGAACTGAAAAAAAAACAGGTATAATGACAGCTGTCATAAATCCTGGTTCTTATTGAAAAGGGGCCAAGAATACCTAATAAATTTCAGACAAAGAGAAACGCATATAGCGCCACTGACTGCAAAAATCCCAAATAGAATACAGTCCAGCTGTTGAGATTGCAAAGCAAGGATTACTAGGGCTAAGCAGTCAAGAAACATTATCTTACCTTAGCACCAATTTGGTTTCCACACTGCCCTGCTTGTATATGCACAATTTCCCTCATTTTACTTAATTTATTACTTTTTAAATCACTACAATCAACAGCTTATTCGAAACGAAGGCAACGATCGGGCGCGACCTACTCGAAAGACTGACACAAAACAAATGAGCGGTTCCGAAAATTCAAAACTATTCGTTCGATTTTCAAACTTGTAATTTTTCTTTTATTGCATCGCCTCCAGCAAGGAATATGGACGCAAACTTTATCACGTAAAAGAGGTTATATACATTGACCCCAAAAATATAACCTCAATAAAAATGTTTCGAAACTACACAATACAAGCTTGGAGGGGAAAATATCGGCCATTTCAGAGTTTAATAAAACTGGATTGTATAAAGTTTTGACTTTACTATTTCGACTCAAGAATGAAAACTTAAAATATTAGACAGCGTTACAGTAGAAGATTAAATAAGTAAGTTGTCTGAAAATGCGGCATTACAGCAGCATTTGGAACACTGACGGCCTGGTGGTGGCTAGCATGGCAATAAATATTTTCAACAAAATTAAAAAAAATATTGTGTTATTGAGATTTTGAATACAACAATATGCCTTCACAGGGTGTAATAAATTTACTCGTGAAAAATGAAACGAGTGATAGACCACGCTTCCTAGTTGATTTTATTTATTTATTTACATACTCATAAAATATAACATTACAATTAACACCAATTGATAAAGAATGAATGAATGAATGAATGAACACTTTATTGTACACCAAGAAATTAACAAAAACAAAACATTTAAAACAATTAAAAGTTCAGTTCTTAGTACAATGGGTGGCCTTATCGCTGAAAGCGATTTCTTCCAGGCAACCTTTCCTTTGATCCATTCCCTCAATAAAACTTAAACAAGAGTGAGATAGATTATGCTTCCTGGTTGATAAAAGACCACATTCCTGATCTTTTGATGAAGTCTAAAGGGAACTCGATTGTACAATACAAGCCAAAATACGCCCAGATTTTGTGACCGGATGGAACTTTGATTTATTCATACAATATTTTCCACTATATTTCACCAAATACATAACAATACGGTGTCGCATTTCGAACATGGTTCTGGTAAATTAAACACGTTTTAATCGTTGTCAGCATACAGAGTGTACCTAGAGTGTTCAGGGCATTTAAAATTGATAGAATCTTTCAACACGAAAGACATGCAAAATGAAGAAAGCACAAAGAGTGCGAAGCCACGAAAAAAAGGGGGGCGATAGGAGAGCAGTGGATCCAGCTGGCACAAAACCGCCAGGAGTGGCGTGAAAGGGAAAAGGCCAATAACCAACAGTGGGTGTTACCGGCTGGATATAGATAGATGCTAATTACAAATAAGTTTTTTTAGTAGCAACAAGGAACACAGAAAATCACATACAGACAGACACATCAAACCTCTCATTTAATTTCTCAAATAATAAAGAAATGCATTCAGGGTTGATTTAGTGCATTCAAAAGAGCTTGTAAGGGTGACATAATTTCCTCTTAGTGATCCTATGAGGTTTTGTTTCCAAACAGCTTTCTAGCTTTAGGTAATCTAAAGGCGGCCCGTGCCTTTGCCAAAATTGACATAAATATACAGGTTTCTAAATGGAATTTGGGAGCATCCTGTATAAAATGATTTCGAATCTAGACCAATCGCATACAGTTCATTCTGAATAATGAATTTGCATCGACAACGCATTTCGATAATGCTTTGCAGCGGTCAGCTTTATTATGGAAGCGATCAGATAATTGGTATCACTTGTGTTATTTTCCACTAGTATTCTAGTGAGGCGTGGTAGAGTATGAATGTGGATGGATATTATTGGATATATGAGTAGAGGTAAGACGAAGAAGAGATGTGATTGTGTGAAACGACATGAGTAACCCCGGCGCCAGACTTGCTTCAAGGGAATGAGTGCTGAGATGACGACTGATAGAGAAAAATAGAAGAGGAGTAAGAAAAGAGAAGGCCAGCGACCAAAGTTCATAAATATTTGATGTTTTTAAATCTTCTATGACTTTGAAGCTCGTAGGATTGTAGCTAAAACTTTACATTGGATGCTTTGCCTGACACCATTTGTGACATTGTGAAAAAAAATACGCAATTTTTCCACAAATTATGTTAATAATGAAGCTTTAAGAGAGTGCAGGAGTCGCCATTTTGTAAGCGGGACAGCGAGTGTGATTTGTTCGGTGTGTGTGAAGTACAGAGCTATGGATACGCAACGTTATTTACGGCGCTAAAACACTTTTTAGCTAATTACAAGTTAATTAAACAACCTTTATGAGTGAGACTGCTCACTGCTCACCGAGACCTACAAGTAGCGCCATCTAGTTCTATACTCGGTAAATTTTTACGGCATTATTTTACACTAGCTGCGCCCCGCGGTTTCACCCGCGTAAGTCCCGTTCCCGCGGGAATATCGGGATAAAAAGTAGCCTATGTGTTAATCCAGGGTATCACCTATCTACATACCAAATTTCAACCAAATCGGTCCAGCCGTTTTTGCGTGAAAGAGTAACAAACATCCATACATCCATACATCCATACTTACAAACTTTCGCCTTTATAATATTTATAGGATTTCTAAAAGCTCACTTTATAACTAAACGGGTGAAGTCATTCAAAAAATCCATAGGCATCTAATTGTTCAAGTTTTCACTTCTCTCGCCACTCGGATTACTTAATTAAATAAAATACAGAAAATAATACTTAAATTTAAAGCTTTTAAATTAATTGTGGAAAGTTGAAATTGTCTAAATAATTTGCGTTAAATCATTGATTATTCTTCAACTTAACTTTGGAGCTTAAAGATAAACCGTCTAACTTTTAATAGGTTATGAAAAAGTAATGACATGCTATCATCTATACAGGGAGTAAAAACTTTCTTCCAAAAAAAGCGCTCCGAAAAAAATTTGTTTTGGAAAAAACATTGCTATTTATCTTCATCATCATGTAGCCTGTTACGTCCCACAGCGGGGCATAGTAGGGGACTCTCTTTGTTTACACCAAAATAACGTATCTTGTACCAATCTAATCCATTTACGATCCACGTCCACGATTTTAGCCATCTGTAACAGGGTAATTATCCATTTATCAGGAGGTATCTCAACAGGTAGCGTCACCCTGAAAGGTTTTTTCATGACATCGACTATTATCATAGGCATCAGTAGTTTCAACGGTTCGGGAGCTTTGACAATTCGTGACGAATCTTTTAGATCAAAAAGCAAAAGATTTCAGGCTCCTGTTTTTTGAGAGTAGTCACATTACACCCTATATTTTTTATTTATATTACGCTTGGTACAAGTAATCATCATTATGAATGTTAATAACTTAATGCTTCTTCACTGATTACCTAAACTTAGCTTTTTTCAGTAGTAGTAGTTCATATAAGGCCTTCGTGACATCGACCAACATTAATAACTACTTAGGTATTATTTTTTTCAGAAAGTGGTCTTTTTGATGTTTAAATAAGCAATAGGCACCTTCTGGGTAGGCGCGCTCCATCGTAGAGCTCATTCTTTGCTGTGTAAGTTTCGAGGTCAAGAGTCGACCCATCATAAAAAAAACATGATCACGACTGTATCCCCAGGACGCGGTAGAGATTCCCTCTGATGAAGTCACTAAAATATAATCTTCAAAGACTGAAGAGGAGAGCCCCTGAAGACCTTATCTAGCCCTCTACTGGAGCATTTATTATGTGGAATGGCCACTGGGCCCTTACCACTCGCGCCCTTCACGAACGGAAGCAGGATAAAACTCTAGCTAAATGCCCAGAAAGGCAGATGGCAAGATTCAAAGAAGAGATAAAAAATATATATATATATCATCTGACAGATGTCTAACGGAGTAGTCACAGGCACTTGGGCACTTTAATAGTACATTACGATATACGTGCGTAAAGATGGTTATAACGGCGATCAGTTCCATATTTGAAATGGCAAATAATGCTGTTATGGAATTTTTAACACCCTTGCTCGTAAAGCTGATGTAATTCCACCGGTTTTAGATATGTAAAGCGGGTCATAACAAACGCGTGTGTTATCAAAGCAAATAGTTATGTTATAGTCCATACAAATTCCATAACAGCATTATTTGCCATTTCAAATATGGAACTGATCGCCGCCGAGCTGGAGTCGTGCCTCCAGCTAGTGAGCAGCGCGCTGTTGCTGTTCAAAGGAGAACTAATCGCCGCGCGGCGCCACTCAGTAGGCAGTCTGTTCAAATGGCGGGAAAGCAACAGTGTGCATTCACAGATTGAGTTTATTTAAATGTTTTTTTTTTCTGTTTCCTCGCAAATGTGTTAAAAAACGTCGTACGATATACGTGCGTATTGGTTATAACATGCTCGGCTCAATTACGCCCTCGCCTGCGGCTCGGGCTGAAATTCCGCCTCGCATGTTATAACCATCTTTACGCACTAATATCGTAATGTACTATTGTATGGACTATAACATAACTATTTGCTTTGATAACACACGCGTTTGTTATGACCCGCTTTACATATTTAAAACCGGTGGAATTACATCAGCTTTACGAGCAAGGGTTTAAAAAATACATTTACAATATAATAATAATTTAATGCTGGACATTTCACACAGCATCATCTAGCCCCAAACTAAGCAAAGCTTGTACTATGGGAACCAGATAACTGTACTGTAGAATACACACAATTTACGAAAGCCCATCGCTGCAAACAATATCTAAACAACATGAAGCTTTTCTCTTTATGACGTCATTTTTTACAATTGTGAGTTTCTCCACATATTGCCGAAGTTGACTGTATTGAGGACATTAATGTAATTGATCAGATACGCCAGCAATCGTGGATCTGTTCTAAATCCGTTATTTGAGTGCACTTACCTTAATTATGAGTTTGGGTACCTCGGTACTATATGATTTGTACGAGTGGATTAAAAAGTTGGAATTGTGACGTCAGAGAAGTTGAACATTTTTGTTCGTGGCTTATACAACAGAGTATGTAGAACTTTTAATTCATCATCATCATTAAACTTAAGAGCTCAGCTCTTGTCGGTGCAATGATGCAACTTCCTCCACCTTTCCCTTTCCAATGCGGATTCCTTTACTTCTTTATACGACATGACAGCGATCTTCTCCTTTATCTGACTCATAAAATTGATTCTAGGCCTGCCTCTTCCTCGTCTTCCTTCCACTTTTCCTTCTATGATGTTCTTAATAAAGCTGTCATGTCGTATAAGATGTCCAATCATTTTTCCTCTTCGATTTTGAATGGTGGTCATCAAAACCCTTTTCTCCTCAATTCTTCTCAGCACTTCCTCGTTGGTAACCTTCTCTGTCCAGCTAATCCTCTCCATCCTTCTCCAGCACCACATTTCAAAAGCCTCCAAATTCTCTCTATCCCGCTAACTTTTAATTGTTAGTAGCTAATACGACAGGTAAGGTTCGGAGTACATTTAAGGTTTTTGTCTACATCCTACGGTTCTGTGGCCGAGCGGTTGAAGGCACTCCGGCTTGGAGGATCGTCTGAACGTCGCGGATTCGAATCGGAATCGAAAATTTTGATAAGACTTTTCATTTCTTAATGAAATAGGTACATCGTACGAGTTACTGGCGTCAGGAGGCGACGTAAGCCTACTTAACAGTACGCTGTAGTGCCTGGGGCTTTGCTTGTCCAGCCATAAAGTCAAGGACATAAAACATTTTATTCAGTAGGACCTCTGGGATCACTGAATAGTCTTAAAACTAGGTGACTACTCCTTCGGTGGTTTCATCATCATCATCATCTGCCTATAGCAGTCCACTGCTGGACATAGGCCTCCCCTTGCGCCCTGTCCTCAGCTCGGCGCATCCAACATCTGCCAGCAGCCTTTCGCAGATCGTCACTCCACCTAGTTGGCCGAGTCGCGGTCTCCACTCAAGAACTCGTTTACCCCAGCGGTCATCGGTTCTTCGGCAGATATGGCCAGCCCACTGCCACTTCAGCTTGCTAATTCTCTGAGCTATGTCGACAAAACTTCTATGTCGGTTCCAACACGGTTTGAGGCCTAGCTTTTGACTTCAAATTCCAACCGAAAAGTGAAATGACCTCTACGATAATATTAATTGAATAGCTGTATTTATATGACTACATAGTGTGCAAATAATTCCCGAACCCCCTAAGGGGAGCAAGATTAACAATGGCGAAGTAACCCAAGTCAACAAACTAACTTACACAGAGACTTTACCCTTTACAGGGCCAAATAAATGGTAATTTTCACAAATCTGGAGAAACTGTCGGAACATGGGATATGCCGCCGTTTTGAAAAAAGGTTCTGGGTATGTTTTATGCTGAGAGTTTAGAGCCCTGAAATCCTCCCTCATGGCTTGAATGCTAGCGGTCAACCATCCACTTTGTGATCATACCGAATTTTGCATCATTGCGATGATCAAGATGACTAAGCAAGCTATAACACCACGAGTCAAGCGTTACGAAAACAAAGATATTACAGGGTTATTTATAAAACACCGGTAACCTCTCAGGACTGTATTACTCTCGTTTTAAACAACAACTTTTGTTCTAGGTATAACTTTTTACAAAACATTATACATTTACCAAAAACTAACCTTCAAGATTTCGTTGTCCTATCTAACACATTTCGGCCCCCGCCGCCCTAACCCCGCTCCCCTCGCTATTATACTATCGCTTTTTTTTTGCTTCGCTTACACTTCGTAACATTTAGAGCGTTCAATTTAAATATTTTTATTTGTGTATGAAAATCTGATGAACAAATAATGATGATTTTTTTAGTCATAGAACAAAAGTTGTAGATGATAGTAATACAGTCCTGAGAGGTTACCGGTTTTTTACAAATAACCCTGTATACTTATGTACTTTACCTTGGTTCCCAAACTCACAGTAATAGTAAAAAATATTGTGATATTCTTTATGTAAGCAAAAAGGCTCTTACAATTTGGCCTAATTACGCCGTGGCGGGTTTAATCAGACGTTTTTCAGCAAATTTGTCGCAAAGTAGCGGATCTGAATAGTGTATGAGTGTCCACTGACTAGTAGAAAGGCTTTTGAGACTGCCGCGTGCGAGATATTTGAAGAGATGATAATACCTAGAAAACTACCTAACAAAAATATGGTGAAGACAGCTTTTTTTTTTTTTTTTATCAACCTACGTCGTCCCTCTGCTGGGCAAAGGTCTCCCCCAAACTCTTCCAACGGCCTCTATCCGCCGCCACGTTCTACCAATCTGTCTCGAAGGCCTCGACATCATCCCGCCAACGTTTCCGAGGGCGACCTCTACGCCGCCGTCCTTCTGGCATCCACGGCGTAACTATGTAAAGATTTAAAAAGAGAACATGCATCAAATACATTTCGTAGAAGAGAAGAATACAAGGGAGGATTCGATTTTTAGAAGGGTTAGGAGCGTTTGGACCACAATCTTAATTTGACTAGTTAGCTGTAGGACCAGAGGCCTTATTGTGTAACTTGAAATCCATTCACATTTCCCATATCAACCAATCACACAATACGAAAATGACGTATCATGACAAAATACGTCATTTTCCTATTGTGTGATTGGTTGGAATGGGAAATGGGAATGGATTAACTGACAATAAGGCTTCTGGTTTCCTAGTCCTGCCAGTACACAAATTGGCAAAGTTTTTAGAGTGCAAATATTCGTAAAGTTGTGTCAGCTCCATACGATTCCTCAATTATTCGAGTGGGCAATTTTAGCCGACTGGAAGTCGAGCTCACAAACCTTCATCTGATGTGTAAATGATGTGCCAACGTTCCTCTCTTTCACTCCCACAGCATCTTGTATACACCCGTCCCGTTCTGCCGGCTAACATGACCTTTTCGCAAGGGTCGCATTTTATAATGAGCTGTAATGGCGAGCTCTGAGGGAATCGTTTAGTTCAATCTGCGAAGAAAGTTTTAATGGCGAAATTAGGCGCGTAATTAGGCTTTTGGGGTATCATTTTGCTGAAAGACCTGAGCCCCGACTATAAGATGATAATCACTGAGAGTTCGGACAAAGCGACCGTTCAAAGTCAACAAGCATCAAATTTTAACAAAAAAGGGCAAATCCAAAAAAATTAGGGCAACAAAAAAGTGAAAGGCAAATGACTCCAGTCATTGCCTTTCACTATTATGGATTAATGAAAAGTAATTTTTAGCAGACTTCGAAAAAGTAGGAGGTTCTATGTTCGGCTGTATGTAAATGTTTTTATTATGTATGTTCCCCGATATTTCCGTCAATTATGGACTGATTTCCAAAATTCTTTTTTTGTTTGAAAGGGTATACTCCCGAAGTAGCACCATATCAATTTATTTCTGATGGATTGATAGTTTTCCCGTAAAACTCAAAAAAACCTCATCATCACTACACAACCTAAGAATCGTCTAACATTGAAGTCGGTTTTTTTTAGTTTTTAAAAACCGTAATCTTTCAATCCATTAAGAGTTAGAAGAGCCAATCGATATAAAGCTCTATCAGTTAATTCCGAATAAAAAGGGGTTAAATAACACCCTCTTTAACATTACCCTAAAAAGGGGCGCGACAGTTGACGAGACCCAAATCGGATAACCCTAAAAATCATAAAAGTAAGTTTGATTGATAATCGTTATAACTATTTAAGGGGCCATAAGATTGAGCTTCGATAAGACTAATGCGTCTATGGCGTGTTGGAATTATGTTCTAACACCCACGCGGTTTTCATTAATAGGAGTTGATGACTTTAGCTATCGATTTGATTTTTTGTAATTTAATTATTATTATTTTATGTAGAAATTACACATTAAAACTTAAAATTAAACAAACTTTGATGCTGTTTAAATTGCAATTTTTTTTTGTAAGTAATAAAGGTGCATGCGATGTCAACCCATAATAAATCGTATCGCACGGCAATTTTTCACGTGCGCTCATCGTATGCGATTTGCCATAGATGCTCGTCGGCACGTTCAATGGGCGGGGCTTAGCAAATCGTACGAAAAATCGTATCGCGTAAATGCACCTTTATAATAGTGTTACGTAGCCGAACAATTAGGGATCACTAAAGATTTAAAAAAAAATTGAAAAAAAATTGAACCGACTTCACCATAACACATACAGACACTAAGAACCTTCTATGTACCTACACTAAAAAGAGAAAAATAAGAATATACACATGTAATTATTATTTACAGTCATCATCAATGGCCTTTTTCATCTACAAGAGATGATTTATGCAGCGTCCGTTTGGTTGGTCCGGCACTTACGGAGATGGCTAGTAAGGCCGATACGGGAGCGACAGCTACGACCGCAAAGTGGACACAGATGTGTTCCCTGTGTTGAAGTTGGGAGTGAGGAGAGTGTGGCGCGCTGATGACGTTGCTCGCGCTTGTGAGCCAGTGAGTCGAACCAGGTGTTGTCGTGAACGACCACTCCATCTGCTATAGTTATCCTCCAACTATCACGATCTTCTGATTTGCTAACCCAGTTCTTGGGGTCAATACCAAAAGATAACATATCCCGTTTTACGGAGTCCTTGAATCTCAGCATGGGGCGTCCGACTGGCCGCTTAGCGTGTGCAACTTCTCCGAGGAGAGTCTGTCTCGGCAAACGCGAAGGCTCCATCCGTTGCACGTGCCCTAGCCACCGCAAGCGCCGTTGTTTTAACAAGGCGATAATGCTGGGCAACTGTGCGATACTGAGCACCTTCTCGTTTGTACATATTTACAGTATTCAATTAATAAATTATTATGTTATATTATGTATTTGAAGTCGGTGCCAACTATGCATTTACATCTAAGAAGAAATTACGAGTACAAATAGAACTTGGGTGCAAAATTGTATCGAGTAGTTGGAGTAGAATAGTTGGCACCGACTTCAAATACATAATATAACATAATAATTTATTAATTGAATACTGTAAATAATAATTACATGTGTATATTCTTATTTTTTTTTTTTTAGTGTAGGTACATAGAAGGTTCTTAGTGTCTGTATGTGTTATGGTGAAGTCGGTTCAATTTTTTTTTAAAAATTTTTATTTTTCAATTTTTAGTGTAAATAAACACTGTGTGTAGTGTAAATAAAGTGTAAGTGTAAATAATATAGTAGGTTAGGTTAGATATTGGAATAGTCAAGATTAAAGAAGTTAGAGTGAGAATGAGGTTTTTGAGTTTTACGGGAAAACTATCAATCCCTCAGGAAAAAAAAAGTATGAGGACGATCTAGAGATAGATACCCTTTCAAGCAAAAAAAAAATTTTGGAAATCGGTCCACATTTTTCGGAAAGATCGGTGATTTTTTTTGATTTACGGGAAAACTATCAATCCCTCAGGAGTAACATTTTTATGGGACCACTATGGTAACATACCCTTTCAAACAAAAAAAAAATTTTGGAAATCGGTTCACAACTGACGGAGATATCGGTGAACATACATAAAAAAAAAAAAAAACATACATACACCCGAACATAGAACCTCCTCCTTTTTTTGAAGTCGGTTAATTAAAAATACATTCAATTTTTGGGATTGCATGGGTGTAATTTTTTACACCAACGAAGGACTTCAACTCACGACCTTCAGCTCGGATCGCTGCAGGTCGTGGGTTCAAGTGCTGCATAGGTGTAATATTTGAGATGCATTTTTAAATCTTTACTAAAGGCTTGTGGAAATATTTTGTCTATTCAGGATTTTGGTCAACCCTGAATAAGAACTTATCGCGTATCCGGAGGTAAAGCATAACTAGTTTATGCCCATTTTATCGAGATGGTCCTAAATTTGCCGGATATTTTATTTTAGCAAAGCGTTATATTTGCGTTAAGGTGCGTTTTGAACTCCACGACCCTAGACTTCTATCTATCTATCTATTTAATCAGCCTGGTTGCACCCGCTGCTGGCTTAGATCATTTAGACGGGATGCGCTTACCTTGTAATTTCCCCTCTGCCAAAATGTATATGATTCCAAATCATGTGCGTCATACATTATAACGTACGTCAGATACGAAATATGCATGTGTGCGTAAAAATGAGGGTGTGTTGTCAGTTTTTGTGTAAAATGCGTTCGTGTGCTATCTTGTCCCCCGCAAAAATCGTCAGAAAATTTTGTAAGAGAAATTCCGTCAATAGCGGGTCCCTACTTTTTTGTCTGAGGATGCTGGGTATACTTCACTCCAAATCACCGCCACTCTGTTCGGTTCGGTTCGGACAATCGGCACATGACCGAACCGGTCTGCAGCAGACCCTAGACTTACCAAAAAGACAAACAGAATTTCAGATGTTTGTTATTCAAGAACCCTTGAAGACTTTTAAGGGTATCCAGGGGCTTCTTCAAATAAATGCACATAAATATTGTCATGGTAAACGATTTGAAGTCGAAAAACGTAACTAAAGGCGAAAAAACTTTGCTATCTATACTTACCTAATAGATCTGTGCTGGCAAGTAGAATTTTCAAAATTCCTTTCTTAGTGCCCCCTTGACCCCTACATCATTAAAGGGAACGGGTTTAGATCAAATGTCAGGCAGTCAAAGAATTATAAGACTGTCAATACCGCAGACCTTTAAATTTACTGTCGCTCTGATCAAACTTGTCCTTAACCGATCGTAAAAACACTATTCATATCGGCCACTAAAATCCCATGTCGGCTGCAATAAGCGATAAACATAGAAAAGGATAAGGGTAACCAAAAGTTTACGATAACTATTAACTACTCTAATTTGTACCCAATTCGGTTCAATATTTAACTGACATAATAAAAAAACACCTTATAGACACACTAACACCGGTATTCACAAACATTACTTTGACGTTTCCAAGTGCGCGCGGACGCACAGGGTCCCAAAATCAGTAGGTTTTTGGGACACTGTGCGTCCGCGCGCACTGTGAGACCTCATAGTAATGTTTGTGAATACTAGTGTAAGTACAAAGTTCTGACCCCACACTCATTCTCTCTGTCATGGGTATCGAAATCTATGAATAAACAAATACCTACCAAATACCAAGAAAACAAATTAAACCGCTCTTACACCGGTATTCACAAACATTACTATGAGGTCTCAAGCGCGCGGACGCACAGGGTCCCAAAAACCTACTGATTTTGGGACCCTGTGCGTCCGCGCGCACTGTGAAACGTCATAGTAATGTTTGTGAATATTGGTGTAAGTCTCGTACCACATGCAGCGTATGTTGCGTCGCGTAATAGCGTCAAATACGCCGCGCAAGTCACGCTCAATGTGGCCTTCCATACACCATTGTTTTGATAGGTATATGCAGCGCTCGAAGTTATACGTGTGGTGTGAACGGTGTGCAGCGCTCTACGTTATACGTGAGCACGTGTGGTGTAAACGATGTGTAGAAAGAATGAAACGCAACATAGACGCTTAACGCAGACGCTGCGTATGATTTGACATCGCAGTTATAAAAAGTTACTTAAGTAAGTAGTCCCGAAGCTGTGTAATATAAAATAACAATCCTCTTTAGAATACTTTTAGAGCAAATAAACTTATTGCGTGATACTGTTAACATTAATGGATAATGGAACTATTTATTGACTACTCGGCTTACAGTCAACGAATCTAAAAACAATGTCATTTAGGTTAAAAAGGTAATAGTTTGTTCAACTACATAAATAAGTCTAATACTATAAAAAGGTAAATAGAGTAACAAATGTAGGGAGAGTGGATATAGATGAACTAACAACATGTCATAAAAAACAATAATAATATATACTGTTTGAAGTGAAAACTAAAATCGGCTTAGTAATTAAATTGATACGGTCAAACGTCTATTTACAACCCAAAAATGAAGCCCTGTCAGTTTGTGTAGTTTAAAATGAAAGACCCTGTATACAGCGTCAGGAGGCAACCAATGCCTACACGCGGACGCTCTAGTGTCTAGGATATTAGTTAAGATGGAACAGGCTTGATCATACATCGTATGGGGTGTCCAGCTATGGGTCCCTGGGTTACCAGAGTCCTTCACGATTTCAAAACTCTTTATGGGCGTTTTGGTCTAAGCGACATCCGAGCTGTGTGTGAATGGATCAGCATTTTCAGCATTGCCATTCAGCGTGGTAATGCCGCTAATATGTTGGGCACGTTCCAACTGGCGTGGTTTAAGTTACCGTAGTCAAGTCAAGTCTACCTACATTAATAAAATATTATCGGTAAGCCTCCTCGCAGACTGCAGACTTTCTGACGGCCGATAGTTGAGACGGAATATACTTCGGCTCGTAATGACTATGGAGAACTATAACTAGAACTAGAACCGTCTCAACTATCGGCCGATGGAACGTCTGCAGTCTGCGAGGGGTCTACTGCAGACTTTCTGTCGGCCGAGAGTTGAGACGGAACATACTTCGGCTCGTAATGACTATGGAGAACTATAACTAGAACTAGAACCGTCTCAACTATCGGCCGATGGAACGTCTGCAGTCTGCGAGGGGTCTACTGCAGACTTTCTGTCGGCCGAGAGTTGAGACGGAACATACTTCGGCTCGTAATGAGTATGGAGAACTAGCCCGTCTCGACTATCGGCCGATAGAAATTCTGCAGTCTGCGAGGGGTCTAACAGTGTAAGTTTGAACGCTAGCTGAGTACTCTATTCTTACTCCAAGACCAAAGTTTTGTCTGGAAGCTTCGAAAACAGTGATGTTGAATTTTTAATGGAATCGATATTTGGTGTATTTTACTGCCCCGAATGTGGCATCGTAAACTCGAAATGATTCCAGTTGTGACTTCTTATCGTCTTTACAAATATTCTAGAATGCTACTGCACGCGGCTTCGCTCGCATGGTACCAATTTTGAATAGCCATATGCTATTCCAGGTCACTATCTACACTTATTCCAAGTTTCATCCATATCGGTTCACTGGTATAGGCGTGATCGAAACACAAACGTCACTCACAAAATTTCGGCTTAATTATAATGTGCAGGATGTGTAGGATCTACCTCCACTATATCTGGGGTTGGCAGAAAATATATTCCTCCTCCATTCTTCTCCATCAGCCGTCATCTCAGCAATCGCCTTCTTATCTTACTCATGTCATCTTTCACACAGTCCATCAATCTCTTCTCTTATGACATCTAAATATAGGGCTTCTCGTGTATCTGGACAGAAACCAATCCACTTGCTACGATCCTGTCACATCTTTTGTCTCATTCACTCTCGCTAAAGCCTTCGTCTCGTCGTTGTACCTTCTCTATTATTTTTAATCGTGGTTTCTCTACTCTCCCTGTAAACTCAAAATTTATGTTCAGTGCACCGAGCTCCACGGTCGAATCAACGAACTAACCCGATAAGTACCGAGGGTCCCCGAGGAGCGGTCGTGCAAGCCAAACTTTGTCTATGCAATTGACAATATTAATTGAACTACATCCTGGATTGTGAACAAATTGAATTGATGTAGCTTGGATAATGTGAAATCTAAATTGTAGGTAAATACATACGCCTTTTTTTGTCTCTACAAGTAGAGACCACAACATTATTTCCACTTGGTAAAGTCTTGGCACACATCAGTCGCCCTATTCATTCTCAGTTTAGGCGAAGATAATTTTTTTTTATGATGAATGGGTCGGCTCTTGACGAAGAATGTTAGGTTTGAATGTAGCAGAAGAGGCAGACCAAAGACAAGATGGACTGTGTGAAGGATGATATGGGTAAGAAAGGAGTGAGTGTTGAGATGACGGCTGATAGACCGGAGTGGAAGAGGAACACTTGTTGTGCCGACCCCACATGAAAGTGAGATAAGGACAGGTAAATGATGATGGGTCGGCTCTTGACCTCGAAACTTACACAGGCAAGAATGAGGTCTGCGATGGAGTGAGCCTACCCAGAAGGTGCCTAATTAAGTAAGTTCGTATGAGCCAGTGGCCAAGTCTAGGGATAGGCGTAATAAGATATAGGCGTGATGATAAACACAGATAGAGTTAACCTGATCGCAAACTTGTCCGCGCCGTACACGCCGCAGTAATTTGTCTTTACAAAAAATGCTGATGACGTCAGAAAATGCGGCTCGCTTCTGACGTCAGCAGCATTTTCTCTATTGAAGTGACAGTTCGGCGCGTTCGGCTCGGCTGGACTGTGCGACCACCCTTACTTAGGTACCTACACATTTTATACTTAGCTATATTAGCTACAAAAAGCTAAAAAAGAGCCGTGTTGGCCGAATGGGGTTGTACCTCGACTTTCAATCCGAAGGTCGTGGGATCGAATCCCGGCCGTGCATCAATGGATTTTGCGTTTCGTAAAATTTATATGCGCTTTAACACGAGCTCTGAACGGTGAAGGAAAACATCGTGAGGAAACCAGTTAGTATTCTTATAGGCGGCGATGGGCTTGCAACCTGTCACGTATGGAATACTAACTTCTGCAAGATGTGGGCATGTATCAAATATGTATTTGTACATGCCTCTGACTACCCCCTTAGACATCTTCAAAGGATCTGGAATATAAAAGATCTGAGAGAATGTCTACCGCGCCTCGGGGATACAGTCGTGACCCTGTTTTTTTTTTTCTGTTTTTGTATATTAGCTACGACGATGTAGTATGGATAGGGATACTCTGGCAGAAACAAAGACTTTAGAGCAAGTTAAATCGAATTCTTTCCTAGTTCTAAGCTATGTACCGAAACCTGGATGTATGTAGGTCAGAGCTTGCTGCAATTTGGCTCGCTTCTGCGCTGGACGCTGCAAGATATGAGAGTAATACTTTTTGTGCCGTTTCTAGGCACATTTTAGGCACTATTCCAAGGATAACTAGATTTTTCTTTTTGTTCGCCCGTATCAGCTTGGTTTTAGTAAGTTTTTTAGTGCTATAAACAAAACTTGCTAAAAAAAAGTTACGATAGTCCGTGAGAATAATGCTTCTGTAGGTAGGTGGGTATTTAAGGTACAGTCAGCTATGAAAAGTCGATTAATATTTGGTAAATCTGAATATTCCTGCAATTCGTAACCGCATGACAATTTTTTTTACAAATATTTGAAGATTAGGTCTCAGTCTATATTAATTTCCTAGCCACAGTTAATTTTTACTTAGAATACATACATACATACATACATAAAGTCACGCCTCTTTCCCAAAGGGGTAGGCAGAGACCACGGATCTCCAGTCGCTACGATCCTGACACACAACTTTCGCCTCTTAGAAACTTTTACTTAGAAATCGAAAAAAAAGGCGTTTTAAAAACATAAACTGTTATTTAACTTTTGTTGCTAACTGTACTTGTTTTAAATAACTGTTTATTATTATTTATATTATTCTTTCTTTCATTCTTTGCTTGGCACTTCTACGTGACCGAACCAGTCAGGACATCCCTTATAAATTGGACCATACAGAGCCATTCTAAAGATACGGAGGATACCCAATACCTATGTATAAAACGGAAGCAAATCTATCTATGTACCTACCTATAACCAACGTGAGCGCTATGAAACCTTTAGTAACCTTTGATAAATTATATTCCCATCTGTTCTCCCTGCTAACGAAGACGACCCTATCTCGGTAGATCGTAGTAGGTATACCTAAAATAGATTTGAATTCTATTAGTACTTAGTAGAAAAAATACGCCCAAACTCAAAGTCATTTTACACTATTCAACCGTACATGGAGAGGTCAAGCTGAATTGTCCGCTTAGGGTAGAGACATGAGGATTTTTTCCCTACGCTCACGAAGTCTTGGGCCTTAGGATGACAGATGGGAAGTAAATGTTCATACGAGTATAGGGATAGATCGGACCAGCCCCCCTAGCCACACAAATCGCAATAGAATAGAAATCGAATCGACAGATAACGCTGAGACTTCACCTGCGTCTTACGGCATTTAATTGCCAGAACCAGAACTGCATACATTTTATAAACATGTGAGTTCCTGGCTATGTAAATCGTCAGTTTGACATTACGCCAAGAACTCACGTGCCGCGACACTTGACATAAAATTTAGGCAGATTTTGCCATTACTGCCATTAGGCGCAGGTCTCAGCTTTATCTGTCAATTCGATTTCTATTCCATTTATATTTGTAACATGGCTAGGGGGGCAGCTTTTAGTCATTTTGTTTAGTTGTTATTTATTTCTTTTTTTATTATTTTACTGTGGTACATACTCGTAGTTTAGCTTTATTCTGTAGGTCTATATTATAATGTAACGAACATTAAATAGATCTGAATATATAAAGTTAAAACAAGGTGGTACGATGCACTCTCTGATCAAGTAACAAACTTACAGGTGAAGTTGGTACAGTTGTGTTCATAACGCTTTCGAGCAAGCGAACGGGCGTCTGCTAACGGGCGTCAGCGCACGGTCGTTCAAAGGTGCCGACCGTATCTTTGTGTAACAGGCGAGTCGAGTCTTGTAATACAATAGCAATGATGTTGACCTGCTTGCATGTATTGCGTTTTTCACATATTTCCCTGCTTCATATAAAGTGAATAAAGTTAATCATCTGATATCTCTACCTACTCTCTACCTTTAACGGCTATTCAGTTGTAAACCCATAACGGAGGATTTTAGGATGACTAAAAACTCCGTCACCGGAGTTACCTTCTTGAGAGAAGCTAGGCTCCTTAGCTAGGTACTTACGTTTTTATTCGCCAGAGCCAGAATTGACGTTGTCTCCTTATGAGAAGAAGCTGTATAGGTAACCTACCTACCTTTTCATAAGCATGTCTATCGCTTGGGGATAGTCCTGATCATGTTTGCTTATGTGATAGAATAAAAGGACTACATGAAATGTAGGAAATCACAAGAGAGAAACTTCATATTTTGCATCTGCTATTCGAAAGCTTAGCAATAGAAGATAATACGTAGGTATAAGTTAATAATGAGTAATAGATCTCACCTAGATTATCGCATTAGAATAGAAAATGTCTGTAATGATAATTTTAGTAAATAAATAACTGAATAATAACTGAAAGCTTTTCATTTAACTCCAAGCAACTACGCTTTTGTCGGTAACTGTACAAACTCTGCAAGTTGAAACTTCGCAAGCGATGTTATTTTAGTATCTAGTATCTATTGACAACCTACATAATGTTGTTGTAAGTTTGTAATTTTGTATGAATAAGACCCATTGTAATTTTAAGACAAGTGGCCCACTCGTGGCTTTGCTCTGACAGTAGTATCCAACACTAGTGTCGTAACCGTTACTACATTTACTGTAACTTAGTGTCAATTGTCAACAATGTGTCGACACATAAACTCCAACAACATAAGTCCACACAATGTGTGGAGAAAAATATATCGGGTTGTTTTTCGCCATTTTAGGAAGAAGCACTGGTTTTATTTTCTTTTTCTTGTTTTATTATTTAATTTCGGTGGCATTTTACTAATGAAGCCTTGGATTCGTAACAGGAGATCTGGAAAATGGAATGGGGGAGTATTGAAGAAGATTTCTCATTTGACGAAAAACTTCCGTTGCGAGTTTTGAAAAAGACAAGCCGACGTGTTTTGTTCAAACCAGTGACAGGACTGACTGACTGACATGATATAAATCTATATTTAAAACTTGACATTAGCAGAATTATACCTAGTTGTGTAGTTGCCATTAAATAAAAGAAGAAGAAGAAAAATATGTCGTAACTTGTCGACATCGTGCCGACACATCGTTACTGTAACATTTTAGACACAAAGTTTCGACATAATTACTACACGCTATAACCAAAAAGGTAACTTAGTTACGTAATTGTTACGGAACATTGGTAATCTGCGACTGTTTTCAAATTTTGCAACCAAAAATGGTTGTATGGGTTATTTTAGTCCTTGAAACGTACATCGGTCTTCGCAATTCCTTAACCTCATTAAAATCCCAAAAATAGGTTCATTATCATTCTAAACCATAACATTGAAGTCAGTGTGCCGTTTAATCCACAGATTAAAAATTAATTACACTCCATTACCATCAGGGATATCGGATGGTAAGCCATAAAATCCCCATTAGTGTCGCTAGATGGCGCTTTTACAAATTATTGAACTAGAATTTGCAGGAACCTTAATGTCTTTACAAGTTGTAAATTCAGAAAGGACATTGAACTCGGGTTACACAAAATTGGATGTCGCCTTAATGGTATTTATGTAAATACTTTAATGTAATGTTATTTGTGTAGGAAAAAAAAAGTGTTTCTTAATATCGCCGTATGGCACGAATTTGTATGAAATCGAATGCAGCTTAAGGTGCATTTACACGATGCGATTTTTCGTACGATTTGCTAAGTCCCGCCCATTAAATGTGCCGATGAGCATCGCGCTAAGGGTGCACACGATGCGATTTTAACACACGATATCGTATCGCACGGAAATTTTTCACGTGTAAACGCCGAAGGAGAGATAGATGGATTGTGTGAAAGATGATATGAGTAAGAAAGGAGTGAGTGCTGAGATGACGGCTGATAGAGGGAAATGGAAGAGGAATACATGTTGTGCCGACCCCACATAGAGTGGGATAAGGGCAGGAAGATGATGATGACACAATCTAACCTTAAAAAAAAAAATGCTGGACATTTCACACAGCATCACCTAGCCCCAAAATAAGCAAAGCTTGTACTATGGAAACCAGATAACTGATATACTACTTATAAACTTTTTTGTTTGTAAATACATACATACTGCCTAAACATAGAAACACCCAGACCCGAGATAAATATTTGCAGATCATACAAACATTTATCCCGCGGCGGGGATCGAACCCGCAACCTTCTGCGTCCCAAGCGGGCTTTCACCCACTGTGCCATAGAGGTCGTCGAACCTTAACATACCTTCATAACTATAAAATCACTCATTTGGTCTGACCTTAGCAGATCTCTCTTCAATAAATATATCTAAGTTTATATAGCAATGTAAAACTTGTCCCCGAATAATAGAATCGAAATTGCGTATCGAGTTTTAACGAACCCGGTGGAAAGTCAATCGTTCAATTTGTGCCCCCATGCATCACTAAATAGCTTTGCCGGTGAGTTTTATTGAGACCACTGACAAGTTATCTTTAGGCCGGAACTCAATTTACGACAGAAGATAATTTAAACTTCTTTAGGTTCACCCTTAGACCCCTCGCAGACTACAGACTTTCTGACGGCCGATAGTTGAGACGGAATATACTTCGGCTCGTAATGAGTATGGAGAAGTATAGCCCGTCTCAACTATCGGCCGATAGAAAGTCTGTAATCTACGATGGGTCTTAATATCTCTGAAATCATTACCACTTTTATGCGTTGTTAAGTATTTACGTTTTTATTAAGTATAACCATTGTGGAACTTTATTATAATTAATCGCGCTACCAAGAGATTTTCATTTCGTACTAAACCAATACCAATATTCGCTAAAAAGTGGTAGGTTCCACCATAGACAATCTACCCCTTTTTACACCTACATATTTTGATTTTAAAGCTGTTGAATATTAATAAATAATGAATGAATGAAAATTCTTTATTGCACACCATTAATACAAATAAACAAACCCTACAAGCTTTGCTTAGTTTGGGGCTAGATGATCCTGTGTGAAATGTCCAGCATTATTTATTATTTATTATTATTAAAAACATAGGTAGGTACTTATCATAGTATCAAGTAGTAGTAGTCAAGTATTCCTTCTAAATGGCGACGTGAATCAAACTTTATAGATAGCGTTTTGTGACGTAAACATTTTAAAAATATGTTTTCTGGTTAGGTTTTTCGTTTTTTTAAACAGGCATGTAAAAGGTCATTGACATAATTGCTTGCCAATTCCACACTCATGCATAATGTAAAAAGTTGCGGTTTTGTCGCATGTCAGTTTAAAGTCATTTGAATCATCATGATCATCACTGGATATGCAAATCCCTCGTCTCTTCTACGAGCTTAAATCTACATATGGAGGTATATGAGAAGTAAGTCATACATAGGTACTTGAAGATATCCATCAACTTTATTTTCAACCAACTACGGCACAGCCAAAAAGAAGGGCTATGATTTTAGCAGTCAGTCCATGCATCTATGTAGGTATGTAAAAAGTTCTACCGTCGCGTTTAAATTAGGGAGGTACAGTCACGGACAATAAGATGTATACACTCCATAATGTTTCAACCCATGTACAGGTTAACATGTTCAACAATGTTCTGGTATTTTTATTGATTTCGCCACTAGTTCAATGTGAAATCAATTTCCGCTTTTTGTTTTTAACCTACATCTATAAGTTTTAGTGTGATATTAATTTTAAAAGTATGAAGTGTATACATCTTATTGTCCGTGACTGTACCTATCTGATTTCAAATAATAAGGTGACTAAAATTGTCTTGAGCTAAATATACCAATACCAATTTTAAGAAATTAAAAACGAGAGTAAAAATAACAAATCAAAATTGAGATAATTCAAAGAACCCAAATATTTATCGATGCTAACAAGGCGATATACAGTTACACGCTCAATTATAATTGATGAAAATAGTGACATAAAATGTGAAATGGGAATATTTTTATTGTTGGTCCCTAAATATAAATAGACGCTTCGCGTACTATCCTTTTGTAGTAGCGAGGCTCGCTGGCAAGAATCTTGGGATCGTGAAGTTCTATTAACCACTGGATAGTACTTCACGATCCCAAGATTCTTGCCAGCGAGCCTCGCTACTACAAAAGGATAGTATGCGAAGCAATCGAAATCAAGAAGTATCCGAATTTTAATCATGAAGATGGTTTTAGGCTTCCTGCATCATGGAATCCAGTTATTAGTAGGTGTGAATTGCGTCGCAACATCACGCAGCGGGGTCAAGATACGGTTAGTGTCGTGTGCGCCGGTGTAAACGTCGTCGTTTAGAAAATCTGAAGATATGTGAGGGTAGTTGTAAAACTATCGCTCATCGACGGGAGCTCCGTCACATACTCCAATTTGCCCGCGACCACGCTTGTTGCAACACAGGCAAAACGTCGGGAAATAATAAAATAAGGTACGCGATAAATTCCGTTTAGTTAGTACGTAATTACATTTAAAACCAACGTAGGTGAGTAAACTGAAGTGGAGTTGGGCTGGACACCTGGGACGTGGTGATGATAGTGGTGTAAGATGGCAGAATGGTGGCTCGGAACTGGCAAGAGAAGCATTAGACGTCTGGCAGCGCCGACGGTGGATCAGACTGGCACTGGACCGGGAAGAATGGCAAAAGCAGAGGGAGGCCGAAGGCAGTGGGTGAGGTTGGGCTGCGGATGATAAGGTGAGTAAACGTATGAATTAATGGTCATTATGGCCAATTCGGTTGACGGAGCTTTTAGATTTCTTATAAGCTTCTGTCATGGCTTAAAGACTTATACAACGACGATAGCCGGGACCGAAGCACGGAAGCGCTCAGTTGATTGCTATCAAATACACAAAATCTATAATAGACATAGATCATAAATGTACATCTATCATTACATCAAAACAACCTCTAAGTTTCCTAACATAACTAATTTATTTTCTTCATAGGTGGTCAGTAATAGCCGCTGCATTGCGGTATCTAGAAGGTACACGAATGTAGACCTTACACTCATACACTTAAAGTTGTTTAGAGAGAGTGCTCTTAAGAAAAAAAGGCTAAGTCACGCACGATTACGTGTTTTGTTTAGGGTTATACAGTTTTGAATAAAAATTCACAAAAACGAACCTACTTAAAAGTTAAATGCTTCTGAAATCTGCTGTCATTGAAATGTGTACCTTTCATGTCGTAAATAAGAACTATATTGTATTGCTCGAGCTGTGTTACTCGTCGTCTCTATACAAGCTAATCCTAAATATCCAAGCATTTCGTCCCCATACAGTCACACAGTCATCAATCTTTTGGTCGGTCTCTTCTGCTACATCCATTTATTCAAATCTATGACCTAACATCCTTCTCAAAACTGGTAGTTGTTCAATTATCCTGAAAGGCCTCTACCACGCTCTTCAACTTATCACTAGTTTTCGAATTCCTCGACGCAGAACTAGCTGGACAAGTTAAGAAGAACTTTTCTACAATGAAGAAACATTATATAGTAGTTGCCATTGAATAAAAGAACCGCCATTGGATAAGAGATCACTGTAACCCGTGTCATTTGGCCATAACAAAACCAAAACCCCGTCCACATTTGTAACATTCTAACGAACAATGTTCGGCGTACTTTCAAAGATTGATATTTTGTATGGAAGTATGAAACGGATAAATGATTGAACATTTGTTCGCCGAACAAATCCCGTCCACACTATTGTAACAGACACGTGGCTTTGTTACGGTTACGCTGTTTTGTTCGCTGAAATGTTCTAATGTACGACTTGCACGAGGTCGGAACGCCTGAACGCGTACCCTGGAACGCGTCGTAGTTCGTACAAGGCTTTACTTTTTAAGAAGGTTGTGGAATTCAATGCTTTTGAATTAATATAAATCATCCTATTGGATTCATGTAGTGTATGTGTGGCGTTATTTTTTTGGGGTTTTAAACCTGATCGCACAAATGACCGCGCCGTACGCGCCGCAGTCATTTTTCTATACAAAAAATGCTGATGACGAAAATGCGGCTCGCTTCTGACGTCAGCAACATTTTCTCTATTGAATTGATAGTTCGGCGCGTTCGGCACGGCTGGACTGTGCGACCACCCTTAATCGTACCTAAACCTAGTCAACCAATTGCCTATTTTCCACGTCTCAACCGCACTCAACTCTATACAGCGGAGATGAATTAATAGACTTTAGTCTAATAATTCATCTCCGCTGTGCTAAGCTAATAAATTCAGAATTTCCCAGAAATATAGCACTGCCAATCGTCTCTTGAAACCGTCAGTTTACTAAAATAATATTATTTATTAGATATTCAGATAACCTAGCAATAACAGAGCTAAGTTGAATTCTGAAAAGGTTAAATTAATACTGATAATCATCTAAGTCAAAGACAACATAGATAGATAGATAGATACATAGGAAATACTTTATTGCACACCACATAATAAAAATAGTGTTTTTTATTTAGAAAAATGACTGCGGCGCGTACGGCGCAGACTTATGCGATCAGCTTTAAGACAATGATTTTACAGTTGAGAATTCATCTCGTGCAAGTGTAGATTTGCTTCTATTCTAGTTTATATTCTACAAACGGCTCTGCATAATTGAACTTGGAGTTTCCGCGCAGTTTTCCAATGTTTTTCGAAAAACAGTCTCTCTCTTATACGACTGTAGATTCGCATGTTTTCATGTTTAGTTAGACTTTTATGAGATTGACTAGCTCGTGATTTTAAGACAACACAAAAAAACGATTTATGTGCGAAGGTGCGAGTCAAGCAAGCCAGCAAGCGAGAAGTAAGTTATTTTATACATTTGTCTTTCATTTTAAAGTAACTTAATTGAGGAATTGGGTTCAACAAATTAATTTAAAAATATTTATGTAATGATTTTTTTTGTTTTGTTATGAAAATTCCGAGTAGGTAAATCGAAAATGATTATCCTTTCAATTCATTGTTGCTTCCTGTATAACTTAGTCCATTCGAGAGTGCGATGTACCCGGGCTGTGATTGGTGGAATGTCTGTCCTCCTTGAAAATCGTTTTGCAACATGTCCTAAAAATCTATAAAAGATACATTTTGAAGTGAAAACTTATAACGGCTTAGGAATTAAATTGATACGGTCAAACGTCTTTTTATAACCCAAAAATGAAGCCCTGTCAGTGTGTGTAGTTTAAAATGAAAGACCATGTCTAACTAATGCGTTAAAGTATATGTAATATATAATATATCTCACCGCGGGCCGCGGCATTTTCTGAGAAATATTTTAAATCACGGCACATTTTAACGATAGCATCTCGTAGAAATTCACGTTTGCTCGAATCTTTCCGACATTGTGAGTCCTCAAGAATTATGTACCAAGAATTATGTATATATTCCATATTACAGAGCTATGTGAGGCACAGCGTGACATGTTATAAGAATTTCTGTTATGTAATTACCTTTAATAAAAAGTGCCTATGCATTGTTCCTTCTTTACCGAATTACCGATTCGGTTTACCGAATCGGTGATTCGGTTTGCCTGGAAGAGATCGCTTTCAGCGATAAGGCCGCCAGTTGTCTACCTAAAGCAAAGCGTATTTTTCTTATACAGGGTGTAAAAAGACGTCTACCGAAGCCGAAAGGGGTAGGTACAGCAACCCAACACACAACCAAATCCAAAAGGATTTTCCGAAATATTCATTATATCCGGAGAAAACAGCGTTTGAAGAGTACTGTTTGCGTATGTTTTGGGCGCGTTTTTTTACATAGATTGCTGGATTTTGAGTTTTAAATGTTTTTTTCATTAATTAATGAAATTATTATGTAGGTATGGTCTTATTATGTTGTAATAGTAGTAAATAACCGAAAATAACATAAAATGACTAAGCTAAGTTAAAATATCTTTTTGTTTTTTTTTTCGCTTAATATGCTTAGAATCATGGTCTGATTGCAACCCCTCAGTTTTCGGTAGTTGTCTTTTTACACCCTGTATATCTTCTTCGCTTTGTGTATGCAAGTACCCAAATAAACCACCTCCACATTATTTTTGTATTTATTCTGTTACATAATTGACAAACATTATAATTTATTTAGTTTATTGAACACAACACTCCACATATAGTATATTATCCTCACAGGGTCTATTGACTGACCGACGGTTTTCGACAGAATACCAGCGCCTCGCTACCTCGTTGTGGCGAGGCATTATGCTGAGTCGAAGCCCTTTTGCTGCTGTAGCACACATGAGGTACATGACAGGTTTCTTTTTTTGTCTTATTCTTTTAATTATTATTTTTTCTTTTCTTCTCATTTTGTATTTTGTGTGTGCTTGAGTGGCAAATAAATAAATGTCTATGTCTATGTCTATGTATTCAATAAAGAATTATCTATCTATCTATCAACTGTTTTTCTTCACGTGGATTAAAAACCGAACATTTTATAAAACTATTCTTCGTCACTAACCTACACCTATTGTAAGTTTCATCAAAATTGGTTCACAGGTTAATTTGGTCAAGAAAAATAGTTTCTCATGTTAAAATGAGATTGTAGGATAATAAAAACTTGAACACGTGTGTATTTTTTGAATCTTCAGGAAATATTTTTGTATCGTCACCGCGCGTTGGGAAACGCCGTGTTATAGATTCTTTACCGTGTTTGGAGTTCAAAACTAGATGGCGCTGACGATGGTGTCGGTACTGTCAGTCTGAGTTCAATAGATTTTTCCCATCTCAAAAATGCCCAACGCGCCCAAAGAAGGTTTTTGGAAATCATAATAGTATTTTCTTGTTTTTCCTTTAAATGAATAGTTTTTACAAGGTTGTATGGGGTAAAAACAGTTTGATATCATCCCCGGAATTCGGTTAACAAGCGATTTCCACACCGATTTACCGAAACAAATTCGCGGCGACCCAACTGTTACTATAGATATAAAAATATTGTCACGTCCAATAATAATATGGTGTGAAACTAGCATATACCCGCGGTTTTGGTTGGAACAGTTTGTGTTAAAATTGTAATTGTATGAATTGAAATGCCTTCGAAAAAAGTTTACAAATAAAAAAGCTTTCTAATCGAAGTGGATCTAGGAAGCGCTGGAGAGATGACCTCGACTCCTTTTATAGTGGGTGGTGTAACCTATCAAAGGAGACGGATGGTTGAAGAGAGTTGGGAGAGACCTTTGCCCAGCAGCGGGACAACATAGATTTAAGAAAAAAATAGTGTGCTTTATTACGGAATCCAAGGTATATCTCCAGCTATGAGAGCTAATAAGTTGAATGATAATGTAAGTAGGTAAAATATTCCAAATATGCATCTACATAAAGAAATTAAGACAGCACTGATTCTCCAAAAGGTTACTCACCCATAATGGGGTTTGAAATCCTCAAAATTCTCGAACCGTATAATTTCAAGCTGCAAATAATACTACGTCCTTACGAAATAGTTGCAAGTTACATAAAACTTGAGACTGGTCCGACTCCGCTACTCGGCACGTACATAAGGCCATAATGCCCTAATTCGGGGCAGCTTTTGGGGATAGAGGTTTGTATTCAAGGCTTTGGATTCATGGAATTATTGCATTATGGAAGACGCAGCTTCGATTCGCGATCATAAATCTTGCCATGAATAACGGCATATCGATTCATCCCAGTGTAAGCAGTGGGCTATAATGCCCCAATCCCAATACTAATAGCCCCAAGTCTTCTGTGGGGTTAGAATCCAGTCATGCACCACGTTATTCTTTCCAAAAAATGTACCTACAACTACATAATATGTGCAATAGTTACGCACTCTCAACTAGTGAAGGGAGTTTGGCGGACTTTATAGGCGCTTGTATTATCAGATTACTACCAAGGAAGAATGTCATGTGACCAGGAAGAGTACTTGGTATGAATGTGGATGTAAAAGTAAAGGTAGGCTGAAGAAGAGATGGATGAATTGTGTCAAAGATGACATGAGTAAGAAGGGAGTGAGTGCTGAGATGACGGCTGAAGGGAAATGGAAAAAGAGTACATAGTTGTGCCGACCCCACATCAAGGGCAGGAAGATGATGATGTCATCTACAACTAACGCATCTAGTGTATTATACTCTAAAAATATTACCTTCTTTCACAGCCGGAACTAGTCCAACTTTAAATGTGGATGAATAATGAATGGAACCTCTGAAGATACTCAAAGTACAAACTTAGTTAGACAAGTAGAGTGGGTACAACGGCTGGAGGAACTAAATCTATGATCTAAAGCAACACTCACGAAAGTAGTCAAGTGTATGTACGAAACAGATTCAAGTGTGTTTAAATTGTCGGCTGTTGGTATGGCACAAACTGAAAATACTTCCATACTATAATATTATAAATGTGAAAGTAACTCTGTCTGTTTGTTACCTTTTCACGCCTAAAGTACTGAACAGATTAGGGTGATAATTGGCATGGATATATAGGTATATAGGTTACTTTATATCCCGAAAAAATACCGAGGGACCGCGGGTCACACCGCGGGAGTTCAGCTGGTACCTACATTACAAAGCTAAGAAAACAGAATATTTAGATGACTAAACTAAACATGTTCCAGCTCGGCAATAAGATACACTTTGTACACGTAATAATAATATTTGTAACAGTTATGCGTAAAGTTGCCCATGCGTATGGTGTGGTGTGTGGGATGCTGATCACTTCGTTAACAATGTCATAGCCACATTTAGCAGGCTGTACTGCAAACGATACATCGCATTGAGTGACAGAGAATTCGTTAACTGGGTGTAACAGTTAACTAATTGTAACATTTCCGTTGTGGTATATTATGTAGTAGCATTGACTCAAAATGAAAGATGTGCCAGACCACAAGACGAGCCACCAAAATGGGCCTCACGAGCAATTAAGAAAACTAAGTTGTTGCGAAGTTAGAGCACGCTCCAACGAACTGGTTTCCATTTGACATGCCCTCGCATTAAGACGCTGTTGGCGAAATGGAGGGCATTAGAGCTGCTTAAGATGAAATAATGAACTGATGGCTAGCTCATCTATTATGGCGAAAAGGTGAGAGTTTGATTGTAATGATAAATTATGCTAGATTTTTCACGCAGAATAGTCTCGCCTCAAATTAAGATACCTGGTAGAGAAAAAAGCCCAGAGATTGTTTGTCAAAATACATTTTTTTTTTTTTGAAAATGAAAATATTTATTCAAAAAAGGTCTTAAATGGTAAAAGTATTAACAATGTTTTAGCTTCCTATTTATAAATTTGGGTAGTGTAATACAAATAGGCACTGAAAGTAGCCTCAACCTACCGCAATCTTTTTTGAGAAAAAAACCTAGCGATTGAAAGTTGATATGCATGTTAAGTTTTCTGACCTAAATTAGTTTCTGTATTGAGTTCCTCGTTCTAACTAAGTAGAGACTTGTATGTACATATTTTGCTATTATTAACATTTTGGATTTTTAATGTATTTTTTTAGATTCTTTATGTGTATTTATTTGTAAATTTTGTTTGTTTGTTTGTGAGAGAAAATAAATAAATTTATTTATATATATAAAATAAATAAATTTATTTATTTATTTATTTACTAAACTATGAGTAGGTATTCATTTCATTGAAAGGAAAATGAACTAAAAACGAACCGTTTGATTCCTAGACACCGTTTACACGATACCATTTACCATTGCTCCAACTCAATGGATCCATGGATCACCTAAAAGAATGATGGGCCCCAAACAGTGTTTGTTGCCCTGTTTCTTCGCGGTATTTGTCGCGAAAAATTAGTTCTAAGACTATTCTAAGTGATCCCTGTGGTCATACTGAATAAATGCCTTTTGACTTTGATTCTGGCATACCATTTCACATATTGCCTCTTGCCACAGAATATTAGCCCTTACTCCGTTGAGTTTGAGAAAGCAAGAGGCAAGAATTGGAGTAATTTAAGAAAATAGTACTTTAGTAGCAAACAAAAAGATTGATGCTCTAAACTTGGAATTGGGCAGGTTATGATCACGATTGGCAGAGAGCCCGAGGTCGCGGTATGTGGGCCAATGGAACCTACTATTGGAACTCGTCCAACTACAGATCTGATATGGGTAAAGCTTGTTGCAAATAATGTAGAAGTTAATAATAAATCATAGTAGAAAGTGAATGTTGACCCTGTTGTTTTTAAGAAGAGAGTTAATAGGCACCTTCTGGATAGGCTCGCTCCATCGTTGACCTCATTCTTGCCTATGTAAGTTTTGAGGTCAAGAGCTGAAACATTCATAAAAAAAATGTCGATCCTCGAGAGAGATAAAGAGAATGAGAAGACTTTAACTTCATGTAAAGGGATCAATTTAAGTAGATTTTTTTCAAACCATGCAAATCAACAGTCTTTTCAGTCAGTGGAGGGGTCCCAGCATGTTTATTGTTTAAATTTAGTTTTAGCTTAAGTGTAGCTTAGTTTAGTATAAAGGTTGTCTGGAAGAAATCGCGATCTAGCGATAAGACCGCCAATTGCAACCAATGGTTCTATGTAATTACTCTATTATAAGTTACCTTCCTACTTTTTGTTACATTGTGTTGCAATAAAGATGTTTTCATTTCATTTCATTTCATTCATTTCAACAGTTTGACCCAAAATGGCTGTTCTCTTATCTCAATTTCCTTCAACATTGTACAAGCAAAACCCTTTCAAAATGATTTGCTTCTCGACTGTGTGTGTGTGTGCTTTAAAGATCATTGAAACAACAGCCTTCAAGTTTCCAAGTTTCAAAGCAAAGGTAAAAACTTCCGACCTTCACCTAATAAACGTGCGTCTACAAGACGAAGAAAAGAAGCTATGAATATGTGATTCGGGCTGATTGCAAGCTAGGTCACGATGACGTCACTAGATGGCCTTGGGAGCCTAGGCATCTTGTGGAAGACTTTTAAGTTGAGATTTTGGTCGATTCTATTTATCTTGTGATTCTAGGCGACCCGATGATGTGACATATGGATGTTTCAGGCGTATAATCCCTAAAACTTGCTTAGATATTTTGATCTACTAGATAATTTTCTTATACGTCAGGAGGCAACCTATACTTGTGACATTTATATGGAATAAGCTTGCCAAAAAGCTGCTGAACCATCAACTTAATCTGCCCTAGACAACGTCAATACTAAGCTAAGCTGCGGGTTTCCTCACGATCTTTTCCTTCACTGTTTCAAGCTCATGTTAATACGCATTGAAACATGAAACGCAAAATTCTATGATGGCGGCTGGAGTTCAAACACAACCTTAGATTTGAAAGTAGGCATCATACTAGACTGATACGGTTCACAACTGAATATACAAAGGAAGTATTCACATTAGCGGCATCTTTTCATCCCTGTTGGAGACAAATCCGAGAAGTTACCCCTCTCCTCCCATCCTCAGTCTGAGCTACTGCAAAAGGATTTTACAATAATTCTTGTGGTAGCTGACTTTTCAAGTTTAATTCAACACAATAAAACGCAAAACGATAGCGCGTTCTAATTTGATGTGTTTAGTCATCTATTATCTATTCTCTAGATAGTTGTTTTGTTATGATGCCTGGTTGTATAAAGGGTCTTTCATTTTAAACTAGCTATATTCAGGAATTGGGTTCAACAAATAAATAAATTAAAAAATATTTATGTAATGTTTTTTTTGTTTTGTGATGAAAATATCGATAAAGACTATCCTTTTAATTGATTGTTGCTTCTTGTATAACTTAGTCCATTCGAGCGTGCGACGTGATGTTACTGCGCTGTGATTGGTCAACGTCTGTTTTCCTTGAAAATGTTATGCAACATGTCATAAAAAATAAATAAAAGATACTTTTTGAAGTGAAAACTAAAATTGGTCAATCGTCAATCGTCAACGGTCAATCGTCTATTTACAACCCAAAAATTGGTATTATTCGATTGGTATTCATTATGTGTATAGTATACACATGCAAGTTGTTTCAGTGTGCGTAAGCTCCCGAGCTTCTTCATGGAACATTCCCGAATGCTCCATAGACAAATGAGCGCTCAGTATCGCTTACGCACACAACAACAAATCTACACACAACTAAGACAGAAAAACTAGAGATAGAAAAACTGTAGAATGTAACGCCGCCACGAAGTATTTCGCATTCTTTCAGCGTAGCACCTTCTGGCACATTCCGAATAAATCCAGGATTTACTGGTTGCCTCTTATAAAATCGTTTGTAACTCGCTTTTACTGGTTATATTAAGATTGTCCCTAGTTAGACGTGAAAATTGTAGAGTTTTAGAAGCGCGTTGGGCTTTTTGAGATGGGAGAAAATCATTGAACTTGCATCGCGAGTCACGTGAGCTGTTACCGACACCATCTCTGACAGTTCTCTTCAGCAAAGATCGACTAACTTGTTCAGAATATACGATATTCTGAACAAGTTAGTCCCAATCAGAAGTAGACTCTATACACTCACCGCCATCCATCATCTTGTGGGGTCGGCACAACATGTATTCCTCTTCCATTTCCCTCTATCAGCCGTCATCTCAGCACTCATTCCTTTCTTACTCATATCATCTTTCACACAATCCATCCATCTCTTTTTCAGCCTACCTCTACTCGTATCAGGATGGATGTAAAGAGTCTACTTCTGAGTGAGACAACCGCGAGTTGTCTCTGTCCTAGTCCTCAGAAGTTACTGTTCCTGAAGGACATTAACTTTTTGCACTTAATTTTTAGTAGATTTTGCGTCATAAGGTAACAAATATCCATACTTACATGTGTTGTGTATATGGATACGTCCTCATAAGCTTTCGCTTTTAGGTATATTACATCAACTCGTATCCTGGAAGGCTTAGTCCGTACCAAAGGATATCACGTAACTGCTTTGATCAAGATAGTTTATTTCCACGCCATCTATTGCGTTTCATCCTAAACTTTTCTATGTAGTACAAACAAGTACACAGCGCTTGCAGTAAAACTAGTCTGTGCCTCAGTTGGGATTTATATTATCGGCCAAGTTTCAGTATTGATAGCACAGTATAGCTTATAGTTGCTAAAGAAAGTTTTACTACTGCCATCTACACCTCTTTAACTCAGTGGCTAAGGCAGTGGGCTAAGGTTAAATGCCTAGATCCGTTGGGTGAACTGTACGTGTGCTTATGCTGTAAATAAACAATGTCTATGCCTATAATAAATAATGCTGGACACTTCACACAGCATCATCTAGCCCCAAACTAAGCAAAGCTTGTACTATGGGAACCCTATAATTATATACTTTTTGTTTGTAAATACATACATAGAAACACCCATACCCGAGATAAATATTTGCAGATCATACAAACATTTATACCGCGGCGGGAATTGAACCCGCAACCTTCTGCGTCCCAAACGGGCTTTCATCCACTGCACCACAGAGGTCGTCAGGGGTTGGGTATTTGAATTGAGCTGATTTTTCTTGGAGCTGCTTCTTTTTGGGTGAAGAAGTACTTTAAAATTAAGTTCAAATACATACAGCTTCCTCAGAATCCTGTAAATTCCAAAAGCTACCGTGAACTCTCTGAAATAAAGCTCAAATTTCTCTGGCAGCAAACTCCAAATGGTTTAGGCTTGGCAACAGATACCAGCCACCTATAACTTAGTGAAAACAAGAATATTTATGTTGCGAAGGCTGATAGTAAACTTTGTTGATTCTGGATCGCAGATGGTTCTCTGTTTATCTTTGGGTAGGTTCATCATCATCATTAAAAGCCTAAATGCCTTTTAGGTAGGTATATCTAGTTAGATTTGCCCATGACATGCCCATCCATAGAATCATCTAGTTAGATGATTCTATGGATGGGCATGTAATGCGGAGGGATGAAAGTCATGTAACTAAAAGGGTGATGGAAATAAATGTGAATGGATATGTGAGTAGAGGTAGACCTAAGAAAAGATGGATGGATTGTGTGAAAGAAGATATGGAAAAGAAAGGAGTTGATACAGAGATGACGAGTGATAGGGGAGAGTGGAAGTGGAAGAGGTTGTGCCGACCCCGCATGAGCGGGATAAGGGCAAGCCAATGATGATGATCTAACTAGATGATTCGTTATGCAATGTCAGGAGGCAACCTATGCCTATACTGAACGGGACACTGAACGGGACGCTGTAGTGCCTTGGATATTGGTTTTTGAGATGGAATGGGCTGACTCAGCTGCGGATTTCTTAACGATGTTTAATTTTTACGAGCATGTATGAAGAATGTAATGAGAGCGAATGAGGCGAAAGTTGTGTGTCAGGATCGTAGCGAGTGGAGATCCGTGGTCTCCACCTACCCCTGCGGGAAAAGGCGTGATTTTATGTATGTATGTAATTTTTACGAAACGCGCAAAATCCATTTTACAGGGTCGGAATTCAACTGTACTTGTTACTTGCCACTGTTGTTGACCAAGGCAACGAAAACAGGATAACGATTGTATCCCCGAGGCCTCTCAAAATATCTAAGGGGGTATTCAGAGGCATGTCCAAATACATGATACATACCCACATATTGCAGAACGTAATATTCCACACCAGGCAGCTACAGCTTGGTTTCAGCAGATGTTTTTCGATGATCACCCAGCATAATTGTGCAACCCTGAACTTCGATTTCTACGTCTAAACGCAATATTTTTGCGATCCATGCAACCGCGAATTTTTTAACACGTCTTCATTCATACACATTATTCATAGTCATGGTGTACCTCATCCAATTCATCACACCCTGAGGAGGCCACAATTTATTATAGTAATCGAGTGTATTGGTATTCTTATCACGCAGCCGGCGAGGGATCTCTGGGCCAGCGATTTTTCAAATCCACATTTACATACGTACTTAGATACTTATAAATATAAGGAAATGTTATTGTTCAAAAATAATGCTATAACATTAGAACTAATAGCTTCCGCTCGCGTGGTACCAAGATTTTGAATACTCAGGTCCATTCGTCTCTGATGGTGGTCTTTCTGGTGCACTCATTCAAGGGTCTGTCCAGCGCTGCCTTCACTTGGTCCGTCCATCTCATTGGAGATCTACCTCGTGGCCTTGTACCCTCAATCTTTCCCTGAGGCCTGAACCACAAGACGTTCTATGGATAGTTCTCCACGCCGCGACACGTGCCCAAAGAGCGTGAGGATGCACATACAGGTAGGTATATCCTGACATTTGTGCAAAAAACTGTTCATATTACCTATACCTCATATACCTTTAACCCTACTCCAGTACTCAAATGAAAGTTGGATAGTATTCTCAAACAAAATTCTCGAACACTCTCGAAAAGCGCCGAATATTTAAGTAAAAAGGTTGGTAACCTTCATAGTGTCACCTCGGATCCCAGACAAATCCCCGATTCACGCTCACGTACGAAAAGTAATCTTCTAAACGCACTCTTTTTAACCAGGGCACCCTTTTGAACATGAATTATAATTATTTAAAGTGACATGTTGACTCTAGAGCTGTATAAAAAGCCGGAAAAATCTGGCCGGAGATTATTTTATTAGCCTGTAACATTTAGAACGGTCAGTATGGGAAAGTCTGACATACGAAACTCGAATTTTAGTAAAAATGAAAACTGCATTAACACATACAATTGTAACCAGCTCGGGAATCGAACCCAAACGTTTTGAAAAATGAAATTTACACTATTTCTATTAAGATATCGATTGCGTCTTAGCAGTAAAACATTTTAATATCCTACTATTTTTATTAATTGTGTTTGAAAAACAATTAATAAAAATAGATTCCATATTAAGCTCAGGTGTTATCTGTTCTTCATTTCAATAAGTTCCAATAATTTTTCTCAACGATGTAAGTAATTTTAACTTTCTAAGATTTTTAAGTCTCAAATACCAAACTCCGGCTTTCCCTGTCACAACCCTAAGCTCAGTCATTAGTGTGAAAGGTCTCTAACTATTGTGTTGTCGGTGAAACTCTGTTGAAATCATTTCAAAAGAGTCCAATGTGATTGCATCGAGGTTTACTAAAAGTTATTTGACAAATTGGTTTATAAAACGCCTTTTACACAATACAATTCTGACATAATATAGTGGTCCTTACGGGCCTCGTAAGAAGGCTCAAGGTCGCTCAACATGCTACGGTAAGGTCTCTCTACAAGATCGAATCAGAAATGAAGAGATCATCGTAGGAGCATGTCACCGACATAGCCTACTGAATTAGCAAGTTGAAATGTCAGTGGGCGGGGCACATAGCTCGTAGAACTTGCCTAGCCTGTAGAACTTGCCGTTGGGGCAGAAAAGTTCTCGAGTGGAGACCACGCACCGGAAATAGCAGCAAGGGACCCCCCACTATAGATAGACGATCGATAGATAGACGATCTGGTAAAGATTGCTGGGGCTGCACATCGATCGCTCTGGAAATCGATGGGGGAGGCCTATGTTCAGCAGTGGACGCTATGGCTGAAATGATGATGATGATAAAATAAATAAATAAATAAATAATGCTGGACTTTTCACACAGCGTCATCTAGTAAGCAGAGCTTGATGATGATTCTGACATAAGTACCTACCATTTTTTCCTCTTGCTACAGAAATATTAGATTTTGCTCCGTTGAGTTTGAGAAAGCAAGAGTCAAGATTTTTATGCCACAATGGTATCATGTAAATGTCATTTTAGTCTAAAGGCAACTCTACACATTCGCCGATCTATTATTTGGAAAGACGATGATAGGCGAATACAGGCGATGGGGCTTATACGTTCGTGAACGTCGGCATTCGACTATCATCGGCGAATATGTAGAGGCCCATTTTAATAAGTTCAGAAAAACAAACGATTTTCTTTGATCTGAGTTTTTAACCGACTTCAAAAAAAGGAGTAGGTTCTCAATTCACCTGTATGTTTTTTTATTTATTTTTTGTATCTTGTTACAAGATTACTCCGCCAATTGTGGACAGATTTTCAAAATTATTTTTTTGTTTGAAAGGGTATGCTCCAGAGGTGGTCCCATATAAATTTTTTTCCTGAGGGTTTAATAGTTTTCCCGTAAAACTTTAAAAACCTTCCCTCCTAGCCATTGTAAATCGAATCGATAGATGAGTAAGATAAGACTCTCTATGCATTATGTCAAACTGACGTTATAGACACGCCGCGTGTAGAGTCGAACATTGAAGTCGGTTTTTCTTTTAGTTTTAAAACGTAATTATTAGTAATTGCAAAAACAGACAAAATGTAAATGTCCAATTATAAATTTCTTACTCTTATTATTGTTTTGCCTTTGTAATTGCTAACAAATAGTTAATTTAAGTGATAGTCACCAAGCCAAACGTTTAAATAACATTAACAGAACCGAAGAGAAATGAAAACAAAATAGTTTACTTAGACTGAAACTTGTTTAAACATTCCTCAAATTAAAGTTTACAATTGTATAATAAATTCCAGTGACAGTAATTAAATGAAAATAAAATGCAAGGCCTTTAAAAATACAAGCTATCAAAATCGAGCGAACACCTAGCACCGTACCATTTGAGACCGAGTTTTTTACGATTGGTTCTCGATCGAATTTTTGGGGGTGGTTGGAATTCCCCCAATTTAATCCAAAGAAGTAGAGCTCCCCTCACCAGATCGGCTTATCTGGCTGGCCTTACGGCCGACGGTTGAAGATGGATAGTTCTATATAGGTTAGTTGTGCTTGAAAACTTCGTAATCACGATCCAGGATTCAGTACTTTGTCATTTGTATGGGAATTGGCTTATCTGTGATCTCAGCGCCATCTGGTGATACTGTTACTGAAGTAAGTACTCTTTTAGCTAGGTGGTATCGCTAGTTTATGTGGCGATATCGGATAGAGGTCGCTACAAATTAAAAAAAATGACCATAGTGTTTCGTTTCGCAATCCATCCATCCATACTTATAAATGTGAAAGTAACTCGGTCTGTCTGTCTTTCTATATCTGTCTGTTTGTTATATTTTCACGCCTTAACCGCTGAACAGATTAAGCTGTAATTGGGCATGAATAAAGGTTGTATACCAGGGAAGGACATAGGCTTTTTATCCCCAAAAATGAAGTAATCCCGAAGGACCGCGGGTCACACCGCGGGAGCGTAGCTAGTTTATTATATTTCTACCTTCATAGTAGTCTTGTGTAGTTCCGGAACTAATAGTTCAATTGGACTATTTCTTTTGCGTTTAGTTCTTCCTTCAATAGTTCAGTTTCAATCCAATCATATCTCTAGTTCCGTAGTTCAGCGCGGCGAATTGACATTAAAACTTTTTTCAAATTTCAAATTCAAATTCAAATTCAAATCGTTTATTTGTGATACACAGGTTTACAAGGTGTTTGTATTTTATAGAGAGCCACTGTGATCTACCCACTGGGTGTACAAATTAGGTACCTATTATATAATATTACATGCATTTCATTCACAATAAATTCAACATAATTCTAATTTTAAAGAACATTCATAAATTAATAAGTTACATTTAAAAATACAAAGTCAAAATTAATAATAAACACTGTCAAAATGAAAACATAAAGTCAAAATTAATAAATACTGTCAAAAAATTCTTTCATTGAGTAAAACGTATTGTCGATGAGATAATTAAATAGCTTAGTCCTGAATGTCATAAATTCATCACAGTTCCTAATGTCAGCAGGTAATTTATTATAAATTCTAGCAGACATCACAAAGACACATGTCACGAGGACAGAATTTAGCTTTGATTTGGTACGTCACGCTATTCTATAATATTCTTGATCGAAAGTTGACAGATTTAAATGTGACAGACAATCTTCTAATTCGAGAAACAATAGTACTCTCTTCCCCGTCGTTATTTATTGAAAGTCATGAATACAAAGCAGACTCCTTGTGCATTTTACTTTTTTTCCTTCTTCTGTGTTTATTGTTTGTTTATACTTACCAGCCGGGATTGAGGAGAATTTGATAATTGGACTTGGCGTAAACATAATTTGGCCATTTTGAAAATAAAATGTGACACATCTTTGTATTTTTTTTTCTTGTAATAAGGAAACGCTAAGACCCCTCGCAGACTAGACTTTCTTTTTTTTGTACGTTTGTTTGTTTTAATTGAGATAGTAGTTTAAATCGGTCCGGACCGATTTGAAAAATTATTTCGCCATTAGAATCCTGCATTATCCCTGATGAACATAGGCTATCTTTTATCCCGGGAAAGTGAAGTTTTCCCGAGGAAACGCGGGTAACCGCGACGGACAGCTAGTTTAGGATATTTTTAATAAGCGGCAACCTTTAGTACTTTTGCCTTCCCAAGGAATTACTATTTCCAGACACCTTTTACCAGTTACCTTTTTGACAAATTTTCTTAAAATCCGTTTATTAATTAATCTTCTGACCACAGAACGTTGCTCAACTACGACGAAGCAAGAACGACGCAAGCTACACATAGATCGCAAAAACATAGATACAGCCAAAAATAGAAACTCCTAGTCTAAAAAAACCGTGGCACTACCGGAAGTGCCGAGAGAAATGAAAACTTGAACAATTAGGTGCCCTCCGGCCAGGTGGAGTGACGATCTGCGAAAGCTTGCTCGCAGAAGCTGGATGCGTCGAGCTGAGTATAGGGCGCAATGGCGCTCATTAGGCCTATGTCCAGCAGTGGACTAGGCTATAGGCTGACGATGATGATAATGAGGTGCTTAGTGTATTTTTTTAAAATATCGACAGATAATGCCCTCACCCGTTTAGTTATAAATGAGCTTTTAGAAATGTATAAATATTGCCGTAAAAGTTTATCGGGTACAGAACTAGATGGCGCTACTGGTAGGTGCCGATCGGTGAATCGCACGTGACTTTTTCGAGGCGAATCCAAGAATTTATTATCACAAAAATGCTCAACGTGCCTAAAGAAGTTTTCAACAAAAATCGTTAATCTGATAACACTTCGAATAGTGAGACATTAGTGAGCAACTAGTATGTTATCCGTGGTAAGGGTAGCAATACTCGTAAGGCGAGCGATAGCGTGAAACACGGCTCTCGCGCTATTGGCTACTGATTTATTTTACTCCCTTCTTATTGGCTCCAATAAACACTCGGCCTGCGAGGACATGAGAACATCTAGAATTGACTAACAGCCCACCTGAGGAAACTGCTATTGGAATTGGTAGTTATTTTTCTATAGTTTGTTTGGATGCTTGTATACATGTTTGTATTTCAATCACGCCTAAACCAGTAAACCGATTTAAATGAAACTTGGAATAGGTATAGATAGTAACCAAGAATAGCATACAGGCAATTCAAAATGTTGGTACCACGTGGGCAAAGCCGCGCGCAGTAGAGAGATTATTACTCAATAATCTGAGGACCAGCATCCAGGTTGGTGGAAGACATAGAAGCTTAGAGGAAAATACTTGGATGAGTACAGCACGGCGTTTAAAGGAGAATTACGCAGCGGGCTATCATTTAAGCAGCCGATGATGATGATGACGAAGGAACGGAAATAGTTAGTATAAAAATAGCTGTATTTACGTTACTATCTTCTTGTCGATGGGCGGCTATGAGCTTGCGAGCTGTCTGGTGTATGGACTACAGGTGCATTTACACGATGTGATTTTTCGTACGTTTTGTTAAGCCCCGCCCATTGAACTTGCAGACGAGCGTCGTGCTAACTATGACAAATCGCATACGATGAGCGTTTACACGTGAAAAATTGCCGTGCAATCATCATCATCATCA
The DNA here is from genome assembly GCA_963565295.1 of Epirrhoe alternata. Taxonomy (NCBI): domain Eukaryota; kingdom Metazoa; phylum Arthropoda; class Insecta; order Lepidoptera; family Geometridae; genus Epirrhoe; species Epirrhoe alternata. The sequence goes on from OY751400.1 coordinate 4,766,641, forward strand.
TCATCATCAGCCTATAATAGTCCACTGCTGGACATAGGCCTCCCCTAATGAGCGCCATTGCGCCCTGTCCTCAGCTCGACGCATCCAGCTTCTGCCAGCAGCCGTGCAATATAATATCGTATAGGTTGCAATCGCATCGTATAAATGCAACTAAGGAATGCTAAATTTTGCAAAGTGTGAGCAGTTGCCGTATTGTTGGACGTGCCTCTAATGACCTCTTTTATATTTAAAGAACTTGAATACCTAAAGACCTGAGTGAATTTTTTGTGTGAATTTCAAAAAGTGTATATTTTCTTTTATTATTTTCTTCAACGTGCCAGCTCTATTGCTAGTTAACTCTGTGCTAAGTTCCAATAAACTGGGGTTCCATTTTATCGGAACTACCTGGCTGTTTTTAAAGAATCGATGTTGGTCGCCTTATCTCCAAGATTGATTCTACTGGTGTGTTTCAGTTAACATGAAGGGAGTGGAAATACTATGGCGAAACATTTTCTATTATAGCTAAATCTGGTTGGCTTTACCGGACTTTTTTTCTAGAACTGTAGCAAACATGAATAGCTCAAAATCTGCAGAAATAGTCTTATAATATCCGAAATACTGAGATCCGCCGTCGTACCAAGATCTCTGACGTCGGCGAAAGAGCGATAAATCTCAAGTGGAGTTGGGCAGGACACCTGGCTAGACGTGGTGATGGCCGGTGGAGTAAATCTTTGACCGAATGGTGGCCAAGATCGGACCACCGGAATCGAGGTCGTCCGAGAACACGTTGGGTCGACGACATAGTAAAGGTCGTAGGAAATGTTTGGACGCGAGAGGCGCACGATGGAGGAGACTGGCATAAAAGAAGGGAGGCCTATACCCAGCAGTGGGTGATACCAGGCTGAAATGATGATGATGATGATTGCAAGCAGGATAACAACTGTATACATAATATTATTATAGATATTTTCTAATATCTTGAAGTAGGGGATAAAGATATTTATATGTATTCTGTGAAAACATTGTAGGTATGAAAACACGAATAAAGTGACTTTTCGCCGCACCGACAAAAATACATTTACATGATGTGCATTATTTCATTACTTAAAAGGAGATTTTGTCAATGTTTATTTAATGTACCTTCTTGAAACGCAATGAAACATTTAGTTATTTATGTACAAAATATTTGTAGGTGTTTCAGTACAAATTATTAGTCACAGTGATAGTAATGATTGTTTGCTTGTTTGGCTACAAGAAACCGTAGCACTCGTAGAGCATCTACGTATATCCGTAGACCTTCTACGAGCGTAGTGTACACAAACACTAGACTACAATCGATATCATATAAATGGTAAATCGAGCGATATTTCACTTTGATTAATTGATCGGAAGCAATGACTATTCATTTTCAGTGAAATGCAGGTCGTCGTATATGAGTTTCATATTGAATGTTTCATTTATAAGGTGTGTATTAAAAAATACCATTTTATATACAGGGTGTAAAAAGACGTCTACCAAGGGGTAGGTACAGCATTCCAATAGACAACCAAATCCATAAGGATTTTCCGAAATATGCACTAAATTCGGAGAAAACAGCGTTTGAAGAGTACTGTTTGCGTATGTTTTGGGCGCGTTTTTTACGTAGATTGCTGGATTTTGAGTTTTAAATGTTTTTTCTTTTATAAATGAAATTATTAGGTAGGTATGGTCTTATTATGTTGTAATAGTAGTAAATAACCGAAAATAACATAGCATGACGAAGTTAAGTAAAAAAATTTATTGCGTTTTTTTTTCGCTAAATATGTTTAGAATCATGGTCTGATTGCAACCCCTCAGTTTTTGGTAGCAGTCTTTTTACACCCTGTATTTTTATGTCGCTATATCCTAGTTTCTGTGCTAGAATTTTTGATAATAAGTACCTACTGTGTTGTACAAACAGTAAAAAGTAGACTATGCGTTGATCCAGGGTATTATTGGTAATTGCATCTCAATTTATTTAGCCGGTTTTTTTTTAAATTAAATAGGTCAGCATTTGACCTCACTCTGCCTGATGTTAAGCAGTAGTGAAGTCTAAGATGGAGCATGCTTACCTAGAAAGAACCTATTTACTCTTGATTTGAAGACCCCATAATGTACTTTTCGGGAAATACAGAGCCCGGCAATTTACCTTAGGGGAGCAACAAGTTTTGCATTTAAAATATGTTAATAATTAAATATCTATAACACTGTTTTGGTAGATTTTATGTCTTTAAGTACCAGATAAAATATTAATTTGTTATTAAGATAGTTTCAGACAAACAAGTTTCCTTTTCAGAAACAACGATGACTCTGTAAAAATATTAAAAAGGCACTTACTTTATTATCCGCTCATTCAAAAACAACCTGAAGATTTCTCTAAAAGCAACTTACCTGAAAAGAAAAAATAAGAATTAGTACGCTAAGGGAGTGCTAATTAAGGATAGTCACTTATTCAACAAGGCGAGTAGAGGTAGGCCGAAGAAGAGATAGATGTGTGTGAAAGATGATATGAGTAAGAAAGGAGTGAGTGCTGAGATGACGGCTGATAGAGGGAAATGGAAGAGGAATACATGTTGTGCCGACCCCACATAGAGTGGGACAAGGGCAAGAAGATTATGACTTATTTATAAAATAAATCTATTCAAAAAGGCGATCACTGTAGAGAAGTTAGAAAAGGACAATGTCCATACCCCGTACCACATTATGTCACAAATATACATAAAATCACGCCTCTTTCCCGAAGGGGTAGGCTAAGACCACGGACCTCCACTTGCTACGATCCTGACACACAACGTTATTATAAAACACCCACAGATATATTAAACCAATAGTATTTTTTTTTGTTTTTGTCTATAATTTACTGATAAAAATTAATAAATTAAAGTTTTGTAAGGATTTTTGAGACGGGCCATTAAAGGTACCGTTGTAGCTACAGGAAAACGTTCTTAGGAGACCTTCCTTAACTTTTTGAGATATTTTGTACTGCATTCACAGATTTTGGAAAAAAAGTTATAGTAAGTGAAAAAAATATACAAAAACAAAAATTATGACAATCGATTCTGTTTCATGAAGACTTTTAAACGTTGATTGGCTTTGACGCAAGTTGTTACGGCTCCCAACCCCATACATAAATGGGCATTGTCCTTTGAATAGTATTCAAAGGACAATGCCCATTTATGTATGGGCATTGTCCTTTGAATACTATTCAAACTGGTTTCTTTGCGATGTTTTTCTTCACCGTAGCTGGTGTTAATGCGCATTTAGATAATACATATCTGAAATAAAAAAAAACATTGATGCACCAGGTTTAGAACGCGCTACCTTTAGATTGAGAGTCATCAACATCCCTCTAAGGCAACACGCCACTGGGCATATATTTTTAGAGCCTATAACTCTGTAAGTACTTAAATAACTTAAAGATTCTAAAAGTTAACTAAAATGCCATTTACACAATACCAAGAGGCTAGAATGGTATCATGTTAAGGCTCTGACAGAAACGAAAGCTGGTTCAAAATATACTTCGCAACTCTGTCCTAATAAAAGATGAAATAAAAAGCCTCCGAAAATAACTAGTTTCGAAGCGCACTAGCCCCTAGATTTTGATGACCGATAGACCCCGACGGTCGGTTGTAAAACAAAAACTTATATACTACCCAATCATAGGGTTGGGTAAGCTTGGGGTCAAAAAGCCGGATAGTGGTTTGGTTTTGTTAAATAAAATTACACTGCTGTCTTGTAAATAATCGAAAAATAGAAATTATGACTTTATATCGATTTTTACTTGGTTGAAGACAGAGTTTATTTTTTGTGTTATATTTATACACTTGCAAAACTTTCACATGTAAAAGTTCAAATCGGATCCGATAAAACCGGACAAGTGCAAGTCGGACTCGCGCGCGAAGGGTTCCGTACCATTATTTATATAAACGGCTAAAAAACACGTTTGTTTTATGGAAGCCCACTTAAATATTTATTTTATTCAGTTTTTTAGTATTTGTTGTTCTAGTGGCAACAGAAATACATCATCTGTGAAAATTTCAATTGTTTTACTATCACGGTTCATGAGGTACAGCCTGGTTACAGACGGTTTTACGGTTACTTTGGTTACAGAACCCTAAAAACTGTTCATGAAAGTATTATTTGCTCATACGTCTGCAAAATCTCCAAGGGGATTCACGCAGGATTCATGCAGGTCACGAATATCACGAAAGCCATACGAATGCTCGATAGAGAAACGACATTTATTTAGAATTTAACTAAAAAGGTTCCAATCCGACGCTATAAATCGCAAAAAATGCCGTTTTATTTGAGGAAACTAAACTTTTCAAAGATCTGTGATCTTCTTAGATACATCTATATGTATAATATGTATGTATTTACAAACAAAAAGTATATAAGTATACCAGTTATCTGATTCCCATAGTATGTACAAGCTATGCTTAGTTTGGGGCTAAATAATGCTGTGTGAAATGTCCAGCATTTTTATAATATTTTACAATCAGGTAGGAATTATAGAATACCTACCTGATTGTAAAATATTATAAGGCCAACTAATTGTTGATTGTACTATGCTTGATTTGAATAAACGTAATTATTTATTTATTTATATTTATTATTTTTTATTTATTTATTTTATCTTACCGACATTTACTAGATTCAATGTCCGGAAATATAAAATACAAGCCGGATATTTTAACTTCAACCACATCCCTAGCCAGCTCCCATCTTGATATGGTGTTAACCAATTTGTAATAAAAGTGGATATTGATTCCTGCTGGGTTTCTTTATTTATTCGGAAACAAAGGATCGTTCGGAAGTTTGCTAGGTCAATGTTTGCTTATTGTTGTTTAACGTTAGAGCTGTGTCGAGTGGGTTCAAATTCTGGCCTTGTATAAGTTGATATTGTATACCATAAGTAGATTTTTATATTGAGAAGTTCACAGCAGGCTTCAAAAGAAAACTATCATATATATAAGGCTCTACCAAATAATTAAAAAAAAACGACGACCTCTGTGGCCCAGTGCGTTTCAAGCCCCCTTGAGACACATAATGTTTGCAAGTTCGATCCCCGCCGTAGGATAAATGTGTGTATGATATGTAAATTTGTATCTCGGGTCTATTTGTTTCTATGTACAATATGTAAGTATGTATTTACAGACAAAAAGTATGTAATTAGTTTTCAGTTATCTGGTTCCCATAGTACAGCTTTGCTTATTTTGGGGCTAGATGATGCTGTGTGAAATGTGCATCATTGTTTATTTTTTTATTATTATTTGTTTATGATATACTAGCTGCGCCCCGCGGTTTCACCCGCGTAAGTCCCGTTCCCGCGGGAATATCGGGATAAAAAGTAGCCTATGTGTTAATCCAGGGTATCACCTATCTACATACCAAATTTCAACCAAATCGGTCCAGCCGTTTTTGCGTGAAAGAGTAACAAACATCCATACATCCATACATCCATACTTACAAACTTTCGCCTTTATAATATTTATAGGATAGGATATCAAGTAATACCTAGTCTGTCACTGAAAACTACGAGTACCTTTAAGTTGTTAGTTGCATAAACATGGCCTGAAACGCCCTTGGTTTTTTTTTATAAACATGATACATTTAAGTATTTTTTCTCATAATACAATTTTGTTACCAAAAACACAACTAGAATTATTCTCGACATAACTCAGGCACAATCACTATCAAAGGTGAAACAAATCCAGCCTCTTCATTCCAAAGGCAACAGTCTCGGGGGCTCGCTCGTGTGAAGTGCTCGGGTCAGACTACACAGGTAGTACGACTCAGCCAGTACATACATTTCACTCACTCAGCATCATCTAGGTATAAAGTAAGCAGAGCTTGTGTTATGGGTACTACATAGACATACCATACATTCCCGTAAAGGCACTAGGCTGTGACCACATAGGTATTTCCACTTGATAGGAGCCTCTGCTTTCTGTCTTACTTGTTTATTAAGTATCTCTCGTATTATTTAAGCAAAAGCTAGGTTACCTAAGTTAGTCAAGTGTAGCGTGTGATGCCAGGCGAAGTACTTTGTTGTGGCGTTAGTTCTTTGTATGAGCATCTTAACTTTGACGTGCTTCAATTCCGTTTGACTGACTCCCCATTGCAGCTTGACTTTTTAGTAATGGATCACCTAAAATAATGATAGGCCCACGGTATTGGTCGCGAAAGAACAGGAGTAAAATTAGTTTAAGACTATTCTAAGTGATCTCAGCGGTCCTACTGAATAAATGGTTTTTGACTTTGACTTTGATCTTACTTTACTTATTTAGTAGGAACTTTACTTACCTATGACATGACATTCCAGATCATGATCCCGCTCATATAATAAAGAAGAAAGTTTGTGAGTTTGTTTAGTTGTTTGAGTTTTAATCACGCCTAAACCAGTGAACCTGGAATAGCATATAGGCTATTTAAAATCCACGCGGGCGAAGCCGCGCGCAGAAGCTAGTAGGTAATAAATGTCATGTACACCTAATAAAAACATCACCAACGAAACCAACGAAGTGGACCCGCTGACAACCCAAAAAAGACATCTTTGGAGAAGAACGATTAAGAGAGCCGACCCCAAATAAAGATTTTCGCATCTTTATTTGGGGTCGGCTCTCTTAATTCTGATCTCTTAGGCCTGAAGAAGAAGAGACCTAATAAAAACATCAGAAAATTAGAAAAAAAAATCTCTTCATTATAATCACTGGTTTTCTGGCCTTTCTAAATCCGAAAATCAATTCTTTTTACGTACTAGGAATTATTAAAATCTGGTGAGTAGTTTCGGATATTCCATACACAACACACTTCACTTCTCAGTAGGCAAAGTAGGAAGAATGCTGAAAATATAGAATCCCTCCCTCAGGAATTGTATTTCCGTTTGCGTAAAGGATCGTGGGCTACGAATAACCCTTGTAATTGATTTGTGACCAAGATTCAAATGTGACGATGAATTCTTTATTTGTTTTTTTTTTTTTTTTTGTAAAGGGTTTTTACGAATAATCTAACGATACACAACCGGAGCTGTATATCGTAGGGTAAGACCCCTCGCCGACTGCAGACTTTCTATCGGCCGATAGTTGAGACGGACTATACTTCTCCATACTCATTACGAGCCGAAGTATGTTCCGTCTTAACTATCGGCCGATAGAAAGTCTGCAGTCTGCGAGGAGGCTTACAGGTAGTACATAAAAAGTAAACGCCGAACCAGTGGTTGAACCGCGGGGCGGCTAGCCACGTGGAGGGCGGCTTTTCTAGTTTTAGTATGCAGCCGCTTGTCATTGTACGCACCTAACCGCCACTAACCGCAACAAAATTGTACTAAAAGAACCGCGAGGTGCAGTTCAACCGCTAGTGCGTAAGGGGGCTAAGTTACGTTTGTATCTGAAAACAAGTAGTATTTTTTATTGTAGGTACCTATTAAATACACATTATTTTATATCACATACAATTATTCTTTTCGTGTGCGTAAGCTCGGGAACGCTGCATGGAATGAGCGAGTATTGCTGACGCACACAGAAACAAAATCTACACACAGAAATAAGATCAACTCTAGATAGTACTCTAGCTAGTACTATCCGCACTTAGCCAGGCCTAACCCTGCGTCTTACGTTGCTGACTTGACGCGAACGCGATTTCGAAGCGAAGCGATTCGATGCGGCGCGGCGTGGCGAGTCTGTCCTGCGTGCGTGCAAATCATCCTTCATAGTTTACGTCAAATCATGCATAGTGTCAAAATTCGCAAAAATTCTGATAGCATTCGATTCAATACGCGCCGCGTCGCTGCGCACCGGTCACGCAGGGCACTTGAATAGTAAATCAACTGTTTGTTGTTTCCGCATCGTGTTCGTGTCCAAATCGCCCACGTAAGACGCAGGGTAAGCTGCATCAGTTATCAAGCCCCATAATACAAGCTTCGCCGATTTGGGCCCAATGACGCATTGCTAAATGTCTTGTCTAACTCTCCGCTACATGGCATCAGTTTAATCACGTTGTCCGTTTTAGAGGAAAGCTAAGGTAATCGTAATATTCATGATGTACTATAGCAGAAAACGGGAACTGTACTTAAAGTTCCAAAGTGCCCCCCTCTTCCCTCCTGATCTACTCGCCATAGATTAGATGAAGTTTGTAACGAGACGAAACTTTTTGGATATACCGGTCATAGAGTAGGAAAGTACAGATGGATCAAAACTCTTCTAATTAAACGAGCGTGTGTGAGTTTGTTTGAAGAAAATAATCTCTAAAGTCTAGAACTCAACTGTTAGCTGTTGATTTTCAAAAGGTTAAATAAAGAATGAAAGCTACTGGTTTCTTCACAAAACGTGGGATCGGCTAAAATACTAAGTGGAAACGTAAACAGACAACATTCGTAAATACGATAGACATCAATTGAAATGATCTAGGAAGGTAATATTTGGCTAATCCAGATAAGCAAGTAACTAGTAACCAAATCTCGAGTTACCGCAGGTATGACTGCGGAACGTAGCTTGTATTCTATAAAAACAACAATTTTTTTTCCTCGGTGAGGCTTGCTCAGTAAAGTTAATTTCAGTCTCAAATCTCATCTGTCCCTAAAATCTGTGGCTCAAGTAATTTGGTTGTGATCGCGCTAGGTAATTATTTAATACCAGGGGTTAGGTTACGACTTAATAAACTCAAAACGAATCAAACTCCGAGTTTTTCGTCTAAATTTTTAAGGTGAATACTGAACTGATTGACGACTTCTGTGATGCTGTTGACTCAATAGTAGCGAGTTCGATTTTCGCGGGATAAAATGTTTGTTTGTTCTGCAATCTCAGTTCTGTGTTCTTTTTTAGTACCTATTGTATGATGCCAAGAATATCCCACTGCTGGATATAGGCCAGGTGGAGTGGTGATCTGCAAACAGCTAGCAGAAGCTGAATGCGTCGAGATGAGAACAGGGCGCAATGGCGCTCATTAGGGGAGGTCTATGTCCAGCAGTGGCAGTCCAGTGGCAGTGCCTATAATAGGCTGATGATGATGATGGATATATGCCTCTGTCTGTTTTCGCCGTTCATTCTGGTTCTGTGCCTCACGCATCCAAAATCTATGCTGCCTCTTGATGTCGCCAACCCATCGCGCATGGACGACCTCGACTTTTATGTCCGGTTCTAGGCCACCACGAGGTCAAAGTCTTACCGTCTGCCGTCATCTCATGTCATTTGTATTTACATAAACAACATACACACAACCGAAAATAGAACCTCCTCCTTTTTTGGAGTCGATTAAAAAATGGAAATAGAAATATCTCAAGCTCTGCTTATTTTGGGGCTAAAACACGCCTTGTGAAATGTCCAGCATTTACGCATACATTTTCAGTCGGAATACATTCAGTTATTGAGTAAACCCATACATAAGTTTATTGCTCCTAAATCGAGCCTTATTCCCTCATAAATACATAATGACGCTTGGACTGTCCACTTGTTTGTTTGGTGACGTCACGGAGGGGGGAGATTGTTGACGGAAGTCGGTTTTGGGTAATTGGTGTTTGGCAAGTAAATCCTGGGGCTATTAACACACGTCTGTTTTTATAAGTGCTTCTTATAACACTGATCAGGGACACGACAATTTGTTTTAATAATTTCGTTTTTTTATAGATCAAAAACAGGACTTCAATGACTCAATACTAGTAAATTTTTTTGAGTTTTACGGAAAAATAATTCAAACATGTACAATGTTTTTTAATAAGTTTAACTTAATGATCTTTTATACTAAAATCATTGGGTTTAACTCTTTTTTTCTATAACTTTACGTATATGAGTAGATAGTTCAACATATTGTGCATTTTGTTTGACTACCTTTGACATTACTCTCCTAAGAAACCTTACAAAGTCGTAAAACTATTTCTAGAACCTCATTTCAAAGGATCCTGTTCTTCATAATGAAAGCTTAACGCATAGGTTAGTACAGTCAGCACCATAAAGATACAACTAATAGATTTTATTTTTTATTCAACACACTTTTGCTCGGCAAAAGTCTCCAGTATTCTTTCCAACCATCTCTATTTATTTATTACTAGCTGACCCGCGCAACTTCGTCTGCACATTATTTGGAACAAAGTGGAGGAGTTTTGAGTGAATCGAGAGTACAAAATATAAAACTCCGTCGCATGATATAATATTTTTTTTTATATGTTTCTCTCAAGAATTATTTAATAGATAAAGGTAGGAAAAATCTTACCCAGATCTTGCAATGCTAAGAACAAAACGAATACGGTAATTGGTACAGAATCGCTGAAGCGAGCGCAGCGAGTTTTTGAAGAGAGAGAGAGTTTTTGAAGAAATTGTCTCGAAACGTATTTTTTTATAGCAAGAACTGTGTGGTTTAAAATTTCGAAATAAAATTATTAACTAATATTGCGTTATGTTTCTCTCAAGAATCCCTTAATAGATAGAGGTAGGGAAAATCTTACCCAGATCTTGCAATGTTAAGAACAACACGATAGCGGCAACTGGTGTCAGATTTGCCGAAGCGAGCGGCAATACCTACCCGCGACTTCGTCAGCAATATAAAATATCGAAAACTCTAAGCAAAAATCTCCATTAACTTTTCGGAACTCAAAATGATCGATCTCCGCTGTGCCTCAGCTATAGTAGAAACGCCACCTAGGAGAAAAAGTATAAAGTAGGTTTGACCTCGGTGATGTAGATGGCGTTCTAACTATAGCCAAGGAAAAATATTTTAATATCAAAAAATCATAACTTCGGAGTTCGGATATATTGATGGGTGGGAACACACATGTTACATGTTTATCATTAATTTTAAAATAATTTATTATGCAAAATGCAAAATACAAAAAAAAACGAAAAAATGTAGAGTGCAAAAAGTGGCTCCGGGCGGTCACCCATCCTTATTATGACCGCGCCCAGGGTTGCTTAACTTTTTTCCCCATACAAACTTCCAACCCTTATTTTCCCGCCCCCTTATGGTAATTGACAAAAAAAAGTAGCCTATGTCCATCCCTGGGGTATACTCTTTATCCATGCCAAATTTCAGCTTAATCGGTTCAGCGGTTTGGGCGTGAAAAGGTAACAAACAGACAGACAGACAGACAGACAGACAGACAGACAGAGTTACTTTCACATTTATAATATTAGTATGGAAGTATGGATTATTATTATACAAAATAATTAACTAGATACCTATACAAAGTAGCTTAAATATTGATATTAGTATTTAATTCAGTGAATTTAAAATATTTTGTATGAGTCGCGATAAGCAAGAGAGACCAGCTAGCTAGCTCATTTGCCTTGATTGACAAAATCAGGGTAAATAAAATTGGATGAAAATCAAGTCAAATAGTCAAAAAACCTTTGTACCTCGCAAAAAAACATATTTATTATATTCATAAGATTTATAATTGTCGTTGACTGTACTACAAGTAAATTGTCGTAGTACTCGTGTAGACGCTCGTAGCGCTCGTAGACGCGTAGCAGTGCTACGGGGCACGCATGCGTAAATGTGCGCAATTTCTTTCATAGTAGGCAAGTACCTACTTCGGCTTTTCATGGACTTTAAAAAAAAAGATTATTTTGTTCGTCTGTAGGTATGTATTTTTTTGTATGTCAAACGATATCTCCGCCAATTATAGACCGAATTGAAATACTTTTATTTGATGGAGTATTTAAACAAAAAAACTTTTTAATTGACGGAAAAATCGGTGAAAATAAATAAAAATATGATATACAGCCGAGCATGGAATCTCCATCTTTGCAGTCGGTAAAAAAAATTACTTGTTGTGTGTATGCGTATTTCAATGTATACGTGTGTGTGCTTGCTGTGCATGTGTGTAAGAAATAAGATGCAACTTAATAATTTAAGGTCATCGCACGATCCATCCGCGCCGAACGCACCCAACTGTCAATTCAATAGAGCAAATGCTGAGACGTCAGAAGCATTTTCTGACGTCATCAGTATTTTTATTATCGAAAAATGACTGCGGCGCGTATGGCGGCGTGGACATACATATGCGCGATCATCTTTTTACATCGTCTTATACTCATGACTCCACAAAGACGAGCATAAACAAGAAATATGAACAACATCTACTTCCCTTAATTTCCCCTCATAAAGCCATCCTACCGTTTCACACGTACGTTCGTCACTGTCTCCAAAACACGGCAATACGTAACCCCGTAAAAACATTTACGTGAGAGGGTCAAATTCACGTCACGTGACTTGAATTACTGATCTCCTGGATCTAAGTGACGATGGACTCTTTTTAAGTTAGGCCGATTATAGGCAGGCTCGGATCCAGCTCTCAAAAAAAATTTTTTTTTTTTTTGACATTTCACACAGCGTCATCTAGCCCCAAACTAAGCATAGCTTGTACTATGGGAACCAGATAACTGATATATACTACTTATATACTTTTTGTTTGTAAATACATACATATTATACATAGAAACACCCAGACCCGAGACAAATATTTGCAGATCATACAAACATTTATCCCGCGGCGGGAATCGAACCCGCAACCTTCTGCGTCCCAAGCGGGCTTTCACCCACTGCGCCACAGAGGTCGTCCTCTCAGAGGAGAGAGTTTGTGCGCAAAGCCACCCAAAAAATGGCTAAGTGCGAGTCGGAGGATGAGCTCGCCCCTAATCAATTTAATTAATGCATACCTACTTACTCTAGTCTAGGATTGGTTCTGAGTTTCGGTCGATTTGCCGCCGAAACTCAAAAAACCGAAATTTCGGTCGTTTATTACTTAGTGCATAGGTTACTCTCCCAGCAAGTAATCGCTATCAACTAAACAATTTAAAGAAATCAAGGAACTCTATGTGCCCATTTTCGCAAAAATGGGCCCTGGGGGCGAGAACAGACTGACCGGCAGACAGACACATTTTTTGACCAATCTCGACACTTCGGTCAATAAGGCTGTGCATGCCCACAGTGCCCCGCTTGATTAAAGGCTACTTTGATAATAAGCTCATCAAACTTGGATGAGCGTCCAAGATAGCTGTTAAAGAATAAATGGCCAAGTCTGGTGAGGTTTTTAGGACGCCTCAAGGCCTTTCTTATTTTTGAAGTCGGTAAAAAGGCGATTGCATGCAATACGGTAAGCTTGAGACATCTGCATTGCCAAAGGTAAGGTTATCAATACATTGTATTTGCCACATAATTTTGAATCTTCAGTCCTTACATTAAGAACCATGCAATACCTTTGTGAAACAGGTTTCACTAATCTGAACCTTAAGCCTTTGGTTTAGGAGTCACAAAAGGTAATTGGATTTGTTGCAACCACCAATCTCATTGGCTATTCAAAGTTCATACGAATACGTCAGAGTTATTGCTTTATAAGGAGGTCAACGACCCTATTGATAAGATAATCAACATTCTTCATTATCATCATCAGCCTATCTTATCAACATTCTAAAATCATTTTGAATCTGAAATTCGCTAAAATAAAGTTGTGTAAAATAAATTCCGTACAAAAGTGTTTTACTAGGAAAAACTATCGCGCTGTCACTAGACTCGGACAAGATAATGGATTACAGTTTTCTAACAAAGACATCAAAGGCATTGTTTTGCCTGACAAAACTAATTTAGCCCTAAAAACAATAATCTACAAGATCTTAGAACACTTTTCGCACGCAAACAATCATTTAACCAAAATACGCATCAAACTTATCGACACACAAAAGTGAACTTTGCTGCTAAAGAGATAAGGAAGCAGACTAAAGCAATATGGATCAATTAATTTTATGCTTTAACTCCAAGCGCAGAAAGTCTAGTTTGCTCTGCAAAAAAGTCCCGCAATAGTACAAAATGCAACCAATTAGGCAATTTTACGTTGCAGATGTTCTTAATTCAAAACACTCACCGTCTGTCGATGTTATATTCATCTTCTTGGCTTTCAAGTCACTAGAATATATAATCCTGTGATTAAAATTGAAAGACACTTGGGAACTCTAAGATGACCAGCGTTTTAGCTCACGCAATTCTCGCCCTTGTCGCTTACTGCGGTTACCGTATTGCAGATAGTCAAAACTGATACACCAAAAGTCAGATCACAATACAACAAAATTCAAAATTCGAACGTCCGCGCGCGGTCAAACGTCAAATTATTGGCGCGAACTCTTGACAGTTGATTGATACGGCACTTATCACTCGGAAATGGATGAAAACAGTTTTCTGGGGTAGTTAGGGGCACAGGAGGCCGAAAATAGGCAGAAAGGATGCTACTTTGAAGGCAATCCGATGCTTTTTGATAGTGTAACGACAAAACAAATAGTCCGAATGAGCGAGTCGCACATGCGCAGTGGGGACTGCCGTATGCGTACAATGTTAAGCTGCGGTTACTGAACTTACACTCAATTCTCGATGGTAAACATTTAGTACCTACGTATTTAGTATTTTTATGTAAGTAATTTTATTTTTAAGGTACTAAATACTTATTCCTCTTTTTAAAAAGTACTTTTATTTTAATTTTGCACGACTAATAACAGTCAGTTATTTTAAAGATATTATTTTTGTAAAAATAAAATCTTTAAAATAACTGACTGTTATTAGTCGTGCAGTTTACAGTCGTAGCCAAAAAAATTGCTTTTAGCGGTAAGTACCTAATAGTTATAATAAACTATTGTTATTATTTTTTCATTTGCGTTCTTTCATCACGGGCCATTAAAAAATAAATATTAATATTTTTTCTGACTATATCCCCAAGGTGCACTTCAACTAAGGAAATCTACCAGAATCCTCATCATCTTCTGGCAAAAACAATCATTTAAAATCTTGAAAACCTCGAGATACTTTGAGAGAAGGTACCTACCTACACGCCTATACCTATAGGGTACTTCGTTTTAAACTAACTTAATTCAGGATTTGGGTTCAACAAATAAATTAAAACATATTTATGTACCTAATATTTTTTTGTTTTGTTATGAAAATCCCGAGAAAATCGATAATGACTATAATTTTAATTGATTGTTGCTTCTTGTGTAACTTAGTCCATTCGAGCGTGCGACGTGATGTTGCTGCGCTGTAATTGGTCAACGTCTGTTTTCCTTGAAAATATTATGCAACATGTCCTTAAAAATCAACAACGAATATAATTTTTTTCTTACTTAATATCTATACATTAGCAACTACCCTCTTAAACATAAAAAAAAAGTATCCTAGACTTAATCTGGGAGAATCTCTACCATTCAGGTTAGACTCCTGATTCTTTATTTTTTACGTCCAGTCTGTTATTTTGATATTAAATGGGATGAAATTAATATTCCTGTACCGGTATGAGCTAGCCCGTACTGCCGTAGGCCGAGGGCGCCACGCTCTTGAGATATTTAAACTCGACACCTGACACACATACATACAGATCGGCGATTTTGAAAACACAAGACAGATTTGTCAAAGATTAGATACTTAAAAAAAATTAACATAAATAAAACGAAAAGTAAGTTTTATCTCTACTTAAAAGCAACATAACCAAAATTACTTTTAGATATTTTTTAATTCTTAATATTTTTTAATATTTATTTTATTTTTTTATTTTATTATTTTTTTAGTCTGAAAACCAGTGTTGCTCTGCATCTAGCGATAGGTACAGAGTAACAAAAAAGCTGAGACCAAATCACAGACCTTGCACCTACTTAGAACTGTTTTGTGTTTTTTCTTTTTTTTATGCTTTAGGTTAGTTAAGCAGTTTTAACTTGTGTTAGTTTAAGTACCTATCTATGTTTTTGTTTTATTATGTGTGTCTGTGTATCTGTGCCAATAAAGTTGTTATCTATCTATCTAATTTACCTAATAAAGATAATTATGTTTTAAAACTAAAAGAAAAACCGACTTCAATGTTCGACTCTACACACGGCGTGACTCAGGGAATCAATAAGCCATCCATAAAAATCTAAATAAGAAAAGAAATCAAATCGACAGATAATGCTTAGGCTCCACCAGCGTCTAAGGGCATTAATTACCAAAACTGCATACATTTTATGTCAAGTTTCGCGGCACGTGAGTTCCTGGCATTAGTAAATCGTCAGTTTGACATAATGCATAAAGATCGATTCGATTTACAATGGCTAGGAGGGAAGGTTTTTAGAGTTTTACGAAAACTATCAAACCCTCAGGAATAAACCACCTCCCATACCCTTTCAAAAAAAAAAAAATTTTAAAAATCGGTCCACAATTAGCGGAGTGGTCGTTTATCCGCACTATGTTGCCACTCCGAGCGTAATTAACAACGCAGAGTTAACAATAGAATGGAAAATATTGTTGGACAAAAGGTCTGCGGGACAAAAATACTGTTTCCAATTTGTACTGGGGTCTGAGGGCAGTAGCTCACGCGATAGTATTGTACTGTCCCGTTGTCACCTGCTATCAGGAACGTTGTAATGTCATTTTGTAGGTAAATCTAGCTTCCACAAGGCGAGATCATTATATTATTTTGACGACCGCGGTGCAGGAGGTTGTTTTGGCTTCGGTTCAATCACGGATTTAGCGTGGGTTTAAAGGGCTTCACACACAGCAGCTATAATGTATATTAATGTACACTTACATTCGACACTACACGAAGAAATAAAAATATACATTATAGCTGTCGTGTGTGGTCTAGTGACGATTTCTATGGAAAGATGTAATGAGATATATCGTGCTATAATGTACATCTTTACATTATAGCTGCTGTGTGTGAAGCCCTTTATGGAACAACAATTTTTGTGTGATTCCGCAAATATTTTTTTGCTGGTTGTTCTCTTTTTAATATTTATGTAGTGCCGAAAAAAGTGAAAACTTGAACAATTACATGTGTATTATTTTAATCGCTACCAGGCGCGCGGCGAGCGACAGGCGTCTGCCTTGTACAGTGGTATCTGGACGAATGATAAAGGTTCTTTGCCAGGTTTAGTTACCGAGTTCAAAACTAGATGGCGCTGACGGTGGTATCAGTAACACTGTCAATCTGAGTTCAATAGATTTTTCCATCTCAACGCGCCTTTAAAAGTTTTCACTTAAAAAAAAATCAGTCTTGTGATTTCTAAAACACAGTCATACTTTGGGGCTAGACATTTCACAGTCAAACCGTGATCATACTATTAGTTTGTAATTGCCCCTGATAACGTTTAGTTTTGTCATCTGATAGCGTGATCAGAGCCACATTTGCAAATCATTACTGTAGCTGCTATTCCACCTAGCATAGTTCTATAGATGAAGTAAGCGGTTTGGTTTCAACGTCGGTTTAGTGCAGACCCGGATAAATCCAGTTCGGGTAATCGATACGAACTAGAGATGCCTTGTGACCTGATGAAAATAACCTGTTAAACCCGGTCATATTGAGTTACGTAAGTCGTGAATCCAGCGTATAAATAAATAATGCTGGAGATTTCACACAGCATCATCTAGCTCTAACCTAAGCAAAGCTTGTACTATGGGAACCAGATAACTGTTAAACTACTTATATAGATACTTTTTGTTTGTAAATACATAGAAACACCCAGACCTGAGATAAATATTTGCAGATCATACAAACATTTATCCCGCGGCGGGGATCCCGCAACCTCCTGCGTCCCAAGTGGGCTTTCACCCAGTGCGCCACAGTGGTCGTCAATAAAGATTTTCAAAATGCATTTCAAAAGTATCTTGCATGTAATATTTGAACTCAACGCCGACACAAGTAACACTCTGACCAATTGAACTCATACATAATAGCTAGCACGCACGGATATGCCCGCCGCATCTGTTCTCACCATACACCGGCCAGATCCGTGCGTGTACGGTGAGAACAGACACGGATATGCCCGCCAAATGCCTGCCCGCTGCCTGTGCTCAAATCGACCGAATCGGGCACGGGGCAGGTAGATCCGAACACCAACTTTGCGTGTGTGCGTAGCGACGGATGATCCGCCAGATTTCACCTCAATTTGTTTGAAGGAGACATTTTTTACTCAATTTTTTGCTTTGATAGAGATATTTTACAGACAACCGTATCTCGCCTGACGGGCGAATCCGTGCGTGTATGCGAAGAAACGGATCCGGATCCGAGTCTCGCCTGATGTGTATGGCTAGCTAATGGTTTAAATTTTGTCGAAGTTTTTATCATGGCTGATGTTCCATATAGGCTGCATAATATTGCAGTTAGTAAGCAGGTTTTGTGCAATTGAATGTATCTAAAACTGCTAAATAACTGCGTAGCCTGCTAGCGATTCATTCATGTGCATTAGAGTTGCACGCCAACTGAGCTGAGTAATATTATAAAGAGGAAAGATTTGTTTGTTTGTTTGAATAGAATAGGCTCCGAAACTACTGGACGGATTTGGAAAATTCTTTCACCATTAGAATCCTGCATTATCCCTGATGAACATAGGCTATATTTTATCCCGGGAAAGTGAAGTTTTCAAATACAAATACATTTAATGATCGCTGTTTAGCGATAAGGCCACCCATTGTACATTGTTATCTAGGTGTTATATTAATTCATTTATTTATTTCATTGTTTAAGGTGTACAATAAAGAATTCTCATTCATTCATTATTGCCATAAAAAAAGAGAGCACACATACAAAAATTAACAAAAACAGACATAAAAATATTCGGCCCGAGGAAACGCGGGTAACACCGCGACGGACAGCTAGTTTCAAAATAAATTACGTGATTCCTTTAAATATTCTATTAAAAGATTTCTTATAACGAAGAAAAATAGAAAATGTAAACTCCAATAGGTACCTTCAATTAAAAATCACCCTTTCTAATTTAATAACCGACCTCTCAAGTTCAGATTTCCAATATTTTTAACGTCAGTGTTACCAACATTTTCCTGTCAGATCTAACCACTTTTAAGTTATTTTGGATACTCCTAGTTATTTTGCCTTTAATTAAAGTACTGAAATTATCATGTTACCTTAGAAATTATGATGATAGAATAGCAATTTTGACCACTACAGATTAATAGTTAACGGAAGATTAACAGTTTTCAAGTTTCATGTAAATTACATAGTTTCTTCAACAATCCCTTTTTCGTTTTATCACTAACCAGTATACCTTTTCT
Source organism: Epirrhoe alternata (assembly GCA_963565295.1). Classification (NCBI taxonomy): domain Eukaryota; kingdom Metazoa; phylum Arthropoda; class Insecta; order Lepidoptera; family Geometridae; genus Epirrhoe; species Epirrhoe alternata. Next base: position 4,785,649 of record OY751400.1, read on the forward strand.
TTTCAAGAGTAAAGAAAAAATACTGTAGTTCGCTGTCCAAAATAAGTTTTTAATATACCAATGATCATAAGATTAGGAAGACTGTAGTGAGTGGAGTCAGTCTGTGTTTAATCATGATGACGAAACATATCGCATGTCAATAATTCGTACTTCTGATGGAAAGGCACAAGCAAAAGCTGGCAACACCAATTTACTGAAATATCGAAACAATTAACTTGCGTTTGACGTGAAGCTCAACTTAATAATGCTTTGGCACTTAAGTAAATCGTCTTGGTTACACGCGACGGGTTAATTATAAGGAAGGCTTTAAATCTGACGGATTTGTGTTTTTTTTTTGTTTTTTGTGACAAAACTATACGAATACGTCAAGTGGTTGTGTGTTCTAATCTTAGGAGGTACAGTCAGTAAGATGTAGACTCCATACTTTTAAAATTAATATCACACTAAAATTAATAGATGTAGGTTAAAAACAAAAAGCGGAAGGAAATTGATTTCACATTGAACTAGTGGCGAAATCAATAAAAATACCAGAACATTGTTGGACATGTTGACCTGTACATGGATTGAAACATTATGGAGTGTATACATCTTATTGTCCGTCAGTCTGCTCCGACTTCCGGTACCTTGGTTCATTATTCCAGAACGATGGCAATATTGACCGGGACGTGAAAAATAGAATAAATGCGGGATGGATGAAATGGCGACAGGTCACAGGAACAACGTGCGATCCACATATGCCCCTTAAAATTAAGGGGAAAATTTACAAGACGATCATAAGACCTGTCGTATTGTATGGATCAGAGTGTTGGGCAACCAAAGAGACGGATGAAAGAAGAGTGCATGTTGCGGAAATGCGAATGTTGAGATGGATGTGTGGAGTAACAAGAATGGACAAAATCAGGAACGAGTATATTAGAGGAAGTTTGAAAGTTGCGCCAGTGACGGATAAGTTGAGGAGTAATAGGTTGTCGTGGTATGGGCATGTCATGAGGAGGGAAGAGAGTCATGTAACGGGGTCCCTAATGATTCACATAACGTCTCTTATCCTATTTTTAATTCCCATACTGTATTTGGTACTAATATTAAATTGTCCTAATGATTACTCGACATAACAATACTACACCTAATTAACAATAGTCATAGTATTAGGTGAACATAACATTAAATAGTCATAAAATCACATCTCCTAACATACGGTAATCCTAAAGTTATAAGCCCTAACAATATTTACTCCTAAAGTTATAAGCCCTAACAATATTACTCCTAATAATCAAACATAATAACAATTGAAATCATAATAGCATTAAATCCTAAAAAAATACCATATATACCCAAATAGATTCCTAACTTTGTCAACTTTGTAAGGTTTAATAAATTAACTAACATAACTTCGGGTTCGCTATGTTTTCCAATAAACCCACTTTTACTAATTGCGTTTGCTATAACTTCAGCAGCTATAACCGAAAAAACGATTGTATAAATAAAATACTAGACTTTTTTCTACCTATAACAAGTTTAATATAATAAGGTTTAAGAGAAACAAGTCGGTTCTGGCACTCGCCGGCCGCTACCGCGGCACGCTTCGCTCGGCTCGTGCATGGTTTGGTCCCTATTGAAACCATGCTCGTCGCTACGCTCCTCGCAACCTATTCTACAGGTCTGTTAGCCTGTTATGGCAACACGATAAATTTACAGAAAGTTCCTATTTAGAGCAATTATAATTTTATGTAATATTTCAGTTATATTTATAATAATTATATAAACTGCACAATATAGCAATATTAAACTATATTAAATGATACAATTATAACAAAATAACTCAACTTTATATACTATATAATATAACTTTATATAACTATAAATAGTATTTATTAGGATAAATAAACATTAGGACGATCAAAAATAGGACAAAATAGTTTATGCAACTTAACAATAGTAATAATAACTATTATGATAACATATATTAGGAGTTGAGACGAATATGTAAATATAATGGTATGTCTTTAATATATTAGGACAAAATATATGTATGTCAGTTTAAGTCTATGGAAATTTAACAGTATGACTACAGTATTTTAGGACTAGTATGTTATGTGTATTTATATTAGGACAATTAACATTATGTAAATCGACAGGATCCCCATGTAACGAGAAGAATGTTAGGTTTGAATGTGGAGGGATGTAGCAGGAGAGGCAGACCAAAGAAAAAATGGATGGACTGTGTGAAGGATGATATGGATAAGAAAGGAGTGAGTGTTGAGATGACGGCTGATAGAGCGGAGTGGAAGAGGAAAACCTGTTGTGCCGACCCCACATGAAAGTGGGATAAGGGCAGGGAAATGATGAAAATAATGATGACATCTTATTGTCCGTGACTGTACTTTGTTTTGCCTTGCTGTACGTTTTCCAAAAACTTGTAAAATAAAATAATAGTATGTAAATTAGGTAATTATGGCATGATTTGGTATTACAATACTGACGGTTACAATCAAAGAACATTTACTCAGTGGGACTGCTAGGACAACTTATTATTGGTAAGGACTTGGTTAATTCTATTCCTGCCGCCCTAGCCCTAAAACAGGTTGAAAGAAAGAAAGAAAGAAAATATTTTTATTTACTTAGACACTACACACATGATTATGAGTTTGGAATTATGTCAAACTGACGATTTAATGACAGGAACTCACCTGCCACAATACTTTTCAAGAAATGTATCATCATTGGCCTGCCCTTATCCCGCTCATGCGGGGTCGGCACAACATGTTCTCCTCTTCCACTCTCCCCTATCACTCGTCATCTCGTCATCAACTCCTTTCTTTTCCATATCTTCTTTCACACAATCCATCCATCTTTTCTTAGGTCTACCTCTACTCACATATCCATTCACATTCATTTCCATCACCCTTTTAGTTACATGACTTTCATCCCTCCGCATTACATGCCCATACCACGCTAACCTATTGCTCCTCAACTTTTCAGTCACCGGCGCTACTTTCAGACTTCCCCTAATATATTCATTCCTCACCTTATCCATTCGCGTCACTCCGCACATCCATCTCAACATTCGCATCTCTGTCGCATGCACTCTTCTTTCATCCGTCGCTTTCGTGGCCCAGCACTCAGATCCATACAGTACGACAGGTCTGATGACCGTTTTGTAGACTTTTCCCTTTAGCTTTAGGGGCATTCGCGGGTCACATATCGTCCCTGAGACCTGTCGCCACTTCATCCATCCCGCATTCATCCTATTATTTACGCCCCGGTCAATATTGCCGTCGTTTTGGAGAAGCGAACCAAGGTACTTAAAATCGGAGCAGACTGGTAGGGTTACACCATCTAGAGCAATCGATGAGAAATTAGAAGAGCCACTAAAGTTGCAGTACAAGTGTTCTGTCTTAGTGCGGCTGATCTTGAGGCCTACTCTTTCCAATTTCTCTTGCCATTTTCCCAGTCTGCTTTGTACCTCGTTTGCATTCTCTCCAACGAGAACAATGTCGTCGGCGAACAACATGCACCAGGGTGCCTCCTCCTGTATGTCTGATGTCAGAGCATCCATTACGAGGAGGAACAGATAAGGGCTTAAAGCCGACCCCTGGTGCAAACCTACTGCCACATTGAACTCGTTGGTGACGCCGGCTTCGGACCGGACGTTTGTTCGTGCCCCTGCATACATCGCATTCACAATCCTCACATACTTACCTGGCACTCCCTTCTCTTTTAAAGCCCACCACAGAACTTTCCGGGGAACTCGGTCGTACGCTTTCTCGAGGTCAATGAAGACCAGGTGTAAGTCTTTATGCGCACGGCGGTACTTTTCGCAGAGTTGGCGTAGGGCGAAAATCGCATCTGTGGTCCCCCGTCCTGGCATAAAACCAAACTGATTCTGGGTAATCTCACATTCATCTCTCATTCTTCTATCTATCACTTTCTCCCACACTTTCATACTGTGAGACATGAGCTTTATTCCTCGGTAGTTGTTACAGTCCTGTACATCACCCTTGTTTTTGAAGATGGGCACCAGTGAACTGCTGCACCACTCATCCGGGATCGCCTCCTCATGTAACAACTTGTTGAAGAATAAAGTCAGCCATTTCCATCCATCCGCTTTCAAGAACTTCCATACTTCAACCGGTATTCCATCTGGTCCACACGCTCTGCCATTCTTCATGTTTTGGACAGCCATTTTCACTTCATTCATACTTATCTCCTCTACCATACCCAAATTCATTTTCAATTCAAATTTTCAAGAAATGTATACAGTTATAGTATTAAGGAAATTAATGCCATTAGACACAGGTAGAGTCATAGAATTTTCTGTCTATTTCTATTTGTGACAAGGCTCTATTTGGCCTGTGCCAAAATCAAAAAAATCGAAGATGTGAAGGGACAGACAAGGGGTCTGTTCTGTACCCCCCCACCAGCTTAGAAAAGCTTGCTATGTATGAACCAAAACTGGATAGCACCCAAACTGTTTGACTAAGGCATGGTACGGCTCCTGGCCTCTTATCTTTGGCTAAAGTTCACCATGATTAGTATGTGAAACAGGGCTCGCAGGACAATCAGGAGTGTTGACGGGGCTAATAATCGGGACGAATTGCCACCAGGACCCGCCATGTTTGCTAATCAGGGCTGGTAATGTGCCGGCTGCTGTCAACTCAGGGCTGTCAAACATCATCGGTTATTAAAACGAGATACAGAAATCTGAAGCCTTGAATCGTATACAATTTGAAATTTTAACCCTGATCGCACACTTGTGCGCGCCGTATGCACCGCAGTTATTTTTCTATACAAAAAATGCTGATGACGTCAGAAAATGCGGCTCGCTTCTGACGTCAGCAGCATTTACTCTATTGAATTGTTAGTTCGGCGCGTTCGGCTCGGCTGGACTGTGCGACCACACATCGACTTGCACGAGCCTTGGAACGCGTGAACGCGTAGCCTGGAACGCGTAGTCCGTACGTAGTTTTACAGCTCTATCTCAGGAAGGCGGGTAAGTCTTAATTGTGTTGTGTTTGTGTGGGTAAGTTCGCGAACACTCCATGTACGAATGATAGTGCCAATTTCTTGGGACTCATGTCAATATGTCAAACTGACTAATTCCTTTATTTAAGGTGGAAACTTAGGCGCGTTGGGCATTTTTGAGATGGGAAAAATCTATTAAACTCTGACAGTGTTACCGATACCACCGTCAGCGCCATCTAGTTTCAAACTCCGTAACAAAACACGGAGAAGAACTTATTTTACAGCGTTTCCTGTCACGCACCCAAAAATGTTTACTTCTGTCGGCACTCCCGGGGTACCTATCACTATTTTATTTTTCTATTGTATTTTCTTTATATATATATATATAAAGAAAATACAATAGGCTATAGGGGGCTGTATAGAAGAAATACAATTATTTCTACCGTATAATTATGTTATGTACCTACCTATCCTCAAACTATGAGGTCAACTATCGATATAACACTGCGACAATCTAAATTGTATATTGATTTTTAGCTTTGTTTATTCATGGCCGAACAGAATTTGATAATAATTAATTCATGTAGCAAGTTAATCGGATTGTTTTACATATTCACACCAAGGTACATGTTAATTATTTACAAAGGTGAATATAAAAACGAACAGTCACGTCACGTTATCAGATCATATTAATTAATTTAGATCCTAAAATATTTAAGGGAGTAAATGTAAATGTCTATTTTACTATTTAGCAGTTCAATGAAATGTTTATTTCAATTTCGCTGTGTAGGTATCACAGTCGCTGCTGCCTACGCACACTGGCGTCACGGAAGACCAGCGTTACAGTAGCTTCGGCTGCCGTAACATTTTGCTGAGTGACGACCTATTTTGCGGTCACTTAAAGTTATTTAAGTTGAGTGTAGGTACTTATCAGATTATGTCAAACTTAATTTAATTCAATAATATTACAATGTACCTGCATTATACGAGTATATTCTTCTGTCTGTAGCACAAAATAAAAGTTTCTTTCTTTCTTTCTAAAGGACATATACATACACATTTATTTATTATTATATACACACAAAAACAGTAACAAAATGAGAAGAAAAAATAAAAAGAATACGACAAAATCAAAAAGCCTAGTGGTCATGGCTCATGTATGTGTGCTAAGCAGCAAAAATGATTTTGTATTCTTCAAATAGTTTATTTATTTATTTGCGAGTTCTATATATTTTTTAAATTACAAAATAAAAATCCATCGATATTATCAGTAAAAAATCTCAAGCGTCAAACTAAGCGACAACCCTAAACTGGGCTCACCAAGTTACGCAAATTGAGACCTTGACACTAATAAATTAAGGCTTGAATTGAGTTACCGAGAGTATACAGGCCGTACATCAATGTAATCAAGAAAATTGGATCGTAGAAACAAATAAACGTAAGGGCCCATTGTCTTGTTCTTATGTTAATGGCATAAGGTTGATATTAGTGTGACATGCATAGTAACAGATGTATTTATTTCTCAACAATTTTTTAAAATATATACTGTAGCATGGATAATTTAAAATACGCGCGCACATCGCTCGTGCATACTCGCGATGCCTTGGGAACCGTCGGCTCTGCGCCCCACCACGGCCATCTTGCGCCGCGCGCCCGCGCAAATCGTATATAAGGCGCTCCGGCAGGCCATTTCGTTAGTTCGGTAGGCCCGAGCAGCTTCCTCCCTGGAACTCTCTAACTGATCGTACTCACTCCTCCGCGCTAGCTTTTGCCCGTGTCTGCGCTTCTCGCATGTGAATACCTCTTTGTACCTATTGTGTAATTATTATTGTTCCCATCTAGTTTATTGTTTTAGTTTTTATTGATTTTATGTTAGTTTGTTTACCATCTGTTGTATGTAGTTTTCCCTGACTGACTTAATAAATAAAATTGTTACACTTTGGTTTTAGTGTTTCCCTTATTTATCTAGAACCTCTATTATAACTGGCGCCCAACGTGGGGCTGTTAGGTACATCACTACTGCAGGTATGGACGGACAGACTGACGTAATGACTGACGTTCCCCTTAAGATGGCCCATGAACTATTCCAATGTCAGGAAGAAAATTAGTCGTCCAGGGTTGCGTGGAATGGACGATTTTATCTCTAAGGCTGGACAAGCTGATAAAATCCGTCCGAGGCAAGCGAGAAGACGTCACAGCAAAAAACACGGAAGAAGCGCAACCAGTGCAGCTACTGCCGTTTGCCTGGGCACTCGATCGATGTATGCCGAAGAAGATTGAAAGAAGAGGAGGAGGAAAATAAAGCCATCCACATTGGATGCAGATAATAGTCCTTGTGTGGACAAAGTGATGACGGACATCACGCTTTTGTGAGATCAGTGACATCTCAAATCGCAGATCTGATCTGCCGAATTCCAGTAAGACTTCCAACTTGGATATAGTGGAAGGTCAAACTGAAGCCTGTACGCGCTTACCACATGGATTCAAGACTGCTTCATGGACGGAGTAATGGAATTCATGTCTGGAATAGCCACACACAGAAGAGTTAAAAGTTCGACTTTACATCTCTTGAGAAGGATTGAAGTCATGAACTTGATGATACTGAACACAGCCTTGGATGCTGATAATACGCTTTCAGCGTAGCTTCAAAGTAGGGGGAGGGTGCAATCTCGCACCCTATTTTTACTTTTGCTAAACCTACTTTTGTTTTACAGATGGCATGGGACCAAGCCTACGGGACCATGTGCATCTACCTATGTACGCTCTCAACGTACCTATCCAGCCGTGATGAAGGAAGACGCTCTACCCTTCCAAATTACGACTACAAGAGGATCGAGACTGAGACACAACCAGACCCTTCAGCTAATCTGTCTTCCTCGTCGGGACGACTTCAGAGACAGAGGGGGAGTCTGTAGCATGGATAATTTAAAATACGCGCGCACATCGCTCGTGCATACTCGCGATGCCTTGGGAACCGTCGGCTCTGCGCCCCACCACGGCCATCTTGCGCCGCGCGCCCGCGCAAATCGTATATAAGGCGCTCCGGCAGGCCATTTCGTTAGTTCGGTCGGCCCGAGCAGCTTCCTCCCTGGAACTCTCTAACTGATCGTACTCACTCCTCCGCGCTAGCTTTTGCCCGTGTCTGCGCTTCTCGCATGTGAATACCTCTTTGTACCTATTGTGTAATTATTATTGTTCCCATCTAGTTTATTGTTTTAGTTTTTATTGATTTTATGTTAGTTTGTTTACCATCTGTTGTATGTAGTTTTCCCTGACTGACTTAATAAATAAAATTGTTACACTTTGGTTTTAGTGTTTCCCTTATTTATCTAGAACCTCTATTATAATACTGTTATATGCAAAAAGTTACTTAGATTTTGGAATGAATGAATGAACACTCTACCCCAAGAAATTAACAAAAACAAAACATTTAAAACAATTACAAGTCCTTAGTACAAATGGGCGGCCTTATCACTGAAAACGATTTCTTCCAGGCAATTTTTGGGTATTGATTCTTGCTTAAACAATAATTGAATCTATTTATTTGATCCGTAGATCTGTTTCCTAGTCCCGTAGGAGACGGAGACTAACTTGAAGACAAACTCACTGGTTGTTGTACAAGTTGTTTATTTGTTCTTGTTTAACAATCTGGGAAACGACGAACTTCATTATTACAAACGTAGACTAGGTTTACCTAAAATGCCATTTACACGATTCCATTTTGGCATACTATTCTTGCCTCTTGCCACAGAATATTAGCTCTTACGCTCTTACTCTTGAGTTTGAGAAAGCAGAAGGCAATGATATGCCAATGGTATCGTGTAACTGGTTTACTGGTTGTCTTCGTCTGTGAATATGGCCGATTAAGCTCGTTCTGGATACCACCGACGTAAGCACCGCGAGGGTGCCGGGCGTGACTGTGGGTGTCATTCTCGGGACAGGGCTTTAGGCAAATGCGAGATGCGTACCGGTATGTTCCGTAGGAGATCCCGGAGCCCCTTGACATGCATGGAGGCTGGTCACGCGTCAGTTTTTAGTCGGTGAGAGTCCGACAAAACCCTTCCGCTGTCCCCACGGCGCGGCGCTAGGGTATCCATAATGGATTTTCTGACGTTGCTGGGCAAGCCTACATATACCATCTTAAATAATGTTCCAGGCACTACAGTGACTAGATACAGCGTCCTGTTGAGAGTAGGCATAGAAGATATTCTTCCAAATATGATGTATTAACGAATAATTAATACAGTTTAACCTAGATTTAGTTATCATCTTGAAGCTGTTAACTTGGATGGGATAGGGCGTTTTCAGACGAGCGAGCTTTCCGTCAAATTAGTAGGTAATGAGTTGCTGAAGTTTGTAGTGGATCATAAGGCTTGGTGTATACGACAAGTATAAAGTAACTTGGGGTTATAAGCCTCAGTGAGTCAAGAGTTAGTGAGGATAGTAGATAGAAATAAGAATAAGTTATTTACCAAATAGGACTAGGTATTACCTGACAAGAGACATTATCCCTTTAATTTCAACTTAACCTCTGGTGCCACATAATACCAGCGCTTGTGCAGGGGAGGTATCCTTCTCTGCACTTGCACGATGCTGAGTGGTAACCTTTTTTGCTAATAACATGAATGTAACTTGTACCTTGAAACTTGTACCTACCACAAATTTAGCAAAATAAACTTTTACTTTACTTTACTTTTAACATCAGAACCCTGTGACCGAGCACGTAGAGACCTGGATGCTATCCTAATGTTTAGAGACTCGTAGGTGACGCAGCATGGTGTGCTTCTTTTTATTCAAAGCTCACAATTTTTTATTCATTATTTATTTCGCAATTAAAAAAGTGAATTGTAAAGAATTTATTTTTTTTACAAATTGTCTGGAACAGCACCACTTTTATTGTTGCATGGCATGTTTTTTACAGAAAACCTAAGTAAAAAGGTACCCGAATACTTATGTATGATAATTCGAGCTTTGGTTTCCTGTACCTATCTACTTTATGTTGCTTTATTAAATCTTGCTTTCGTTTAAAAAGTTTATTTTACAAATCGAACAGAACAGCGTCAAGAAGCAAATCTCGTCGTCTACATTAGAACACACACCTTTTCTAAAAGTGGAAACTTGTAATTGGCGCTAAGTAAACATGCACCTATGTCAAGTGGGTGTGTGTTCTATCGTAGGCGCTGTCTCCACGAGCGAGAGAATCGCGACGAGTCCGCCCTCCTATCGTCGGAGAATCTCCACGAAAGAGAGATAATCTCGCCGCGTATCGTCGCGAGTCGTAACGGAATTGCAGCGTTTCCGCGGCGACTCGTAACGGTATCGCCGCGTTTCCTTGTCGAAATGTCCTGGCAACGCTGAAATGACGCTGCGTTTGACAGCGCGCCCGCTGCGCGCTCGTCGCGAGAGCGCCACGAGCGCGCGGCGGGCCCGCTGCTAGTTGCGACGGGCTAGCGACGATGTAACGACGTTTCGCGCGCTCTTTGCCACTCGTCGCATCGCGGCGATAATATCGCCGTATGGAGACGGCTCGATCGCTGTGGAAATCTATGGGGGAGGCCTATGTTCAGCAGTGGACGTAAAAAAGGCTGAGATGATGATGATGATGGAGACGGCTTCTAGAGAGTGTATAGAAATACGTGGCACGACGATAATATCCTCGCGATTCTCTCGCTCGTGGAGACAGCGCCTTAGTACCTATTTTGTTTTGCCTAGCTGTAAGTTTTCTAAACTTTGTAAAAAAACTATGTTTGATCGATCCTGAAGGTGAACTGAAGGTGTAAAAGCAGCCTTATTTGCTTAGTTACCGAGGCATGTTTACGGGAAAACTTATTAGTCAGTATAACAAGTTGCAGTTTGTTACTAGTTTAGTATTTTACACTGTGCGACACGATGAGGCGATACTTTATCACGACTATATACAGGGTGTAAAAAGACTGCTAAGAAAACTGAGGGGTTGTAATCAGACCATGATTCTAAACATATTTAGCGAAAAAAAACGCAATTTTTTTTTTGACTTAGCTTCGTCATGCTATGTTATTTTCGGCTATTTACTACTATTACAACATAATAAGACCATACCTACCTAATAATTTCATTTATAAAAGAAAAAAACATTTAAAACTCAAAATCCAGCAATCTACGTAAAAAAACGCGCCCAAAACATCCGCAAACAGTACTCTTCAAACGCTGTTTTCTCCGGATTTAGTGCATATTTCGGAAAATCCTTTTGGATTTGGTTGTCTATTGGGATGCTGTACCTACCCCTTTCGGCTTCGGTAGACGTCTTTTTATATAAGCCTTTATTGAGAAGATTACAGTTTTATCTTATCCTAATATTAGTTAATCTAACACTAGCCCTATTTCCTCCGTTTGCCCTAGTTTGGCATAGGCCTCTTCCAACTTCTTCCACTCGTGTCTATCTCTGGCGGCCCTTGACCATAATTTCCCAGCGATAGCTTTTAAGTCATCTTCCCATCTCTTAAATGGTCTTCCACATTTTCTCTTTCATCCGACGTAGTCGTGTCAACGACTACGTAAGTACCTAGGTATATAATGTGTGTTTGTACGTGCTATACGTTGAATTGACTGAACAGGGGGGCTAGCTAAGATGACATAGATTCGTTTCCATTCAATTGCTACTATCAACACTGATTTGGCGATGTTGCACTCATTTTGCACTTGATTCTGCCATAGATTACAAAGAGTATGTATGAAAATTACGCGTCATAATGAATGGAATGGCAAAAATGGTAGCCAAGATGCACTTTTGATAGTCGCAATAGATACTTTGTTTACGTTTTTGATCGCTGACAAGACAACTGGCAAAGCTGACAAAAACCCAGCGAAATCGCAGTAGAAATAAAATGGTGCCTTGTTTTTGATCGATCATCTGTCACCGTGTAATTTTGTATTGAGTAATAGTTTTCTGTGATTTTGTAAAGCTTTCTAATATTTTTCAAGCTGTAAAATGCATGCTCTAAATTTATTATGGAGCTGTTATTACAACGAGGACTGTTATTTACAACGCCAGAAAGGGTATCTTCTTAGACAAACATTGGATCCCGTCGAAGAGATGATGGATACACTTTTTCACCAAAACTTTCGGATTAAAAAAGAAGAATTTAAAATTTTGTGTGAAGAGCTACGTGAAAAATCTACCTTGAAGGAATCGAGCGATATTTCCTTGGAACTCAAGGTAAAAGTTTCCGTTTTCTTTGTTTCTACGGCAATAGCACAAGCACAATCTGTGTATTACCCAAAGCTGGGTCCACAGCGCCGTGTTTTCGAGTTTTTAACATGTTATTAAACAAATAAGCACGTACAATTGGTGAAAAACAATGCTAACATGTTAGAAAACATTAAAATACGGCGCTGTGGACCCGGCTTAAGATACACGGAATTGTCTCCCACAAACATGTTCAATATGTTCATGCTCCGAAGATCGTGCCCGTCTCACATCGTGATAATATACTTAATTGTTTCTCCCTGAAAGAATCTGATCGATTTCTTTAATAAGTAGGTTATTTTTTATATTACTAAGATAACCTTAATGTTTGTATAAGTACTTAAAATAATGTTTTGTTTGTCGTTTGTAGGTATTGTGCACGCTTAGTTTTTTAGCCACAGGATCCTACCAACGAATCGTGGGGATAAATCACCATGTAGCCCAACGCAAAACGAGTCGCTGCATTATAGAAGTTGTGGACACCCTGAACCACCCAGCTGTACCTAATGGGAAAATGGATTGATTTCTCAAAAACTACCGAAGAAAGAGGGATTATTAAACAGGAGTATATTTCTTATTAGCTTTAAACTAATTTAAATAAGATTAGATCAGACAATCCTCTTTCATACACTTCCTTCTATAATCCTACTAATATAATAAATCTGAAAGTTTGTATGTTTGGATATTTGTATGTTTTTGTTCACAACCCCATTCGACCAACACGGCTCTTAAAGTTAATAAATATAAAACAATCATATTTTTTAAATAGTAAAAAAAAGGTTTAAAGAAATATTGTTTTGACTTTGGGTATCCACAACGCCCTTGGCTAATGACGCCAATCCTTGATGCAGTTCCCGGTTCAAGAGAGGAGAACTATACGAAAATCCACAATAAATATATTTTTTTATAGCAAGAACTGTATGGTTTTGACTTTCAAAATACATAATATGATTAACTATTATTGCGTTATGTTTCTCTCAAGAATCCCATAGTAGATAGAGGGAGGGAAAATCTAACCCAGAAAATCTAACACAATCTACATTTCAAATTTCATCACAATCGGTTAAGTCGTCATGGAGATACGTGAAGACAAACATTTGCACATACAGACTTTCGAACCTTACGACTTTGAAACTACCCCACACCACCCCTAAGGGATGTTTTGAAAAAATTAAAAACACGGGTTTCATTATTTACTTTTAAGTTTATTTTTACCGAGTTTGGAGTAAATCGGACCAAGGAATATTTTTTTTCCATACAAACTTTAACAGCCTGTATAACGCCCTTAAGGGTTGATTTTCGAAAATGTTATATGCCTATATCTTATTCCAGTATGTAAACAATCTACATTCTAAAGGAGACCGGGCAGGCATGTATGAAGCGCCGCCCAAGTCAAAAAACGATCGCTCGCAGAGTCGACGTATAGTGGAATGGGTAGACCTTCTAAAACACTACAATTGATTGTATGACAGCAAAAAAATCCATCCTACAGAAATCGAGATATTTGCAGTTAAAGGTGGTGACTTTTACAATCATATTTATTGACTTACAGGCTTCCCGCAGATAAGCCACTATGGGCATTCGATAGAACTTTAGAAGCACTACATTTCATTGTATGACAGCTAAAAAATCCATCATGCAGAAATCGAGATATTTGCAGTTAAAGGTGGTGACTTTAACCATCATGTTTTTTGACTTATAGGGTGAGAGCCAGCGACCGGCAGACCTTCGTCATTTTATAAAGGCTGAGACTTTGTCTGTGTGTAGTCCCAGTATGGTTATGTACGATCCCCAAATATGAAGTTTGGGTCCGGGTGGCTTTGGGAGATATGAGACATCAAAGGTGCCCAAAATAGCACCCAAGATTCGTCATTTTACCAAGGCTGAATTTTATTATGTTACCTAAGGAGCTATAAAAAGAGGTTTCCCAAGCGGGCAGACACCTGCGGTGGTTCTTTCATCATGTCGGTCAGCCTCAAAGTCTGCCGTATAAAACATGTATGCAACAAGTATAAAACATGTATGCAACAAGTATCAAACATGTATGCAACATGTATCAAACATGTAGGCAACATGTAGGCAACAAGTATGCAACAAGTATCAAACATGTATGCAACATGTATCAAACATGTAAGCAACATGTATCAAATAAGTATGCAACAAGTATAAAACATGTATGCAACAAGTATAAAACATGTATGCAACAAGTATAAAACATGTATGCAACAAGTATCAAACATGTATGCAACATGTATCAAACATGTAGGCAACATGTATGCAACAAGTATGCAACAAGTATCAAACATGTATGCAACATGTATAAAACAAGTATGCAACAAGTATAAAACATGTATGCAACAGGTATAAAACATGTATGCAACAAGTATCAAACATGTAGGCAACATGTATGCAACAAGTATGCAACAAGTATCAAACATGTAAGCAACATGTATCAAATAAGTATGCAACAAGTATAAAACATGTATGCAACAAGTATAAAACATGTATGCAACAAGTATAAAACATGTATGCAACAAGTATCAAACATGTATGCAACATGTATCAAACATGTAGGCAACATGTATGCAACAAGTATGCAACAAGTATCAAACATGTATGCAACATGTATAAAACAAGTATGCAACAAGTATAAAACATGTATGCAACAGGTATAAAACATGTATGCAACAAGTATCAAACATGTATGCAACATGTATCAAACATGTATGCAACAAGTATAAAACATGTATGCAACAAGTATAAAACATGTAGGCAACAAGTATCAAACATGCAACAAGTATAAAACATGTATGCAACATGTATCAAATAAGTATGCAACAAGTATCAAACATGTATGCAACATGTATGCAACAAGTATCAAACATGTAAGCAACATGTATCAAATAAGTATGCAACAAGTATAAAACATGTATGCAACAAGTATGCAAAAAGTATCAAACAAGTATGCAACATGTATGCAACAATTATAAAACATGTATGCAACAAGTATCAAACATGTATGCAACAAGTATCAAACATGTATGCAACATGTATCAAACAAGTATGCAACAAGTATCAAACATGTATGCAACAAGTATAAAACATGTATGCAACATGTATCAAACAAGTATGCAACATGTATAAAACATGTATGCAACAAGTATAAAACATGTATGCAACAATTATAAAACATGTATGCAACAAGTATAAAACATGTATGCAACAAGTATCAAACAAGTATCAAACATGTAGGCAACAAGTATGCAACAAGTATAAAACATGTATGCAACAAGTATAAAACATGTATGCAACAAGTATAAAACATGTATGCAACATGTATCAAATAAGTATGCAACAAGTATAAAACATGTATGCAACAAGTATAAAACAAACGGTAAACCAAAGTTTACCGTTTATATGACCTTGGTAAAATGACGAAAGTTGACTCGTAATTTTCCATACTTTGAGGCTGACCGACATGATGAAGGAACCATCGCAGGTGTCTGCCCGCTTGGGAAACCTCTTTTTATAGCTCCCTAAGCTCCATATATCAAATTCAGCCTTGGTAAAATGACGAATCAAGATTCGTAATTTTTGATGCCTCATATCTCCCAAAGCCACCCGGACCCAAACTTCATAATTGGGGATCGTAAATAACCATACTGAGACTACACACAGACAAACTCTCAGCCTTTATAAAATGACGAAGGTCGCTGGCTCTTAGGCTATTACAGGCTTCCCGCAGATAAGCCACTATGGGCATTCGATAGAACTTTAGAAGCACTACATTTCATTGTATCACAGCTAAAAAATCCATCCTGCAGAAATCGAGATATTTGCAGTTAATGGTGGTGACTTTTACCATCATACGAGTATTTTGTTACTTTTACTATCATGTTTTTTGACTGCCTTCCCGCAGGTAAGCCACTATAGGCAATCGATAGAACTTTAGAAGCACTACATTTCATTGTATCACAGCTAAAAAATCCATCCTGCAGAAATCGAGATATTTGCAGTTAAAGGTGGTGACTTTTACCATCATACGAGTATTTTTTGACTTACAGGCTTCCCGCAGACTAGCCACTATGGGCAATCGATAGAACTTTGAAGCACTACATTTCAATATTATGACAGCTAAAAAATCCATCCTGCAGAAATCGAGATATAAGATAGATAGATAAAAAAATTATTTGGGAAAACACACACACAGACGAACATAACTAGGTACAAACTAAAGTGACACAGCAAAAAAAATGTATATAATAGATCGACTACAAACAAAGACAGAAAAGTATAAAAGAAAACAAAAAGAAAATAAAGAAGGACGTCTGTGTTGGTGCAGTCCAAAAACGAACAATCTCAGCTTTGTGTTCCTCTGCACCGGGGAGGTACAGAGCAACGCTGGTTTTCAGACTGCTCCTAGTTGGGTGACATCACGTTATTAAAAAAAAGACCATTAAAAAGAAAAGCTGTTAGTTCATAAATACTTAAATAATTACAGAATAAGATACGGTTAGATTAGATTATTATTATAATTATTATTAGATATTAGATTTCTGCAGGATGGATTTTTTAGCTGTCATACAATGAAATGTAGTGCTTCTAAAGTTCTATCGAATGCCCATAGTGGCTTGTCTGCGAGAAGCCTGTAAGTCAAAAAACATGATGGTTAAAGTCACCACCTTTAACTGCAAATATCTCGATTTCTGCAGGATGGATTTTTTCGCTGTCGTACAATGAAATGTAGTGCTTCTAAAGTTCTATCGAATGCCCATAATGGCTTGTCTGCGGGAAGCCTGTAAGTCAAAAAACATGATGGTAAAAGTCACCACCTTTAACTGCAAAAATCTCGATTTCTGCAGGATGGATTTTTTAGCTGTCATACAATGAAATGTAGTGCTTTTAAAGTTCTATCGATTACCCATAGTGGCTTATCTGCGGGAAGCCTATAAGTCAAAAAACATGATGGTAAGAGTCACCACCTTTAACTGCAAATATCTCGATTGCTGTAGGATGGATTTTTTAGCTGTCATACAATGAAATGGAGTGTTTTTGAAGGTCTACCCATTCCACCATACGCCTACTCTGCGGGCGATAGTTTTTTGATTTGGGCGGGAATGCCCATTCTCCTTTCATCACAATCGGCTAAGTCGTCATGGAGATACGTGACACACATTCGCACACACAGACTTTCGCATTTATAATATTAGTAAGATTTATCTCTATGAAAATAGGTAAAGGTGGTTATATAATGTGCCTAAGCATTTACAAAAAAAAATATTTAAGTAGTATATCAGTCACAAAAAATATTTACCATACACATGCCATATTAACTTTTTTTTTTATAATCCAGCATCATTTATTGTTTATTTTTATTAGTTGTAAAAACGTTACATTTGTAAATGCTCGATAAAATTATCTAGTGTGTACCCATTTTAAAAACGTATAGTCTTTGTACTCTGCGGACCATAAGCTGGCCCCAGACGTTCATGCATGACGGCACGTGAGGCATGCCGCATCATCGCAACAGTGGGTGATCGTCTAGAGTGTACGTGGTCTAGAGACAATCTGTCTATCCTAGAAGCGTCTTCTAATTGTGCGGTGGAATGATCAACCCGGAATGTCAATGGTAACTTTGCTACTATAATGAATTCTGTGGCAACTTTCCATCCTCGATGTGTCAATCCGACGTTTGATAAAGCCAGGAACTCACATGCCGCGATATTTGGCATAAAATGTATGCAGTGCCATACAAAACGCGTTAAATAATGTCATGCGCCGCACGTGAGTTATACGAGCCCCGATGCAAAATACTTCGTCTAGTATGGAAAGCAGTGCAAAGCGTAAAATATAGAAAGTAAATATTGGTAAAATAATTAAGAACGTTTAGTAAAAAGTAAACCACAATTTGAAGAACATTTTAAAGTTTATTTTAACACTAGCTGCGCCCCGCGGTTTCACCCGCGTAAGTCCCGTTCCCGCGGGAATATCGGGATAAAAAGTAGCCTATGTGTTAATCCAGGGTATCACCTATCTACATACCAAATTTCAACCAAATCGGTCCAGCCGTTTTTGCGTGAAAGAGTAACAAACATCCATACATCCATACATCCATACTTACAAACTTTCGCCTTTATAATATTTATAGGATAACTGAAATTCTTTTTGACTTTACATAACGTAAAAAAAATTCAAAAATATTCTTAAAAACATAACGCAAAAGTATTCGTCTACCCTTGTCACTCACGCAAAATAGTTCGTCCACTACTTAGTTGTGTCGCCTTTGCTCTCAATGACAGCTTTAATGCGAAGAGGCATGGTTGCATCCAACGCTGCACACTCCTCAGGCGTAATTGACTCCAAGATAGCCAAGAGTTTAGCCTTTAAGTCGCTCTTCGATCTTGATGGATTTTTACGCCGAACTTTTTTCATTTTCCACCATAGCTGTTAGATGGCCATTCGATTGTAGGGATGCTTTTCGCCAGTAGCCACGTCTTTGTTGTCCTTGTAGTATGGCAGGAAGCACCATCCTGTTGATAAACGAAGGAATCTTGATGCTAAAGTGACGTTGTAGAGGGCAGTCAATTCTCTTCCTAAAGGTTTTGATACCTTGCAGCATTGATAGAACCATCCACAAACTGCATACCACCAACACCTTGTGCAGACATGTAGCCCTATATCTTATGAGACGCCGGAAACTTCACTTTGCGTTTGAGACAATCAGTATGAAATGCCTCATTTTTGTTCCGAATCCCTTTTTTCCTTTCATCGACGACTGTCACTTCAAATTTGGACTCATCACTGCAAATGATACTACGCCACTGATCGGAAGTCCAATTTAAATGATCACGAGCAAACTTCAACCTCTTTTTCTTTTGTACAGCAGTCAACAGTGGTTTCTCCTTAGCGGTGTAAAATCCGTAACCCATTATTTTTAAGACTCTTTGGCAAGTATCAACTTAGACGTCTTTGTGAATCCTTCCATTGCACCGTGAGTTCTCCAGCTCAAGCACGACGATTATTTTTGATAATTTTCTTCAGAATTCTGTTTTCTCCTGCACTTGTGATGCGTGGTCGACCAGTTTTCTTCAAACAAGAAGTCGTTCTATTCTTTTTATAGTGCTGAATGATAGATTGAACTGTAGACCTGGGAAGTATCAAGTCTTTAGATATTTGGTAACTTGATTTGCCAGCATCGACCCCACAAACTATTCACTTTCGAAGCTTTTCACACACGGGTTTGCCACGACCCATTGTTATTTAAAAACGAATGAAAAAAGCTGAAATTTTCAGATTTATACTGTCTCACTTGACGAATGACACAGAATTACTTATACAAATTTAAATTATGCAACATAATTGTACAAAGAAGGAATAATCTTATTTAACTCACCGATAGACGAATTCTTTTGCATCGATTAACAATTAGACGAACTATTTTGCTTATAACTTCTTCGAATTTAAAACAGGATATGTATAAATTTAAAAAGCTAAAATAGATTATTGGTTCATAATTAAAAAATGGCATAAGTAACGCGACATGTGATAGTAGAACAGCTTAATATTTTATATAGATATACAAAATAATGAAGTTAGAAAAAATCTCACACAGAAAATTTCACACTAGACGAACTATTTTGCATTGGGGCTCGTAGTCCATAACCGTCTATTCCATTTCCATTTCAATGTCTACTTGTATTTTGGCTAAGGCCCCAGATTTAGATGAAAATATGTAGGTAGCTCATTCCCAGGATTCAGGAAATGGCTCGCTCTATCATAGACCTCATTCTTGCGTGTGTAAGATTTAAGGTCATCAATTTATGCATCATAAAAAAAACTAACTTTCTACCAAAAAAGTAAATTAAAATAAAAACTAAACGGTTACGTTCTCTAGAACCTTTGAAGAAAGTTCCTTTCTCTAAGAAGTTCCTTACTTCTAAGGTAGGTAACTATTGTAGGTATATCAGTTATCTGGTTCCCATAGTATAAGCTATGCTTAGTTTGGGGCTAGATGATGCTGTGTGAAATGTCCAGCATTATTTATTTATTTAGAGAAGAATGTTGGTACCTATGATCTACTACACAGTTCATAACTTTTGCAGTCTCTTAGTTATATTTTTGTAAACACACTGTAAAGACACAAGTTCTGAATAAATATATTTTTATCTTAAAAAAAAAAACAAAATCTTGACCACAAAAAATATCAATATTCACTTTAATTAAAACAAAACTGAATTTATACGTCATTATTTTGTGTTTTACAGGTGTATGTATTAATTAATCAAAGCTGCAACAGAAGACAGCACAATTAGTGCCAAAATACACTAGCAACATGCAAAATTTACCTCAAAGTGTTCTCAATGCCATTTACACGATACTATTCATCATCATCATCATTGGCCTCTTTATCCATCTATTACAAATGATTTAGGCGGCGTCAGTCGTGTCACACTACAGTTATTAAGATTTGAACACTTTCGTTCGTGACTAAATAAGCCTATCCGGAGTGGCAGCCACGACCGCACTTGGTGCAAACAAAAGACCCTGGGGATGGTGCAGGGTTTGCGGCTCGTTGGTGGCGAATAGACCGCTTTTGTGCCAAGTGATTGAGCCAAGCTTTATCATGAGCGACAACACCGTACTATTATGGCATACCAATCTTGCCTGTTGTTGTCTCAAACTCAACGGAGTAAGAGCTAATATTGTGTGGCAGAGGCAACAATGGTATGCCAGAATGGCATTCGTCTCAGCTCAGAGAGCACACCCGAGATGGAGAGCTATTAATATGAGAGAGAAGCAATAGCTATCCTTTTTTTTAAACTTAAATAAGATTTTTTTTTAATTCAACAAGTACAAGCTTTTAATGGATTACCGTGAGCTGATTGAACTAAAGTAAGTAAAGTAAAAATGTATTTATTGTTTTTTACAAGTGATTTGCTTAGGTATACTTGTTTTGGGAGCTTTTCATTTAAGTTAAGATAACTTGTATTAGAAAAGTCCCCTCTTTCTTAAGGTCATTAAAACACTTGTGAGAGGGTTGGGTATCTAGGTAGGTATAAGAGTAATAATTAATAACACAAAATAATAAATACACTAAAGTATTAAAAGTAAAACTCACCGATGTAAGTACAAAATTTCTTTGAAACTTGACCGATGCAGTGAGTTTCAACTCAATCAACTTATTATCTGAGGAGTTCCCTCCATCATCATATCAGCTCGCTGTCACCATATTTGAAAATTTTAGATGATACTTGATCTACAAACCGAGTTTCAACTCAATCGGTCGATTATCTGAGGAGTTCCCTGGAACAGCTCATGACTCCATCATTAGATCAGCTCGCTGTTACCATATTTTCCATTGTTACCGAGGACTCATAAGTGTACCAAAATTCAGCTCGGACACAGGAAAGTGGGTCAAATTAAGCTTGCAAGATTTGACCCGGACAAACATACAAACATTGCAAGTTAATTAAAAGCTTTTAAATAAAACATTTACTACTACAAAGTCTAGGTAAATTACCTATTACACCCGACGCATTAGAGCGGTAAATATATGTCAGCCTAAATCATAAGTAGTATCTACCTAATAGGCCTCCTCAATTTCACGTCACTATTTCCGGTCTTGTTTCATTCGAACCCAATACCTCCCCTTGAAAAGAAATAAACATAGGTACTAATTATGCTGTATTAATAGAAGCGGTCAATGTAGATATCAGAAATAACAGTATCTAATTAGTCTTTCCTCGTTACACTAACCAAATTAAAACATTATCGAAAAAAACTTTTTTGTTAACACCGTTTTTACCGGTTTTTCTTACACCCATCTAAATCCAGTCTAAACATTAACTAAATGACAACTCAAACTCTGCTCAAGCCAATTTAATCTCTCAGCAGTTGAGATAAGGGCGGTTACAGCTGAAATCCGTAAAACAGCCCTAAAGACTTAAAGGGTTATCTATCTATGCAAATAACATTGTCATTTTCCAGTGACTTAATTAAGAAAGACGCTTTCGACATCATTTACACAGAAAACCGGTAGCATAGGTACCTTGTAACCGCTTCAGGTAAAAACCAGTTATTAGGCAGGTAAAACTTCCATTAAATAAAAAACCATTTACATTTATTTCAAGATGAAAGTTTAGTGCATACTCACGATGATATAAGTTATAGTGTTTCATCAATTCTTCACAGGATCTAAAATAATTTTAGAATGTTTAGTTGATGGAGTTTTTTGATGCTGAAAACAAAAAAAAAATATTTTTGAAGATATAAAAATTTGTTTAGGAAAATATATCTATTTTGTTATACATATACAATCTTGAATACAAAAAAAATGGAAGGGCACTTTAAATATTTCATTATTATTATTTACACTTGATTTACACATTATTTTACACTTATTTTACATAATTAATCTGTACATTGTCTCCTTGGGTTCTATTGGTTCATATTTACTCGTATATGTTTTGTAATTATTATGTACAATAAAGAGTTTTTCATTCATTCATAATTTGATGTTAGCAGAAAAAACACCAGAAAGGACCTAGTCCAACCTACCTACAAGTCCAATGTTCAAGCGATAATCTATTATAATGAAACGGCTATAGTTGTAAATGCGGCATAATAGGGGTGTGTTACCGATCCGATTTAGATCCCCTATAAAGTGGGAGAGGGGGTAATCTCCTGGAGGACAAATCCCTAGTAAAATCGACATCTTATACCGTGCGGACGTGCGTCGAATTAAAAAAAAAGAATTGTCGGATAGTAGAAATGCGATTGGATCCTCGAAGATTGAGTTACCTTCTATTGGTTTACTATTTCGTTAGGCTAGTTTACCGCAAGTGACCGGTTTTTGTTTACTAACCGGTTTTTTTATTTGACTTCTTAATCACTTAAGTTTAAGGTATATTTCATTATTAGGTATATTTGTAGTTGACTGTGTGAATTTTTAATGTGTTTTTATATGGATTTTTTATCTGAAAAAAAAAGAGTTAATAATAATTACATTACATTGTATAATTGATAGAAAAAAATTAAGTTATGCTTTTAAAAGGCATAACTTTCAATTTTTTTTAACTTATGTGTAAGTGTTTTTTTAGGTCTAGGTACCTCCTAGGCAGGTACTTATTAAATTATTTTTGTTAAACCGGTTATATGAAAAGCTTTTATTATTGTTATCCTATACAACTCTATTTTTATTTTACACAGGTTTAAATCAAATACAAAAATGGAATGGAAATTAATAATGCAATGGAAACAAAGCAATTTTATAGAATATTCAATCAACGTTCTATAAATATTTATTTACCGACGATTAACCGATTTTATGCGTATTTCTGGCGACTTTACCGGTTACTAAAAATGAATATATACTTATAGTATCTTGAAATAGATCTTGTTATGTCTATACTAATATTATAAAGAGGAAAGATTTGTTTGTTTGTTTGTATGTTTGTTTGAAATGAATAGGCTCCGAAACTACTGGACCGATTTAAAAAATTCTTTCACCAATAGAATCCTACATTATTCCCGATGAACGTAGGCTATATTTTATCCCGGGGAAGTGAAGTTTTCCCGAGGGATCGCGGGTAACACCGTGGCGGACCGCTAGTTTATAATAAAGTTACTAAGTGAGTTATTATATGATAATATATTCCAGCAATCTCATTTCGTATCAAAATATCATCACATAATGACCTTTACCTAAGTAAACCATATAGGTAACCATAATATGAAGTAATAACTCAATGCTAAAGACAAACATATCAAGCCAGCGATGTGTTTGTTTGGGAATTTCGTACTCCGAATTTTGACAAAGATTTTTCCAAGTTAGCATGTTAGTCTATTCTCTCTACGTTGTTTCATTTTTAGGTACCTACTTAACTTGCCTTACTATTAATGTTTGTAATCAAGCCCAAACATTCAAAAGATTCACGGTTTCAAACTTCCCCTAAAATCTCATCTATAATGCTTAGATAGTTAAGTTTACACAGCACTTTGTCAAAAATGACCATATTTTTTTGCTTTTTCGGAGTTCGAGGCAAGTCATATTTCGGATTACAAGTGCATCCTTATCCAGGTAACCTAGGTCGGCTAGGTCAAGCTAAGTGCTAGACAAACATGCAAACATCGCTTTCTAAAGCATAAGAGATCTATTGACCGCTATTTAGCATTGACACTCCCTTCTTCTTCAAAGCTTAGATAAGTCTGGATGGGCAAAGTGACCACATCATAGAATCGCGAAAATATAATAATATAATACTCTGACCTTATCGTATTAAGGCTTCCTCGATACAAGCTGCGCCTAGTGAGGAAGCTGACAGGTAATTTTCCAATTAGTTCCTCAATATCGGTAAAATAATTTCTTTATTGTATTTTCTGTAAACATTGTTATATTTGAGTTTGTTTCCTTTTGTTACCTTGTTTTACTGAAATAAAATATTTTTCATTTCATAAACAAAGATAACAAAATAACAACGCTATAAGTTAAGGTCGCGAGAATAATATAACTTTATATGCCAAATTCTCTAGTTTAGATATTTTATTTCTGTAGTAGGTAGGTACCTACTACCCCCTAAGCGTATGCAGACAAATTCATGCAAAACATAGTTTTCTTCGCTCTGTATCTGTGCCACTACCAGTACTTCCAAATACTAGCTGCGCTCCCGCGGTGTGGCCCGCGGTCCCTCGGGATTTTTTCGGGATAAAAAGTAGCCCATGTCTTTTTCTGGGATACAACCTTTATCCATGCCAATTTTCAGCCTAATCTGTTCAGTGGTTTGGACGTGAAAAGGTAACAAACAGACAGACAGAGTTACTTTCACATTTATAATATTACTAGCGACCCGCCCCGGCTTCGCACGGGTGCAATGCTGATACTAAATATTAGGGTTCAGCCAGCGTTTGCAACGTAAGCGCAAAAAAATTGTTTATTTACGACATCACATTAGAAACCTCTAAAATTAACAGTGTTCCTCTACTATATTATGCATGTATTATACATATACCTTCCTCTTGAATCAATCTATCTATTAAAAAAAACCGCATCAAAATCCGTTGCGTAGTTTTAAAGATTTAAGCATACATAGGGATATAGGGACAGAGAAAGCGACTTTGTTTTATACTATGTAGTGATAGTGAAGTATATATAATTTAATAATTGTATGGATGGATGGATAGATAGAGTTTCAAAACTGGTCCTCAACTACACCACAAATGCAATAAAATTATGTCAATACAAACGTTATCCAACGGTTACCGTTTTTAAAGAACCAAAGGCATAAGTGGCTCCGTTCGCAATAAAAATGTAACTTTATTTATCAAGATTAGAAGCATTCGACTTGAAATATGGACGTGATAAAAGTATGAAGCTCTTGAATCGACAGAGGTATTACCTTTTTTTTTTTTTTTTTTTTTTTTTTTTTTTTTATAACGTCAGAAAATCCATTATGGATACCCGACCGCCGTGGGGACAGCGGAAGGGTTATGTCGGACTCTCACCGACTAAAAACTGACGCGTGGCCTGCCTCCATGCATGTCAAGGGGCTCCGCGATCTCCTATGGAACACAGCGGTGCCCCTCTTGCATTTTGCCTAAGCACTGTCCCGGGAATGGCATCCACAGCCACGCCCGGCACCGCGGTGCTTACGGCGGCGCTCGCCACAGAGCGCCGCCGCCCTCCCGGGGTCCGCATCGTGGACAGTCGAAGTCCCCACTTCAACCACCCGCGGACCCGAAAAGTCCCCTGTTGGGCAGGGGATACCACTCGCCCCCTCGCGGGGCAGGCGGTGCGTTCCCGCCTTCCATCCCGAGTGGGTTCGGCCTCGCTCCGAACCCACTCCGCGGCCTCCTCATCCAGACCATACAAGGGACTGGTGCCAAGGCAAGTCAGTCAGTGTGTATCCGACCGAGTCGCCAAGGCACCCACATCCCTTGATGCCGGGCAAGAGTAGCGAAGGCGGCGATATCGCGTACCACGCGCTCTCCAGAGCGAATCTTGGAGGTACCACCGCCTTCCACCTCTTCGGTGTTCCGCCGCCTACGAGCCTACCAGCTCGTCCTAGCTTCATCCACTGCGCCATCTGCGAGTCAGAGGGACGCGCGGAGAAGCTACCTCCCGTCAGACCATTGGTTATCCGACAATAGATTCCGGTTTATTGTCGGACTTAACAGGGCACACCGGCCCTTCAACTGCTGTTCCCCCCGGTTCCTCCCCGGATCCGTAAGGGACAAGCAGCTTTGGGCACACGAGAAGGTTGTCTGACCTGGTGCCCCACAGAGGTATTACCTACAGCTAACTTGTGCACGAGATAACATTCCTTTCGTAGCACAGGTCCTTTGACGGTGACTACGGTGAAGTATGAAACGAATCACGAATACTAGAACTGAGGGGCTATTGTGTAACTCAATTGATAGTGAACATCGGCTTCATTTTGAAACCTAGCTGAAACCTAGCCTGGATTTCAATTATCATTATCGTATGAGCAAGTCTATTCCATCATACCTACCACATTGCTGTTTGATGTTATTTGTTCAATGTTTATTGTATACCTGCTTCTCACTTCATACACGTTCGTTCGACGACCACCTTAGCTCGAACACTGGACTGGACTGAAAACCAGCACTACGTATCATGTGCGTAGATTAGCGCTGAGTCCATGCCAATTGCCGAATATTTTTATGTCTGTTTTTGTTAACAAAAACAGACATAAAAATAAAGAAGGCCCGAAAAAAGAAAGCACACATACAAAAATTAATTTTTGTATGTGTGCTTTCTTTTTTCGGGCAATAAATGTATTTGTATTGTATTGTATCTCAAACAATGTCCCAGGAACTACAGCGTACCGTAAAGTGTAGGCAAAGTGCCTCCTGACGCTGCATAAATCATCGTGTGATTGGTTGAGCTCTATTGGGATGACAACTGGGAATAGATTTCAAGAAGGCTGCAGGTTCGACATTCTCTGAGATCAAGTCAATCAAGATGCTTTGTCTGAGAGAGTTGTCAGAGTCATGTTTATTTTTGTCTTATTCTTTTTATTATTGTTTTTTCTTCTCATTTTGTATTTTGTGTGTGCTTGAGTGGCAAATAAATAAATATCTATGTCTATGATCAAATACGTATTTATTTATTTATAGGAAAACCAACAGCTACAATCACTGATAGATCATTTAGATAGAAGCAGAAAGCCAATAACAGGTTTTCACGTATAAGAAACAATTTAGGATACAGTAAGGTCGTGGACGCTCACAAAAACAACTAAGTAACAATAGTTTTTGTAAACTAAAAACAGAAAAGTAACTAACACAAACCACTAATCTAAAACCAAAACCAAAACCAACGCCAAAAAAGTCTCTGCTCAACTGCTGCCTAGCCGAGTTAACACTCGTATAGAATAGATCAAGATCCAAGTACATTTTGCAAGATATTGCATTCTATACGTGACAGGAATGGCCAGTACTAGAGTGCCCGCAAGATAACTTTGCGTGCGGCCGAAATCGGAACTAAATTCAATAGAGAAAATGCTCCCGACGTCAGTAGCGAGCCGCATTTTGTGACGTCATCAGCATTTTTTGTATAGAAAAATGACTACGACGCGTACGGCGCGGATAAGACAAGTGCGCGATCAGGTTTATGGAACGTTAAATCTGAGTGAAATTTATGAAATTATTATTACATTAAAAAGACAAAGTGGTAACAAAACTATGAACAAGTCATAATAATGCACACAAAACATCATAACACAGTTACAAAGCTACGCAAACAGAATTAGATCAGAGTTTCCTCATGTACCCTTTACACATGTACGCGCTCCAATAATAACGGCCCATGTATGTAAAAATTTTTTTTTTAGAAAAATTTTTTGTAAGAGGGGGAGTACTGTGGCGGCTATAGCCACAAGTACCTATTCAATAAGCTGACGCGTATATTTCCAACAGCGCGTCAAACAGTCGCGTCTAGTCGCCCTAGTGAGTTAGTCGCATCGGTACTCCCCACTCACTAATTACAGCACCATGTAATTCGTGTTTATTGTGAGAATACAAATTCAATATTCCAAAATTAAGAGTTATCATTTTCACTCCACCACTACCTTCTCACAACTAGTAGAGACAGGCAAACACACACACATACCTACTGCCTCAACATCTCTACATATGTTTATCAAAGGTCCCGGACTCCATACGTTAGCTGTCAAACTTTTGTATGTTGCCTACACTGTCCATTTAATATACGACGACCTCTGTAGCGCAGTGGGCGAAGGCCCGCCTGCGACGCAAAAGGTTGCGGGTTCGTTCCCCGCGGCGGGACCAATGTTTGTATGATCTACAAATATTTGTCTCGGGTCTGTTTGTTTCTATGTATAATATGTATGTATTTACAAACAAAAAGTATATAAGTAGTATATCAGTCATGTAGTACCCATAACACAAGCTCTGCTTACTCTGGGGCTAGATGATGGTGTGTGAAAAGTCCAGGATTATTTATTTATTAATTTAATATAGAAACCGCATTAGTCAGCTTCACACTCCATTTTCAAAGGCAAATAATAATTATTTACTTACTAGCTGCGCTCCCGCGGTTTGACCCACGGTCCCTCGGGATTTTTTCGGGATAAAAAGTAGCCTACGTCCTTCTCTGGGATACAACCATTATCCCATTTCCAATTCCGTTCAGTGGTTCGGGTGTGAAAAGGTAACAAACAGACAGACAGAATTACTTTCTCATTTATAATATTAGTATGGATTATAAACGAAATATTATATTTATCTCGGGTCTGGGTGTTTCAATAAGTATTTACAAACAAAAAGTATATATGTATATCAGTTACTTGGTTCCCATAGTACAAGCTTTTCTTAGTTTGGGCGATTTATTTCTTTATTTTGAAATGTTTTAAATTACATACTATCGAGAGACCAGGGAAAGCGCAGCTAATCTTAAATAAATAATGCTGGACTTTTCACACAACACCATCTAGCCCCAAAGTAAGCAGAGCTTGTGTTATGGGTACTACGAGTACATGACTGATATACTACTTTATATACTTTTTGTTCGTAAATACATACATACTATACATAGAAAACACCCAGACCCGAGACAAATATCTGTAGATCGTACAAACATTTGTCCCGCGGCGGGGATCGAGCCCGCAACCTTTTAAACCTGTTAAAAGAATATTTTGGTTTGCCAACGGATGCATGTATGAAGGCTTACCTATATGCAGCTATGTTTATGCTACATTGTGCCGACGAAGTGCATTTGTGTTCTGTTCTTGCTATGCAATTTTGTTCCTTATAGGGATGGGAAAGGTGCCATAACTATCGATATATTTTTTAAACTTTTTTTTTTTTTTTTTTTTTTTTTTTTTTTGTCGCTGGGTAAAATGCGTTACGCATCCCCTCCGCCGGGGGGCGAGAGGGGTATGTGGGACTCCCGGGGACTCCCGGTATACCCACTAAACATCCCAGCGCCTTTCCGGCGTCGCCTGGAATGGAGGGGGCCCGGGCAACCGGCAGAGCCTCTACATCCAGTCCCCCTCCGGCGATCCCCGCCCTTACGGCGGGCCCCGCGTCGTGGTGAGCAGTGCAAGGCGGACGAAGGTGCCCCCGCACCTAGCGTCCGCTACTCACCACTAGAGCTCTCCGCTACTTTCGTCCACTGCGCGCTCTAATTAAAGAGCTGCGCGTGGAGAAGCCTCCAAACGGCCGCAGAGGACAGGGAGAGCGGCAACGTAACACCGACACTCCTCTTCCACTGCGGCCCCACCGCCAACGCAACAACGGTGCGCCACCATTTGGTCGCGGAAGATAGGGCGAACGGCAACGAAACACCGACACGCCTCTTCTCCCGCGACCCCTCCTGACTGCGGGGGACAGAAATGACTCCGTCCTCCGCACCCGCCTCAGACGCATCCAGAGTGGGCCCAACCGCAAGCCCACTCGGAGCGTCCCCGCTTGGGATTCCTGTTAGCTTCACCGTGGGCGTTCAAACCACGGCTAATGAGCCCCCCCATCGCGACAAGATCGGAATCCTTCGGGGGGGGATATATTTTTTAAACTTAATTAACCTCTGCAGCGATGTTGGCAAAGCTCCTTCTTCGACGAAGGTTGTAAAGGTGACAAATGTTTGTGTGATCTGTAAATATTTGTCTCTGGTCTGGGAAAAAGTATCTCTAACAACAGTCATGTGGTTGCCATAGGCCATAACACAAGCTCTACATCACGTAGATGATGTGCATTGTTTTTCAACCTATGATGTCCCACAGCTGGGTAAAGATCTCCTCTTATTCCTTCAAACCGTCTCCTTTGTTATATTCCACCACCCACTCTCAAAAGAGAAGTACATTATTGTATAAAAAAATCCTGCTCACTCGCCGGTTTAGGGTACTTTTAACCAGTATTCACTATGAAACTTTTAGCCTCATCGCAGACTGCAGACTTTCTATCGGCTGGTAGTTGAGACGGAACATACTTCGGTTTACTTCTCCATACTCAGTATGAGCCGAAGTATGTTCCGTCTCAACTACTGGGTATGGACTACTACTGAG
The DNA here is from genome assembly GCA_963565295.1 of Epirrhoe alternata. Lineage (NCBI taxonomy): Eukaryota > Metazoa > Arthropoda > Insecta > Lepidoptera > Geometridae > Epirrhoe > Epirrhoe alternata. The sequence goes on from OY751400.1 coordinate 4,816,378, forward strand.
TATGGAGAAGTAAGCCGAAGCATGTTCCGTCTCAACTATCGGCCGATAGAAAGTCTGGAGTCTGCGAGGGGTCTTAGTATATCAACGAATTGATGCATCCGATTAAATGTGAATCGCTAACACTTTATTTTAAGTTCAAGATCTAGATAAAAAAACTCACTCCAGGAAGCTGGCAGAAGTGAAAACTGAATGGTTCTAAACTTCACAAAAAACCCGGTGTTGGTGAGTCACGTGACTCGCGACACGCGAATCTAAGAATTTTTCTCAGCTCCAAACTGCCCAACGCGCCTTAAAAAAGTTTTCACTTCAAAAATTATTAAAAAAGTTTCATCGACAATGGTGCAACCGTAGTTGGAGTGCGCTTCAGCGAGTCGCGGTACGTTTCATTTGTCTCGCTGGGTTGTCGTCCTGTAGGCTTATTGTATGACCTCCTTGAGCCTTTGTGGCGACTTATCACGGGTAATTTACTATTAAAGAATTATTTAAACTCGCTTCTTCGGTTTGTTGGTTCTAAGTGCTCATTTCTTTGAGATCTACTTCCGCCCGCAACTTTGTATGATAAAAACATTAATAGTTTGTATGGTATTATAAGATTACTTTTTTCATCCCAGTGGATGTGGAGTGAGTTTAAATAATTCTTCATTATTTATTTATTTATTATGAACCCGTGATGTCCCACTGCAGGGCAAAGGCCTCCCTTCCTTTCTTCCACTCAACTCTATTGTAAGCTAATGTTGTCCAAAGTGGAGAGTAAGAGTCAAGTTCGTCTCTCCACCGTCGCCGCGGTCTGCCGCGTGGTCGTTTCCTGTCCCGTGGTATCCACTCTGTGGTGATTCGTGCCCACATTCATTATTAAAAATATTATTAAAATATTATTGTATGTATTAGGATTAATAAATTATTTGTGTATTGTTTAATATTATTGTTGCTTATTCATTATTATCAAATTTTAGTTCATACGATGTTAATACCTTATCTAAGCCTAAAGTTATATTATGCAAACCGCCTTCCATTTATGCCTATAATGTTTTTCTCACGTAAATGGTTGCCTGGAAGAGATCGCTTTCAGCGATAAGGCCGCCAGTTGTCTACCTATAGTTAAGTGTATTTTTCTTTTATATCTTGTTCACTGTGTGGTAATGCAATAAAGAATTATCTATCTATCTATCTATTAAACCCGTGATAATTCGATTACTAAGAATAGCCACACGAGCTAATAGGTACGGTTTCGGGCCTAGCTTTCTTAAAAATATTTTTTTTATCTAAATAACCAAACACAAGTTTAGTTGGAATCCAGTCGACCAATGTGAGGTTCGAACCGAAATCTAGTATGTAATGAAAATCACACCCCAAATGTCGAGAAGAATAATATTTATCGAGATAACATCGATTGACGCCGAGAGACATAACACAAACATTGCTGAGCTTATTCGAAAATATAGAGCTAGAGGTATTTTGATTCACTTTTCCTATATTATGGAATGATATATTTCAGCTGGTGCTAGGCTAGCTAGCCATCATCATCATCTCAGCCATTTAGCGTCCACTGCTGAACATAGGCCTCCCCCATAGATTTCCACAGCGATCGATCTTGTGCAGCCTGCACCCAACGTCTCCCAGCAACCTTCACAAGATCGTCTTTCCATCTAGTGGGGGGCCCGTCCTCTGCTGCGATTTCCGGTGCTAGCTAGCCTATACCATCTCAAACAATATCTCGTTGAGTGTAGAAAATAGTGTGCCTCCTGGCGCTATATAAATCATCTATTAGGTGTAAGGACTCTATGATATTGAAATAGACTATATTTTATGGTGTTAACCTCACATTTAGAGACAATGTAAGTTCAAATACATTCCGAAAAGTCAAAGTCAAAAAGCATTTATTCAGTAGGACCGCTGGGATCACTTAGAATAGTCCTAGAACCAACCCTACTCCTGTTCTTTCGTGACCAATACCGGCAACAAACACGGTTTGGGGCCTGTCAAAGTCAAGCTCCAGTGGGAGGTCAGTCAAAGAGAATTGAGGCTTGTCAAAGTAAGTTTAGTAGAAATTGCACCCATGCGAGACATGAACCCACGAACTTCACCGATCCGAGATGTAGCCCAACTATACGGTTTTTTTTCTGCATAAGCCGAGCTGCAAGCTTTCATGATCATAAGAATCGCCATGTTCCATGTTATTCGCATGATGATGGTGATAAGAGTTCGTTGAACTCAATAATTATTTATAATAATTGTAATATCTAAGTAAGTTATTGTAAGTTATACATGACGGCTTTATTAAGAACATCATAGAAGGAAAAGTGGAAGGAAGACGAGGAAGAGGCAGGCCTAGAATCAATTTCATGAGTCAGATAAAGGAGAAGATCGCTGTCATGTCGTATAAAGAAGTAAAGGAATCCGCATTGGAAAGGGAAAGGTGGAGGAAGTTGCATCATTGCACCGACAAGAGCTGAGCTCTTAAGTTTAATGAATGAAATGAAGTAAGTTATATGATTAAATTAAGGTAAGTTATATGAATATGTAAATTGAATTGTGTAAAGTGTGACTCAATAGTGTAATTTGTTGTTTTATTACAAATGCTATACTTTGACTTACGTCATTGACGTTGCTCACCTAGTTTATTTTACCCCAAATACAGGGTAAAAATAAAAATTAAACAAATCATAAGCGTGAACAAGCTACGGGTTAGTTTTTCGGGTCGCTACGGCGGTATCGGGCCCCGGGGAAATTTGGCGGCTGGTCTAATAGATGGTATTTGGAACCGGGTATAAGCTGTAGCGATTTTATTCAATTACCAATGCTGCTGGCTTAGAAATAACTTACTCTTAAGAAACAAACGCGCGCAGGGTAGAAACAGGGTGCATTTTCAGGGTTTTATTTATTACTAGCTGTACCTCGCGGTGTTACCCGCGTTCCCTTGGGAAAACTTCACTTTGCGCGTGCGTGTGTCTTGCTAGTACCATTGTTTTCTCCTTGTCAAACAAAGACTAGGGAAAATGTGACATAACGATTGTGTTTACGTAGATTTTTGGCGATCATTAAAAAACGTAGCGTTTTTAGAGCTCTTTCAAAATGATATTCGTATCAATAGGTACTGCCAGCATTTTATTTTATATCTTAACCTTCTATTCTCTGTACTTTTAGGTGATCCATTCTCTAAAACCTCAATGATCAAGCGCCACCTAAATATCCTTTCACCACACTGGTTCGAAAGAACAAGTGACACTAGAAAGAGATACCAAATCGCTATCCCCTCACACATGGACCATCGCAGTGGTATTTGCCATAAACAGATAATGAACCGAAGTCATCTTGGCTTCCTTCATACGATACTTCACTGTGGTTTATATTTCAATTCAACGGCTCCAGAATCAAGATTTCATTTTTCCTCTCTATTCAAGATTTTCTTCTTGGTTTTGGCAATCGGATAAAATAAAAGTTGCAGCCGATTTCACCATACTTTTTTAGTTCGATAAGCCTAGTCATTGGCTTAAACGGATAGTTAAGCTGGCACTTTATCTCCGTGGCCCTTACTAATGAAACATAAAGTTATGTCATGCGTAACCTATGAATATCTATACAAATTAGTTTATGCATGACTTATCTCAAGTTTTATGTTCAAGTTTTATAAGTTTTATGTCATGTTTATTAGTAAAAGCCTATCCGTCTCACCAATAAAAACTAGTTATTCCGAAGTTCTATCAAATTAACACATCGCATAGCTGTACCTTGCGTAAATTCAGAAAAAATTTCTGACCAATAAACAAGGTGGAACTCTGAGGTAACTGTCCTTCTGTTACGTAAAGATGCACAAATTGGCAACGTCGCATCCAAGTAGAAACCTCAAAATAAGTATCATTTTGTCTATGGAAGCTGACTGAATTGGTCATTTTGTTTGTCATTCTTGTTTTTTTTCTCATAATGGCTTCGCCGAAAACACAGTAACAGGACTAAATTACTAGAAATATGCACAAAATTTTATAGCAATCTATATTCAGACGAATCGAAAAACAACACAGTAACAACCTCAAAATGCTTCTGCCCTGATACCATCCCCTACATTACTGGCCAAGAAGTTTATAAAGTCTTCAAAAGTATGAAATATAACAAAAGCCCTGGAGAAGATGATATCACGTCAGAGGCATTAAAAATTGGATCTCCCTCTCTTTTACCCCACGTAACTAACCTTTTTAACAACATCCTCTACACAGGCAAACTTCCACTCCAGATGTGCCATTCTAACATCATTCTTTTTCATAAAAAAGGAGAAAAATCGAATATCAGTAACTATAGGCCCATTAGTTTAACATCACACCTCTACAAAGCATTTACAAAAGTCATCCTAAATAGAATAGACGGTCAGCTGGACATGCATCAACCTCCAGAACAAGCTGGCTTTCGGCCTAGCTTTTCTACCACTGATCACCTCCATAGCCTAAACAAAATCATTGAAAAACATCACGAGTATAATAAACCCCTGTATCTGGCCTTTGTGGATTACACAAAGGCCTTTGATAGTATCACCCACACAGCTATTTTCAAAGCATTAAAAGATCAAGAAATAGAACAGACATACATAGACTTACTGGAAAATATATACAACAACAGCACAGCCACAATCAAACTCGAGAGTTCTGGTCCCTCCTTCAGAATCGAAAAAGGTGTTAAACAGGGTGACCCCCTATCCCCTAAACTTTTTACAAGTACCTTAGAGGAAGTATTTAAAAAGTTGGCGGCATCCTGGATAACATACGGGATCAACGTTGGAGGTAGACATCTTACGAACCTGCGCTTTGCTGATGATATCGTGCTCTTTGCACCATCAGCACAAGAACTCCAAACGATGCTCCAAGGCCTGAGCACAGCAAGTCTTGATGTAGGTCTGGTAATGAATCGGTCAAAGACTCAAGTCATGTCAAATAGCACGAAACGTAGCGTCACTGTCGATGGGCAGATAATACAGTACGTCGATGAGTACATATACTTAGGCCAAGTAGTCTCCTTCCAATGCAGGCAGGACAGGGAAATAAGTCGCCGCATTGAGAATGCATGGAGGAGCTACTGGGCCATGAAGCAGCATATGAAGGGCAACCTTCCCATATCACTAAAGCGCAAACTCATCGACACCTGTATCCTGCCCATATTGACCTACGGTGCTCAGACATGGTCTTTGACTGAATCACAAAAATCGGACCTCAAGATTTGCCAGAGAGCTATGGAGCGCAGCGTTTTAAAGATCAAAAGAACCGATAGAGTCCGAAATACCGTAATCTGATCAAAAACAGGCATAGCGGATGTAGGTACGAGGACTGCACGTTTGAAGTGGGACTGGGCAGGTCATGTGGCTCGAATGCACCCAGAACGTTGGGCGAAGATCGTCACTCAGTGGGTGCCTGAAAACAGTCGAAGACGACGCGGCAGACCCAGAAAAAGGTGGCGAGACGATCTGGATGCATTCGAGCCAGACTGGCAAACCGTGGCCTTGGAGCGCAAGGAGTGGAAGCTAAGGGGGGAGACCTTTGCCCAGCAGTGGGACACGATAGGTTGAGTAAAAAGAAATGGCTTCGCACTTTTTGTGCATTCGCCAATATTTCACATGTAATTTTTTTATTACAAAATCATTTTTGGTTTCCGCGCTCGTTTTTATTATCAAATTACGATTTTTATTTTATAAAACCTTCTCGCCATGCTACCTCTTCTATTGGAATGTAAGATATGTTCCAGATAAAGTTATTTTTTTCTCCTGTAAATTTATCTGGAAGTACCTACTTAAACAAAAACTCCTTGGTATGTACGAGTAAAATATATACGAACTCTTTGGTGGTACCTATGAAAATATTTTTACAGTACCTACTAATATGTATTCTGTGGTTACACTAGATTTAAACAAGGGTGCTAGCTGGTGGAACTTCGGAATAGCGTTTGTATGAAAGAAATGTCAAAGTTATGCAAGGTGGAACTTTCTAATTGGTTTATTGGTAGCCATTTTGCTTATTCTTAAGTTGAACTAAAGAAAAACTTTACATAGTGTTTATTGGTGACACTGTATGTCTTTTAAAACACAAATTCCCAAGTCAACATAGAGTGTGTTAGCTTAGTGGGATGTGCTCTCGATTAGTCTCAATCTTCCAATGGTTGCAAGTTCGAATTTCATTACACACTAGCTGTCCGTCGCGGTGTTTCCCGCGATCCCTCAGGAAAACATCACTTTCCCGGGATAAAATATAGCCTATCATCATCAGGAATAACGTAGGATTCTAAGGGTGAAAGAATTTTTCTACTCATTACAGTAGTTTCGGAGCCTATTCAATTCAAACAAACAAAATCTGTCCTCTTTATAATAGTAGTGTTGATAAATAAGAAAAACAGCACGTCAAAACCCCTTAACTCCCTGCTCACTGGCTCGCAAAATAAGGCAGGTAAACATTCGTTACTTATTTGATTAGAATTTAGTCGTTATTTGTTGTAGATTGTTGATTTTGGCGTTATAAAAACTGTCATCTTGGTGCGTAGGGGTGTACTAAGAAGGGATTTTTTGAAATTCAACCCATAAGGGGGTGAACAGGGCTAAAAACGTTTGTATGAAAAATCGTCTGAAATCCTTTTTCCAGACTGACTGACAACGAATCGCTGGTCGTAGAGACTTGAAATTTTGAGGGTTTATGTTTTGGGCTTATTTTTGGAGAAAAAGTAAGTTTGTATGAGTCAGTGGCCAACTCTGGTGATTTTTTAGGCCGAATCTGGGCCTCCGTCATAGCATGCAAGCAAGCGCTCAGATGAAAATGCCACTGGCGGTCACCAATCTTCGACGCTTAGTCGCACAGGCCTAACTTCGACGATCTATCAAGAACGACTAAGCAAGCACGACCACGAGCGCTACAAAATTTTTGGCGAAGCGCAAGGCTAAGTACCATTAATTGTCCCTCCTAAATCTATCGCTCTAGGCTGAAGCCTACTCAACCCAAGGTAAATCCAGGGCTTCCGTTTTCGTGAAAAGGGTGTGATATTATAACTTGAAAAAACTTGTGACCCAAAAGTAATTATTACGAGTATCCTACCTATGCATTTGTCTAGTTTGGTTTTTTACTTAATCCTTCCTTCAGAGACTATCAATGGCAGTCAATGGCGTTAGCGCGGAAAGCTTGGAAAACTCGAAGGGCTTTTGCCCAGCAGTGGGACAGTGCGGGCTAGAAACAACAAGAACAGCACCTAGCTTTCAAGCGTAGAGCTATGTTCAGTCTGAAATTTTAGAAATCCTACATACGAACAAACTTCACCTCCTTGCAATAGTGTATGTAGATTTTGCGGTCGTATAATCTTGAATAACAATGTCAGTAAGTACAAAAGTTTGTTTATATTCCGGAATCCGACAAATCTAACAGGAAATGCTTTGATGTGAGATCAAAGTAAGTAAATAAGAAATGAGAGCGTACAAAAATACATTATTTTTATTCTATGATATTTAAGATCAAAATGGTAGGTACCTTCTCGTATTCTGCACCAAAACTTTAGTATAAAATATTTGTTCTAGAAAAAAAGATTAGGTTTTTATTGTAATAGAAATTATGTTTTATTGTAATAAAAATGAGTGCCGTGTTGGCCGAATGGGGTTGTACCTCGACTTTCATTCCGAAGGTCGTGGGATCGAATCCCGGCCGTGCATCAATGGATTGCGCGTTTTTTTGTTAAATATTATGAACTCTCAAATTTTTTTTGTAGGAGCTTTTATACGGTACAGCACGGTACAATTTTTGGCTCGTTTTGCTGTGCCGATGCCATTTAGCAGTCGATCGAGCGTTTACAGACTATTACCTAGCAGCCGATGGCTATTTATGGTGGAAATTCTTTCCGGTCACATTTTGCGTTTTATAGGGTTTGAGTATTATATCTGTCTGTCGTGTTACCCGCGGTCCCTCGGGAAAACTTCACTTTCCCGGGATAAAATATAGCCTATGTTGATTAGGGATAATGTGGGATTCGAATGGTGAAAGAATTTTTCAAATCGGTGCAGTAGTTTTGGAGCCTATTCAAACAAACAAACAAATCTTTCCGCTTTATAATATTAGTGTAGATTCATATTTTAATAATTATAATATAATTTAGTCATTAATATTATGCCTATACCTACTACTAAATATTTACAGAAACTAAGCTACTACAATATGTACATAAAATTACAAAATACAATAGAATCAGTCAAGCTATCTAAGGATCGTCGTAAAAACGATCTATAGATAGCTCAACTGATTCAGGTCACTGCCAGTCGGAAGCGTGCCCAAAACACTGGCGGCATTGCCACGCTGAATGGCAATGCTGATTCTTTGTGCCAAAAAGTCGCCAGCTCTCGAATCACGTATTAGTGTAGAAAGTATAGGTAGATGTAAAAAATGTGCTTTTGTAAACTCAAATGTAATTTTTACTCAATTCTACTGTAGAGATAGGATCACTAATGGTCATGGTCTAATCTGTGTGAAGAACGTCTCAAAAATATTATTCTTATCCATAAAGGTTTTTCAAATCATTAAGTTTCAAATACCACGGAAGCACTTACCGATAACAAAGCAAGGAGGGTTACTTGGTACAAAAACACGCGTGATGTAGGCCGGGTCAACGAACCCGTTTTCAAAGTTCACTGTCGCACAAAATCTTATCGGTAAGAAATATTATTGGAAGTAATTTTAGTAATTATTGGCCAGCTAGCATGGCTTTGTGCGTGACGAATACACAATTAAGTAAAGGAATAGGTTTTTTGTACAGAAAGAGTTCCTTGGGAAATGTTGCTTGAACAATATAGAAAAAACATTCATACCACTAGCGGTTCAACCGCTAGTGCGTAAGAGCGCTAAGATTAGAGATTTTTACGGCGCGGACAAGTGTGCGATCACGTTAAACCATCCTCTCAGCTTAATAGGTCTTATCCACGGGAAAGACAATGTCAAAAGAACTGACTGAGCTGCGGGTTTCCTCACGATGTTTTCCTTCACCGTTAAGAGCTCGTGTTATAGTGCATATACACCTCTGTAGCGCAGTGGGCGAAGGTCCCCTTGCGACGCAGTAGGTTGCGGGTTCGATCCCCGCCGCGGGACAAATGTTTGTATGATCTACAAATATTTATTTTGTCTCGGGTCTGGGTGTTTCTATGTATAATACGTATGTGTTTACAAACAAAAAGTATTTAAGTAGTATATCAGTTATCTGGTTCCCATAGTACAAGCTTTGCGTAGTTGCTTTGCTTTGGGGCTAGATGATGCTGTGTGAAATTGTCCAGCATTATTTATTTATTATTTATTATGCGAGTATAAATTTTACGAATCGAAAAATCCATTGATGCGCCAGGATTTGAACCCAATCTACGGATTGAAAGTCGAGGAACAACCCCATTCGGCCAACACGGCTCTCAAAACAGAATAATCCGAGAAAATTACACAAAACTGGCTAATTACAAAGCAACCCTTCGCTGGGCACTAAATAAATAATATTATTGTTTACACTTCACAGAGCGGAATTTACTTTGCATTTTCTCGTGTATTGAGCTTGAAAGTGACGACGAGATGACGACCTCTGTGGCGCAGTGGGTGAAAGCCCGCTTGGGACGCAGAAGGTTGCGGGTTCGATCCCCGCAGCGGGATAAATGTTTGTATGGTTTGCAAATATTTATCTCGGGTCTGGGTGTTTCTATGTATAATATGTATACAAACAAAAAGTATTTACGTAGTATATCAGTTATCTGCTTCCCATAGTACAAGCTTCGCTTAGTTTGGGGCTAGATGATGCTGTGTGAAATGTCCAGCATTATTTAAAAAAAAAGTCTTCTACTTTTTGAAGTGAAAGCATTTTTGAGATGGGTAAAAACTATCGAATTCGCGTCACCAGTCGTGACCGTCACTGACACCATCTCTGTTCATGTTCTTAATTTCGGCACACATTATATTGTCGGGAAACGATAGAGCTCTACTTCTGAGAGAGACAACCGCGAGTTCGAGTCCCAGTGTAACCTCTCGCAGACTGCTATCGGCCGATAGTTGAGACGGAATATACTTCGGCTCGTAATGAGTATGGAGAAGTATTTTCCGTCTCAACTATCGGCCGATAGAAAGTCTGCAGTCTGCGAGGAGGCTTACAGTAACTTTTTTTGTACTTACTTTTTTTATAGAACCGTTACCGAAACCTTCAAGTTTCCACTTCTGTTGGCACTCCCGGAGTGCCAAAGCTTTTTTTAGAACTTTCGCGAAACTTTATCTAGCTTTTATGTTTTTTGCTTTCACTACTATTACGAGACGAGTTGTAATTTCGATAAGTACAGAAAATAAGTTACACCTAAGTTGACGACCTCTGTGGCGCAGTGGTTGGAAGCCTGCTTGGGACGCAGAAGGTTGAGGGTTCGATCCCCGCCGCGGGATAAATGTTTGTATGATCTGCAAATATTTATCTTTGGTCTGGGTTACTTTGCTTATTTCTAAGGCTAGATGACGCTGTGTGAAATGTCCAACATTATTTATAATTTTATATTAAATCTCGATTCAATTCTACCCGATAAAAAAATTACACCATCAGTTAATCAAGCTACTTAAATGTGCTACAGCGAAACTAAAAACATGTGTATAAATTAATTTGGCCACAAACCGCCCGCGCGGCTCAAAGTTGCGTAAAACAAGCTCTCATTTGCAACTTCACTCTCATGGAACATGTCACTGTGCCTGGGGAATAATTTCGGCATTATGTGCATGAAAATATACTTTAGTAAAGAGTACTGCTCTGAAATACTTTGAGACGTCATTGACATGACTTTTCTTACTCTACAGGTCATTATGATCTTCAGTCTGTAGCAGAGACCGCTCAGCCTTGCTTGGGTGCCCTTAACCGATTTGAGGTCTACTGTAAAGAATGTTTTTACTTCATTACATGTCATCTATTTGTAGTCTACTGTGATATATATAGATATATAATAATCGCGACTCTGCAAACGTAGTGTAGGACGCCCTCCGGCCAGGTGGAGTGACGATCTGCGAAAGGTTGCTGGCAGAAGCTGGATGCGTCGAGTTGAGGACGGGGCGCAATGGCGCTCATTAGGGGAGGCGTATGTCCAGCAGTGGACTAATATAGGCCGATGATGATGATGAATAACCTGATAATTTGGGCTGTCGATAGGCCTTTTTCGGCGATCCTATGGATCAGCGTAAAGCAGTAGCGGATATCGATTTTATTTATAATCTATTTCATGTTTTCAAAAGTTTTACAGCTCTTAAAATCATATTGATTTCGTTTTCCCAAATACAAAACACTCATATCCAAATATTAAATAATAGAAGCAAAAACTGTGATAATTTATCAACTGCCAGTATCACAATTAACCTTCCCCACAACCACACAAAACCAATCCTTATAGCTTAGACGATTTGATTCGGGTTCCCCCTATAAACATACTTATTCTCAGCAATATTTCATAACATCCAATCCCGATAATGGGGTCCGTAAGGGTTAAATTTCGACGCGGGAGCTTATCAAAAGTTACGTAATGGTCAAAGGCCGCAATTTTATAACATGCCTGCGACACACCGGTTTTACGACGACATAAATTTTGCAAACTTTGACGAGTGTATACGTCGCGAGCGAAATCAGACTTTTTGTAAATTATCTGTTTTTTTTTGTAGATTTTAACTTGAAATGTTACTTTTATGTAATGGGATCATACTTATTGCGCCTGTTTATTGGTAACATAAAAGGAGAGGTATAATAAAAACTACGTAATGAAAGTTAAAAATTCATGAAACTGAGCTTTATGGCGTAGTAGATACGTAAAGAAAATAATAAATATGAGCGTTGTAGTCGAAAGTTTAAGAAATTATTTACTTTAATATTATAGTAGAGCTGCTGATAGTGAAGCTGGCTGTCAACGAGTTTGCTGCCGTCTGACAGCGCGCAAACTTATCTGGACTGGTGACCAAACGAGGAATTAACGAATTTTACTGTAAATGCATTTTCTGCCAACACCAAATACGATACCAGCGCATCTCTGACCGGTTCATATCAGTTTGTGGCACTATACAAGCAAGCAAGCGGTCTGCGCGGTGTCCGCTGACTGCTAGCGGTGGCTAGGAGATGCTTCAATGGACACTAATCAAGAACTGTGTCTATTGCGAAAAACTAAAGTGGTCGGCGCGTGGACAACTGGGTGCCTGCTAGCTGTTGTCTAAGTTTAGGGCGGTAGGGTATATATGTTTGTAAGATCTGCAAATATTTATTTCTAGTCTGGGTGTTTCTATGTATAATATGTATCTATGTATTTACAAACAAAAAGGATATAAGTAGTATATCAGTTATTTGGTTCCCATAGTACAAGCTTTGCTTAGTTTGGGGCTAGATGATGCTGTGTGAAAATGTCCAGCATTATTTTTTTTTTATTTTTTTTTATTGAAAAAAAATTAGAACGGTTATTTAGTCTGTTGTTTATTAAATTTTGGTAGTGTCCATTTTTTGGGAAACAAAGTCCGACATGAAACCCAGACAGAAGTAAAAATGCCTATTTGATAAATTATCACTGGCGCACACATAAAAGTAGGAGCGGTTAGATGCTCTTATGGCGTATGTTAAATATGGAGTGCCTACTGCCTACCTACTTAAATAGTAATAATAACCTTCATCTCGTCCTAAATTAAAGTATTTATTTCGTACTCGACTTCTGACTCGTGCGACCCATTCGCGCCGAACGCGCGGAACTGTCGATTCAATAGAGGGAATGCTGAGACTTGGGTCACGACTGTATCCCCAAGGCACAGTAGACATTCTCTCAGATCTTTTTCTGTATTGCAGATCCTTTGAAGATGTCTAGTCATCTCTGCACAACTAACATTTATACATACATACATAAAGTCACGCCTCTTTCCCAAAGGGGTAGGCAGAGACCACGTGGTCTCTGCCTACCCCTAACATTTATATTTATTTATATTATACCTACTAGTAATACTGCTTAATATTGATGACTTTTATTATGCCCGGATTTTGATAAAACAGTGAAAACCGCATCCAAATTGGATAAACCGTTGTTTAGAGTATTTTATACCCTTAATTCTTAATTTAAAAAAAAAAGAAAAAAAAAGAGTATTTTATGTAAATAGGTAATAATTGTTCATAGACTTCCGGAGCAGAAATAAGGTAGCTAACATGTATGTATAGTCAACATAGTTCAAGTAAAAATTACTAGATGTCGTCCTTAAATTTGGCACTTTTCTGAATCGCGCTATCGTTGCGTTCTGTGATTTGCATGAGCATAGTGCAGAAGTGATGAACAAAAATGCTTTCTACTCAATTAGCTATTGTTTGATTTACACCGCTATTTTATGACTACCAGAAAAAAATTAAGGACAGTTGCAGCAGATGCAGAAAATGTTAATGGCATGGTCAGAACTTTTTTTTATTTAACTATCACAATCACAAAGTTATCGAGGATTGTAGTCAACCAATTATTACCCACCCTTAAATGAGAAGAATGCTCCTAGATCAAATGTTATTATTTAATATCTGTCACCATAAATTTGATTGCACTAAACTTGTAAACCAAATATACATACATGTACCCTTTCGCTCTTATCAACGAGACACTCGAAAACGTAATCTGTTTGCACCCGCACCTTGTAAAACGAATGCTGGTGAGCGCGCTCCTTTGCGGCGAATTATGAGTTCATATAATGACCACTTCTCGAATATTGAATTATTTTCAACCTCACCCGCATCGTTTAAAAAGGAGGTGCATGGCCTAACTATGTTGAATCTTCGGCATGATTAGGATATGTACCTACCTATCTCCTTTCTGCACAAACTCAGTTGTTTTTTTATTGTTGTTTTTTTTTTAAGAACCTACTTAGCTAAGTTATTTGTTACCCGGGACTTTCTGTATAAAACCTACATACGCTACTGTACTTCCTAGATATACTTATAACATATTTACTTAGATCCTTTGCTTTAAGGTTTGCCCTTTCAATTTCAATTTGTTATCTACTTAATCTGTGGATAACGGGGCTGGTTACATTCATAGAACCTAAGTACTAGCTATACAATATTGTTAATATGCGAATGTAATTGTTTGTTATCCTCAATAAATAAAAATAAAAAACCAAAACCGAACAAAATTTTATGAAAACGGTACAAATAAGTACTATAAACAACAATCGCGTACAGACTCTCATTCGAACTATGCTCTCGTATCATCCCCAGACAGTGAAACCGCAGTAGCTATCATAATTCCATGTCTGACTCGTCTCGTCTCCTTTTGAGATTATAATTTTTTTTCTCTTTTTTAGAGTTTTAACTACAGAAATGTGACCAGTTTCAGACACCGAGATCATGTTTAAAATTTTTTTGGTAATTTAAAAAGTGTTCACAAACACACAACTTTGTGTTGCGAGGTCTTAAGTTATGTAATATAGTTATTTAGGACTTTTTTAGAGATGATAAATAATAAACCAACAAGTTTTTTTAACCGTCATCATCATCATTGGCCTTTTATAGATTAAAGTCCATCGCACTATCCATCCGCACATGAAATCAATAGAGAGACGTCTAAAGCTAGCCGCATTTTCTGACGTTATCAGTATTTTTTCTATAGAACATACGGCGCGGACATACCTATGTGCGATCAGCTGATGGTGAATTTGAAACGTAGTAAAGTAATAATGTGGCACAATATGTGTAATTGGGCACGCTTCCGACTGGCAGTCACTTGGATCAGTTGAGCTATCTATAGACCGTTTTTACGACGATCCTTAGATAACTTGACTGATTCTATTGTATTTTGTAATTTTATGTACATATTGTAGTAGCTTAGTTTCTGTAAATAAATATAATGTGGAGGTATAATGCAATTTTAACAACATAACACCATAAACTCCTTACCAAAAAATATGAACATTATCTTCATAAACCTATCTATAGCCAACAAAACAATTCGATAAACCGGGTTTAAATAAAACCCACGGGCCGGCTTTAACTGAATTAGTCATAATAAACAAACTCCCTCAATTTCAACTCTATTCTCATCGCAATAGAAGTTGTTTCAGCTTCAATCGCACATATTAATGGAAAAGCGAGCCCGGTGAGAGTAGAACCTTCGTTTGATGTTCGTCTTTTGTACGAAAAATGAATTCGTTTATTGAATTTTTGCAAGAGCAGCCATTTCATTAGATGTGAATTCATTTTGTGGCGATGTTAAGGATGAAATTTGGATAGCTAACTAACTATTAACTGAGTAGATGGAAAACGTCCGTTGGTCGTCCAGCAGCGAAATGGGCGGACGATTTGGTATGCGTCGCGGGCCGCACCTGGATGAAGTTAGCACTAGACCATAAGAAGTGGCATAAAGAAAGAAAGGCCTTTACCCAGCTGTGGACAAAGTCAGTTTGTGGATGATCATGATGAGATGGAAACGTTGGGTGAACGCGACTAGCATTAACTGAGAGCTTCCGTGCTTCGTGCACGTAAAATTGTCGGTTTCGGCTGTGTGCTACCTTTTAGAATAGAATAGAATAGTCATTTATTTTGTGCAAAAAAAGGTTAACAATATTTACTAACTAACTTAACTAAGCACAAAATAGGTCACCACTCAGCATGTGCTGCAGCAACTTATAGCTTATAGCAACTTATAGCAGCGCTGATTTTCTGTGGTCTTTTCACACTAAATAGATTTTGATAAAATTTGGTGATAAGTAGATTACATCCCTAAACTGGACATAGGCTATTCAGCAAACATAAGTTTTATGTAAGCGAGGCCAGCAAGAAGGCGTTAGCAGGACGATCTCAATGAGATCAGAAAGAGTGGTGGGAGATCGTTAAAGGGAACAGTGAAGTGAAAGGTGACCTGAAAGAGACCTTGGCCCGGCAGTGGGATAAAGTTACGACATAAAAGCATTAAGACCCCTCGCAGACTACAGCCTTTCTATCAGCCGATAGTTGAGACGGAATATACTTCGGCTCGTAATAAGTATGGAGAAGTTAGCCCGTCTCAGCTATCGGCCGATAAAAAGTCTGCAGTCTTCGTGGAGGCTAAATGTGGACGAAGTCGCGGGCAGCTAGTTGCATCACAAAAAGCTTGATAATAACAGGCATTATGCATTAGTCGACTGGTCGTGTCACGGATTATCCCGCGGCCATGAGACTGAATGACAAAACTGACACACGATGGAATGACGGGCTGGGCGTGTACGCCTAATGTCCGTCTGTGGTCCAAGGTGTCACGGGTAAGTTGATCACGCACATGATATTGGCTTGAACGTGTTTTTTGAACCTTTAATCAACATTGCTAAGAACATTTTCGATTATCTATTCAATTAGTGCTATCCTGCCTGACGGTGAGTGGGTGAGTGTTGACGGTCGGTACTGACGATCAGTGGCGAGTTTTGTTTATAGTTTGATGTGGACACGGTCAGTGCTCACTTGTATATGGCGATAGCTACGGTTGAGGTCAGTACTGACCGCTAGCAGAACAAAACAGGGTCACGACTCCACGATATCCAAGGCGCGGTAGACATTCTCTAAGGGGGGGGGGGGGGGGAGGGGGGGGGGGGGGGTGGTCAGAGTCAGAACTAAGCAAAGCTTGTACTATGGGAACCAGATAACTGATATACTACTTATACACTTTTTGTTTGTAAATATGTATATACTATACATAGAAATACCCTATTTATAGGATAGCTCTAAATAGGATCTAAAACCATGGGTTCACATATTTGTGTTTCGAAATATCTAGTGACATATAAACATGATCATGATTACCTACCCCCTGTACCTCCAAGGCATGGTAGACCAAGAAGAAGACTAAACAATACCCGCTTCAGCCTATAGCCCGCCCCGGCCCCTCGTTGTCTGAGCTATCAAATTAGCCAGCAGATTGTCCCTTTGGCTCGCTAACTGAACTTAACGCGTTGTGCCCGAGTGCGGCGTTTAATGTCCCATTTTAGTTTATTTTCAAAATCTTTGGACAACATGCTTTTATGTCCTAAACTAGTTAGTTTAGGAATCAGTTGATTAACGCGTTTCGTTATCATCATTGGCCTGCCCTTATGCCGGCCACACACGATCCATTCTACCGTCCAGTTTGCAGCGCTGGAAACTTGATCAAGTCGGCAGAACGAAGTTCTTTTTCGCTTGTCATGCACACGCATACTAATACACCGTCAAGTTTACTGGACGCCGCATCCAGTCCGCTGCAGACTGGACGGTAAACTTGATCGTGGGTGGCCGGCATTATCCCGCTCATTCGAGTTCGGCACAAAATGTTCTCCTCTTCCACTCTCCCCTATCCACCTATCTTATCCTCATCTCTGTATCCACTCCTTTCTTTTCCATATCTTCTGTCGCACAATCCAATCTTTTCTTTTTTTATTATTATTATTGGCCCACTGGACTGAATTGATTCAGGCGTGACTTTGCGGAAGTCCATTGTAAGATATTAAAAATGGTAAGGAAATATATAGTAACAATCCGCTAATCTATTCTCAAACAAAGGTTTCTTAAAACTAGTACTCACCCTAAAGCCACCCAACCACCCACTAACCTCTGCCAAGCCTCCTACAACTTAGGCTCGGCAATCTGGAACCGTGAGCAGCACCGGGGCGCAAGCAAAAGAACACCTTCATTTGATTTCGACACGTGTTTCGCCCCTCCACGGGGCATCCTCAGGAATAAACTTGACTACTTCCGTGCAAACGCAGACGTCTTGTCGCTACGAGCGCCGAACGAAAAGTGAGCCAGCTCCCTACCTAACCTCTATTTATTTTATTTTTATTTATATTTTTAATAGATTAGCGGATTGTTACTATATATTTCCTTACCATTTTTAATATGTTACACATAACAAAAATAAGAAAACGTAAAAAATAAGTAATATTTCTTAGGTATATCTCTACTCACATATCCATCCACTGGGCGTTTAGTCATATGCGCATTAAATTATCAGAAGCTATTACATGAAGAATACATCATGATGAAAGCTGCAGCTTAGTCAGCTTTACACGTTTCAAGCTGTCTCTCCTGTGGATTAGCTGAGAGGATGGTTTAGGTGCTGGGCAAGTGTCTATTCAATCTAATTAAAAAGTTTGTATTCCATAATAACTATATTTTGATATTTTTTTTTAATCGTAAACAAGGTATAGCGCGGCAGCGTCCCGTTGAGTATAGGCATTGGTTGCCCCTATTCGCGCCGAACACGCCGAACAAATTCAATAGAGGAAATGCTGAGAACGTCAGAAGTGAGCCGCATTTTATGACATCATCAGTATTTTGTCTATAAAAAAATGACTGCAGCACGTACGGTGCGGACATATGTGCGATCATCTTTAATTATCTAGTATGGATGTAAATGACTAAGTTTGCCTGGCTTACCAGAGCATAACTTGCTACAATTATACATACCATCTTTTGCCTCATATATTCTCACTAGCTGACCCGCGCAACTTCGTTTGCTCATTATTAGGAACAAAGTAGAGGAGTTTTGAGTGAATCGAGAGTAGGTATATACAAAATATAAAACTCCGTCACTTGATATAATAATAATATTTTTTTTATATATATGTTTCTCTCAAGAATCCCTTAATAGATAGAGGTAGTGAAAATCTTACCCAGATGTTGCAATGCTAAGAACAAAACGAATACGGTAATTGGTATAGAATCGCTGAAGCGAGCGGCAATTTTTTTGAAGAAATTGATTCGAAACATAATTTTTTTTGAATAGCAAGTACCTACTGTATGGTGTTGAATTTCGAAATAAAACGATTAACTAATATTACCTACCCGCGACTTCGTCAGCAATATAAAAATATCGAAAACTCTTAGCAAAAATCTCCATTAACTTTTCAAAACTCAAAATCAAAGAAAATTATACTCGATCTCCGCCATAGTAAAAACGCCACCTAGGAAAAAAGTGTAAAGTAGTTTTGACCTCTAGACCGATAGATGGCGTTATAGCCAAGGAAAAATATTTTAATATCAAAAAATCATAACTTCGGAGTTCGGATATATTGATGGGTGGGAACACACATGTTACATGTTTATCATTAATTTTAAAATAATTTATTATGCAAAATACAAAAAAAAACGAAAAAATTTAGAGTGCAAAAAGTGGCTTCGGGCGGTCACCCATCCTTATTATGACCGCGCCCAGGGTTGCTTAACTTTTTTCCCCATACAAACTTCCAACCCTTATTTTCCCGCCCCCTTATGGTAATTGACAAAAAAAAGTAGCCTATGTCCATCCCTGGGGTATACTCTTTATCCATGCCAAATTTCAGCTTAATCGGTTCAGCGGTTTGGGCGTGAAAAGGTAACAAACAGACAGACAGACAGACAGACAGAGTTACTTTCACATTTATAATATTAGTATGGATTACAGAAATACCATAATACGACGGGTAAAATAAATTCCCAAGTCTGTTTGAAAAAAGTTTGTTTCTCCTTAAATATTTCAGGTTTTCTCTAATCCGTTCAGCAACAAGCTTTGTGCTCTTCTTTCTTACGCTAAATCATATCTTGCATCGCGCGCGGCAGCCTGGTTCTTAAGGCAAAGCCAGGGCATTAGCTTGGGAGGTCACGTTGCTTTTAATGACTTTAGCTTGAGTGGGTTAATTCGGAATGTCTTGTGTGAAAATCTTCTTAACGCTCCATTTAGGTTGGCTAGTAGATTTTGAAGTCTTTGGCCAAAAAGTATGACCTGGTAGAAAACATCTATACCTATGTACTAGATTTATACAGCATCAGGAGGTTGTAGTGCCTGGGACATTGTTTGTAATGGAATTGGAAGACCCCTCGCAGACTCCAGACTTTCTATCGGCCGATAGTTGAGACGGGCTATACTTCTCCATACTCATTACGAGCCGAAGTATTTTCCGTCTCAACTATCGGCCGATAGAAAGTCTGTAGTCTGCGAGGGGTGTAATCAAGACAGTAAAGTAAAAAAACATTGCCTTGTAACCAACTACGCGTTCACGCATTTAGGGTTCGGTAAAATGTCAAAATGTATATGCTTCGCGTGAACGCGTAGCCCGTACGCAGCTCAGACAAAAAAAGTAAGGGCCCGCTATTGCTGGAATTCCTCTTACTTTACTGTCGATTTTTGCGGGAGACGAGGTAGCACACGAACGTATTTTACACACACTCATGCATAAAAACTAACAATATGTGTGGTCGCACGACCCATCCGCGCCGAACGCGCCGACCTGTCAATTCAATAGAGAAAATGCTGCTGACGTCAGAAGCGAGCCGCATTTTCTGACGTCAGCATTTTTTGTATAGAAATGACTGCGATCGGCTTTAAAAATCAATTGCTACATTTTTAAACTACGTGGAGCTTTTAGATGTGACAAAATGAACGGGGTAGTTTCACCCTTTGTACGTCACACAAAAGTCACGCAAAAAATCTAAACTAAAAATATTTTTTGATCGCATATCGGTATTTTCAACAGTGAGAATTTTATGATTTTTAATGCATAAAAAATCTAGCCCAAGCTCGGTTAGATTTGTTTAATGTTTCCAACTTTCAGTAGAATTTGCAAAATCGTTTAAAAAACGTGAACTCTTAATTTCCCCTCTGCCAAAATGTACATGATTCCGAATCATGTGCGTCTTATACTATACACGAAATTTACAAGAGTGTGCGTGAGAATGGTTTCATCTGATCGCACACTCATCCAAATACCCCTAAATCAAATACTCCTACTGTTAAGCATTGTACGGACTCCGCGTTCAAGACTACGCTTTCACGCGTTCAAAGGCTCTTGCGAGTCGATTTAAAAATTTTGGAGTCGATGTAAAATGTCAAAATGTAGGTATACGATTTTAACGACTCGCGCGAGACTCGTGAACGCGTCTTTGGTAGATCATCAGTATACTCTTAAGAGAGATTGAGTGACGATAACAGAACGGAAATGAAATAAGGAAATGTAGAAAACAAGTCACCTTTATAGGCCCTGTACTACCGGCCCTTCATTTGAGGAATGAATTTCGCCAAGATAAGGGTTGTCGATATTAATAACAAGTTGCGACCCACGGTGTTACTTAGAATAGTGCATGTTTTAGGATTAAAATAAAACTATGCTTAAAAAACAAACTTCAAGTTTGACCAGAAGGATGACTTTTGTAAGTTTAACGGGGAAGGTATCAATCCCTCAAAAATCAAACCTTTATGGAAGCAATTTTTCTCGTGTAACGCTCATCGTATGCGATTGTAACGCGACGCTCGTCGGCACGTTCATGATGCGCGGGGTTTAGCAAATTGTACGAAAAATCGCATCGTGTAAATACAACCTAAGGGCTCTTTCAAATCAAGCGATGGGTGCCGGACTGCTGCAGTCTATTAGACGTGCGTCATACTGCTCTCGCGCGATCAGGCGTCGATTCCTAATGTATCAAAAATCATAGCTGTCCGTGAGCATTCTGATACCCGCAGATGACTGCAGCAATCCGAAAGCAATGGTTTAATTAGAATGCATAGCTGGCATAGGATTCTTGCGTCTTGCCATAGAATTAGGTCTTGCTCCATTGATTTAGAGAAAATATATATGTCAGAATGGTATCGAGTAAGTGGAGCCGTGTCGGCCGAATGGGGTTGTACCTCGACTTTCAATCCGGAGGTCGTGGGTTCGAATCCCAGGCGTGCATCAATGGATTTTGCGCTTCATAAAATTTATATGCGCTTAACACGTGCTCTAAACGGTGAAGGAAAACATCGTGAGGAAAGGGCTTGCAACCTGTCACGTATTGAATACTAACTTCAGCAAGATGTGGGCATGTATCAAATATGTATTTAGACATGCCTCTGACTACCCCCCTTGGACATCTTCAAAGGATCTGAAGTACACAAAAATATCTGAGAGTATATCTACCGCACCTTGGGGATACAGTCGTGACTCCAGCTGTTCTGGTATAGAGTAAAATGGCGTTTCATGCGTCCTACTATCAATGCTATCTAATCAGAATTGTAGTCGCCAAATCCGACAACCCTAACTATAATGGAGGCTCGCAAACAACGCAAAACCGCTAAGGACAAGTAGGTAATTACGCCACGTGATCGATAACCGTAGTTGGCGCCGGCTGGTCTACGGCAGGTACGTAACAAGGGAGAAAACGTAGAATGAAAAAAGATCTCGAGATCTCTGAGTGTCTATCATGCTTTATTCTGGTTTATGATCGGCTGTATGTAGGTTTTGTTAAGTACGTTCGTAAATATCTCACTCAGCTATGGACCGATTTTTAAAATCGCTAGTATCATTGTTTATTTTTAATTAAGTAGGTCAACATTTGATTCTCACCTGTGCCTGATGTTAAGCAATAATGAGGTCTAAGATAAAGCATGCTTTCCTAGAAGAAACCTATTTACTCTTGATTTATATGTTAACTTATTTATGCTTATAATATCGATTTTGAAAATTGGTCTCAATTTAGCATTTACAACTAGCCCTTAGCGCTGCCTTTAAACAATATACACACGCCATAAACTTCTATAGTATTATAGTTCTTAATATAGCAATTTTTATATAGCCATGACGTAATTGCACCTAATGCGAATATAGCATGCATGACACGCTCAAATGCATGTGTATGCGAAATTAGGCCTTATTTCAAGGACAACACGTTACATTCTAATAGAGTTGAATCTAATTCCTTGAAGCATATCAGTCTATCTGCTGATCGGTTCGGGTTCTACGAAGTGACGTAGGCTTTTCGTAGAGGTCTACGGCGTAGAATTGAAATAATCTAATCAAAGATTTTTTTTTAAACTAGCTTCGAACAAGTTAGAACACTTACGGTGTTACTATTAAACGTGACATAAAGTTTTTCCCTAGTTCAACTTAAGAATAAGCAAAATGGCTACCAATAAACCAATTAGAAAGTTATACCTTGCATAACTTTGACATTTCTTTCATACAAACGCTATTCCGAAGTTCCACCAGCTTGCACCCTTGTTTAAATCTAGTGTAACCACAGAATACATGTTAGTAGGTACTGTAAAAATATTTTCATAGTTACCACCAAAGAGTACGTATATATTTTACTCACACCAAGGAGTTTTCGTCTAAGTACGGATGCCCGCCAAAAAAAAAATCAAAATCAAAAAGAAGTGTCTAATTTGACAAATATACACAGCTGTCATAGACAAATTGATACTTATTTTGAGGTTTCTCGTTAGATGCGATGATGCCGATTTGTGCATCTTCACGTATCAGAAGGATAGTTACATCAGAGTTCCACCTTGTTTAATGGTAAGAAATTATTCCTGACATATTGAATTTACGCAAGGTAAAGCTATGCAATGCGTTAATCTGATAGAACTTCGGAATAAATAGTTTTTATTGCTGAGACTGTTAGTTTTTTTTCAAAAATAGATAAGTACACGTATCAAAGTTTAAGCAAGATGGACCTAAAAAAAAACTAAAAGCTAAAAATGATAGATTCCAAACCGTGTTTGTTTCCCTGGTTCTACACAGTATAGGTTGCAATGCGACATGAGTAGAATTTCCTTATTTTACTATTATTTTTCCTATTATTATCCTAGAAAAATAAAAATAAGTATAACTATTACACACATTAAAATTTCTACGAAGTGTGCAAATACCTTTACCCATTGTCCGCTCCTGGAGTGAGGTCTAAGGGTTCTCACAAGAATAGCCCATCGGAAGACCACAACCCTCAGGTCCTTAGTTCCCCTATTAAATAATGGAATGTAGGTGATCATTACAATATAATTTTTAAATTTATATGCAGATATATTGTACAGTCAGCGAAAGTCGATAAATAAATAAATAAATAATGCTGTTCTTTACGCACAGCATCATCTAGCCTCAAAGTAAGCAGAGCTTGTGTTGTGGGTACTACATGACTGATATACCTATACTAATACACTTTTTGTTTATAAATATATACATATTAAACATAGATACACCCAGACCCGAGACAAATATTTGTAGATCATACAAACATTGGTCCCACCGCGGGGATCGAACCCGCAACCTTCTGCGTCCCAAGCGCAATACTTGATATTTCACAAATATGTTAATTCCAAAATCATTTCCGGCTCAACTCTATTGCATTTTTTAATTTATGTTATATTGTACTTAGATTCTGTAAAAACTGCTTTATTTACAGGTATGATAAGATACAGAATGTCTTAGCTACTATTTATCATCGCTTTTTAAAATTGTTTTGTAGTTAGCATCAAAACAACGCAGGAAGAACCTAGAAATGTTTAAAAAAAAGCATCAAATATTTGACAGGCATGAATAATAAAAAAGTGCATTCGATCTATTTTTTTCGCGAAAAAACTTTGGAATATGACGTGACCTAGTTACCGGACAAACATTTTGAGTATTGAGTTTCCAACGAGAAAATGAATGTATATACATTTTATAAATGCAATTTTTGAGGTGTTTTCAAAGAATTTATGTGCATTATTAAGTGAAGAATTCATTTTTGTTGTAAATTTTTTGCTGCTCTATTACTTTTTTAAATATCAGTATTTTAACCTGAAACGTTAGTTAACTACCTAAATTGATGTAGTATGATAATAATAATAATAATGCTGGACATTTTCACACAGCATCATCTAGCCCCAAACTAAGCATAGCTTGTACTATAGGAACCAGATAACTGATATACTACTTATAAATATTTATCAGCTAAATATAATGACTTCATGTCGAGAACCGTGTTGACGTACTTAGCATGTTTTTGTAAATGAAAAAAATGCACGACTTTTTCAGCTGTCTAATGGGCAACCATCATCATCAATAGGCACTCAACACGGGAGTTATTTTATGGGAGTACAGTGCCACAAATTTATCTGAACAGGTTAGAGATGGGCGTTATCCCATTTGGTGTTGGCAGAAATAACAGTAAAATTTAGTTCCTCTTTTGGCGAACCAGATAATTTTGTGGCATTATACATAGACAGCTTTTCAGTAGACATTTTCCTCTCCACGGCCACAAGATTTACTGACAATCCACTTAAGCACTGCCATGTAGCATAACCAAAGCGGTCACGTTCTAAAGGATTCTTTGGCAAAGCGTGACACTGCATTGTGCAACTTAGCCAACGTAATTTGGGGGCATGGACCCACTAAGACAAGCCAAAAGAAGGGAGGTACGGTCAGCCACTGAAGTTTAAGGACATTTTATGTTTTTGTATGTTCTATACATAGACATAGGCAGACATTTAGGCTAGGCGTATCCTGAGACGCAGGCGGCGCAGGTCCACGCAGGGCAGAGCAGAGCAGATTTTGTAAAGCATGGAACGTCATTGAACTACGTACGCTGCGGCGCAGGCACATGCGACGCAGACATGTGTCTGTCCTGCTCTGCATCTCGTTGTAGTGCCGGCACAGAATTCTGCGCGACGCGTGCACGTCGAGACGTGATTTATTAACAATCCATACTAATAATATAAATGTGAAAGTAACTCTGTCTGTCTGTCTGTCTGACTGTCTATCTGTCTGTCTGTCTGTCTGTCTGTCTGTCTGTCTGTTTGTTACCTTTTCACGCCTAAACCACTGAACCGATTAGGCTGAAAATTGGCATGGATAAAGGTTGTATCCCAGGGACGGACATAGGCTACTTTTTATCCCGAAAAAATCCCTAGGGACCGCGGGTTACACCGCGGGAGCACAGCTAGTATTTTATAAATTTGTTGCAATGACAGAACGTTTGATTGAATTAGTTCGTTGTGAACCTTGTTTGTATGATACAAATCATCCAAACTAGGTATTCAAAGAATTTCAATTTCATTTGTATTCCTTGTACTAGCTAGGATGCGAATGTCAGTTGCGTCGCAGCATGCGGAGAGGGCACATGTCTGCCTCAACTGCCCTGCCCTGCACTGTGCTGTACTATGCTGTGCTGCGTCGCCTGCTTCTCAGCATACGCCTAGCCTTATTCACCACTTTGGCATACAATACAATCAACAAGAAATGAAAAGTCTTATCAAAATTTTGGATTCAGACGGGATTTGAACCCGCATCGATTAGACGAACCTCCTAAAGCCGGAGTGCCTTTTGATAAGACTTTTCATTTCATAATAAAATACCAAGTGTGGATTAACAACATAAAAAAACTACAAAAGCGATAACCATTCTCTCGATCTTTGTCTATTTCAGATTATTTGTAGTCTAAAAGAGTTGTCAGAGGCAAAGCACTCTATACGCGACAGGTTGCAAGGCCAGCGCTATCCGATATCTACGTACGGTACCCTAAAAAACCCTATTTGATACCCTAATAATAAAATATAACGAAGAGGTAATTACAGCTCTATGTTGATACCCGGGATGATTGAGTGTCCAATATTAGGGAAAGGGTGCCCCTGAATAATTCGTTGGACGTTCAATGCTCATAATTTATTGATACCCTAGTTTATAGTTTTGGGATCTTTCGGATAAAAAGGAATATTGTATCTCGGTTTATCGATGAACCAAAACCAATACAATTATTTAAACAAGTATTTACTTACTTGGTTTAAACAAATGAAAAGTCTTATCAAAATTGTCGATTCCGACGGGATTCGAACCCGCGATGATCAGACGATCCTCCTAAAGCCGGCGTGCCTTCAACCGCTCGGCCACAGTGCTTAACCGATAAATATGAGCTTATCAAAAATTTCGAATCTGACGTCAGTGGTTCCGTGGCCGAGCGGTTGAAGGCACTCCGGCTTTATGAGGATCGTCTGATCGTCGCGGGTTCGAATCCCGTCGGAATCGAAAATTTTGATAAGACTTTTCATGTCCTAATGAAATAACAAGTGTGGATTAACACTGAATTTTCGAACACATTGAAAGTATTACAACGATCATTTAGAATTATGTTTAAAAAATATAAATAATGTGTTACGTAGCTAGTAGTAGAATCTGTCTTTGCCTAAATAAAGATACATTTATAATATTTAAAAAAACCTTACTCTACCACATCGCAATAAACAAAGGAACCAGTTAAATCCATCCATCATTAGCGGTCCCCCATCGCAGCCGCTTCCTCAATGTTTAAAAACCACTGTGTGACAGTTCACATCCATCTTCCATTCACAACCTTAAAATAAACAGAGCGATAGTTAACCCAAACACAATGAAAAATGACACCCCCGACCGTGGATCTAAATATAAAATTTCCGTCTGACTGAGTTTGTGTGTCCATAGTTGTATGTAGCTAGCTATAGTTAGTAACATAAGCATAGTAGTTGAGTTGTGTTGGCCTAGTCTATACTTCTAGACTAATATTATAAAGAGGAAAGATTTGTTTGTTTGTATTGTATTGTATTTCTTTATTAATCAAAAAACTTATTTATAGTCTTACAGAATACGACACATTAAACCATACTATTTGTTTCTTTGTTTGTTTGTTTGAATTGAATAGGCTCCGAAACTACTGGACTTTTTGAAAAATTCTTTCACCATTAGAATCCTACATTATTCCTGATGAACATAAGCTGTATTTTATCCCGTGAAAGTAACGTTTTCCCGAGGGACCGCGAGTAACACCGCGACTAACAGTTAGTGGGATATATTTTGCGAATTTCAATCCGATGGCATTTGAATCTCGCATCATGGATATTGTTAAAAAAAACCTATACTTAATTTCTGTAATTGTTTTATAGTGCTGATCCACACTTGGTATTTCATTATGAAATGAAAAGTCTTATCAAAATTTTGGATTCCGACGGGATTCGAACCCGCATCGATCAGACGATCCTCCTAAAGCCGGAGTGCCTAACCGCTCGGCCACGAAATCCTACTTGTCGGTGTCCAAATCTTCGATAAGTCTCATATATCGGTTGAGCACCGATTAGCGCCATCTACACGTTCACTAGTGAACTCATGCTCATTGTCTGAAATTACATTCAGAATCAAATGACTAAGAGATGTCGCTAAGTGTGGATCACCACTATAAAACAATTACAGAAATTATAGATTTAGCTAAAGCGACATCTCTTAGTCATTTGATTCTGAATGTAATTTCAGACAATGAGCATGAGTTCACTAGTGAACGTGTAGATGGCGCTAATCGGTGCTAAACCGAAATATGAGACTTATCGAAGATTTGGACACCGACAAGTAGGATTTCGTGGCCGAGCGGTTAGGCACTCCGGCTTTAGGAGGATCGTCTGATCGATGCGGGTTCGAATCCCGTCGGAATCCAAAATTTTGATAAGACTTTTCATTTAATAACCTATACTTAAGTAGTTTCTAGAACAAAACCTTCTTAGCAAAAATAAAGGGTTGCTGCCAAAACCTGTATAGGACAAGCAGATAGTTATAATTATAAGAAGTTGGTAGATAAGATATTAATTACGATTTCGGGAAAAAATACTATTAAAAAAAGTGATGGTAATTGTGAACAAAATCCGTACCACGAAGCCGCGGTCTGCAACTAGTATCAAATAAACCAGTGGATCACCGAAACGTCAAGGTAGCTCAACTCGTACCCTGAGATAGGCCTCAGACCATTGTAACCTGACCTACCACACCCCCCTGTTTTACATCAAAATCGGAAGGAGGGAGGCGAAGAGGGGATTCAAGAGGGTCAAGTTAAAATGGCGAAAAGGGTATCTGAACCTGACTTGGACGGGGAAACGCGATTGCCTGCCACTTTTCTACGCGGTTGATTTATTTCCTCATTTAGATTTGTATAGAGTTGTTAGGTGGCCTTTACTTGATTTAATTTGTGGGCAAACTATCTAGACAATTCATAAAGTATGAGGTAAAAATAAATTAAGAACATAAAAATGGCCCCTCTACATATTCGCCGATAATAGACGAATGCCGACGTCCACGACCGAGAGGGCCTCATCGCCTGTATTCGCTTGTCATCGTCTTTCCAAATAATAGTTCGGCGAATAGTTCGGCGAATGTGTAAAGTGGCCGTAACAATGGGCCTAATATATGTGTCTCTGACAAGACCCTTGGACCTAAAACTTTAAGAGCAATTTAAAATAAACAAATTCTACTAAGAATGTCTATCGTGGTTCAGGCGTAATTTCGTATCGTTTTGTAATACATCAGGAATCAGGGAAAACAAACTTGGAAAAAGATAGATCACCAAAAAGTAAAACAATTTTTGGTGATCCATCTTCTTCGTTAATATTTCCAAACTCCAGTTCCAATCGAACAAAGTGAGGCGAGTGATGCCAATTTCGATCTTAAAAGTAAAACAAGATCATCAGATATTTCCAAAGCGCGATAGACTGCGGTAGACATATTTTTTAAGTGAATAAAAGCTATGAACTAAAACATTTTCATGTCGAAAGGTCGAAAAAAGGTATATCGGCCTTTATCATAATATAACTTGAGCTCGCCATTATGGGACTCCGAGGATTGAGTGGCTTCCTCTGTGAATTATTGAGTGAGGGTCCTGTCAATGTCTGGTTGGCAGGTTAGCGGTCATAGCTGGTTTGCTAATATTTTATAAGGATCTTCAAAACGAAAGATGTCGTATGTAAGCCGTTTCTGACTACGCCTGAATGCAAGATATTAAGTTTCAGACCATCGGACGAAGAAATGACCACTTGGAAAATCTTATCATAACTGCAAAATTAGAGGGCAAAAGAGGGAGGAGCCCAAAGCGGTGGTCCGATCAGATCTCAGAACATCTGAATATGGCAGTTAGTTTCGCTCTCCAGCTGAAGACCGTGGCAGATGGAGCAAAACCACGAAACTAATTCTTGAACGGAGTCAGGACCCTCAACTGTGGGGCAACGATAAAGGAGGAGGAGGAAATTTGAAACCATAACTTTTATAGTTATAAGTTATATTATAACAGATTAAGAAGATTTGAAATGCAAAGCAATGGTCCCAAAAAGTGCACCAATGCGGGATTCGAACTCACCCCACCAATCCGAGGGAGGTCACGCTCTACCAACTGAGACAAATGGAAGCGATGGTTAATTTTTTGGACAGTACTAGCAGACTACCGCAGCTAAACTTTGTAGAAATGAAAAATCTTAGTAGAAGTATTACAGCTGTATAAAGACTTTATTGTAGCTGTATTAAAGCTGTATCTAATCGTAGTAATCTAGTTTCAGCGTGAACTGACTTTATAAATTAATTACTCTGGACATTTCACACAGCATCATCTAGCCCCAAACTAAGCAAGGTTTTACTATGGGAACTAGATAACTAATCATCATCATTCATCATTGGCCTGCCCTGATAACTGATATACTACTTATATACTTTTTGTTTGTAAATACATACATTATACATCGAAACAGCCGGACCCGAGATAAATATTTGCAGATACAAACATTTATCCCGCCGCGGGGATCGAACCCGCAACCTTCTGCGGGCTTTCCCCTGTGCCACAGAGGTTATGTTTTCGTATATTCATTGCAGCGGTTCAGCCTGTATTTTATTATTGGACTGTCGATATTTCAGATACAACCTTGGGCATCGCGATTGCATGTCGAATTGTCGCATCGACGTTGCGTGCCTCGAGCTATTCCGGGATACCCCTGACTTTTGGAGATACCAACAAGGGCGCGTCTGGCTTCACTTAACTGTATTATGACCTAGACCGTCTGACCCCATGACATCTTCAGTACCAGTGTGGTGAAAGAATGTACACCCAGCAAAGTGGTCTACCAGTTTTGACAAAAGTTTACTACGTACGTAGTTTACGGTTTACTTTTTACGGACTGAAAAGATATCTGTTATCTGAGATACCTGACATTTTTGAAGTCACGGGATAAGTAGATTATTTTGCAACTAGCTGTCCGTCGCGGTGTTACCCGCGTTCCTTCGGGAAAACTTCACTTTCCCGGGATAAAATATAGCCTATGTTCATCAGGGATAATGCAGGATTCTAATGGTGAAATATTTTTTCAAATCGGTCCAGCAGTTTCGGAGCCTATTCATTTCAAACAAACAAACAAATATTTCCTCTTTATAATATTAGTATAGAAAGTAAAAATAACAAAATCCATGCCATTTTTGTAATCTCATTTTTCTTACGTCATATTAGATCTACCAACAAGTAAAAGCACCATAAGTTATCTCTTTTTGGTGTTTCTCACCGCCCCAGTGTCTGGAACGTCATAAGTCTAGTTCATCACGTGGTACCAACATCCAAATCACAATCTACATCTATTCCAAGTTTCATCAAAATCTGTCCACTCACCAACTTTTGCATTTATAATTACTTAGTAAGATAAATGTCTAAAAATCTATGTAATTCGTTTTTACCGAGTCTGATTGAAAGAGGCCAAGAAATTGATCCTTTGTCGTGGAACTAACCAGGCAATTGACGTTTTAGAGCACTCCACTAAACTTGATGCAGAGGGCTCTGCCTGTCAACCTCCGTCAGTGACTCAGTGGATTGGACAGACGAGCCAACCCTTGGAGTAGTTGCGTAAGGCTTTCAATAAAATTGCCGCGTGGACTTTTAAGGCTAAAAACTAAGGATGTATAATATTAAGCTTTGTACGGACTACGCTGGACCGCGTAGTCGCGTAGTAATTTGAATAGAAGAGCGGGTACAGAAGGACAGTTTTTAAAATAAGAAATGTTTTTTTTACATGAAATAATTTAATCAAGAAACAACCGAATAGACGCCAAAAAATTGTTGCAGAGCACTTATTTTCACTACAGCTTACAATTAAATCAAGTGTATTTATATCCTACGTCCAAAAAGATACGAGTACATTTTACGTTGTCAGTAAATTCATAGTGACTTGTGACAATGTGACGTAGACAATAATACTTTTTCCGTGTTTCATGTCATACGGAGTGACAAGGCGAAACTAAGGACCTAAAATAGCGACAACGTTCACTGTTAGTCTATTTTTTATATCTATATAATTATAATAACATTTAAAACTAGTTTGTAAGGAATAGTGTACCATTTTAGCATGACAAGATGTGTTGGTGGCTCTAAATAAATAAATATTTTGCGCTCGTTTAGGCTTAGTGAGATGTACCCTGTTTCAATCCTTAAGGTGCATTTACATGATATGATTTTTCGTTCTAAGCCCCGTCCATTGAATGGGCCGACGAGTGTCGCGTTAGCTATGACATAATCGCATACGACGAGCGTTTACACGTGAAAAATTGTATCGCACGGCAGTTTTTCAACCATAGCTTGAAATCGAAAAATGAATGAAATTTTAAATGAGTTCTAATTAGTTTACAATAAAAGACCCTATACAGGGTGTAAAAAGACGTCTACCGAAGCCGAAAGGGGTAGGTAAAGCATCCCAACACACAACCAAATCCAAAAGGATTTTCCGAAAAAATCATTTTATCTGGAGAAAACAGCATTTGAAGAGTACTGTTTGCGTATGTTCTGGGCGCGTTTTTTTACGTAGATTGCTGGATTTTGAGTTTTAATTATTTTTTTCTTTTTAATATGAAATTATTAGGTAGGTATAGTCTTATTATGTCGTACTAGTAGTAAATAACCGAAAATAACATAGCATGACGAAACTAAGTAAAAAAAATTTTTGCGTTATTTTTTCGCTAAATATGTTTAGAATCATGGTCTGATTGCAACCCCTCAGTTTTCGGTAGCAGTCTTTTTACACCCTATATACAGTATAGTGCCACAAACTTATCTGAACCGATGAGAGTGACTCTGTTAGCGCATTTAGTGTTAGCAGAACAATATGACAACCTCTGTGGCGCAGTGGGTGAAAGCCCGCTTAAGACGCAGAAGGTTGCGGGTTCGATCCCCGCAGCGGGATAAATGTTTGTATGATCTGCAAATATTTATCTCGGGTCTGGCTGTTTCTATGTATAATGTATGTATTTACAAACAAAAAGTATATAAGTAGTATATCAGTTATCTGGTTCCCATAGTACAAGCTATGCTTAGTTTGGGGCTAGATGATGCTGTGTGAAATTGTCCAGCATTATTTATTTATTTAATAAATTTTACAGCAAAATTCGTCTTCCTCTTTTGGCCACCGGTCTAGATAATTTTGTGGCACTGTACCTATCTAGGTATCTACCTATACTAACTTTTTTTAATTGACTGTACTGGTTAGACATTTCGAATAAAAAATACTTTCCCCTTCATCCTGAATACACAGAATTACGAACTATACCGAACGAATTAAACAAGTAAAACTACAAACATAAGCTTTTAAGAAGCCTCGGCCGTTATATGTTGGCCGTATAATATCCGCCATTTTGTTTTTAAACGTCACTGCTGCTCTAGTGCTTGCACAGAGCTCTCTTTCACGGTTGGAGTCGTGTGTCGATTTCGATGGACGATGTGTGATGAAAGGTGAGAAAGTATTGGAACTTTCCCCACTGTTAGTAAGACCAATATTGTACATACCTACCTACTTTCTGGCAAACAAATGATTTGATTGATTGATGATGACTTACCTTCTCATTACATGCCCATCATTCTTCTTATTATATGCACACATTGATTAAAATGGTATGTAATTATTTTCTTCATTATTGCTGCTTATTTTTAATGATAGAATATTGTATGTAAAAAGTATGTGTAATAATAATGTGTTTTTTGGATTTATTATGATCCCACTCATATAATACAGCTGAAAGTTTGCGAGTTTGTTTAGATGTTTGAATATTTGGATGTTTGGATGTTTGCATTTCAATCACGCCTAAACCAGTGAACCGATTTGGATAAAACTTGGAATAGGCGTAGATAGTGACCTGGAATAGCATATAGGCTATTCAAAATGTTGATACCATGCGGGCAAAGCCGCGCGCAGAAGCTAGTCTGAAATAAATGAATAATAACTACTATTAAATTTACGATCGCATATGACTGTAACCATATCACAGGAACCCTAAAACTCCGCGTTCACGGGTAAAAGCAATTATAAGTGAGCTATTTTAGTCTAGTTCGAAAGTGGCACGGAAACAATAATTACTATTTCACACTTCAGAGGTTCGTTCCAGTTTTATAAATTCGTCTGAGTCAGTGGCCAACAAGTGACGGAGTTTTTAGGCCGCCTTAAGGCCTCCGTCATGGCTTGACGACTTCAATAGACGACCTCTGTGGCGCAGTGGGTGAAAGCCCGCTTGGGACGCAGAAGGTTGCGGGTTCGATCCCCGCCGCGGGATAAATATTTGTATGATCTGCAAATATTTATTTCGGGTCTGGGTGTTTCTATGTATAATATGTATGTATTTACAAAACAAAAAAAAGTATATAAGTAGTTTATCAGTTGTCTGGTTCCCATAATACAAGCTATGCTTAGTTTGGGGCTAGATGATGCTGTGTGAAATGTCCAGCATTATTTATATTTATTTATTTATTTATAGGCGGGACCGACAATTTAACGTGCCCTCCGAAGCACGGAAGCGCTCAGATCAAAATGCTACTGGCAGTCACCCATCCACTTACGGACCGTTCCGAACGTTGCTTTACTTGGACGATCTATCAAGAACGACTAAGCAAGCTACACCACGAGCGCTTCGTCCAGTTTTATGAAATAGACAAGCGTATGTACGGTAGACACTTTCAAGCTCACAAAATTCTGGGGAAAATGATAATGAAATGTTCAGATAGATGTATATTGACAAAATCTGTGGCAGTGTTTGCGAAGACCCAGTGGCGAGTTCGATTTTCGTCGCGAGACATTATGCATAACCTATGAATAACCATACTTTTTAGTATAAGCATGACATAACTTTATGTCATGTTTATTAGTAAGGATATATGTTTTATAATAGTATATATACGAGTGTGAGTTTGTTGCCCTGATTCTTCACGGTACATTGGTTGCGAAGGAACAGGGAGTAAAATCACCTAGTTTTAAGACGATTCAAAGTGATCCCAGTGAAAGTCCTACTGAATAATGCTTTTTGACTTTGACTTTGAGTGTTAGTATTTTTATTTAGTTACAATAAATATTTTCACAAAATACAGGGTGTAAAAAGACGTCTACCGAAGCCGAAAGGGATAGGTACAACATCCCAACACACAACCAAATCCAAAAAGATTTTCCGAAAAAATCATTATATCCGGAGAAAACAGCGTTTGAAGAGTAATGTTTGCGTATGTTCTGGGCGCGTTGTTTTACGTAGATTGATTTGATTTTTATTGAGTGATTTGAGTTTTAATTGTTTTTTTTCTTTTATAAATGAAATTATTAGGTAGGTATGGTCTTATTATGTCGTACTAGTGGTAAATAACCGAAAATAACATAACATGACGAAGCTAAGTCAAGATTTTTTTTTTGAGTTTTTCTTCGCTAAATATGTTTAGAATCATGGTCTGATTGCAACCCCTCAGTTTTCGGTAGCAGTCTTTTTACACCCTGTATATCAAAATTTAACCCATTCGGGCTTTGAAGGAGGAACGTGACAAATGGCAAGCCCATAACCGCTCAACAATCTTATACGCTTGCAATTCAGGATGGCATTACAGAAAAGAAACGCTTTATTGTTAATTTATTCCGATGTTTTTACCGCCATATTACTTTTTATCACTCTATTTGGGAGAAATCCAAGTCTTATCGTTATCAGCACACTAAACTTGTAATACTGTAGAGGCGTTGAGATTTTCTTCCGAGTTCTGTACAAAAAAGGTGCCAACTTTTGTTTAACTTTTAACTGGTGACGTGGTAAAAGTGTAACTCTAGTGGTGACGTGGGGCCTGACAAGCCTCGGTGAAACTTTAAATCCTTAAAACATTTCGAATTTGCTCCCACTGACACTAAAACTCTATCCGTGTAGTAAGAGCAACTTAACTCAAAGCTACTAAGACGCACAAACCCAGCATGCGCGGGGAAAGGGTTTAAATAATGATTTGTTATTACTATCGGGCCTGTGAGGTCCCACGTCACCAGTTAAAGGTTAAACAGTCTGCTTTCATTCGACCATCTGACTGTCACAAAATTAAAAAGAAATCTTATTTTATTTGGACGAGCCTCTGACTACCCTCGACTTCCTTAAAAGACTTAAACATCAGAGTGTCTGCCGTGCCTTGCGTGCGTTACCGACACCTCTTTCAAGTTTTCACTTCTGTTGGCACTCAAAGAGTGCCTGTTTTATTTTTTGTTTTTTATAATTCTAAGTTAATTGTGAGCCGTGTTGGCCGAATGGGGTTGTACCTCGACTATCAATCTAAGGTCGTGGGTTCAAATGCCGGCCGTGCATCAATGGATTTTGCGTTTCGTCAAACTTACACGAGCTCTAAACGGTGAAGGAAAACATCGTGAGGAAACCAGTTAGTATTCTTATAGGTGGCGATGGGCTAGTAACCTGTCACGTATGGAATACTAACTTCTGCAAGATCTGTGCATGTATCAAACATGTATTTGTTCATGCCTCTGACTACCTTAGACATCTTCAAAGGATCTGGAATACATAAAAAAATCTGAGAGAATGTCTACCGCGCCTTGGGGATACAGTCGTGACCCTGTTTACGTTTCTAAGTTAATTCATCATCTCCCTGCCCTTTTCCCACATTATGTGGGGTCGGCACAACATGTGTTCTTCTTCCATTCTCCTCTATCAGCCGTCATCTCAACACTCACTCCTTTCTTACTCATGTCATTCATCACACAATCCATCCATCTTTTCTTTGGACTACCTCCACTCGTGAATCCATCAACATTCATACCAAGCACTCTTATAAGTTAATTAAACAACAAAAATAGTTTATAATTAACAGCGTAAAATCTATCTTGTTTCATGAACACATTTTCTTTGTACACTAAAGTAATGTTCCCACAGGAAAGCAAATAAATAGTTACTTTCTTGTTTACTTAAATTTAGTACTTTCAATATAAAACCTAAGAAAACATAATCTGTTTCATTTTTCAGTGAAACTTAATTAACAAAATTACATTTGCTCCCGGAGGGAATAAATTGTTAGTTTTAAATTATTGTGCTTTTGTTCGCCTATTTATTAAGCTTTATATTTAGTTACGTCACTAGCTTTGATATAAATATATATTTTTTCTAAACTTTATCATTATTATCTCCCTGTGCATATAAAATAATTACGTTTTTAAAAACTAAAAAGAAAGCCGACTTCACTAAATGACTTGGCACGGCGTGGCTAAAGGTGTGGAATAAAGTTTTTAAGTTACGGGAAAACTATCAAACTCGGAAATAAAATTTATATGGAACCACCTCATGAGTTCAAACTGAAAAATAATTTTGGAAATTGGTTCACAGTTATTTTATTTTATTTTACAAATTTTGGGAAAGCTATCGGTGAACATACAAAAAAAAAAAAAAAAAACTCTTTTTTGAAGTCGGTTGAAAAAAAAATTAATTGATGCTTGTTCGTGACTCAAACTTGCACACCTTCAGATTGAATGATATAAACACCTGAGTTTTGCTTGTTTCGAAGTTGATGTTTGAGAGTAAAACACTCAATCAAAATTACCCCATTTTACCCCTTTCAACCCCAAAATTTATATAAAACAGTCCGAAAACTCTAATTAAATTATTATTATTAATATTAAAAAAGTCTAATTATTCTGTTTGTCACTTGATACAGCCGTTTAATGTATCACATATGATACTTTTTTTGGACCAGCCAGCCAAAACAGACTTAAATAATGCTGGACAATTTCACACAGCAACATCTAGCCCCAAACTAAGCAAAGCTTGTACTATGGGAACCAGATAACTGTTATACTACTTATATACTTTTTGTTTGTAAATACATACATATTATACATAGAAACACCCAGACCCGAGACAAATATCTGTAGATCATACAAACATTTGTCCTCGGCGGGGATCGAACCCGCAACCTACTGCGTCGCAAGCGGACCTTCGCCCACTGCAGAGGTCGTCTTAATTTTAGATAGTACCTAATGCCGGTGGTAAATGTTTGTATGGTCTGCAAATATTTGCCTCGTTGTATACCGTCCTTAGGAGTTTTTTTTATAAGATAGATGGTGACTAAAGGCACTATCAACTGGGGCCGTATTCGCGTTCCTTTTTCGTTCGATTAATGAATATTCGGATGCTTCCCACCACGATTTCCAACTTCGCACAACACAACACAACGCTCGACTCGGCATATATTTTTTTGTATAGAAAAATGACTGCGGCGATTACGGCGCGGACAAGTGTGCGATCAGGTTAAACGGATACAAGAAATTAGGCGCGTTGGCCCTTATAAGTAAAATAGTAGAGCATATATAAACACTTAATCTAGAGAAGTAATGGCAAAGGCGAGCTTAACCCTAAAAGGAGTTCTCTTACAGCAAACCTTATGAGAGAGAGAGATGGGATTGTATCAGTGGGTGCATGTGCATCTAGGTGTAATGAAAAAAGATTTTAGTCCTTAACCTACTTAATGTAATGAAGTAAAAGCTAAATATTTAGTAAATAATAATACTTACATTAAAATAAAAAGTACTACATACATACATACATATACTTACAAACAATTAATATTAAATAACATACATAAACATACACAAACTTTGTGTTAACAATGCTGTTTTCGCGATAAAATGCCCATTTTAATCCTATTTAATTTAATTATACTTATTCAATGACACTCAAGAAGTCTGAATTTTCGATTAATTATTTCGTCTGAGCTGCGGATTTCTAAGTATTTGACTTTAATACTAAAATGACTTAACATTGAATTAAATTCTAAACCTTTTAAGTTGTAATGGAATTATTAATGGGCTTATTCTTGAGACTACAATTCAAATTATAACTTGAGATTTTCCATTGTTTTAGACCCCTCGCAGACTACAGACTTTCTATCGGCCGATAGTTGAGACGGAATATACTTCGGCTCGTAATGAGTATGGAGAAGTATAGCTCGTCTCAACTATGGGCCGATAGAAAGTCTGTAGTCTGCGAAGGGTCTTATACTTACCTTATTTTACCTATAGGTTCCCCCTAAATCGAAGTATAACGGTTACATTTTTATTGGTGTACAATGAAGTGTTCATTCATTAGGTATTTGTTTTCATTCACATGTAATATAATTTATTCAATCATTTTATTATTGTATAATTTCTGAAGTGAAAACTTCTTAAAGCGCGTTTGGCAGTATTGAGATGAGAAAAAAGTTTTGGATTCGCCTCGAAAAGGTCACGTGCGAGTCACGTGATTGCTCGCCGACACCGGGTTACTTGTCAAGTTTAGAACCGAAGTTTTCACTTCTGCCACTGTTTTTTTTATTATTGTTGTTCCACTACTGGGCAAAGGTCTTCTATTACTTTCCCAAGACTTATAATAACAATAATTTTATAATATTAATTATAAAACATGTAATATTAAGTCAATATAAATGTCTGGTACACCGCAAGCAAAACCACGGTCGAAAGAGTAGTCTCCGATGTTGTATCCATTGCAATATGGACGCCTGGGGTGCAGTGTATCTTATGATTTTTGCATCAACAATATAGAGTTGATGCAAAAATGATGCAACGCGTAATTAACTACGTGCGAATCATCAGAATATATCTCCATCACTTAAGCTCTACGGGATGAGTTTGGGGTTAAAATACATCGACATGATTGGCCATTGTTTTTCACTGTTATTTATTGTTATAGTCCTATCTCGAGGCACAACCCAACACGGCTCAATCCGAAGGTCGTGTTCGAATCCCGGATTTTTCGTTTTTAAAATGTATATGCACTATATCCATACTGCGGG
Organism: Epirrhoe alternata; assembly: GCA_963565295.1. Classification (NCBI taxonomy): domain Eukaryota; kingdom Metazoa; phylum Arthropoda; class Insecta; order Lepidoptera; family Geometridae; genus Epirrhoe; species Epirrhoe alternata. The sequence goes on from OY751400.1 coordinate 4,855,960, forward strand.
AACTGAAGATCACCAAAATCTGCGTAAACTCCTCGAGAATTTCGGTCACATTGCAAGGAAAGATAGATAGATAGAAAATACTTTATTGCACACCACATAATAAAAATAAACAAAAATGGAAAACTAAACAAAAAACACAATGACATACAATCGGCGGTCTTATCGCTAAATAGCGATCTCTACCAGACAACCTGTGGATGGATAAATGGACAAATTTAAATATATATAGGGGTGTGACTAGATAAAAAATAGGTTGAAGATATAAAAGATATATATATACACCGCTATTTTATGACTACCAAAAAAAATTTAAGGACAGTTGCAGCAGATGCAGAGAATGATAATGGCATGGTCAGAACTTTTTTTTGTTTAACTATCACAAAGTTATCGAGGATTGTAATCAACCAAAACCTAACAAAATTTCAAGAAAACTGTACAAATAAGTACTATAGACAACAACCGCGTATAGACGCTCATTCGAACTATGTTCTCGTATCATCCCCAGTCAGTAAAACCGCAGTAGCTATCAAAAATCCATGTCTGACTCGTCTCGTCTCCTTTTGAGGTTATAATTTTTTTTTCTCTTTTTTTGAGTTTTAACTACATAAATGTGATCAGTAACAGACACCGAGACCATATTTAAAATTTTTTTGGTAATTACAAAATAGCGGTGTATATTTATATACACTTACTAACAACGACTTACAAACTTACATACTAATAAATACATTATAATAAATATAATAAATACGTGCATACATAATTATACAGGGTGTAAAAGACAACTATCGAAAACTGAGGGGTTGCAATCAGACCATGATTCTAAACATACTTAGCGAAAAAAAAACGCAAAAAAAAATTTGACTTAGCTAAGTCATTTTATGTTATTTTCGGTTATTTACTACTAGTGCAACATAATAAGACCATACCTTCCTAATAATGTCATTTATAAAAGAAAAAAACAGTTTAAACTCAAAATCCAGCAACCTACGATAAAAATGCGCCCAGAACATACGCAAATAGTAATCTTCAAACGCTGTTTTCTCTGGATATAATGATTTTTTCGGAAAATCCTTTTGGATTTGGTTTTGTGTTGGGATGCTGTACCTACCCCTTTCGGCTTCGGTAGACGTCTTTTTACACCCTGTATATAATTAGGTAAATAATATATAATTTTGTCTAACAACACAAGGGAAGTCAACGCCAAGAGGACAAGAGAGGAAAGATGGGGACAACCTAGAGAAGCTGATAGTGACCGGAAAAATAGAAGGAAAAAGACCTCGTGAGCGAAGTCCGATGCGCTGGTCTGACCAAATTCGCACCACTCTCGACACCACGATCCACAATGCTCTTCATACTGCCGGGGACAGAGGAAGATGGAGAAACATAATAAGGGAGAAATTTATACCTAAAGGAGGTCACGACCAGCACTGAGGAATACGACTCAAGGAGGAGGGATATGCACAACACGAGCTTTTAACGGTGAAGGATAACATCGTGAGGAAACCCGCAGCTTAGTCAGCTCCACACATACTGACGTCGACTTTCCTGTGGGCAATGCCGATTATGCTGAGAGGATGGCTTAGGAGCTGGGCAAGCCTATTCCATCACAATTTAGTTTATGCGATGTTAATGCCTAAATTATACCTAAAGTTATATTATGCAAACCGCCTTCCATTTATGCCTATAATTCTTTTTTCACTTATTGCCTGGAAGAGATCGCTTTCAGCGATAAGGCCGCCAGTTGTCTACCCAAGTGATTTTTTTTTAATATATCTTATTCGCTGTGTGTTTGTGTCTATTCTATAATAATATTACAAAGAGGAAAGATTTGTTTGTTTGTAATGTAATGAATAGGCTCCGAAACTACTGGACCGATTTTAAAAATTCTATCACCAATAGAATCCTACATCATTCAGAATCAGAATCAGAATCAGAATAATTTTATTGCATAACTGTTGTACATGTTAAGGTCTTATTTTTAGTATTCCCAACATAGGCTATATTTTATCCCGGGGAAGTGAAGTTTTCCCGAGGGATCGCGGGTAACACCGCGGCGGTTATTGCCTGGAAGAGATCGCTTTCAGTGATAAGGCCGCCAGTTGTCTACGTGATTTTTTTTTAATATATCTTCTTCGCTGTGTGTTTGTGTATTCAATAAAGAATTATCTATCTATCTATCTACTTTCTAAGAAAACAACGTTCATACATTGTTAAAAACCACATCGCGATGTCGTGAAGCCTATCATCCGGCCATCAAAGCAAACAGCCGCCAACAAAATCCACTTAACAATTTATGCCAAAATATAATAACAATTTACTGAATCTTGCTCATGAGCTTAATAATGTGGATATCAGAAGCGAAACTGCTTTTCTGCACATAAGTTTTTAAGGTAATCTTTGTATGACTAAAGTTTAAAAGTAATTTCTTGAGATATAGATGTGAAACTTAAGTTTTCTATACTAATATTACTATATTATTTATTATAAATATTAAATATTTGTCTCGGGTCTGGGTGTTTCTATGTATAATATGTATGTATTTACAAACAAAAAAGTATATAAGTAGTATATCAGTCATCTTAGTACCCATAACACAAGCTCTGCTTACTTTGGGGCTAGATGATGCTGTGTGAAAAGTCCAGCATTATTTATTTATTTATTTATTTAAAGAGGAAATATTTGTTTGTTTGTTTGAATTGAACAGGCTCCGAAACTACTGAACCGATTTGAAATTCTTACACCATTAGAATCCTACATTATCCCTGATGAACATAGGCTATATTTTATCCCGGAAAAGTGAAATTTTCCTGAGGGACCGCGGGTAACACCACGACGGACAGCTCGTTATTGATATTTAGAGCGAAGAGAGAATCTCTGTCATGTTTCTTCAATATATTACCGCACCGCCGAACCCCTGTGTTTGACTACCCAGAGTAGTAAACACTTTCGAATGGTCGCGCGACCCGCGTAGTGACACCGTGCTGTGCGAAGGTCGAAGATTGGATCCTGCTGTGCGAGCCCGGCCCCCGGCTGTTCTGGTGAGTGCTGCATGTCCCTTCTTTATCCCCCGCATCGATCGCGTTTTTTTTATGTCCCGCATCGTTTTTGTACTGCCTTTCGATTACACTAATAATTAGTCTGTGGTCATCAGTATATCTACTATATCAGTATTATACTGTCCTTATCTTTCAAATATGTCCTGTCCATCCAAAGGTTGCCTGGAAGAGATTTCGCTTTTAGCGATAAGGCCGCCCATTGTAATTAATTTTTTTTTCTGTGCCTATACTTATTTTTTTTCTTATTTATTTACGATGTTTACGCTCAGTTTTAGAGCTTGTGTTGTATAAATTAAAAATCAATAAATAGTAAAATACAAACAAAAAATCATCGATGAGGGACCTACACACTCGGCTTGCGATCTCCCTATGTCATCCCACTCTTACGGACCACTTAGATGACAGATTCAGTTCTACACGTCACTTGAACGTGTTTATTTTGTTACTTAGAGTGAAGTACGTCTAGACGACGTTGATTATGCAAATGCCGAGCCCTCGGCTCCGTGGGATGAATCAAAGAATATTAGATTAGCTTTTATTGTAAGTGCTGGATTAGGTTTGGTGTCTAAATTGCGTAATTTACTGGAATCTTAGACTTTCGAAGTAAGAATATTTAATTTACCTACAGTATTATAGGCACATACAATTTTGGAATCCCGGCCGTGCATCAATGGATTTTGCATTTCGTATTTATATGCGGTTTAACACGAGCTCTGAACGGTGAAGGAAAACATCGTGAGGAAACCAGTTAGTATTCTTACAGGCGGCGATGGGCTTGCAACCTGTCACGTATGGAATACTAACTTCTGCAAGATGTGGGCATGTATCAAATATGTATTTGTACATGCTTCTGACTACCCCCTTAGACATCTTCAAAGGATCTGGAATATAAAGATCTGAGAGAATGTCTACCGCGCCTTGGGGATACAGTCGTGACCCTGTTTTACAATTTTGGATGTAGTTAGTTCTGTTCTATTGATCACTATTGATATGCTGATACCTACTCTCAAAGTCTCAAACACGCACTCAAACGTCATCATCATCATCATCAAATATAAGAGCTCAGCTCTCCCTTTTCCATGCGGTCTCCTTTACTTCTATAAACGACATGACTGACTCAAACGTAGCGTGTAAAACCTAAAAAAAAGCATGTTTTGTCCACAAAAGATGAGTCACTTTGAGGCGCACTTAGCCCCCTTACGCACTAGCGATTGATCCGCGCCCCACGGTTTAAGTTTTAGTACAATTTTGTGGCGGTTAGTGGCGGTCAGGTGCGTACAATGACAAGCGGTTGCATACTAAAACTGGACATTCAGCCCCCAACGCAGCTAGCCGCCCCGCGATTCAACCGCTAGTGCGTAAAAACGCTTTTAATCTTTTTTACCTTGAATTTCCAGTTAATAATGCTTATAAATGCTATCATGTATCAGTCCTCAGAAATGCTTATTTTACATCTAGCCCTAGGGGATACAAGCAATAACTATTTCTCGAAACAAATTGCGATTTATTTCAATATTACGATTATTTGTCTCAATAAAATACATACCTACTGATTTTATGTTCATATAGAAATGTTTAACTAAAAACCGGGACACATACAGAGTGAGTTTACTCGAGCGCCCTCTGAGGGGAAAATCTAGTTATGGAAATTTTTTGTTAGGTAGGAGTCATGGGTTCGATTTTGATAAAATTAAGAACTGCATTAAAAAAATATAAAAGATTTTTATTTTTCGAGAAAAATGACAACGTTTAATTTTTACCCTCAGAGGGCGCTTGAGAAAACTCAGCCTGTATACGCAAAAACGATTAGGTCAAACAGACATACGTTTTCTTAGAAACAGTATTCCAAGAAAACGTATGCCTGTTTGATCGTTGATGTCCTAGTAGTTATTTGGGTCGGAGAACAAATATGAGCATTGATAGCTAAGCATTCCTTTCCTAGAAATCGATCAACAAACAACTTTGTAAGGCCAGCTTCTAGGAACTGTTTGTATGGAAATGAGATTGTACGCCTACTAATGTATTATGATGATTCAGTAGGTAGGTTAATCTTTTGGCTCTAGATTTTTTGGCATTAAAAAACTTCCCCCGACGCAGGGGATTGTGGCAGGGGATTTCTATACCTACCCTTTAGACATTACTTAGTATAGATTGTCCGGAGACAATTTCCAGAAACTTATCGTCACAGGTAAAGTCGAGGGAAAGTGGCCAAGAGGTAGAAGCCCGATGCGTTGATCAGACCAGATCCACAGCACACTCGATGTCGGCATGCCAGAAGCTGTGCATGTGGCTGAAAACAGGAACAGATGGCGGAACATCGTACGAGAGAAGATACTTCCGTGATGGGTCACGACCCCCAGCATTGGGGAAACGACACAAGGAGGAACGAAGTAATGATTTATACAGCGTCAGGAGGCAACCTATGCCAACACTTATCGAGACGCTGTAGTGCCTGGGACATTTTTTGATATGGCTTGCCCAGCACTTAAACCATCCTCTCAGCTTAATCGCCTTACCCACAGGAAAGACAATTTACGTCACTACGTGTGGAGCTAAGTTTTTGGCATTGGTGACTGACATAATCTAGAGCCAAAATTATGAAAACGTGAATCTTAGATTTTACATTTATTTTAAGCTGTAGGAATTTATGAAATCACCCCTAAAGGGTAAAAAGAGACTGGATAGAGAACGTTGGAAAAATTTGGGGGAGATCTTTGCCCAGAAATGGGATGACATAGGGTAATTAAAAAAGGGGGTAAAAAGGGGTTAAAACGGACGTGAGTCAAGCCACATACGTGATAAGTTATGATAAAGCATCGTTTCCACACTGCACCAACCGTATAATATTTTCGTGTGAATTTCAAACGTTCAATTCGTTCATTATCCGCATGAAATATTAATAAATCTGTGGATATCGCTCGGGCCATCAGCTTGTTTGCATACAAATGAAGTTGTTGGTTGCATTTCACTTTATCTACTATCTCATTTCACTTATATCTATCGTGTCTTCTAAGAACCTGCTTTCATTTGAATCGCGTTTTTCTTGTCGTGTCACTCTTTATAACATTTGTATAGGTTTACGAATCGTACTTATTTTACTACTTAATAGATTTGGGTGACTCTTGGAGGCACTCCTCCAAGAGTCACCAAAATGAAGTGGTACCTTGACTTTCAATCTCGCTTCAGGTGTAGGCCGGTGAGTTTTTAGACTGCATCTATCCAACGGGTAGGTGAGCGATCGCGGGGTCTTTTACCGTCGATCGGTTATCCGGTTATACAGGGTTTTTGTGAAACACCGGTAACCTCTCGGGACTGTATTACTATCATCTTATGGAACAACTTTTGTTCTATGACTTTTCAAAATTCATCATTCTTTTTTTCATCAGATTGTCATACAAAAATAAAAATATTTAAATTGAACGCTCTAAATGTTACGAAGTCTATGCGAAACAAAAGAAAGCGATAGTACAAAGCGAAGGGAGCGGGGTTAGGGCAGCGGTGGCCGAATTGTGTTCGATAGGAAAATGTTTTAGATATGAAAACGAAATCTTGAATGTTTGTTTTTGTAAAAAGTCATAGAACAAAAGTTGTTGTTTGTGATGATAGTAACACAGTCCTGATAGGTTACCGGTGTTTTACAAATAACCCTGTAAATCATCTAGTATATCTAGTAAAACCTAGGTTAAGTAGTGAAGTATTCCCAGGGACCTTGGGTAACACCGCGGAGCTCAGCCAGTACAAAGGCCTAAGTTTTTCCACTTCAATTACGCGAATCTGAAGTTACCACACGAACTTTAAGCGCCTTCGGATTCAAATTGTATAAAGCCTTGGAAGTTGAAAACACTTCCAAACCCAAGGTGTGCTGATAAGAACTTCTATCAAAACTTGATGGTTACATACTTCGGTATCAATGATATTGCTAAACCGCCATTTACACAATACCATTCTGGCATATACAGGGTGTAAAAAGACAACTACCGAAAACTGAGGGGTTGCAATCAGACCATGATTGTAAACATATTTAGAGACTCGAATGGCGAGTTTTGCCGAGGGATATTTTTGCCGCTCGCGTGCGAGAAACTCTTCATAAGAGGGATGGAAGGCGGGAACGCACCGCCTGCCCCGCGAGGGGCGAGTGTTATCCCCTGTCCAAGAGGCGACTTTTCGGGTCTGCGGGCGGTCGGAGTGAGGGCTCTTGCTGCTCATCATGCAGATCCGGGATGGCGGTGACACTGTTAGGCAGGTGTCGTCGTGAGCTCCGCGCACGTGGTTTAACAGCCACGTGTGTGGGTGCCGGGCGTGGCTGTGGGTGCCATTACCGTGATTGTGCTCAAGGCAAAATGCGAGAGGGGCACCGCGTGCGTTCCGTAGGAGATCCCGGAGCCCCTCGTTATGCATAGAGGCTGGCTATCGGATAGTTTTTAGTGGGTCGTCGAGTGTGTGGGGTTGTTGAGAGTCGACAACGCCACACACCCCAATTACGTTCCGTTGACGTAATCGGATGTCTGTGAGCAGATTTTCTATCCGTAAAAAAAAGGTAACAGCCGCTCTTGCCTCTTGCCATAGAATATTAGCTCTTGTTCCGTTGAGTTTAAGAAAACAAGAGGCAAGAATGCCAGAATAGTACGAGTATCATATAAATTGCGTTTCATGTTCCTTGCTTCATTACGTAATTTAAACGATTTCGAAAATAGAAGGATTTTTTAAGATCTGTATGTAGGTATTGTTTTTTATGTATGTTCATCGATATCTCAGTCAAATTGATAACCGATTCCTTTGAGTCAAAGCTCGATGTGATCCCATACGTATAAGTTTTATTTCAGAAGGATTCATATTTTTCCCGCAAACTAAAAAATCCATCCTTGCTTGTAATGAGCCCTCTACATATTCGGCGAAGATAGACGAATGCCGACGGTGATGAACGTGTAGAGGGCCTCATCGCCTGTATTCGCCTGTCATCTTCATCCAAATAAAAGTTCGGCGAATAGTTTGGCGAATGTGAAGAGTGACCGTTGGTCTCTAAGTCTAACATTGAAGTCGGTTTCCTATATATTAGTTTTAAAACATAATTGTCGGTCCGTCAATGAGGCCCCAATTTCCAAAGCACTTCCACTAAATAAATAATACTATTCTGAATTAGTTCTTATCAAAGCCGAAGCCTCCGTTGCCATTAGGAGTTGTATAGAACTCCGAATGCCGAAAGTTTGGTCGATAAGTAAGGTTTGGTCTTCTGAAAAACGGCGAGCGTTATATACCAGCCTATTTAATGCGAGCAGCTTTTACTTTACCTATGATTTTCATATTTTTAACCGACTTCAAAAAAAGGTGGAGGTTCTCAATTCGCCTGTATGTTTTTTTTTATAAATAAATAAATAAATAAATAATGCTGGACATTTCACACAGCATCATCTAGCCCCAAACTAAGCAAAGCTTGTACTATGGGAACCAGATAACTGATAACTACTTACATACTTTTTGTTTGTAAATACATACATATTATACATAGAAACACCCAGACCCGAGATAAATATTTGCAGATCATACAAACATTTATCCCGCGGCGGGGATCGAACCCGCAACCTTCTGCGTCCCAAGCGGGCTTTCACCCACTGCGCCACAGAGGTCGTTTTGTACCTTGTTACGCGATTACTCCGCCAATTGTGGACCGATTTTCAAAATTATTTTTTTGTTTGAAAGGGTATGCTCCAGAGGTGGTCCCATATAAATTTTATTCCTGAGGGTTTGATAGTTTTCCCGTAAAACTCTAAAAACCTTCCCTCCTAGCCATTGTAAATCGAGTCGACAGATAAGTCTAAGACTCTCTATGCATTATGTCAAACTGACGTTATAGACACGCCGCGTGTAGAGTCGAACATTGAAGTCGGTTTTTCTTTTAGTTTTAAAACGTAATTATTTTTGGTTGTTTCATTGTATCTACTGATCGTACACTTGTCCGCACCGGACGCGCCGCAGTCATTTTTCTATAGAAAAAAACTTATGATGTCAGAAAATGCTGCTACGTCTCAGCATTTCTTCTACTGAATTGACAGTTGGGCGCGTTAGGCGCTGATGGATCGTACGATGAACTTTTAACAGCGTAGGCACATTGTTTGCCACCGCTTTCCAAAAGCCCTCAGTTTTTGTTAGCAAGGTCGGGAAACTTCCTTTCACTCAATCTGATTTGACGATAATATAAATTGAAGGGGCAGGTACTGGTTTTTTGCTGTCAACTTACTTTACTGAGTTCGTTTGTTAGAAGTTGGCTTTTATGTCATCATGTAGGTAAGAGAAGATTGCCTGAAGAATTATTGTACGAGTCAATTACTAAGATAATAAATGCGAAAAGCTGTTAACCTACTGCCACTAACTTTCAACCATCGCGTCGATTGTCTATTGGCTCATTAGGTTAAGGCATCGCCATCTGCAAAGGTCATGAGCTCAAATCCCGCTACTAACTCGAACTTATCTCACTTCGGTACGATTTTTGATGACATTTTCAAAAATCATAATTTATCCCTAAATATGAGTTAAACTGTAAAAACTATAGTACCTACTTATCTATATACTAATGACCTGTAATAAATATCTATACTAATATTATAAAGAGGAAAGATTTGCTTGTTTGTTTGTATGTTTGAAAGAAATGGGCTCCGAAACTACTAGACCGATTTGAAAAATTCTTTCACGAATAGAATGCTACATTATCCCCGATGAACATAGGCTATATTTTATCCCGGGGAAGTGAAGTTTTCCCGAGGGATTACGTGTATCAGCGCGGCGGACAGCTAGTAATAAATAAATAAATAATGCTGAATTTTTTCACACAGCATCATCTACCTCCGAAGTAAGCAGAGCTTGTGTTGTGGTGTGGCCTGGAGGAGTGATGATCTGCGAAAGGCTGCTGGCAGAAGCTGGATGTGTCAAGTTGAGGACTATGTAGATGGCAACACATAATAATAATTGATGTAAGTATTTTCTTTGACGCTTAGATCTTAAAGACGGTATGCGCCTTACCTTGTAATTTCCCTTCTGCCAAAATGTACATGATTCTGAATCGTGTGCGTCTTCTATTATTACGTACATCATACACGAAATTTGCAAGAGTTTGCGTAAAAATGAGGGTGTATTGACATTTTTTATGTTCGTAATGCGTTCGTGTGCTACCTCGTCCCCCGCAAAAACCGACAGAAAATGTTGAAATAGGAATTCTGTCAAAAACTCGTCCATTCTTGTTTGTCTGAGCTTTGGCGATAAAAATCTTAGATCAAACCAAATGAACATGGTAATTACTTATTAGAAACTACACCCAGTTCTATTGAAATATCTATTTCGAACTCCAACCACCCTATTTCCGTTTCGGGGCGAATCTATTCAATATTCAAGAGTGGATACATTAGGGGTGGTTTAATTGGAAGTACTATTAAGTCTGATGTAGGTATTTATAATGTGAAATTTGAGGATCCAAAATAACCGATCAAAGGTTAAAAATAACGTGTAATCTATATCATCTTGTGTCGCGGTCGCGGCGTTATAAAGGTTGACATTCGATGTGTATAGTGTCGACTGTCGAGTGTCAAGTGTCAAGTGTACCTTATGAATTTATCCATACTTCCATACTATATACCCATATCCATACTTCCATACCATATACATACTAATACTATCCATAATATTACAAATGTGAAACTAACTCTGTCTATCTGTCTGTCTGTTTGTTACCTTTTCACACTCAAACCGCTGAACAGGTTAAGTTGAAAATTGGCATGGATAAAGGTTGTATCCCAGGAAAGGACATAGGCTACTTTATATCCCAAAAAAATTAAAAAATCCCGAGGAACCGCGGGTGGCACCGCGGGAGCTAGTGTGATCTGAGGTAAGGATACACATGCATGTAGCTGGCACACTTGCATGCCAGCTCCGTGCACGTGCTTACAGTTATGTGTAGGTATACACTAATTGCCTAATAAAATAAAAGGCGGGGGGCTGCAAAACGGCAAGCCCATCAGTAGCTTGCATGCCAGCTACAGGCATGTTATCAGCTTTATACAGGGTTATATGTGAACACCGGTAACCTCTCTGGACAGTATTACTATCATCATAAACAACAACTTTTGTTCACACACAACACGTTTTATAGGACTCCTCTTGTTTGTTCTCGTAGTATGTCAGAGTGAAATATTGTCCCTTTTGCCCAAAAGAAGGCTTCTAAAGACCCATCCATGCCGAACACGCCGAACTGTCAATTCAATAGAGGAAATTCTGAGACGTCAGAAGCTACCGCATTTCCTTACGTCTTAGGCTGGTTTTCCTGTCACGCGTACCGTCGGCGCTGATACAAGCATAGTCTTTAATACAATGCAGTAAGGATACTAATGTCTCAGCAGAACCGGCGTCGCTAATTTCTCTCAGCGCTGCTGTACAATCAGTATCCTTACTACATTGTGATAAAGATTATGCTTCTATCAGCGCTGACAGTCAGCGTGACAGGAAAACCAGCCTTACAGTACAGTTACAGTATTTTTTCTCTAGAAAAATGACTGCGGCGCTTTCGGTACGGACATAATATTATACCCACACACACACACACACACACACACACACACACACACACACACATGCACACACACACACACACACACACATGCACACACACACACACATACAACACTTACTTTAATGCATGCTTAGTTACAAGGTACTCGTACTCTTTCATTGTTTAGTTAGTATTTGTAAGGAATCGTCTTTCACTTGCAGAGGAGGGCGTTGTTGTCTGCGACATAGCTTTTATGAGCTGCAGGCATCATCGCTTTCAAATGCTTTTGTGCACATTGTTTGTATTCCTTAATAAATATATTTTGATTTGATTTGATTTTGATTTTGATTATGTGCGATCAGCTTAATACACCATCTGACCTGACCAGCTTCGAGTATTGCTAATACTAGCACGCATGACCCAAATCCCTGTTGTCAAACACGCAACCTTTCTCGGTTTATGATGCATTTGTTAGACCCAAGGTTATAGACAAGGTTTAATATCAAAATATCAATATCTGGAATGATGATAAATAGGCCTCGTTGTAGGGAATAAAAGGACATGGAAGCAACGTAAAGTTGGGCATTGGGATTGAGTCCTTAATTTTTTGTAATTTTATAGTGTTATTCCACACTATAAAAAAAACAGACAGAAGTCCAGGATGTCGGGAATAGGATAATGGACCTAAAATGGAGCTGGGCGGGACACATAGCGAGGCGCGGTGATGACAGGTGGAGTAGAGTATTGACTGAATGGTGGCCCAGATCTGGGTACAGAAACGTAGGACGACCGGCGGCTAGATGGGTAGACGATATTGTACACGTCGCGGGCCGTCAATGGGTTCGATTAGCGCAGGATCGTGGTGGATGAAGTCAGGTTGTGGATGATGATGATGATGATTCCACACTTGGTAAATTGGTACAAAATTTGGATTGTGACGACTAAGGGTTCCGTGGCCGAGCGGAAAGGCACTCCGGCTTTAGGAGGATCGTCTGATCGTTGCGGGATCGAATCCCGTCGGAATCCAAAATTTTGATTAGGTTTTTCATTTCTTAATCGAGTCCTTAATGTCCATAAATCTTACTTCTTCATATAGAGTGGTCAAAACTTACTTAGCACTATGTAGACTAGCCCATATTTTGTGCAAATAAAGGCAGACACGTACACCACTTTTTTTCGGAACTTATTTTTATCCAAATGCACGTAAAGTGCCACAAACGAAACTAGACCGGTGGCCAAAAGAGGAACTAACGATTTTTTTTTGCCTACACCAAATGCGATAACAGCACCTTTCTCACCGGTTCGGATAAGTTTGCGGCACTGTACTATTTCCTGATATCTTATACGACCGACGGCAATGTTAATTTTCTTGTCATATCACTAGTTTCTTCAAGCTAGCATGATGAAAGAATTTAAGGCGCCTCAAAGAGGCTCTTCTCGTGTATCTGACACATTTTCGAAATTTTTACGATATGTCATTTTCCTCAAAATGTTTTCCGTCGCCGTTTTACCTATTAGCCTAAGTTTTTGACAAAAAAGAAAAATGATTTAGTGCACGACCGGATTTGAACCAACTATCTAAGAATCAGAAGAGCTGCTTCCGTTCAACCACCAATGCTCTCCAGCAGCCAATGGCAAAGGTTAAACAAAAATGGCGGTCTAAATGATAAATGACCTGACTTAAATTCCGTGTCAAGTTAAACAAAACTCATAATATTTCCATTTCTCGACTTTTGATAACGAATGACACACTTTATAAGCACTGTTGAAACATGTTACCTATTAATGAAAAAAAAAACTAAAAGCTACGCATGTTTAGCTTTATGGGTAGACATTGCGCACTAGCGGTTGAACCGCGGGGCGGCTAGCCGCGTGGCGGGCCGCTTTTCCCGTTTTAGTATGCAACCGCTTGTCATTATACGCACCGCTAACCGCCACAAAATTATACTAAAATTTTAACCGCGGGGCGCTCAACCGCTAGTCCGTAAGGGGGCTAAAGAGAGTATTTTTTTTTAATTGAAGAAATAAATAAAAAAAATCTTCTTCAGATTTATGTTGATAATGTTTTTCTATTTATCTTTGGCGATCCTTAAATCTAAACTCACCAGTAAGCTTGATGCTGGTCTGCAGCGGCGGAGTGACTGGCGCTGCCGCCGTCGTCGCCGTGTTCTGAGGGTACACGGGATCGCAGCATTCTCTCTCCGGGAACTCGCTGCCGCCGACACACGTAGCCAGCAACAACAAGATCACTGGCCACACATCCCAGCACTCACGAAACATGGACGCAACTTTGGATAACCCCACGAACGGTAACGCACGCGTGGGTAATTTTGAACGCGTGGGTAATAATGAACGTTTGGGTAACTTTGAGCGCTTGGGTAACTTTGAACGTGCGTATCGCACGGGGGGTAATAATGAACGTAGAGGTAATAGCGAACGCGCCTTCACCCGTGGTAGTTGCAAAGGCAAGTTCTTAGGTTCAACTAGCCCAGTTCGTTTTTGCATTCGAAACAGTCTCCTCCTATTTTCGTCCTTTTCTGTTTTATGTTTATCATCGCAACTCTCCTTTTCGCACATCTGTTGTACTTCACATGACACTTTCTTGAACTTATTCACTAGTGATATGTTTTGTTTCACTTTAATTGACTTTCACTGAACGATGTTTGTATATTTGCTCATAAATATTTAGATTTTTGTATCTGAAAAGGTTGGAAATTAACATAATTAAATCAAGGCGAAAGCCCAAAAGAATTTTGAAGAGGATTTTAAGGGAATTGGAATTAAAAAGTATAAATAAATAAGAGTTTGATTCATCCATCACATACACACTTATTAAATGTCGACGAGTCATCGAATTTAACAGACCTCACGATCATAGCTTCGCATAGGTAGTACAAGACACATAGGTCACCGCTTTATGAAGCTAAGATGAGGAACCTGGAGAGCAAAATTCAATTATCAAAGCTAGAATCTCACATTAAATTGGTCGCTCTATGTCAACAGAAACTTGAAGCGTGTGTTGAAGTCCTAAAAGTCAAGTCCAAACGTCTAACTTCAAGTCTCTTTTGTAGAAGTCAATTTGCTACCAATACTAATTCTGTGTATTATTTTATGGGCCCTCGACATATTCGCTGATGATAGACGAATGCGATGGTCACGAACATGTAGAGGGCCTCATCGCCTGTATTCGCTTGTCATCGTCTATCCAAATAATAGTTCGGCGAATGTGTAGAGTGGCAGTAAAATACATATATTTACAGATACCAATCTACTACATTTTAACATGATAATCATAAACTTAGCGTAGGATAGGGATGGTTGCCATAAAGAGGCCTATGCCCAGCAATGGGATGAAAAAGGATGCGGATAATGATGATGAATCGTATACTTAAATAAAAAAAGATCTATAGACCTCGACTGGTCTGTCAACGAAACACATCTAAGGTCAGAAGCTCGCTCATGTACAATATTTCTCATGCCTACATTTTGTAGAAGTTCTCGCGAAAGTCACGCGAATACGTGTCGCCGTATTCGCGTGACTTTTTTTGTTCGTTCGATGAATATTCGGATGCTACCCACCACGATTTCCGACTTCAAGGGCCAATTTGTCAAACGTTAAAACAATGTTAACCTAGGACCAAATATTCCAAACAGAATAATTTGCCCTAAAAGTAAGTAAGTAAGTTCGTATGAGTCAGTGGCCAACTCTGGTGACGGAGTCTTTAGGCCGCCTTAAGGCCTCCGTCATGGCTTAACGACTTAAATAGACGGGACCGACAATTTAACGTGCCCTCCGATGCACGGAAGCGCTCAGATGAAAATGCCACTGGCGGTCACCCATCCACTTACATACCGTTTCGAACGTTGCTTAACTTCGACGATCTATCAAGAACGACTAAGCAAGCACGACCACGAGCGCTTCACCTTGAAGTCAGAAATGGTGGGAAGCATCCGGAAATTCTTCAAACGAACGAAAAATGGAACGCGAATACGGCCCCAGGTTAGAAGCTCATCGCCGCCTATTGAATACTCGTCTGGCTCCGACGGAAGATCAGCGTTATAATTTAACCTAACGCAGTATTATGCTGAGTCGGTCACCCATTTATGACATCTTTAAAAAGCATCTCCAAGCCGTACGTACACGGCTTGGAGATGCTTTTTACGATTTATGTGTTTTTATTTTCTAGTTCCGAAGTGTCTGTTATTTTACGATGGTTTTTCGTAAACGTTTTTTCTTTCTTTCTTTCAAACATTAAAAGTTTTACAATACACCATTTTCTAAGCACAAAAACCGTTTCAAGAACTACGCGAATTATGTAAATTACTCAACCTTGATACAGCCGAAGTTAAAAAGGCATTAAACAAATTGAATTCCTAATATGATATAACTTTTGTTGAAATCCTAAAGCTGCGTATGGACTACGCGTTCACGCGCTTTCACGCAAAACTTTTATGAACATAAAATTTTCACACAGCATCATCTAGCCCCAAACGAAGCATAGCTTGCTATGGGAACCAGATAACTGATATACTACTTATATTGCGGCGCGTACGGCGCAAACAAGTGTGCGATCAGGTTAATTTCGACGATCTACCAAGAACGACTAAAGGTGCATTTACACGATGCATTTTCAACCCATACGATATCGTATCTCAGGGAAAAATTTTCACGTGTAAACGCTCGTCGTATGTGATTTGTCATAATAACGCGACACTCGTTGACACGTTCAATGGGCGGGGCTTAGCAAATCGTACGAAAAATCGCATCGTGTAAATGCACCACGTTAACTTCTATACATATACCATATTTTTTGGCTATTTGTTCATACTTATACAAGCTCTACAATAATTATCCCTCTAAGAGTATTTTATTTCATTCCTTTTGTTGACTTCAGACAATAATTCATATTAATTGCATATTTAGATTTTCCTTTTGAAAAAAATGTATTGTTTCTTACACAAAAGCTTTTAAGGTGATACGAAGTATAATGAACCGACTGTTGATGGGTTCGAATCCCGGCCGTGCATCGAACTAACATGTAATAAAATTTAAGTTTGAAAGCGTTATTTAGAAATGTTAATTTCATTGAAAAATTTTTTTTTGATATATTGTAATTTCAATGATAAAACAAGGAAATGATAAGAAAAGGAATTTCCTTTGTATTACCTCTATAAAGTATGATTTGCAGTGTCGAGAAGCAACCTATGCCTACAACGGACGTTGTAGTGCCTGGAAGATTGTTGAGATGGAAAAAGTAATGCCTAGAACCTATACCACCTCTAAGGTGCGGAACAAATACAAGAGTCTATACAAATATAAAAATAATATCAAAGAAGTCTAGTGGCGGTGCAAAGTGTATAGAAATAACACCGCGACCGCGCCACGCCTCTTGTGTTTGTCTCGCGCTTAAGCTCAATCAAAAGACAAAGTTTTTTCTTAAAGTTTATCTTTCGTAGAAATCTTATTATGTCCGTTAAAATATTAAAGTCGTTCATTACTTCAAAGAAAAGTTATTATTTGAACTATACAAACCTGAGGGCTATGTCAGATTGTTTTTTTTTAATAATTATAATTCAAGGTTCCTTATTCTTTGTAAAAGTTAGGTTTATGACTTTTATTAATTTAATTTTGTGGCTTTTGAATCAGTCGGTGAGGATTTTTTTGAAAGATTTCATTGAACTTGTTGCGGTGAGTGGCAACACTCACTGGCACTAAACGTTAGTGCATAACGTCTTCCCTGCTACTCTTTGCCAGGAAAGGAGCCACAGAAAATTAATTTACATAAACAATCATTTAGTTTTAGTTTTAATGCGGAGTTAGTGGTAAATTATTTATAATCATTGTAAGATTTATGTAAGTTTTATAAATAAATTAAATTGAATTATGAAATAGATTTTTTTTTGCCTGACTTTAAACTACTCTAAAGTTGTATTTACATGATGCGATTTCGTACGATTTGCTAAACCCCGCCCAATGAACGTGTCGACGAGCGTCGCGCTAACTATGACAAATCGCATACGATGAGCGTTTCTATCTATCTATTCAGCCCGGTTGCACCCACTGCTGAGTATAGGCCTCCTCTCTATATCGCCACTCTTCTCGGTCCTGTGCAGTCCTTTCCCACGCTTTCCCAGCTACATTAGCGATGTCATCCGACCATCGGGCGGGTGGTCTGCCTCGTGGTCTTTGTGCATCTCTGGGCCACCATTTCGTAATTGCTGTAGTCCATCTTCCATCTTTCCGTCTAGCCAGGTGTCCTGCCCATCTCCACTTGAGACTTGCGATGCGCATACCTACGTCTACGACCTTGGTTCGACGTCGTATTTCTACGTTGGGTATGTGATCGAGGAGGGAGATGCCGAGCATGGCACGCTCCATGGCCCGCTGTGCTACTCTTATCTTGTGCATAGATTCCTTTGTAAGCGGCCATGTCTCGGATCCATATGTTAATATGGGCAGAACACACTGGTTATACGCCTTGGTCTTCAGGCTTTGTGGTATACTAGACTTGAAGATGTCCTCCAGCTTTCCGAATGCAGCCCACCCTAGCTGGACTCGTCTTGTGATCTCCTTAGCCTGAGAGGATCGGCCGAAAGATAAACAATGTCCAAGGTATACGTACTCGTCCACCTCCTCGATACGGTAATTATCCACAGTGATGTTAATCTGTGAGGGCGAACGGTTTACCATGATCTTAGTTTTGGACATGTTCATCTTAAGGCCGATTTGAAGTGAGGCTTTATGCAGGTCGTTAAGCATCGTTCGGAGATCATTGACATTCTCAGCTATGATGACCAGATCATCCGCGAAACGCAAGTGGGATATGCATCGGCCGTAGATGTTGACACCTTTCCCTTTCCAGTCAAGTGTCTTCATTGCGTCTTCCAGAACATTTGTGAAAAGTTTCGGGGAAATGGTGTCTCCTTGCCGCACACCTCGATTGATTGGGACGAAGTCGGAAAGTCTGTGCATATTCACTTGCAGCGTCGCATTCCGGTACAGCTCCCGAATGACATTCACGTATCGCTGGTCAATATTGCAACGATGGAGAGAATGAAACACGGCCCAGTGCTCGACACTGTCGAAAGCCTTCTCATAGTCGACGAAGGCAAAACATAAGGGCCGGTTGTACTCACGGCATCTCTCCATCAGTTGCTTGACAGTGTGAATGTGGTCGATCGTGGAATATCCACTTCGGAAGCCAGCTTGTTCGACCGGCTGGTAATCGTCCAAAGAGCGTGTCATTCGGTTGCAAAGGACTTTGGCAAACAGTTTATAAACTTGGGAGAGGAGGCTTATAGGGCGGTAGTTTTCCAATCTGCTCTTATCACCTTTCTTATGGAGGATCGTAACAGTGGCGTTCTCCCAAGCTTTCGGTGTGATACTTTTATACAGCACCTTGTTAAAAAGCGTTGCGAGGGGCTTTAATACGTAGGGACATCCTGCTTGCAACATCTCTACGTATACACTATCCTCGCCAGAAGCCTTTCCACGTTTCATATGGCTCAGAGCATAACCTATTTCGTCCTCAGTTATGTGAGGCAACAGCTCATCTTCTAGACGAGGTGTAGGTTGCGCTCTGGGGTCGTCTATTGCTGGCGATTCTGGTTCCTCAACTTTTGACGCATAGAGGTCTGCGTAAAACTCTTCAACTGTGCGTATTATTTCATCACGATCCGTCACCACGTTTCCAGTACTGTTTGTTAGTTTGTTAATCTCTGTTTTAGTTTTATTAAGTTTTCTTTTAAATACTTTTGGACCTCTATTTTCTTTAATTGTAATTATTCTAGTGTTGTATGCTCTTATATCTGATTTTATTGATTTTCGTATTACTTTATTCAACTTTTCTAATTCTCTCTGATCTGTTACGTTATTCATTTTTATATCCCTTCTTTGTGAAAGTAGAGACAGCGTATTAGGTGTTAGCTTTTGATCTTTAACTTTGGCTCCTTTTAGATATTTCCCTGTGGTTTCGACGGTGATCTTACATAGTTCTTCGTTAAGTATATCCACATCCAAGTTTTCTTCTGAAAGAACATCAAACTGATTTTTAAGGTCCGTGCGGAAATCTTCTTGTAAGAAGAAATAAGCGGCTCTATCATATTTTGGGTGTTTTTTCTTAATCAAATTTGAACGTTCCTTTTGCAGGTTATACTTAAAGGTGGCTCTAACTAAACGGTGATCGCTGTTTGTTTTGAAATGACTTAAAACGCTGACATCAGTTATGTTGTTTTTATTCGATGTAATAATAAAGTCAATTTCATTGCGAGTAGATCCATCCGGGCTAAACCAAGTCCATTTTCTGGAAGGGCGTTTCTTGAAAAACGTATTCATTGCAAACAGATTGTGTTGTTCTAAAAAGTTGACAAGAACTTGTCCTCGAGGGTTTCGTCTGCCAAGACCAAACTGCCCAACAGAATGTTCAGTTTCAAGTGGAGAACCTATTTTGGCATTAAAGTCACCTATGATGGTAGTGTAAAAACATGGGTTTTCACTTAGCGCTCTCTCTATTTCCCCATAAAAAGTTTCAACTTCGTCTTCGGAGTGATCTGAAGTCGGGGCGTAGACTTGTATTATTTTTAAGGCATAGCGATTGTTAAGGTTGAGGATTAGGCAACAAACGCGAGTTGATATGCTTTTGACGCTCTGGATGCGAGAGGTCAGCCTACTGTTGACAATAAATCCTACGCCTCCGTATGACGAATCGTCATGGCCCCTGTGGTAGAAAAGGTGGCCAGAAGGAAGTCTAGTAAGGTTTTCACCTTTCCTTCTTACTTCAGCCAACCCAACAACGTCCCATTTAATATGTTCTAATTCTTCCAAAAATTCATATAGCCTATCGTCAGTGCTCAAAGTCCTTGTATTAAACGTAGCCAGGGTCATCGTTTGTTGGCAGCAGGGAATCTTCCGGAGATTCTTCGCACCCTCTGCCCCGCCGGAACCGGAGCCGCTGCCAGAACTCGGAATAGCGGGGCTGCCAGGGACTGAGGGCCGTTCAATTATGGCGTCTATCATAGAGAGGGGTTTTTAGCCTTAAAACACCACGCTGGCCAGTGCGTCTTGGTGAGTCGCCAGAGCCTAGTTTGTTATCTAGCAGGGTGCACCACGTGCAGGTTAGGTTGGCTTGGTGAGCGAGATGGTGGGGCCCCCCTTACACCCCTTACAACATGAGCGTTTACATGTGAAAAATTGCCGCGCAATACGAGGATCGTATGTGTTGAAATCGCATCGTCTAGCCTTTGAACTCAAACAAAATTTTGTAATTCCAAAATTTGAAAACATTATTTACTCAAAAACATACGAATACAAACTCAGACAGCTTTGATTTCAAATGCAGACAGATAAATTATGAAAATCTTAAAATTATTTCGGAGTTCACTCAGGTCATTGCACTATACACAGTTATTGTCAAATATTGTCTTTCTGTCTGGTATCGATTCTTACTTGTCTTGATAAGACGACTCTCTTTATGGGCCATAAATAAAACTTTGTCATTTTCTGCACAAGAAAAATCATTCTACTTGGCGTCGTGTTTTTTTAATAATAAAAAAATAGGTTTGTATGACTTCAACCTTTTTGTGTAGAGGCGATGGGCTTGCAACGTGTCACGGAATGCCGACTTTTGCAAAATGAACCATATGCCAAAATATTCATTGTATGTACAGTGAGCAACAGAAGTGAACAATTGGAGATTTTAAAGCTTCATTTTCATCATTGTTAGTGGAAAAATTCCCTTTTTTATCACAAATAGTAATGGTGCAAGGTAAAACATCTAATATAAGGTAGAGTTGTATCTAAAACCCAACTAACTTTAAGGCTCAATGCACATTGAATTGGCAAGCGACGCGTTTATTCGTTTTATAGCAAGCCATTATAAACCTTATGGACAATGGTACAAGATATAAAAAAGCTTGTAGAATGAACGAGGTATAGCGAAGCCATCCAGCGGGCCGCGCTGGCTCGAGCACTTTCGTGTGGTTCATTCTACAAGCGTTTCTATATCTTGTACCATTGTTCATAAGGTTTATAATGGCTTGCTGTAAAACTAATTGACGCGTCGCTTGCCAATTCAATATGCATTGAGCCTAATTATTATTTTTAAACCGGGTTTTAGCCGGGTTTTTAAAATAGGTACGTGATAAAAACCCGGTTTTAAAATAATAATTATGTCACCAAATCACGAAAGTTTAAAAAGTTTCATTGAGCCTAAGACATTGAAGATTCAAAAACATCAAATGTTCATGAACTTCTGTCGCTGACTGTACAATCTCTGTAAATTTTAGCTATCTTCAAAATATATTTTGAAGCATTCTTCAAACGCTTTTTATTCACATTTATTTCACTTTTTAAACTCACACGATTTAAACTCGTTTTTGTTTTAATAAAGGGACGAGATCGCGTATAGGTTTTGGATAATATTCGAACTTAAAACATTATTAAATTCGTTATTAAAACAAAAATTAATATCCTTGTTTCTGGAAGTTGGTTAAAAGATGCCTCAGTACTCTTATTTATAACTTTGTACATAATATATAGCGGTGCGTGCCTGGAGTAGCCATGAAAGCTAGATTATTGATTTCGTTACGGCAATCGGTAGCTTGATAAACTATATCTGAATTAGGTGACTGTAAACCCTAGAAATAAGTAAAGTTACCAAACATTTCTGAGAGCTTAGGAAGATGCATAAAATATATCAGCATATAAGTCGTGAAAGGTTCAATTTGAACTGTTCGAACTGAGTTCAGAAATCAACGAACTCTATCAATGACTTCAATAATTAATGCGCATGAACACGATATTTTTAACCCGAAATGCCTGGTATATGTACTTATGTTTATTTCTATGGCCATATCTTAATCTATACTATAATATTATTAATACAACCTTAGCATCGCAACTCCCGGCTTTTCTATAACCATTCCTAAACCAGCATTTGTGCATATTCGCTGCGTGTTCGGTTTTAACCTGCACAATAATAGAGCAACAGCTTTTCCAAAAATGCTGAAAGAAGTCAAGAATACAGGGTGTAAAAAGACTGCTACCGAAAACTGAGGGGTTGCAATCAGACCATGATTCTAAACATATTTAGCGAATACGCAACGCAATTTTTTTTTTTGATTTAGCTTCGTCATGCTATTTTATTTTCGGTTATTTACTACTAGTGCGACATAATAAGACCATACCTACCTAATAATTTCATTTAAAAAAGAAATGAACAATTAAAACTCAAAATCCAGCAAAAAACGTGCCCAGAACATACGCAAACAGTACTCTTCAAACGCTGTTTTCTCCGGATATAATGATTTTTTCGGAAAACCCTTTTGGATTTGGTTGTGTGTTGGGATGCTGTACCTACCCCTTTCGGCTTCGGTAAACGTCTTTTTACACCCTGTATAATCATTGCTAGCGTGAAATAAGACAATACTAAAAGTGACGTCGCTGGATCAGAAAATTGAAATTGACAGGTACATCACAAACCTATTCCGAGTTCATGAATATGTTTTTCAAGGAAGAGGAAAGTAGGATTTTATCTAAAAGGGGGTGATTGATTGAAGATAAGAAAGATAAGCTGGTGGGACTCTAGCGAGATTGCGATTGTATGAAGCACCATTGAAAAAAAAACTTAAGCCATAATACTGAAAACTTCATTGAAAAATCTTTGATGCTTTTCACAGAACCAAAAACTATAAAATTTTTTTTAAAAACTTACGATTTGATTTGCTAAGTTACTTTGGGAAAAGTATGTTTAATGGAAATTAGCATCGATTGAGACCCACTTGTTTTTTTTAGAAATGTCATTTTCTGACTGTTCATTTTTTCAAAAATCAAAAAATGCAGTTGTTTTTTTCTCTAAAATAACCCTGTGGTTTCCTAAGAACAAACCCTTCTAACTATAAAAGAAAAGGAACTGAATGTTGTAAAAATTTTCCATACGCGCTGGTAGCGCTGTAGACCCTTAGCCATTGTTAAAGATTAATTAGATTTGTAGCAAGATAATCCAAGTTTAGTTTTTAAGTTGCTACTAACAAAATTATTGATGACGACCTCTGTGGCCAATGGGTGAAAGCCCGCTTGGGACGCAGAAGGTTGCGGATTCGATCCTCGTCACGGGATAAATGTTTGTATGATCTGCAAACATTTATCTCGGGTGTGGGTGTTTCTATGTATAATATGATGATATGTGAAATGTCCAGCATTATTTATTTATAACGGGTTGAAACAGACTAATATTTTTATTTATTCCCGCGGAAAGCTTTCCGCTGCTTCAAATACTATGTTGGCATAAATACTATAAATTTTATATTGAGCTAGTATTTGTGAATACGGCTGACTTATAAAATATGTTTACAAACCTAATCCCCACATAAAAGTTACACAAAACTATAAAATACAGACATTACAATTTCGTAGCACTTCTACGAGATCGTAGACGTTTCGTAGAGCCTCTACGTCGACATTAGAAGGGTCCACGTCCCAATATGGCGCCGTAAAAATGTCGAAAACGATAATAATAAAAGAGTTATTCATGTTTGTTTTATTAACACGAGTGTACGGACAGTCAGCTTGAGAATTCATGAGTCAAGTTGAATTATTTTAGTATATTTTTTTTTTGCCCACCACGTTTCTTTTCATTATCCTAAGAACGTTCTTATAATTAAATATTGAGTTCGTGTTTATGTTCATTTTCGGGATTAGAAAATCCATCGACAAAAATTCCAAAGTTGAGATACGAGTATGAAAATCAGGGCAGGTCCCCCTAGGTGAATAATATTATGACCGTTTAGGGTTAATAATGAAGATTGCGCAATGATCGAACGAAAGTTTGAGCAAGTTTAATTTTTATTGCATCGTGTAGGGTCAATTGCGCTACATTTGTGTAAATGCTAAAAACATTGCACAGTTTCTATTAGACCCCTTTCATAATGAGTATGGAGAAGTATAGCCCGTCTCAACTGTCGGCCGATAGAAAGTCTGTAGTCTGCGAGGGGTCTTATTGTGCAAATTGATCGTTTTGATTCAAAGCTACTTTCAATAAAATGTATTGTACAATATTTTTGTAGATCTAGGGTCACCTAAGGGTTAGTCAAAGGTAGGCCCAAAGTTCTATTCCCACAAACTTTTCCCTTGAAACTATAAAATTATGCATCAAATAGAATAATCGATACCTTACCAACCTTCACTCAAGTTATAAGGAGAAATTCATTAACCTATACATATTTCTTGCTACATAATACGTAATAAAGATCTTGGCGATAAAACACGCGAACTTACTAACATGAAAGTCTACGCTCGGTTGTAGATTGTTTTGCCTTTAACGCGTTCTTTGCCACTCAATCTGGTGGCTAAATAAATAATTCTGGATATATTTCACACATCATCTAGTCCAAAACTAAGCAAAACTTGTACTATGTGAAACAAATAACTGATATACTAATAATATACTTCTAATTTGTATATAAATACATATCCCACTCATATAATAAAGCTGAAAGTTTGCGAGTTTTTTTAGATGTTTGGATGTGGCTATCAATCACGCCTGAACAGTGAACCGATTTGGATGAAACTTGGAATAGTAGTAGTGACCTGGAATAGCATAAAGGCTATTCAAAATGTTGGTACCACGCAGGTAAAGCCGTGCGCAGAAGCTAGTTACACAAAAAAAATGTTTGCAGATCATACAAATAATTATCCCGCGGCGGGGATCGAACCCGCCACCAACAAATGATTGTAATACAACGACTGTAGGGCTGGGATAAAGTTTGTAGGATAAGCTCGACCAAGACCTAATATATCCAGCTGAATTATATAGGCCTTATGAAGACGAGGTCATTATCAACATTATCATTAGTTCTCCAATTTTAGATTCATTTATACAGGTCTAACCAATAGAAGTGTTTAAAGATGATCTTATGAGAGTGAACTTACTGGAGCAACCCAGCGATCGATTGATCTATCTATAGATCGTTTTAACAATCGTAGTTCACTCAACTAAATCTATTTTATATTGTAAAATTTGTATGCTTAGTTTCTGTAATTTTTTTTTATTTATTAGTTCACCAACACAGATTTTTTAACTGTCTCTACACTTACAGGTGAAGGCGGCATGATATTGAGTATAGCGAGTAACATAATGATGATTTTAAATTAATTTTATCACGGAGAATAGAAATTGATAGTATTTAACCGAAGTAAAGTAAGTAATAGTATATAAAGAACAAATAAACGCGTAATTACTTAAAACTGAGCAACATTAAGTTTCTTAATCACCCTCTCAGGGCAAATGATTAATATTTTATTTTCCAATTTCCTTCAACTTGATTCACTGCTGGATTACATCACAATTTTAAATTCAAGTTGAATTTTAATAAGCACCTTAGACTTACGCCTGTATAACTGCGGATTAAAATGTTTTCGCTAAGCTAACTTCAGTTGGTGAAAGTGGGGTTTACGCACATTCCCGCCATTTTAAGCGTGTGTGGTTTCCCGCGCTTTCTAAACCTTCTTTTTTATGAGTGGCTAAGTGTCATCGTCAAGCTATTCTTTCGAAATACCTGTATCCGTTCCTAAGTAGGTCATACATTAATCAAAT